>OX422215.1:566447858-567697858 GCA_949130495.1 Sambucus nigra
GATCGGAGGACTCCAAAAGGGGAAGCTGTTATGGAAGCTTTCCGAGGACGATGGCTGAATTGCTGTCAACAGCAGGAAAGGTGATGAACGCCGAAGAGGCGATGGCCGCAAAATACGAAGACGAAAAAGGAGGCGCTAGTGGGGGTAAATACCCTAAGAAGAACAAATAGGGGAAGAAGAGGTCTAAGGACGATAAGTTCTCTGGCTACACCCCTCTAACGGTCAGCTGTGAACAGATTCTCAATGAGATAAAGAGTGATCGGTCTCTGAAGTGGCCTGAGAAGTTGAGGGCAACCCCCAACAAGAGGAATAAGAACATGTGGTGTGAATTTCACCAATACCATGGCCACGTGACAGACAAATGTTTCGCTCTGAAAGATGAGATTGAGAAGATGCTGAAAGAAGGGAAGCTCAGAAAGTACGTCGACAAAGGTGCCTTCAAGAGGGGACGACCCCAGGAAAAAGCGAGGCGATGCATATAGAGAAGGTCCTCAAAAAAGAGGGGACGACCCTTCTGACGATGAGGACGACCCTGACCTCCCGCCGAGAGACGACCAAAGCCCTGTCAAGAGGCTTAATATAATCTCGCTTGGAGTGTGAATGATCTCCGGGGGTCTAGCAGGAGGAGGGTATGAGGTCGCAGACAGGAAGGCCCATGTGGCTGAGGCCAAGGCAGTGACGAAGACGGTACACTCGAACTCTCTGGAGGTCAAGTCAAAAAAAAGGAAGAAGGTCGATATGGACACTCTGATAGTGGGGTTATCGAGAATGGACTTTAAAGGCCTCCTAGCCCCACACGAAGACCCACTCGTCATCACAACTAGGGTGCACGGGTTTGAGGTGCCGAGGATATTGGTCGACGGGGGCAGTTCTGCAGATGTAATGTTTTGGTCGTGCTTCAAATCCTTAGGAACCATCCGTGCTAGACTCGTCCCGTACCATCATCCATTGATTGGGTTCAGTGGGGAAAAGGTTCATCCCCTTGGAGTGTATGAGGCCGACGTCAGGATGGGGGACGAGTGGCCGAGATGGCTTACCAAGAAGGTCGGTTTCTTTGTGATGGATGAATATGTGTTTTCGGCCTACAACATCATACTAGGGCATGTGGCCCTCAAGGGGTTTGAAGTTGTGCCGTCTACGGTCCATCAGATGATTAAATTTCTAACCCCTTACGGGGTGGGGGAAGTTCAGGGAGACCAGACGACAGCGCGAGAATGTTACTACAACTCCGCTGAAGAAAGAGAGACATACAAGAAGGCTACAACCACTTACAATATTGATACCCTAGACCCTAGAGACAAGACGAAGCTAAAGAAAGGGAAGGCCGCGGAAGAGGTAGAATACATCATCCTCAATGAGGATGACCCAGAAAAAACCATCTAAGTCGGCAAGTCTCTAAAGCCAAATATCAAGGAAAACCTCATTAAACTGTTGAAGAGAAGACAGAGCGTCTTTACATGGAGTCACACAGATATGCCGGGAATCGACCCTAAAATTATGTGCCACAAGCTCATTGTGGTAGAGGGAGCAAAGCCGATAAAGCAGAAGAGGAGAATTTATTCTCGAGAAAAGTATGAGGTCATTAGGGATGAGGTCAAGAAGCTGGAAGATGCTGAGTTTATCAGAGAGGTCATCTACCCTGAATAGCTGTCCAATGCAGTCATTGTCCCCAAGGCCAACGGGAAGTGGAGAATGTGTGTGGACTTCACCGACCTCAACAAGCACCATCCCAAAGACAGCTTCCCTCTCCCCCGCATTGACCAGATGGTAGACGCTACCGCAGGCCATGAGCTCATGAGCTTTATGGATGCCTATTAAGGGTACAACCAGATCTTCATGAACCCCGAGGACTCGGAGAAGACAACCTTCATTACTGACAAGGGGACATACTGTTATAGGGCCATGCCCTTTGGCCTAAAAAATGCGGGGGCAACGTACCAGCGCCTCGTAAATAAAATGTTCGAAGACCAAATTGGGAAGTCTATGGAGGTATATGTAGATGACATGCTGACTAAGAGTTTGAAGGCAGAGGATCATGTGGCAGATCTAGAGAGGACCTTTAATACGATGTACAAATACCAGATGAAGCTCAACCCAGCCAAGTGTGTCTTCGGGGTCGGAGCAGGGAAGTTCTTGGGGTTCATTGTCAACCAAAGAGGCATCGAGGCCAATCCTGAAAAGATAAAGGCCCTTGTTGATATGAAGACCCCCAAGTCCATTAAAGACGTTCAGAGACTCACAGGGAGAGTTGCTGCCTTGAACAGGTTCGTGTCTAGGGCCACAGACAGGTGTCTACCATTCTTCAAAATTCTCAGAAAAGCCTTCGAATGGAGTGAAGAGTGTGATGAGGCTTTCAAGGAGTTAAAGTCATACCTGGGGTCTCCCTTGCTGTTGTCACGGCCGGTGCAGGGTGAACGACTTTATGTGTACCTCGCCGTCTCAAAGTCATCCATCAGTACAGCCATTGTGAGAGACGAAGATGGGGTACATAAGCCCGTGTATTTTAATAGCAAGGCACTCCAGGTGGCTGAGCAAAGATATCCAAAGATGGAGAAGTTGGCCTATGACTTAATTCATGCATCGAGAAAGATGAAGCCATACTTCCAGTCCCATACAATGGTCATCCTCACCGACTCTCCCCTTAGGCAGGTTTTGCACAAGCCTGAAAAATCAGGGAGGTTAATGGCCTGGGCTATAGAGCTGGGGGAGTTTGACATAGTGTATCAGCCTAGGACGGCCATTAAGGGGCAAGCATTGGCAGACTTCGTGGCCGAGTTTACTTGGGAAGATGATGAAGTCGAGGGTGAGAGCCTCGGGAAGATAGATACCCGACAAGGTAAGCTCACCGACACACCTGCAGATAAGGCTGAGACAAGCACCGCTAGAAGGAAAGTGGCTGAAAATGAAGAGGGAAGATATCTCTTTAGACAGGGGTCACTCACCGAAGGAAGCTTCTCAGAAGAACATACCGTGTGGAGTCTCTTTGTCGACGGGTCCTCTTGCGAAAGCGGAAGTGGAGCTGGATTAATAGTATCAGCACCCGACGGCACAGACATTGAGTACGCCCTGAGGTTCAACTTTAAGGCCTCCAACAACGAGGCCGAATATGAGGCCTTGATAGCAGGCCTCTCCTTGGCCAGATCTCTTAGTGTCGGCCAGATTTTGGTTCATAATGATTCGAGGCTAGTAGTGAATCAGATACTAGGAGCCTACGAGGCCAAGGACGAGAGGATGGCTAGGTACCTTGAGAAGGTGGGGTCGTTACTGAAGGGCTTCAGAGAAGTGAAATTAAAGAGGATACCAAGTCTCGACAATGGCCGTGCTGATGCCCTTCCTAAGTTGGCCTCGGCAACTAGGACAGACACCAGGAGGACGGTCCTAGTGGAAATTTTGCTTCGGCCAACTATTGAAGACGCTGAGGGAACACTTAGCAATTGCCTAAATGTTTCTCAGGAAGCTTCGTGGATGGACCCTCTAATCAGATACATTAAAGATGGGGAGATTCTAGAAGCAAGGCAAGAAAGGAAGAAGTTGATATACAGGGCTGCAAAGTTCGTTGTCATTGGGGACACCTTGTACAAAAATGGAATTTTACTCCCCTTACTTAGGTGTGTGCACCCATCTGAGGTCCCATCCATTTTGAAAGATGTGCACGAAGGATCGTGCTCAAGCCACATTGGGGGCAGATCCTTAGCGAAGAGGGTGATCACCCAAGGGTACTGGTGGCCGACCTTGGGGAAAGACGCCGCGGCATATGTAAAAAAGTGGGATAAATGCCAGAGATTTGCCACCATCCCTCACCAACCCCATCAGCCTCTTACCTCCATTACGTCCCCATGGCCATTTGCAGTGTGGGGGATCGACCTTGTAGGACCTTTACCAAGAGCAGTCAATAATTATCGGTTCCTCATCATAGCGATTGACTATTTCTCAAAATGGATAGAGTCCGAACCGATGGTCATGATTACAGAGCAGAAGACCTTCCTGTTCATCTGGAAAAATGTTATATGCAGATATGGTTTCCCCAACACCCTCATCTCGGATAACGGGACTCAGTTCAAGAATACCTCTCTACAGAAGTACTGTGAAAGGGTGAGTATAAAACAATTCTTCTCTACCCCGGGCCGACCGCAGGCCAATGGGCAAACAGAAGTTACAAACAGGACAATCCTAGATGGAATCAAGAAGAGGCTTGAGGAATCAAAAGGAAGATGGGTCGAGGAGTTATATGCCGTGCTGTGGGCATACAGGACGACAGTGAGGACCTCTACCGGAGAGACCCCATTCATGCTAGCTTATGGCTCAGAAGCCATCATCCCCACCGAGATTGCGTTTCCTACTCATAGGGTCCAAATGTATGACCCCCATAGAAATACAGAAGAGAGGAGACTCGACTTAGACCTGATTGAGGAAAGGAGGGAAGACGCCGAGATAAGGCAAGCTGCCTACCAGCAGAGAACTGCAAGGTTTTACAATCAGAGAGTTAAGCAGAGACCAATTGCAGTAGGGGACTTGGTCCTCAAAAAGACTTGGAAGAAGCCCAACAAGCTCCATCCTAATTGGCATGGCCCATATAGGGTCATCGATGAAGTCGTCCCTGGGACCTATAGACTAGAAAACTTAGAGGGAGAACCCTTTTCCAACCCCTGGAATGCAGATCATTTGAAAAAATACTATGAGTAGTGTTGTAAGGTCTTGATAGACCATAATTATAATAGGAGTTGCTCCAACAGAACACTTGGAAAATTAATGAGAAATATGAGTGTTTCCCCTCATCTTGTGTTTATCAGTTCTAGTACGCATGAAAACATCTTCAGAGAATGGCCCTCGGATATAATGAGGTCCCATGGAGGGGACGACCCCACCATGGTCCTCAAGAAAGACGAGGGAAAACTTTGTTTAAAACCATTAATTTGGTGATTATAACCCTCGGCTATAATGAGGTCCCATGGAGGGGACGACCCCACCATGGTCCTCAAGAAAGACGAGGGAAAACTTTGTTTAAAACCATTAATTTGGTGATTATAACCCTCGGCTATAATGAGGTCGCATGGAGGGGACGACCCCACCATGGTCCTCAAGAAAGACGAGGGAAAACTTTGTTTAAAACCATTAATTTGGTGATTATAACCCTCGGCTATAATAAGGTCCCATGGAGGGGACGACCCCACCATGGTCCTCAAGAAAGACGAGGAAAAACATTGTTTAAAACCATTAATTTGGTGATTATAACCCTCGGCTATAATGAGGTCCCATGGAGGGGACGACCCCACCATGGTCCTCAAGAAAGACGAGGGAAAACTTTGTTTAAAACCATTAATTTGGTGATTATAACCCTCGGCTATAATGAGGTCTCATGGAGGGGACGACCCCACCATGGTCCTCAAGAAAGACGAGGGAAAACTTTGTTTAAAACCATTAATTTGGTGATTATAACTCTCGGCTATAATGAGGTCCCATGGAGGGGACGACCCCACCATGGTCCTCAAGAAAGACGAGGGAAAACTTTGTTTAAAACCATTAATTTGGTGATTATAACCCTCGGCTATAATGAGGTCCCATGGAGGGGACGACCCCATCATGGTCCTCAAGAAAGACGAGGGAGGGGTTAGTGATAATATAAAAAATTCACAATGCAAATCATACAAAAGACAAATATGGAATACAATAAGAGAGATGGTGATATAAATGAAATATTACAGTGTTCTACAAAGTAGAGTACAAAAATATTGATTACATCAAGAGGGTATAGGCTACAGACAACCACCCTATGGAGCGAAATCAAAGGGCAGGGCCTCAACATCAATAAGAGAGGTCTCCCCAACGACCACGACTGGCTGGTCTTCAGACGTGCCGACACCCTCGACGTGCACCTGGGATTCCACCTGGGTTAGAGCCTCAGCAATCAAGGGGTCGTCCAGATGAGCTGCCTCCAGAGAGGGACGGACTGAAGAGACGACATCGTCGAATTTGAGAATGACCCACCGGCAGGCCGTCCTGATCCCTCTCTTTAAGTACTCAAGACCGAAGCCTTGGAACTCGTCTGAGAGTTTATAGGCCTCCACAGCATCGGCCCCTGTCTTCCTCACTGCCTCAGATAGCTCAGCCTTGAACTGAATCCCTAGGTTGGTCAAGGCTTCATCCTTCTCCTCAATAAGCAAGTCTTTGGCCTTCAGGTCCTCGTCGTGCTGCCTCGTAAGATCGTCCAGAATCCTTGCATGTTCAGTTCTGGAACTCTCTAGCTCAACCCTTGTAGTCTCTAAGTCAGTCTGCAGATCGGCCTCGTGTTGGATGGCCCTCTCGGCCTCATGAAATTTCTCCTGATTCTCCGCCATCCACTTGGTGGCTGAGGTAAAAGCACAAACAGACTGCATAAGAAAAAGAACTTGTTAAGAGGCCGAGGAAATAGTTGGTGAAAGAATGCAGTTAAGGGAATGAAGCAAGACAAGTACCTGAGCCAAGGCGTGCAAACCGTAGTCATACACCTTTGTCGGAGGCATCTTAGACAAGAATTCGTAGTCGGCAGCCGAGGGAGCAGAGAACATTGACGCCTTATCCGCCCTCAAGTTCGCGATAAGTGATGATGGCTCGGCCTTCAGAAGTGCCAAGTTCTGGGACCAGAAGGCCCCCGTGCTAGAAGAAGAGGCGGTTCCCTCAGACGCCTCAACCCTTGCCCTTGTCCGTGATCCTGGCCGAGGGTCTACGGGGACCTCGGGCTCTTTCCTCTTCTGTTTGTCGACGATCGGCTCAGCAGGTGTCGGCCCTATGGTCTGCGTCTTCCTCAGAGCTTGCTGAGGCTCCTTACCTTTCTTCTTGGCCAAGCCTGACAACAAATTGGGAGCAGTCATTTCCCAGAGATAGTCCGATATACCAGTAGGACGACCTGAAAGGAGGACGACACGTCAAAAAAATGCAGAGGCAATGATGAAACACTTGAAAAAAGTAAAGAATGGAAAAAATAATATAACTCACATAGTTCTGTCAGGGGGTCGACCCTCAGACCAGCTTCCTTGAGGAACCGAGGGGTCATCAGATCTTCAAACTTTGGAAGTTCACTCCCTCTACCTCGTCCTCTCAGATATTCAACTATATCTTTCTCTTCCAAACTAAGTCCGGGGTCTGACCTGGCCGTCATTGAAGGGTTAGACCATCTTCTGGGGACCCTCGGACCGTCAGCTACATGTTGTGCCTCGGCAGAGAACTCCCATTATCCGGAGATAAAGAAGAATCTCTTCTTCCAATCGTGGTTGGAGGTTTGTGCCACGTGGAGAAGTTTTTTGTCAGACCTCCTCGCTCCCAGGTGATAATACCCAGGCTGTTTGGACGAGGAGGTGATATTGTAACAGGCCAAGAATACGTCGGCCGAGGGCTCATCAGTGAAAGCATTTTTCCATAAGGAGACATAACCAAGGATCGTCCTCCAAGATTTGGGAGGAAGTTGAGAGGGGGCAACGCCGAGGGCTGATAAAATATCTACGACAGCAGGATGTAAAGGGAGTCTGACACCTACCTTGAACATTTGTTCATACACCGCTATCTCTCTCTCTTCACCCTTAAAGACCCTCTCGTCCTCAGAGGGAACCCTCATAGATATGGTGGGAGGAACACCATATGCATGCCTCCATAAAAGAAGGTCACGATCCCTGATCGAGGAAATATAAGATGAGGCGTGAGATGTGTTAACTAGGTCATCTGAGTCCTCATCATCCTCAGTCCCCTCACCCTCGGCCTCGGCCTCATCACCTGTCAGAGGCCCTTGGGGAAAAGCCATCTGGAAGGCATGTGGAGATAGAGTTGTCATAGGGACAGCCTCGAAAGTAACCATACCCTCGGCCTGTCGGCCTGGGCTTAGGTCAGACGCCTCTCCTCTACCAGAAGGTCCAGCGCCAATTGGCGACGACGCTCTCTCATCCATCTCACTCGAATAACTCTCGGCTGGACGACAAGATGACCCACAAGACTTAGAGGGTCTTATTGTGGCAAGAGGAATGGGAAAAATGGGTCGTACCCAATTAGGGTCGGCCCCTCGTCTCCTCTCCTCCTCTTCCTCTATTCGCCTAATCTCTACGAAGAGCTTCTCTCTCAAGGATGGGAACTCCTCGGCTAAACTATAGAGCCTCCTAAGCATTAAGGGGGAGACCCTACACTTGGATGAATTTCTAAGCTAACTACAAACAAGTTTGCAATTGACCAAACTGGACTTTTGGATTGAAACAAAAGAAACCAAGTGTTTTAATCAAGAACACTCAAAAACCAGTCGCCGGAGAAGACGCCAGAAAAGTTATGAAACACCCTAAGGAAAATCCTACCCTACAAGCCTAAAATAAGAAAACAAGCAAGGAATGAAGGAAAAGAGGACACTAGGGCAGAGGGATTACCTGAGAGGGAAGAGCGAGACTGCCAAACTCGAAATGTTGAAATTTGCAGAAATGGTGGTTTGTCTGTTGGAAATCTAGAGAGAGAGAGAGCTTGGGCACGAAGAAGTAGAAGAGAAGGAAAGGTTTCAAAAATTGCTTATATACCTTAGTGATGAATGGGCCCATTACCCAAGGCAAAGAACAACCCACGAGGAGGACATCATTAGGGCACAAAGCCCCAAGCAGCATGCAGCAGCCACGCCTTGAAAACTAGAATGACATTGGATAAAAATTTAACAGGTGACACATCAGCTTGACAGGTGTCACTCATCAAATAGACCATACACTTAGTCTCAAAAGCAACATTATCCCTCAGCCATCTCATCAGCATCTATGGTTAAGGGCTGGGGGTGATTGATATACCCGTATATACCCTCGGCCATGCCGAGGGCGCCTTGTGCCTCATCAGGCCCAGACGACCCCTAGGGGGCCGACCCTTCATCAGGATCCGGACGACCCCACAGGGGGGCGACCCTTCATCAGTCTCCCGACGACCCCTTAGGGGCCGACCCTTCATCAGGCTCCAGACGACCCCCCAAGGGTTCGACAATACGAGGCCCAAATTAGGCCAGACTCGTTGCCGAAAGGAACTTTGCCCTCGGCCTCATATCAAAGGGCGAAGGTGACATCATCACAGCGCGTGGTTTGGGAGACACGTGGAACAGTGCGCGTGAGGCTCACATGGAACATGGGAGACCGTTATAATAAAATCACACGCTCACGTGAGGGAATATTATGTCATAATTTGGCATCTACAGGTGTCAACAAGGGATTGGCTAGATCATCTTTCACATGCACCATGCATACTTGGGGGGTACACTACACCCCCCAAGACCTATATATACTTGTCACCTACAACCCTACAGGGGGATGGATTAATCGATAATTGTAACCCTAGCTAAAACTCTGCTTGTACACACAGTAGAGAGATAAAGTGAGCTTATGTGCATTGTATCCAAGGCCATTAGTGCCCATACTTAGTGGATCACACACTCACAGTGGATGTAGGCCAAATTGGCTGAACCACTATACATCATTGTCTTATTCCTCTTATACTCATCTCCTTCTACACACTTACACACTTATACACATATACATCTCTATGGCTGCCATGGTTATTACTGTTTGAGCTCATCATCACTTATCTGGTGGTGCTAAATCTAAGCATCGTCAAGAAGGTTTTTCATTCCCTTAGTGTACTGAATAATTCTTTTTCTTATTGTTCTTCCATTACTTGTAGTTGATTAATGTTGATGATTATATACCAGCCCCTTCTCAATTGGGAAGAATGCTGGGTCCTGACGTAAGCTCTGAAGTTCGTCATACCTTTGTGAGGATTTGCAAATCACTGCGATTGAGGAACAAGCGTTTCATAGAGCAAACTGAGATTGTTGTTAAACTGAAAGACAGGCTCCAAGAGATGGAGGAAGTTGGTGCCTCAGTCCAAGAAGAGGTGAATACACTGAGAGCAAATCTTCTAGATGCTTCTGAGATCAACCAGGTTGGGGAAATTCTTCAGGAATAGAATGAGGCCTTGAGGAGAGAGGTCTCGCAACTTAGGGAGCATGTGCCGAGCATTGCTCCTATAGTATTACGAGGTTTTTCCTCGTCGTAAACTGGAACTGGCCCGAGCGATGTTCCTCCGGTTCTACGAGGTCCTACCCCGCTAACTGTTCTACGAGCTGGTACAAATGAGAGAGGTTCAACTAGGAAAATGGAAGAGCTCCAAGGTGATGTCCAATGAGCGTATGTGATTGTTGCTGGGCTTCAAAGGGACGTCACTCGGCTGAGGCATCTGTTTAAAAGAGGATCTCGGCGAGTATGGACCGATGGCTATGACCTAGGTTAGCTGGATGCTCCAAAGAGGCTAACAGAGTTCGAAGAGCTTGCTTTTATCAGGGGGTGGTTGAGTGCCTTGAAGGAGCTGCAAATCCCAAGGAACTCGATGCTCTGGTATCGTCATGAGATTTCGCCTTCTACTCTACTGCCTAATCCTTTCCGGAAACATGATCAGTGGATCCCTATTGATGCCATCCCTCGGTAGATATTAGAGTCGGATGTGAATGAAGCTCAGGAGGAGCTAGTTCCCCATCTCGACGATGGTCGAAGAGCCCAAGTGGCTGATTATATTGTTCAGAGGCCTTATCCTCATTAAGATTTTGCCAGTAGTAGCTCTGTATATTTTGTAGTGAAGTAATGTAATGTAGATGCTTTGGGCGAACTTGCCGACTAAACATGGGTTGTATTAGTTGTAAATATGATGAAGTAATATAAAGTTTATGTTCTGGGCAAATTTTCCGACTCAACAAGTGTTTTATATTTTCCACCTTTCTTGTTTTGCTTAATAACCTTGGGCCTTTCTTGGCCGACTAGATTTATAAGTGAGTGTCCTTCCAGTCCAGTATGCTCATAAGATACCATTTTCCCCCACTTTACCTTTTAGATCGTGTCATCACACTTCGTTAGGCCTAAGTGGGGCAATTGGCGAGGACACACCTGGTGTTGGATGCTTCATCCGATCAGGATTTTATTAACCAAACATTGTTTGGCAGCTAATTTTGAACTGGCCATATTGCCTAAGGATCTCCTGTAGGGCTTTATGTATTGCCAAGGGCAATGCGAAGAGGTTTTTCGTGTTTCATAACGAAACCCTGAGGAGGGTGATTTCCCTGCTATAGCTTAATTATTAATGTGCATGTCACTTGGAAAGGGTGTGTGAGTTATAAAGTTCATATACTAGTTAACTGACACTTCATAGAATGCAGATGCTAAACAGATTTTATTAATGATAAGGAAATGAGTTTCCATTCTCATTAGTACAATGCAAAAGAAGAATCTAGAAATAGAATTTCTTAAGATTGGCAGCATTCCATGCTCGAGGTATCTCTCTGCCCTCTAGAGTTTCTAAGTGATAGGATCCTCGTAGATCATCTCTTGTTATCTTGAATGGTCCTTCCCAGTTTGGCCCTAACTTTCCATATAATGGTTTTAATTCGCTGCCCAGGACTTTTATTAGGACGTACTCCCCAACTTGGAATACCCTTGGATTGACCTTCTTATTATAGTGCTTTGCGAGCTGTTAAAGATAGCTCGCTAGTTTTACCTGGGCAAGCTCTCGGCATTCGTCAGCTAGGTCGAGCTCAGTGAGTAATGCTGCATCATTCTGGCCTTGGTCGACGAGGGTGGACCTCATAGTGGGTAAGCCTGCTTCCAATGGGATGACTGCTTCCATTCCATATATTAGTGAGAATGGGGTTTCCCCCGTTGCTCGACGTGGGGTAGTTCGGTAGGCCTACTAGATATGCGGTAGTTCATTTACCTATGCGCCTTTGGCTCGTTCTAATCGTTTCTTTAGCCCATCGATCATCATTTTGTTAGAAGCCTCGGCTTAGACGTTACTCTGAGGATAGGCCACCGAGCTTAAATGGTGTCTGATTTCGTGGTCATTGTATAAATTCTAAAAAGGAGCCGCTCTCGAACTGCATTCCATTATCAGTGATGATGGTCCTAGGGATCCCAAAATGGGTGATTATATTTTTCCATATGAACCTTATCATATCCGCGTCTTGGATGTTCGTTAGTGGCTCTGCTTCTATCCATTTGGTGAAGTAGTCTGTTGCGACCAAAAGACACTTGCAATTTTCGGCAGCGGTATGAAGAGGTCCTACGATGTCCATTACCCATTGGGCGAATGGCCATGGGCTGGAAAGGGATTTTAAGTCACTGGCGGGTTGATGGACCATGGGAGCATGAAGTTGGCATTTCTCGCATTTGTGAACATAAATTATAGAGTCTCTTTGCATATATGGCCACCAATAGCCTTCCTTCATTTCTCGAAAAGCCAATGACCTTCCACCAATATGGTTTCTACAGATTCCCTCATAGAGTTCATGGAGGATTTGATCGACATCCCTCGGGTGCACACATTGAAGGTAGGGACCGAAAAACGATCTCTTATATAGCTTGCCCTCGGGAGATAAGTGAAAGCGAGAAGCTTTGACTCTTATCTTGTGAGCATTCTTCTTATCATCTAGAAGTGTGCCATCCTTTAAATAGTCCATCAGTAGGTCCATCCAGCTGGGCGCTGACTCAATTTGGAGCACCCGCTCTACGCTTGGTAGCTCGCTGTTACGGCTAATGCTCGGATAAGAGTGGAAATCGATGGGGATTGTTCTTTTTAAGTCAGAATCGATTGCTGAACTCAGGGCTGCTAGGGCATCAGCATGGTTGTTCTGTTCTCTGGGAAACTGCTGGACATTGATTTCCTCGAAGTTGGCCAACAGCCTTTTTGCTAAGGCGAGATAGGCTGCCATTCTTTCACCTTTCGCATTGTAGTCTCCCCTTATCTGATTGGAGACTAGTTGTGTGTCACCGAACACCTGCAACTGACTTGCCCCCAAAGCGTGTGCCTTCTGGAGGCCAGCTATCAGGGCCTCATATTCTACTTCATTATTGGAGGCTTCAAATCCAAGCCTAATTCCCTGTTCGAGGATTGCATTTTCTGGAGTGATAAGCACGATGCCTACTCCTGCCCCCTTTGAATTGGAGGCTCCATCAACAAATAATTTACAGTTTTCCCCTGTCGTGTGACTCTTCTTTTGCTCCACAGGATGAAGTTGGTCGAGGGGCTGCTCGCCTGTGAATTTTGCTATGAAATCAGTAAGGATTTGCCCTTTGATTGCGTTCCTTGGTTAAAATTGGATGTTAAATCGCCCGAGATCGACTGACCATTTAGATAGTCTACCCAACAAATCCGCTTTTCTCAGGATTTCTTTAAGGGGGTGTGATGTAAGGACGATGATAGTGTGAGCTTCGAAGTAGTTCTTTAACTTCCTTGAAGCCACTACAAGTGCAAAGGCGAGCTTTTCTAATGGTAGGTACCGCTGTTCGGCCTCTAATAAGGTCTTGCTCGCGTAATAAACGGGATGCTGGATTCCTATTTTTTCACACATCAAGGTGGAACTGACAGTGTGGTTGGAAACGGCGAGGTATAAGTATAAGGAATCTGTTTCTTGTGGTATGACGAGCAGTGGTGGGGAGCTAAGGTAGGCTTTGAGCTCGTCCAATGCCTGCGATCAATCTTGATTTCATTCTACCGTTTTGTTTCCTTTTAGGAGATGGAAGAATGATTGGCACTTCTCGTAGGACTTGGAGATAAAATGGTTCAGGGCAGCGAGCATGCCGGTGAGCTTCTATATGTCGCGAATGGTGCGAGGAGGTTGTATCCTATTTACTGCATCGATCTGGTCTAGATTAGCTTCGATGCCTCTCTTACTGACCAAGTACCCAAGAAATTTTCCTGACTGGACACCAAAAGAACACTTGTTCGCGTTAAGTTTCATTCGGTACTTCCTGAGGATTTTGAAGGTTCTTGATAGGTCTGATAGGTGATCTTCTTTCTTCCTGCTTTTGACGAGCATATAGTCAATGTAAACTTCCATGGTGTCTCCCATTTGATTTTTAAACATCTTGGTGACCAGTCGCTAGTAGGTTGCCCCTGTATTTTTGAGCCTGAAGGGCATGACCTTGTAATAATATAATCCAACGGTGGTGATGAATGCTGTCTTGTCCTGGTCTGGAGCATGCAGAGGGATCTGATGATATCCCGAGTATGCATCCAGAAAACTCATCATTTCGTGGGCTGCTATGGCGTCCACTAACTGATCAATTTTTGGGATAGGGAAGCAGTCTTTAGGGCATGCTCTATTAAGATCAGTGAAGTCGATGCAAACTCTCAATTTCCCATTGCTTTTTGGAACTACTACTAGGTTGGACAACCATTTAGGGAATTGAACTTCCCTTATGGATCCTGCATCCAGTAATTTTTCAACTTCTTTTTCCACGACTTTGGCCTTCTTGGGGGCGGTTCACCGTGCCTTCTGTGTGATAGGTTTGAAAGTGGGGTCGATGTGCAACCGATGACAAGCCACACTGGGATCGATTCCAGGTAGCTCGTATGGTTCCCACGCAAAAACATCTACGTTGCTTCTTAATAAAATTGTCAATTCCTTCCTCTCTTGATCTGTGAGAGAAGCTCCAATTAAGAAAATCCTGTCATTGCTGCTATCTCTGACTTTAACTTCCTCCAGGTCCTCGATGACCCGTTCAGAGGGGAGGAGCCTGGTCTCCTCCACTTCGGGTCTTTCGTACTTTATCTGCTATTTCGAAGGTGTCAGACCTTCTTGTTCTTCAACTTTCTCGCTGGGTTTGTCAGCTTTCCTCTTTGGTCTTGGGCAGATGGACGCTATGAAAAACCTTCTTGCCATCGCTTGGTCGCCATGGATCTCCATTACTCCTCGCTCGATCGTATATTTGAGCTTTTGGTGGTACGTCGAGGAGACTACCTTCATTGCGTGCAACCATCCTCTGTCGAGGATAGCCTGGTATGGTGAGTCAATGTTGACTACCAGAAACTCAACCATCTTAGAGATATTTCCGACCCTTACTGGCAGTATGATCTTTCCCAAGGGCATAGTCACTTTCCCAGCGAAGCCAACTAAAGGGACAATAGCTTCCTTTAGGTCGACGATGCTTAACTTCAATTTTCTGAATAGGTTGAGATACATTACCTCGGACGAGCTTCCTTGGTCGACGAGCAACTTACCGATATCATAGTTAGCTATCCTGAGAGTAATGATCAAAGCATCATGATGTGGGGTTCTCACTCCCACCAGATCTTCATCTGTGAATACGATATGCTTACTGTAGTCGATGTCATCTGCTCGCCAACGCTTTCCCGATTGCGTCTTTACTGGATTGATCTGAAAATCTTGCATTACCGCTGTAAGCTTCTTTACCTCCATTCGAGCTGAATTTCCTTGAATTTGTTTTACGTCAGATGCCCCATGAATTACTGCGAATTCATGGCCGGCGTCATCTTCGAGTACGTTGTCAGGCCTTGCTTCTCTATGGCCAACAACTTTCTCTACCTTTTTTTCCACGAATTCGTTCAGATGACCGGATTGGGCCAGCTCTTCAAGGTGGTACTTAAGAGCCTTGCAATGCTCATTCTTATGTCCTCCTTCTTTATGAAAAGCACATCTCATCGCGTTGTTTCTCTTTGAGGGATCTCCTCCCATCTTCTTGGGCCACTTAATAAATGGCTCGTCTTTGATTTTTACGAGAATTTTGTAAATTGGTTCTCTGAAGACGGTGTTAACCGCCTGAAATGCTTTTGCAACATCGTTGTCGCCTCCGTTCTTGGATCCATTCTTGCCCCCATTCTTTCCTCCTTTCTTCTTGTTCTCAGTCTTGTCACTGCCCTTGGAAGCGAGCTTAGTTTGACCGTTATTTCTTGTCCTGAGGCGGGTCACATCCTCCACCTTGGCATATTTCTCGATGCGGGCCATCAGGTCGTCGATGTTCATGGCCTCTTTCTTTGTCAAGGACTGGTAGAGAAGGGAAGAATTGGGTAGCCCAATTTTGAAAGAGGCCACTGCCACTTGCTCCGAGCAGTCCTCTACCTCGTTGAATAATTCCCAGTACCTCTTCGTGTAGTTTTGGAGGGCCTCTTGAGGCGTCTTTTTCATTATTAGCAAAGCATCCATCCTTTTAGTATGGGAGCTACTAGTAATAAAAAGGGCTGTAAACAGATCGGCCAGGGACTTGAAGGTTCTGATGGACCTGTGGGGGAGCCTTTTGAACCATTTTTGCACCACGGCATGCAGGCTCGAGGGAAAAATTCGGCACATCAGCGCGTCTCGATGGTTTTAGAGGGTCATGGCTTGCCTGTACTGCCTGATGTGATCAATGGGATCAGTTTTACCATCATAAATCTTGAACCTTGGAATAGCAAATTTCTTGGGGGCTTCCTCCTCTTCTATTTCCCTTAAGAAAGGTGATTTCATCTGAGTTTTGAGAGCTCGCCTAGCGAGTTCTCGGATCGATCTGGTGCTGCGATGCGCAGGGTGTAGGTCCATCTCCCTTCGGACCAGACTTCGTATGTTCTCGTTGTTGCGAGCTGGGCTTCTGCGACTGCGATCTAGTCACAGTTGCTCGAGCAGGTCGTCCTCTGACTCGTTTCCCTCAACTTTTTAGGACTCGTGTATAGGGCTCCTTCCTCGGCTACGAGACTTGCTCTCCTGAGGGCTAGGGGTGCGGTATGGACGTCTCCTGGTGCCACGATGGATCTCTATCTCCATTTTTTCTAACCTTCTTTTGAGGCGAGCGTTCTCAGCTTCGTGCCTGCGAGAAGAATCCCTTTGCTCTTGGACCCTCGTCTCACAAGCATCAATCAACCGGGATATTTGTATGGACCTCTCTGGTCCTTGGCTTTCTTCTGAGGCTGGCCTTTCTAGGCGAGCCCTCATATCTGAACGTCAAACTTCAGATCTGATCCTGCGAGGAGGAGGTTGTTCTTGGATATCTCCTGCCTGAGGAGCGTTACTACTGTGACCAAACATTTCAGACTTCTTTATTGGTGTGGGCTTTCTCAGGGAAGATAAACGTTCCCACAGACGGCGCCAATTGTGGTGACAATTATTGTTCAAAACAAATATATAAGAGAAGCGCAATCACCAAGTAAAGTAAGAAACTTAAAATGCCAATCACACAACAAGAGATGTACGTGATTCAGCAAGAATGCCTACGTCCACGGTGGTGCAGTACGTATTATTTATATATACTCCGAGGAGCGATTACAGAGAATACAGTGTCCTATGCCCCGGACCTAGGGTTGATTATATACATATTTGTCTTTGGGGAGTGGGGGTGTTGGACTCCCCCACGTTTACCATCTTCTCCTGGAATGTCTCTATCTGAGAATGTGGGAGGAGACTAAGTTACAACTGGGTTAATGTCAAGGTGAGAAGGGCCTGGACTTTGAGCCGTCTTAATTGGGCTACTTTTCCTGGCCCGTATCGCCAAATCTGGGTACCCACAAAGTCTCATATATGTCTTATGCTAAGAATGGTATTGTATTTGCTCACGCCCGGCATAGTTTTGATGGCCGCCAACGCCAGAATTAGGCGGGGTGTGACACCAACTCGGGATTTGGGATTAATATATATTTAAGGGCAAGGTTAATAACTCCCCATTACTGATTAGAAACCTAAACGTAATTGCTACACCTTGAGATAGAAAAGGAGAAGAACCAAAGGGGAGAAGAGGCAGGGAATTTAAGAGAATTTCTTCAACTACATATTAAGGCAATAATTTTCTTGCTCAATTTCAATTCCAATTTATTTCTTGATGCATTGAAATTATCCCATGTGACTTCTGGGTTTTAGATTGGACTTTGATGATTAAATGTTAGGAATTAATTTCATGCATGTTTAGGATTAATTATAACATATGAGATTAACCCAGAAATCTAGGAATTGATTTTTGGATTTTGATGATAGAAGCCCTAGCATTCTTGGAAAATTTTAGTGAAACTTGAAATCACATGTACAGGAATTTGGGATATGTTATTGACTGCAAATTGTGACTTTAAATGACATGTATTATGCCCCATAATCTGATCTATACTTCGTGGTTATTGTAGAAGAAACCTGGGATTAAAGATTATAAATTCTCATATGAAATCTGGGAATTGGGGGTAGTAATTGATGTGGTTACATGAAATAAATGTTTATATGATGTAAAACTAAGTATTAAGTACCCCCTACATATTTACAAAAAGGGAATTGCAATTGTATTAAAACTTGGGAACACATTAAGAGAGTTCGTAGAAAGAAACTACCAAATCTAGGAAACAGTGGCATTTCGAATCGATTCGGCCTTGGTTCGAATCGATTCGGTCCTGGTGATAGGGTGAGTTTGGACTGGAATTAAATGCTGAATATTTTTAAAACCCCGTACGAATTAGTGGAACGATGTTAGGGGTAACGAGGAATTTATTAAAAATATAAATGTGGCCCATGTATTAATTGAAATGTTATATTTTACTAGATGGTTAAATAAATTGTTAAGGAAAATGGGATTAATAATTTAACTAGATGGTCAAATTATTTATTGGAGAAAAATTGTGAGACATTATGGTAATTATAGAGTAGTTACCTATAAATATTATATGGGAATAATAATATGTAATTATTTGTAAATGTGTGGACATACCATTGTTCGTGGATGGTCCTATCGGCTTGGAATTTCGCGCGTTCGGGACCGTAGCACACATCGACACAGGTGGGCTAGGTGTTGTGTAGGTCAGATAAGCACCCAAAACTGTACATTTTATACCCCGAATAGACGTACTTTAGTTGCTAATTCTCGACATTATGGGTCTTATATGCTTAAATATTTATCTTGTAGGTCAAACGTCCGTTTGCGGTGTCAAAAGCTATATATCGAGAAAAATGCGCGTTGAATGGAGCTAAATACCAATCCCGTAACCCTAGCCTATCCTAACCGAGCCTAAACCTACCCCTAACCCCGTGTATATTTAAGTTGTGCCCTTTTATATTTTTTTTAGATTTTTAGTTGAGTCGTTTTATTTTAGATTTATTTAGGTTTATTTTCTATTTTTATAATTTTATTTTATTTTGATTTTTATTAGTTTTTAGTTTTATTAGGATTAGTTTTTAGGAGTTTATTTTTAGTTTATTAGATTTTATATTTTTTAGTACTTTAATTTTCATTTAGATTTTAAGTTTTTATTTCTTTTGTTTTATTTTAGTTTTTATATAAGCCTAGGATTTTATTTTTTAGTTTTAATATTTTTTATTTTTTTATTGTTTTTAGTTTGTTTTACTTTTAGTTAGATTTTATTTTTTAATTTTAGTTGAGTCTGTATTATTATTAGGGTCCAAATTAAACACACACCCACCCTACTACCAACACTCACTCACACTTTTAATCCTACACATACCATCACACCCAAACATACTCACTCACCCACACCACACTATCCTACACTCAACACACCCAACTACACCCCCTATCATATTCAACCTTTCACCCTCTATCTCCTCTCAACTCTAAACCCACTAACCTCCATTAACAAAACCACCATAACCAATAAACCCTCACCCATCTCCACCAACCTAACACGGAGCCCTACCCGCCGACACCATCCCAAACCCCCCCAACCATATCCCCTGGCAGACCCATAGCCAAACCCAAAATCAAACCCCCGACCTTAACCCACACCTTCGACGACTCAACCCCACAAGCCAAGGACCTCCACCGCCTGAGCATGGATCCAACCCGGAGACCTGCCCGCCGTCGCCTGAGCCCTGAAACTCCCTCTTCAGGCGACCCTAACCAACATCGCCCCCACCCCGATTCCAACCCGGATCCCAGCTTCTTTTCGTGCCACCAACCCCCCATTCCAACCGATCACGCAAACGCCCCTCACCGGTCGGAAAAGTCGACCCCTGACTGGCAACCCTCTAACCTCGAGACCCAACTTCGACTAAACCCGACCTGCTAGTTGCCATGCCCGAACCCGATTTGAGGCCAAAATCCATTTAAACCTCAAACCCATTTCTAAAAATGCCAAATTCGTTCACCTGCCAACAACCAAAACACAAACCCAACAAATAAGCCAAATAAATTCCCCATGTGCCATATATCCCATTTAAAACCCATTTACCCCACTTATACCCATTTTACCCCAACCCCTTTTTAACCAAATCAAATTATTATCCCCACACCTCACACCCCATGCACATGTGCTCACACCTCTCCCACATGTTCACCCTAGCCCATTACCAAAAATACCCCTTAGCCCCATGTGTGCCATGCATATACTATAAAAGAAGACTCAAGTCCCCATTTGAGAGGAGAAAAAAAAAGAGATCATCAAATAGAGAGAGAAAATTCTAGAGAAAAGTAGAGAGTTAGGTTAGAATAAATTAGGTAGAAATATTTGTAAATAGTTTTATTTTTATTTTTGTTAGATATATGTGAGGTTAAATTTTGTAAGAGATTTAATTGAGTGATTATTTAATTTCAAATCACTTGGATGCTCAATTGGAGGAATTGTATGCTTCAAATTGGAAGATTATAGTTCAAATTTCTCAAAGAAATTTGGTTTGCTTGTTCTATTCCCTTATATTTTATTTTAGTAGCCTTGATTATTTGTTCATCATGTTTAATATCATGTTAGGCTAAATCCCCGTTCAAGGGGTGAGGGGAAACCCTTATTTGATGTTATTTTAGTTTAATTAGTTTGATTACTTGAAAATTCCCTTTGAATATTAATTTTGATCCATCGCCCTTAAATTTACGCCTCGAGAGAAGGTAAATGATTTTCGAGAGAAAATCGAAATCCTAGTTATAATACCCATTTTAGATTCGAACTAGAGATACGGGTTTCTTAAGTGGGGTATTATTACTTGAATTTCAACTCTAAATTTATTTTTAAAGATTTACTTAAATTTTAATTGATCAATCCTAACGGGTGATTAATTAAAAGGAGTGTAGATCTATTTTCTAGAGTTGTGGGGTGTTAAACTTAATTTTCTAAAAGGTTACTATTAAAATTACATTTGCAACGAGAGTTGATTTATAATTTTGATATTAATTTGGGAGAATTCAATTAATTAAATTAATTCATTAGAATAGCTAAAATTTGTGGTGTAATCCCACTCCTTGATTGTTCTCACAATTATTGACCTCACTTATCTCTTATTTTAGTGTTAGACTTTATTTTTCACTTTTAGTCACTTTCTAGTTAGTTGTTTTCATCTCACATTTTAGTTTAGTGTTATTTCACCTCACCTCACCCAATTGTTTTAATATTTGAAAAGCTAAAAAAATAGATAAGAAAAATTCCAAAAAGAAAATAAAAATTGAATTACAATTGAATTTGTCTCTAGCTTATCCCCTTGATGTGGATTGATACCCTTACTTACCTCTACACTTGAGTTTGTTATATATTTGTAGGTATTTGAGGTTTTGATTAGAGGAGCTTTTCAAGCAACGACAAAAAAATACGCGCGCAAAAGTTCTAGTTATCAAATGGCGTCGTTGCCGGGGAGAGGCTAAAAAAACAAAAGTTATCAAATGGAGCCGTTGCCATTCTTGGGAGCATGAATCACTTGGAGCGGATTTCAACTTGTAGTTCATTTATTTTTTTTGCACTTTATTATTTTTTTTAGTACCATTTTCTTTCTTTTAGAAGGCTTGTATTAGGTTTATTTTATCATTGCTTGTATTGCAGTGCATAGAGACACCTTTATTTTATTTTTATTTTTATTTTTTAAAAATTTTTAATAATCGAAGACAAGCGTGATAGGGAAACTGGACAAGGTAAAGAGAGGGCGTCCAAAGGCGAGGATTTAGAAGCCTCTCTATCTTGGGTCGATAGGACTCCCGGGGCCGACTGAGATAGGCGTGATCTCCCCCGATTGACTCAAATTTTTCGGCACTCCATGGTGTAAAAACCGTGGGAGGTACATTTCTAAACTCTCGAGCCTCTCCTGTTAGTGAGTCAATTCTTTTGTGTGCTTTGTGTGCTCTTACTTGATTTTATTCTCGCATTTATTTTCGAATGGTGTGATGAATTAATTAACTAAGACCTATATCCGGTCACTCGCGAGAAGGGATTTCATCACCCGACTCACTCGCTTACCAATTGTGTGGCCATCACTAAATTTAAAATTAATCAACTAGGTAGCCCGCTAGGAGAAAATTTTGCAAAGGCGATCTATCAAATTTTCGTGATTTTTTTATCGCCCGCAGACTTAATTAAAATTTGACTACCCTCTCACTAATTTTGAAGATAAAAATTGGCTATGATCTAGTTAGGATTTCTCCTTGACTTGTGTGTGTGTCCAATTCATTTTTCGGTAGTCAGTTTTAGTTAGTTCGTCCCAAATTTTTGAGTCCATATTTTTTCCCCACCCTTTTTCTTCCAAAAAAAAATCCAAAAATACTTTCTTTCTTTCATTTTAGAAAAAAATCCAAAAATATTTTCTTCCATTATTTTTAGAAAATCTAAAAATATTTTCTTTCCTTTTGAAAAAATTTAAAAAACTCAAAAAAAATATTTCTATCCACATGGCCGAAGAACGTCCTTTACGGGACTACTTTGGTCATTTTCCTTTGACACGTGACACATGTGAGAGTGATCCCGAGCCGTCTATTTATGATATTTTTAATGATTTCACCTCTCTCACGAGTCTCGTTGATACTCTTGACCCGTCCATGCACACACCTCATTTTCCATCACCCTCGATGGCGAGTGTCGTCGCGCCTCATCCTTTGTTGTGCACCCATTGTTATTATGCCGATCACATGTCCCATGAGTGTCCGTACTGGTCATATCCTTACGAACCCACCATGGAACATGTGTATCCATATGACACTGTTCCGAAACCCACCTCTGCCTACTATCCTAATATACCTAATCCCGAGTTGTGTGAGTACTCGAGCTATTCATGGAGGCATGATCACCCTTTCATGCAATACGAATCCTAACCCAATGTCGTGGATCCTCACACGCTCCAACAATCATCATGGCAACCTTGTGCACCCATTCCCGATCAGTCCCCTTATTACGCACCCCATGAGTATCAACCATTTGTCCATCACGAAAGCGATCCTTCCGTGTATGATGAACTTGTCCCCACTCCACACACTTCTTTCGAGTATTCTCCATATAGTCATGATCAGAGCGAGTTGTGTCCACCTCAACCACCGCCACCACCCGTCACTCCACCACCACCATCATCCACCTCCGCTCTTGAAAGCCTCTTGCAATAATTTATCATCGAGCAAGAGCAAGCCACTCAAATTCAAACTCAAGCTCTCCAAAGGCTTGAACAACGACTATATGAATTGGAGTGTGAGCGAGAGTCGAACATTCCCATGGATCCACCCATCGTTGCAACCGAGTGTGATGATATTTTGTCCTTATGCGACACTGATTTTGCGTGTGACCAACCTTATCCTCTTGAGAATATCGAAGTTGAGACCATTCCATGGTCCGAGTCCCAAGTCGATAATTGTGTTGACTTACCTTTCATTAGTGAGACTAATTTTCTCCCGTCAAATCCAAAGGAACCCACACTTGAGGTTCCCACTCCCACTGAATAAAAAATAATGCCCGAGTCTACACCTATCGAGCTTCACCCTTGTTTTACCGAGGAACCAATTTATCCTAGGTTAGCTCCGGTTACGAGTGTTCACTGTTTTCCCGAGATAGAATCCGTGATAGTTCCCACCTATCCGGATATGGATGATGTCCCATCATGCATGGCTCCCTTTGAGCCCGATATTTCTAGTGATTCCTATATCTCCGATCTTGGTGCCTCGTCTTACCCAGTCACCACATTCACCGATGCTACTCTTATGTAGAAGTTGATCACTCCATCTTTAGAAACCACACTCCCTTGTGAGTATTCTTTTACTCCTCCCAATGAGTGTGTGTCTCCCACACTTAAGTTGGATCATCTTCCTCCACCATTTATCCCACCCAATATAACTTTTTTCCCACCCGACCCACCCATTGTCCTTTCCACCCCACCACCGGTTTTGGATTTTGATTTTACATATTTCAAGTTTCCATATATAGTTTTAGATCCTCACGTGAAACCATCCCCCACACATGAGAGTATTTGTGGTGATACTCTCTACTATTATGACACTGAGCTTGTTATTTTATGCACGCCACTCTCTTTTGGTGTTGATTTTTTCTCGAGACAGCTCCCTGGTGTGTCACAACGCGACCATTATCATCGTCCATTCATAGAACGATCGTATGATTTCTATAAACCCCACCCCATTCCACTTTATACACCCTTCCGCCTCCCTAACCAATTAGAGCACCATGCCTATAGGGCCCTAGTCGCCCTCACCTTTAAGCTCAACAAGGCCCGTGGTTAATACCTCTTCACCCTTTTCACCCTCAACTTTACCCTCATACCCACCCGCCCATGGTCCACCGATGCTTTGCATCGTGTGATGCACGTTTCCATACAAGTGCATTGATCATTTTAGCCATCATCCAACAAGACTGACGCTTCAGTCTTGTTTGGGGGTGATTCTCACCACCCCAATTCTTCTACCGCCTCGCGCTTTTATAGATCTTATATTTAGGGTGATATTCTACCAATCTGGCTGAAGACATTAAACTTAGTTCTACCGGGAGGCAGCCCGCATTTCTTGTAGTAGACTCATCATGTGTGGGGGTGGTGTTTCACATCACCTAATGCTTTACCTTGTTATGGACTTGTACACATTTTTTTTTTCTCACATCTTATTCAGGTTTATTCTTGGCTACCTCTATCCATTTCATTAGTGGTTGTTTCTGGTAATCTCTTTCCTACCTTATGCTCTTAATTTTAAAAATCATTTTACCTAACATCGAGGACGATGTTCCCTTTTGTTTGGGGGGTGGGGAATTTTATTAAAATCGTACCTCTTTTGAATTTTTTTGACTTTTGAATCTGATTTTTAAAATTTCGTGCAATTTCTTTCATCTCAATCAATGATGTGAATTTTCAATCATCCTTCTTTTTAAGTCTAAGAATCAAGCTAGATAATATTTTTTCTAAATAGCTTATGTAATACGTAGCAAGGCATTTTGCACCATGAATTTTTAGACTCAAAAAAAATTTGTGCACTTATCACGTCACTACGATTTAGAGTTGAGGAGTACTACAATTCTAAAGAGAACCTTAAGGATCACTAGTAGAGACTTTAGCTTGTGAGATTTGCGCCTTTTACCCTTTTTGAGTGTTTTACGCAACCTCCGAGTGACAAGTTGATTCAACTTCCTCTGGGTCCGCACTTTAAATTGTTGCATGATCTCATTATTCTTCATTAAATTTTGGCTTGATCACTGAGAATGACATCTTTTTCGAGTTGTAAGAAATGCGTGTCTTGAAATTTTTCCCGATCACCAATTTTTCATCCACACACCTACCATTTACCATTAAATTCATCAATTATATTCCCATGCTCTTCCATATTCCCACATATTTCCCCACACCATCACCTATCATCTCCATATCATCTTTCATTTTCAAATAAAAGAGTGTTGATTCCAAATGTTAAATGTTTTCGTTGTTGAAAAAATAAAGGAAAAACTAGCAAAAAGAGAAAGAAAAAAAAAGAGAAAATGAAAAGAATATATAGAAAAAATATATATATTGAGAAAAAGAAAAGAAAAATAAAAAAAAGAGAGAGAAAAGAAAAGAAAAGAAAGAGAGTTTGTAGTTAGTAGTTGGTTTTGAAATAAAGACATTTTGAGCCTAAAGTGTATACACTCTTCTATCGCATCCATTTCGCATCCATCTTTTACCCATCGCATATCCATCATATCACACATCCATCTTATCCAACCACAAATCCCATCCTTCTCATTTCATTTCCCCCTCACCCATTATCATCCATATTCCCCTAGGCGTTTGGGCAAATGAAAGTCAACGTGGTGAATAACTCGACGTTCTCACTATAGTGATTAGCATTCTTTCATGAGATCATTTTTCTTTCAATTGTTCATTCTTTCTTATTTGTGTGTGAGATGTTTGAACTTGCTTACATTTACTCACCTCCTCACACACAAGAGCGATACACTAACCCTAATCTCGAGAGTTCAATTGAGAGAGTTATATCCAGTGAGATTTTGAAGTTAAAGCGTTGATTCCGAAAAGGTAATCTAGGAATCACTCTTGTGATACTCGACCCATTTTGACTGATTCACACTACGGACGTTGAGTTCTAGGGAGGATGTGCCTTGTGTATGTCCTTAGCTAAACATTTTAAACATTCTAGCTTGTATTTCTGATATTATTTTTTCTTGTGATGGATTGTGCGATCATTCTATGTCTAATTAGAGATTGACTCCCTTTCAATAAATTTTTGCAAATAAGAATTTTGTGGGTATATTCTCTTCAAACCCTCACGAGACACAACTCGTCCTGTAGGGCAACCTATAGGTTTAAAGGCTTGTTGCACATGCTAAGTGCAATCGTAAGTGCCCGCGAAAGTGGTAGACTTTTGGTTACTTATCTTTCTCTTTTTCTCTATCTTATTGCTCGAGGACTAGCAATGCTCTGTTTGGGGTGGTGTGATAAGCACCCAAAACTGTACATTTTGTACCCCGAATAGACGTACTTTAGTTGCTAATTCTCGGCAATATGGGTCGTATGTGCTTAAATGTTTATCTTGTAGGTCAAACGTCCGTTTGCGGTGACAAAAGCTATATATCGAGGCAAATGCGCGTTGAATGGAACTAAATACAAATCCTGTAACCCTAGCCTACCCTAACCGAGCCTAAACCTACCCCGAACCCCGTGTATGTTTAAGTTGTGCCGTTTTATATTTTTTTTAGATTTTTATTTGAGTCGTTTTATTTTTTTTGTTTTATTTTAGATTTATTTAGGTTTATTTTCTATTTTATAATTTTTTTTTATTTTGATTTTTATTAGTTTTTAATTTTATTAGGATTAGTTTTTAGGAGCTTATTTTTAGTTTATTAGATTTTATATTTTTTAGGACTTTAATTTTCATTTAGATTTTAAGTTTTCATTTCTTTTGTTTTATTTTAGTTTTTATATAAGCCTACGATTTTATTTTTTAGTTTTAATATTTTTTATTTTTTTATTGTTTTTAGTTTATTTTATTTTTAGTTAGATTTTATTTTTTAATTTTTGTTGAGTCTTTATTATTATTAGGGTCCAAATTAAACACACACACACCCTACTACCAACACTCACTCACACCTTTAATCCTACACATATCATCACACCCAAACATACTCACTCACCCACACCACACTATCCTACACTCAACACACCCAACTACACCCCCTATCTCTCCTCTCTCTTCTAAACCCACTAACCTCCATTAACAAAACCACCATAACTAACAAACACTCACCCATCTCCACCAACCTTACACGGAGACCTACCCGCGGACACCAGCCCCCCCCCCCCCCCCAACTATATCACCTAGCAGACCCATAGCCAAACCCAAAATCAAACCCCCGACCTTAACCCACACCTCCGGCGACTCAACCCCACAAGACGAGGACCTCCATCGCCTGAGCGCGGAACCAACCCGGAGCCCTGCCCGCCATCGCCTGAGCCCTGAAACTCCCTCTTCAGGCCAGCGTAACCAACATCGCCCCACCCCGATTCCAACCCGGATCCCAGCCTCTTTTCGCGCCGCCAACCCCCTATTCCAACCGATCGCGCAACCGCCCCTCGCCGGCCGAAAAAGCCGACCCCTGACTGGCGACCCTCTAACCTCGAGACCCAACTCTGACTAAACCCGACCTGCTACTTGCCATACCCGAACCAGATTTGAGGCCAAAATCCATTTAAACCTCAAACCCATTTCTAAAAATGCCAAATTCGTTCACCTGCCATCAACCGAAACAGAAACCCAACAAATAAGCCAAATAAATTCCCCATGTGCCATATATCCCATTTAAAACCCATTTACCCCACTTATACCCATTTTACCCCAAACCCCTTTTTAACCAAATCAGATTATTATCCCCACACCTCACACCCCATGCACATGTGCTTACACCTCTCCCACATGTTCATCCTAGCCCATTACCAAAAATACCCCTTAGCTCCATGTGTGCCATGCATCTACTATAAAAGAAGACTCAAGACCCCATTTGAGAGGAGAAAAAAAAAGGAGAGATCATCAAATAGAGAGAGAAAATTATAGAGAAAAGTAGAGAGTTAGGTTAGAATAAATTAGGTAGAAATATTTGTAAATAGTTTTATTTTTATTTTTGTTAGATATTTGTGAGGTTAAATTTTGTAAGAGATTTAATTGAGTGATTATTTAATTGCAAATCACTTGGATGCTCAATTAGAGGGATTGTATACTTCAAATTGAAAGATTATAGTTCAACTTTCTCAAAGAAATTTGGTTTGCTTGTTCTATTCCCTTCTATTTTATTTTAGTAGCCTTGATTATTTGTTCATCATGTTTAATATCATGTTAGGCTAAATCCCCTTTCAAGGGGTGGAGAGAAACCCTTATTTGATGTTATTTTAGTTTAATTATTTTGATTACTTGAAAATTCCCTTTGAATATTAATTTTGATCCCTCACCCTTAAATTTACGCCTCGAGAGAGGGTAAATGATTTTCAAGAGAAAATCGAAATCCTAGTTATAATACCCATTTTAGATTCGAACTAGAGATAGGGGTTTCTTAAGTGGGGCATTATTACTTGAATTTCAACTCTAAATTTATTTTCAAAGATTTACATAAATTTTAATTGATCGATCCTAATGGGTGTTTAATTAAAATGAGTATAGATCTATTTTCTAGAGTTGTGGGGTGTTAAACTTAATTTTCTAAAAGGTTACTATTAAAATTACATTTGCAACGAGAATTGATTTGTAATTTTGATATTAATTTGGGAGAATTCAATTAATTAAATTAATTAATTAGAATAACTAAAATTTGTGGTGTAATCCCACTCCTTGATTGTTCTCGCAATTATTTACCTCACTTTATCTCTTATTTTAGTGTTTGACTTTATTTTTCACTTTTAGTCACTTTCTAGTTAGTTGTTTTCATCTCACATTTTAGTTTAGTGTTATTTCACCTCACCTCACCTCACCCAATTGTTTTAATATTTGAAAAGCTAAAAAAAAAATAGAAAAGAAAAATTCCAAAAAGAAAATAAAAATTGAATTACAATTGATTTTGTGTCTAGCTTACCCCCTTGATGTGGATTGATACCCTTACTTACAGCGCCATCTACGAGAGGTAGGTGTTGATGCTAGGATCCTTTATCACCGTTGGGTATGGGCCGTGAACTGGTGTACTGCATAGGGACCACCCCACTTATGTGTGTTTTGTGATGCCCACTTTGGATAAGAGATTCCTCTGGACTTGTCGATAGAGCACGAGCGAGACATCACGGGTAAATGCCTTTGAGTGTCTCATGTATGAAAGTTCATATATATATATATATATATATATATATATATAAATTACCCGAATTTAAATGAGATTAATTAAATTGTCTAAGAATGTTGACATAAACTACATACCCTTACTGTGTTGTGCATAATATATGTTTATGCCATTTTTATGAGATATATAAGACTCGGATACCTTGGGATTTGGTAATTAAATATAGTCGGCTTCATTGTAGCAATTGATTATAGCGAATTCCATTGTTACTAAATTGGCACGGGTGTCACATATATTATTTTGGGACTTGTTGGGATGCGAATAATATCGCACTTAGATGAGGGGTGAAATGTTAAACTCATGTGAGTGATGATGGGAGATATTTACTTTGCATTGATTGTATTTATTGCAATTTAAATTGAATAAGCTAATTCTTGCACATTTAGGGCTCTAACCCAAATTTAAATATTTTCTCCCCCATGTGCTCATAGACAGGGATAGCGGGACTGTGACTTAGCAGCCTTGCTTTCTCATTTTGCTCCTTGGGCATTTCAGACTAGTTTACTATAGCTTAGGTACTTTTCAGCCTCGGTATTTATTTTCATTTGGGATTATTATATGGGCATAAGCCTGAGATTCATTTATTTTATGTTGGTGTGGGTTGTTTACATTTATATCCAGACTTGTCGTACTCTTGATGTTGGATTGGACTTATTTATTATTAAGACGTTGATTCAAATCAAGTTATGGGCCATTAATATATTATTTATATTATGTTGATGTTGTGAATGGTATTAATTGACAGACAAGTCTCATCTTCGGCGTATCGTGCCTAGCTAGCCTTTATGTGAGAAAATGGGGGTTGTTACACTTATTTTTTGTGATAAATTTTGCACGATACCCATGTCTAGGGGTGGCAATTCGTGTAGTTGGGTCGTGTTTGGGGGGACACAACACGACAGGGATTTTTCGGACACGACACGAATTCATGTTTTTTTAGTTAACACGAATACGACCCAAATAAAAACGACATAACACGACACGACACGACACGACACGAATAACACAATTTCTCAAAATTTCACGCTAAATTAAACATAAATAGACACGATAACCCGAATAAAAACACGATTAACAAGACAAGACACGATAACACAACTAACACGAGTCTTAATTTTGACACGAACACGACACGACTTCGTGTAAAAAATACGACACGAACACGAAATATCGGATCAATTTTATGTCAATTTCGTGTCGTTTCGTATCGTGTTTTCGTGTCGTTTTTAAAATTGCCACCCCTACCCATGTCCACATACATGTTTTGTCGCCATTTTGAAAAAAATGTTGGCAAAATTAACTTACATGTATAGGTAAACAAAGTTTTCCAACAAATTTGCCATCCCTTTCAAAGTTTTTCTTTGTTAGATTTTTTTTTGTTTTAATGAAAAATATTTTTTTAAGAAGATTTTTATCTTTCGTTAAAAATGTTTTTGGTGGGGCTAAAAACTATTTTTTTTTTGGTTAAAACTAGCTTTAAAAAAAACTACTTTTTGTGTTAAAATATGCTCCTTTTTTTTTTTATTAAAAACTGTTTTTCGCTAATTTTTTTTTTTGTTAAAATAATTTCACTTTTGGGTAAGAAACTGTTTTTTTTATATGTTAAAAATGTATTTTTGTAAAAACCATTATGCTAAATACATTTATTATTATTATTATTATTATTATTATTATTATTATTATTATTTATTTTTGTTGTTGTTGTGAAAAACTGTTTTCATTAAAAAAATCGTTTTATTTTTGTCAAAACTACTTTTTTATTATTAAAATTTGTTTTTCGTTAAAAAATATTTTTTTTCCTCGTTATAAATTGTTTTTATTGTTGAAAACTATTATTTTAAGATTTTTTTTAATTATAAGTTATTTTTTTTGTTAAAATTGGCTTTTTAAGAAAGTTTTTTTAATAACTTTTTTATGTTAGTTTTTTTTTTAATAACCATATTTGTTATACATGAGTTTGTTTATATTTGTTATTTTTGTCATCAATTTTATCAAATATTTTAACTTTTGTCACCTAAAAAATCATATTACCATATAATTTTATTTTCAAAATTAAAAAAAAAACACGAAAAAATCCTATTATGGCGTGGAAAATTTGTTCACTTTTTAACCAAAGTGAATCTAAAATGTAAGAAATATAAGTTCGTTGTGAAGAGTGAAATGACCTAAAATAAAATGATGGTTTAGTAACCAAGCCACCTGGTCCGATGGTATAAGACTTTTATTGGGACAGTCTTGACGGTGGATCGGGTTTGGCTCCTAGTTTAACCTCGGTAGTGTAATGTGACACCCCGCTCAATTAAATACCAGGTGATCAGTCCTTTATTAAATTAATTCAGAATATCCAATTAGTTCATTCTTAGCATCACTGTCGAAAAATAACTTCCTTATTAATTCACCAATAGTTAATTAAGCTAGTGTCAAAACTTTTCAATTTTTAAATTTAATAAAATCCATTTCAACAATGTAAACAATTGATCATGTAATCCATTCCATAATAATGAATAATAATTTAGTGACATCACAACTGAACTAAATGTAACTGGAATAAACCCTCCAGTTTAAATGTCTCAATACCATAATCCAAATAAAACTGATAATAACAGTACCGATATAAGTAATTACAATATCTGAGATAGAAATGGAATAACTTGAATCATGGGCGACATGCCCTAAATGAAATAGATACTACAGTTGTCTGAATCAATAGAATGGAAGCGTCTAAACAAAGACTGCATCCCCCGTAGCAACTATAGTACGTCAAACATCCATACTCTATGTTGGGCATCCCTGATGTTGGAAACCTAATGTAAAAGATACAAGAGAGAAGAGACTATGCAAGAAAACGGGTGAGAGCCCAATTGTAAAATATTTAAAAAAAAATAGCAAGTGCTTAACAAGTGCAATTAAGAAATTATTATGTACGTGTTAGCTTCTCGAGATCTCGCTTGGGAATCTCACCTCTCATCTAAAGTGCACACCTAACGTACCTCATAATGCTCCTAGTTAAGGTTCCCAATTACTAGATTGAAATACGAGTCACTATGAATCTAACTTATATCATTTCCCCGTATCTCTCACGCAACATCACATTATTATATATATACTAATATGACACCTCCCAGAAACAGCTGCAGTGCATGCATACTCTGCTATCATGTCCTGCTACATCTCTCACTGTATAAATGACTGTTGGTTCGGCGTCTCTCACGAACCATAAATATCATAAAACATATATTGGAGGCGAGCATACTCCTCAACCAAATGGGTCACGTACATACCTACATTCTTATTCAACCGTCGAAACTATCATTCTCACTGATAGCACGTGTCCAAGGTCCTATGCTCAGGATATGAATCTAAAATCCCCCCAATGGGCTCATCAAGATAAGATCGCCCACAACGCGAAACCTCCACCCCGATAACAAGCAGCGTAGGTATGTCATACACAAAATAAATCATAATATAGGCATTCACCCCACCTATATATATAATAAAAATAAGGTACACGCACAACCTATATGATAAGTCCCATACGTAGTATATTCATATCTCAAATATTCTACGCATTTATAGATTATGACTTTACTTCTTAAAGTATATTCCCGAGCTTTTCTCATCACTCGAAGGGTATCGTTTATTCCTCATGTAAATTCAGTAGGTAAACGTCTACACTAGGCCTGTAAACGGATCGGATTCGGACCGGATCAGGCAAATCCAAATTTGAATCCGTTTATGTTAAACGGATTCGGATCCGATTCGATTATCCGACGGATTATCTGTTAGGGTTCCGAATCCGATTTGTTAAGAATCCGTTAATTCGATCCGATCTAATTATTTATTTATTTATTTTAATTATAATTTTCATTATTAAAATTGTAATTTTAAGTTAAAATTACATTTTTTAACCACTTAATTTGCAACATTTTTTTACTTCATCTCTTATTTCATAATGATAGTTTCAAATCCAAATAATGATATTTCCAAATCCGATTTTATTTCCATCTCTTATTTCATAAATTTAATTTGCAAATGTTTATTCTTAGATAAATAGTCCATCATTCAAAATCAAACTAACACCAAGATAGAAGTCCACCATTCAAATATTAAACACACCATCCATCACAAATAAACCCAAGATCAAATCCAACATTCAAAATCCAAAAGTTACAGACATGACTTGGATAAAAGTTCAAAATCAAAATACAAAACCACATCTTCACTTCAACTTTCTCCTTTAAAGCCTCCCTCAAAAACAAAAGAATATTATTAGATAAATACAAATATTATTAGATAACATGTGTTAAAAAATAAAAGAAAATAATGAACTTACTTAGTGATTATCTTCTTCTATGCTACCGCTGAAACAAACCTTATGATTCTTGAACAACTGAAACAAATATTATAAAGATTTAGATATTTGAAGAAAAGAAAAAACATGAAAATAATGACAAATTAAATAACTACTTACTTGACATTTTTTGTGATTATATCCAATCCGCAGTGGTAACTAAAGATTCAACAATCTCGGGAAGCAAAGATGCACGTGTCTCATCAATAACTCTACCTCCAATACTAAAGGCAGACTCGGAGGCAACTGTAGTTGCCGGGATAGCTAAAATATCGCGAGCAATTTGTGCCAAGGTAGGAAGCTTACCACTACACATTTGCCACCACGTCAAAATGTTAAAATGTTCTTTTCTTTGGTAAACAGGTTCTTCCAAGTATTGATCTACCTCAGTTTTTTGAAAAGCATTAACATTGGGGGATTGATTATACCAAGTACCAAACTCCGAATCCTCATCAATCACACTAAGACTCCCTGTGTGAGATGTACTACTCCCAATTATGTTTCACTATCATTATAGCGAGGTCCCTCCTACTTCTTTTCTGATCAAACTTAAAGGTTTCAATATTTATGGTATCATCCGCAATTTTTTTAGAAGATTTTATCATTTGTTGAGAAATGTCGACTTGAGAACCCGTACACCTAGTTATATGGGACCTAAGGTGACTAGTATCTTTACTACTATCCCCAACAAATATTTTTTTGCAACGACCACATTTGGCCTTGTCTTCACCTTTAGCATCTTTAAATTTAACAAAAGCAGTCCATACCGATGATGTATGACGCCTAGTCCTCTTTGATGGTCGTTGCTCATCGTCGTGTTGTTGGCTATCAACATCGATAAAATCATTTCCACCCACACCGCTCGAATTTTGACAAGGATCCAATAAAGACATACCTACCAAAAAAAAATTGTAAATAACATTAATTTGGGACTGGAATTTAACATTGGTTCAACACATTAATTTGGGCTGATGTATATATTATAAAAAATTCAGACTAAAATGCATATAAATATTCTAACAACGCAGAACTAAAAATATGAAATGCATATAAAAAAATCAGACTGTTTATGAAATGCATATAAAATCAACAACTGTTTTTATCCATAAAAATCAAAAATATGAAATGCATATAAAAATAGAACCTAATCAACAACTATTTAATAAAATATATATTTTTAAGAAAAAAGAGAATAATTAAAAATAAAAGGCTTCATAGTGAGTATCATGTTGGAATGCAGGAATTGATCATGTTTGGGGCTGTGACACTAATGGTTCCTGGTAACCTACCAATTGGTTGCTCAACAACCTATCTCACTCAATTTCAAAGTTCGAATAAGGAAGATTATGACCCTTTATTTTTCCCCAGTCCCTTTATTACACAGAAGCAGAAGCAGAAAAAAAAAACATACCTGCGGTAGGGGGGGGGGCCGTCAGCTGTTAGAGAGAGGGAGGTAGATTATGGGGAGGGGACGGACAAAAGGATGGAGGAGATGAGGATGTTTGAGAGAGAGGTGGGGGGGGGGGGGGGTCGGTTGTTAGAGAGGAGGGAGAGGGAGATTAGGTTTAGGTTTAGTTTATGTGAATGTGTGTGTGTGTTATGTGATAAGGTAGTAACCGTGTGGTTGCTGTGTGTGCGTGTGTTATGCGTGAGTTTTTTTTTAATTTATATATATATATAATATTATAAATCTTTAATATAATATATATTCAAAATATTATAAAATACAATATATATTAACTAAAAATATTATATATATATATATATAATATTAATATTATAAATATTAATCGGATCGGATTATTAACGGATCGGATCATATGAATCCAAATCCGTTCCATTTAATAAACGGATAATCGGGTTTTTGGCCTGATCCAAATCCGTATAAACGGATCGGATTCAAATTCGGATAAAATCCGATCCATTGACAGGCCTAGTCTACACCCTACTGGTCCCTGTCATTATAATATCTGAATTTTCGTGAATTAAATTTATCTTCAAATTAGGTATGTTCCTCGATAATCCCTAAATCAGTTTAACCCTTTATTCCATCTTATAGGACTAAGCCCATACATTAACATGGCCTACTGACATACCCCTATACTTCCATTATTTTAAGAATTTAGTCCCATAATTAAATCCCAAACAATCCCACAAAAATAATAATCAAAAGGAAAAGTTGACTAAATTTAGGCAGCCGAATCGATTCGGCTTGGTTCGAATCGATTTACCCCATCCGCCGAATCGATTCGGTCTGGTCCGAATCGATTCTCCCTTACAGGTCTCAGAAATTTTGCATTTTAATGGCTATGGGTTTCAATATTTTTCATCCTCAAAACCATCACCAAATGATCCCAAACTCCCCATAAATCATCCCAAATGATACATCAAGATATGCGAACGATTTCTAACATTGAAACAATGCAAAATCATCAAGGGGTTTCATTTAAATCAAGTTAATTCAACTTTCATTTCAAATATTCAATTAAGATCATCAAAATTCATCTTTGATTCACATAACTTTTCTGAATTTCATTACTAACCTAACATGGACAATATACATGCTATAATTTGCAATAATTAGCCACTTGCTTCTACTTCGAAGGTCTGAACCGTTAGGGAAGATGATTCTAGGGATGTTCCTCCTTTTTTCGATCAACCTCCGATGGTGGTGGTGGTGCAAGGTGACTCTTGGCTCTTGACTCCTAGAAAAGCATCCTCCTCTCCTAGAAAAGTCTCTCACTGTTCTCTAAGCTTTTTCCTTTGATTTTTGGTGAATTAATCTCAATTCTACAAACTCTACACTTATATAAGACCACTAAAAATTCGTGGGTAATATTCACATCATTTGGCAAATGACCAAAATACCCCTCTGGGGTGTCGGTTTGGTTCCAAATTGACCCGAGACCCAAATTAATCCCTCAGGTAGACTTTTTTTACTATCTAAACCCTTTTGGACACTTTGGAGCATTCAAAACGACCATTAGGATGACATAAAAATAAATTTATTTTTTATTCCATTTAAATATAGTCCCGACACGACTCACACTCGCGTAACTCGCGATAATTTTATAAAGTCATAATCATATGTAAAGTCATAATCATATATTAATTTTAATCACTAAGTAATATTCAATAAAAATCACATATTACTTTATTCTCGAGTAATATTTAAATTCAGATTAATTTTCAATTATTCCATAATTAATTCTAATTAATCCCATTTTAAAAGTCATTAAAAATACGGGGTGTTACATACTTTCCCCCTAATAGCGGAATTTCGTCCCAAAATTCGAAAAAATATAAGTATACCTGGTAAAAATAACTCTGGATATTTCTTGCGCATTTCATCCTCGCGCTCCTAAGTAGACTCCTTGGCATTATGATGTCTCACTGGACATGCACAAGTGAAACTACCTTCAACCTCAACCTCCTCTCTCTATGGTCTAAGATAGCCACCGGTCTCTCCTTATACGAGCTCTCAGGGTATAATTCAATCTCGTCTATCGTAACATGAGTGTGAGCCAACTTATCCTGAAGATACCGTCTCAGTGAAGAAATATGGGACACATCACGAATACGGTGCAAGTGCTCCGACAACCCAAGTCCATAGATGATAAGAAGTGGCCCCACATACCTCGACGCTAATTTCCTTTTCTTCTTGAACCTCATAATCCCCTACATAGGAGATACTCGTAGTAGCACCTGGTTCCCCAAACTACACTATCGGATGACCCGCTTGGCATCGACGTAGCCTTTATGTCTGTCCCGGGCTACCCGTATAATCATATCAATTATGGCTGACGTATCTTGAATCACCTTTGGCCCGAGTAACTTGTTGTCCCTCACCTATAGCCAACCAGCAGAAGAACGACAAGATTCACCATACAACGCCACAAATGGAGCCATGCCAATAATGAACTGATAGGAGTTATTGTACACAAACTCCACTAGTGGGAGGTTCTGCTCCTCCCTTAAAATCAAGGACTCACATAAGTAACTTATCCTCTAACATCCTATTCGTCCTTTCGGTATGTCCATCAGTATGCGGGTGATAGGTCGTACGTCATTGTAATTCCATACCCATGATCTCCTGGAACTCTTGTCAAAAGTGGGATACAAAGATTTCATCCCTGTCGGACACGACATCGAATGGCCCTCCATGAAATGTCACTATCTCAGTGTCACTCTGCTATTTTCACTATATCTCTACTAATGACATCCTTCAGTCCAACAGTTCTCCCCTACCGTTCCATATAGTGACTAATTTTCTTTAATCATCACATATCAAAATATCTTATAATTAAATCCACCAATTCCCCTTGGTGTCTTCCCAACGCTTTGCGATTTCTTTCTCTTTTTGTCACTATTATAATCCTTTCTACTGACGACTAATGTATTTCCTCTACTGGGGAAAACTCGAACACTCCTATGCGTCAACTCCCTTATTCAATTGCTCTTGTTACATATATATTTCCACACCTTTCTAAAGTTTGGAACATTATGTTGCACCCAGTACCTTTTCACTAATGGTACTTTTTAGTCAGACTGCATATATTCCACTATTTAAGCTAGTGATCATCCGCTAACGGGAGATATCTGTGCTCATGCCCGACTATTCACATAAAACCTTTACGTATTCAGTTGTTTCTGACGTAACTCCCATCATATTTCTTTTCTGCACAGAGTAGTTCCCGATTATTCTCGAAAATCTAAAATATACATTCGGTGTACTTTTCAACCTATAATCACTCCTTTCCGTCAACTCTTCGATTTCTGGTGACTCGCCTCGCTCTCAATGTCACTACATTCTCTTTGTTTCATTTTACTTCAGTTTCTAATTTTTATCGCACATCTATTAATATTTGATAACTTCCCATGTTCACTCCTCGTGAATGATACAACAAATCTCAACTAATTAGGGCGCCCATACACTCCATGTCCCGTGAATTATTGCACAATTCTACTAAACGTAATAGACTTGTGTTAAATTAATTTTTGCGTACTTATCATGACTTTATAGTGTGGTAATATTCGACCAACCTACTAATCGCAACTTAATTATTATCTAGGTTGTTCTACCAACATACTCGTGGTATAAACGTTCAACACTGGTCTTCACACCCGTATTATTCGGCTCTACCATCCTTAAATGGTAAATATAACTATCATCTCCTAGTTATAATCACATATACGTATAATAACTAGGGTAACTAAACTCATATACTAAAGAACAAACTTTCCTCAACTCCTAATGTTCGTTAGTTTCATGCGTCGGGTGTCTCACAAAGTGAAATCCAAACAAGAAACCCCCCGATACACTACTCTCTAACATTATCGGTCGTCGAGATCCATAGAGTACTCAATCCATAGCACGTACCCTTAAATCCCTGACTTTTGACATAATAGTATACTCATCCACTTTTATGTTAGAAAAAGACCACATATCACGGCGCTCTCACTATCACTAGTTTTTAGCGCAAATAAATGACGAGCTATAGCTCTCCACTCAATAAAAGCCAATATACCCTGAATTACACCAGTAAACGTCTCTACTCATCGGGATCAAATATAATTAGACAACATACACACTGAAGTCTATTACACACTATTTTATAACATATGCACACATGTAGATAGGCGCAACCCTCTTTCAGGTGATACCTCATAAAAATAATATAATTTGCCCTGAAATAACGATTACGCAAAAATAATATATGTTATCTTCTCATAACACTCATAGGAGCAAAAATCGTTACATAATATAGAATTTTCTCTTAGTGCCCACACCTATTCTTCCCCGCAGGTGATACAAAAAGCCCCGTTACCCAACGGTAATTATATAGATAATAAGACTAATACCATCAGCGCACCTACTGAACCCGACTCACAATCGAGTTTTAGTGTTAATATTCACATATTGTGACGCACCCATGTCACCCCATTCTAATCCCATTCTCATACGGATAAAACAAAGATTTTATCTCCATTTGTAATCTACCTTTCCAGGTCAACGGGTCCCTAAGCATCACTCTCGTATCGGAGCTAACCCGTGACTTACTGAAATGGTTGTATATTCAGGATCTCATCCTGTAGTTTCCCCCTGCCTCGCTTCCGACAATCCTTCTTATTGTGGTCCCTCTCTCTATAACTGTATTGATTGCTAGAGAGACTTTCATGCCTCTGGCACTGGCCCTGGCCCTGCTGTACTCCCTCGCTATTTCAACGGCCTTGAGGAATGGGGATGCGGTTGTTGCTGTTAAGGACCCAACCAGTCCCGCCAGACCTCACCACTCTTGCATTGGGAACCTTAGGGATTTAAATCTCTTAGTTGAATTTCCTCACATGAAATCTTATTCCCATTATTAGTGTGATTCACTAGCACCGTTCCCATTACTTTCCCAGTCTTACTGGTCTCACCCTTTCGCTGTGAACAAGTTCAATACAGGTGTCCCTAATCTCCACACATAGGACACCTTTTAGTGCCACTCCTTTACCTCTGGTCTCACTAGCCAAGTCGAGAAATCCTCCCCTCGAATCGGGTATTTTTAGCCTCGTTTGCTACCCTTGTTGTTCCTTGGGCTCCACCGACCCTATGGAACTTTTTTTTGGGTCTCGACGGCCTTGATTTAATCCACCGTCATTTGGTAGGAGTTCGATTAATTCGAATCATTTTAAATGGGTTCCCTACTGGGTACACCCTCTTATGGTGCTTCACTATCATCATTAAATCCAGTCTTGCTCTTCAACTAGATGCTCCAACCCTCTTGGCTCCATTCTCATGGAAGCGTTAGTATCGACTTGTAAACGTGCGACTTCGACGACATCGACGCTAGTCATCCTTATCAGATTCCTCATTTATTCTTGTAAAATCTCATCACAGGTCCATTATCAACGTACATGCCCTCTAATATTCTCCGTAACCCTTTCATCGGATACTAAGTTTTGCTAAACAGGGTGCCCCTTCTATGATTGATCTCTATCTTGCCCACTTGTGAATAGTTTCAAAACCCAATTCACATCTCTGTCTGAATAATAGATTAAAGACCTTATAATCAAATCGCACCCAAATTTCTCATTATCAATTTACCTCTCCATGATTCTAGTGGTCGACTCCCATCATTACTAACCTTGGGCGTCGCTGCACTCCACCCTACACAATTCCTTTTGGATTTACCTTCCATTGGCCCATTACACTTCCTCTTTTCCCTGAATTCTCATATGTGACTTTTCGAAAGAGTCCCTATGCCTCTCTCCCTACCTACCACGCTAGGTGAGTATGAGTATACTATCATTATTTTCGACGGTGTTTGGGGAATCCACTGTTCCCGAGTGATTACCCCATTGTCATATGCTTAAACACTGATTTTGGTGACATCGCACTCACCGTTCCCAGAATGTTCCATAGCTTCTGCTGAGCCTTTCCTCCTACGGTCCTACTGACAGCCCCTGTTGGTCGTTCTATATTGTTCGATGTACGAAGCCTAACCGAACTTGCATAAGAATTATATCACAAAAATTTAACATCAGGAGAACTTAAGTCGTATACATAGAGGAATACAACAATCCTATAATAAGGCTATACATCAAAGAACGCTAAGCTGAAATGTAATAAACCGCAAATATCCTAAGGACACTGGAACCTGATGATACCACCTGTGACACCTCGCTTAATTAAATACCGGGTGATCAGTCCTTTATTAAATTAATTCAAAATATCCAGTTGGTTCATTCTTAGCATCACTGCCGAAAAATAACTTCCTTATTAATTCACCTAATAGTTAATTAAGCTAGTGTCAAAACTTTTTAATTTTTCAATTTAATAATATCCATTTTAATAATGTAAACAATCGATCATGTAATCCGTTCCACAATAATGAATAATAATTAAGTGGCATCATAACTGAACTAAATGTAACTGGAATAAACTCTCTAGTTTAAATGTCTCAATACCATCATCCAAATAAAATCGATAATAATAGTACTGACATAAGTAATTATAATATCTGAGATAAAAATGGAATAACTTGAATCCTGGGCGACATGCCCTAAATGAAATAGATACTACAGCTGTCTGAATCAATAGAATGGAAGCGTCTAAACAAAGACTGCATCTCCCGTAGCAGCTATAGTACGTCAAACATCCATACTCTGTACTGGGCGTCCCTGATGCTGGACACCTAATGTAAAAGATACAAGAGAGAAGAGAATATGCAAGAAAACGGGTCAGCCCGATTGTAAAATATTTTAAAAAAAATAGCAAGTGCTTAACAAGTGCAATTAAGCAATTATTATGTACATGTTAGCTTCTCGGGATCTCGCTTGGGAATCTCACTTCTCATCTAAATTGCACGCCTAACGTACCTCATAATGCTCCTAGTTAAGGTTCCCAATTACTAGTTTGAAATAAGAGTTACTATGATTCTAACTTATATCATTTCCCCGTATTTTCCACGCAATACGTATGATAATTATACATATTTATTTCTCTTCAATATGAACTATACTTTTCAAAGATTTAGGACTAAGTATTTACTTACTTAATTCAATTCAGATTTCATTATTCTTTTACATCTACTAATTTCACATAGTAGATTAAATAACAATATATATATATATATATATATATATATATATATATACAGAAAGGATCTCATGCATACTCAGTTTGCATACCCTCCGTGCGGACCATTTTTTTAAAATAGTAAAAAAAATAATTTCGGCCTGATTTTTTTTTATGATTTTTAAACATTTCAATAGGACCATGAAAAAATAATCAGCTCAAAATGAATCTTTTTGCTATTTTAAAAAAATCGGTCAAACTTTGTTAGTTTTTAAGTTGTTAAAAACTGACAAAGTTTGACCGATTTTTTTTTTATGGTCCTATTGAAATGTTTAGAAACTATAAAAAAAAAATTAGATCAAAAATATATTTTTTACTATTTTATTAAAATTGGTCCGCGCGAGCGGTATGCAAACTGGGGTATGCATGAGAACCACTCTCTCTCTCTCTCTCTCTCTATATATATATATATATATATATCACATTATTATATATATACTAATATGACACCTCCCAAAAATAACTATGGTGCATGCATACTCTGCTATCATGTCCTGCTACATCTCTCGTTGTATAGAGGACTGTTGGTTCGGCGCCTCTCACGAACCATAAATCTCATAACACATATATTAGAGGCGAGCATACTCCCCAACCAAATGGGTCATGCACATACGTACGTTCCTATTCAACCGTCGAAACTATCATTCTCACCGATAACACCTGTCCAAGGTTCTATGCTCAGGATAAGAATCTGAAATCCCCCTAATGGGCTCATCAGGATAAGATCGTCCACAACGCGAAACCTCCACCCCGATAGCAAGCAGCGTATGTATGTCATACATATAATAAATCATAATATAGACATTCACCCCACCTTTATATATAATAGCAATAAGGCACACGCACAACCTATATGATAAGTCCCATACGTAGTATATTCATATCTCAAATATTCTACGCATTTATAGATTATGACTTTACTTCTTAAAGTATACTCCTGAGATTTTCTCATCACTCGAAGGGTGTCGTTTATTCCTCATGTAAATTCAGTAGGTAAACGTCTACACCCTACTGGTCCGTGTCATTATAATCCCTGAATTTCCGTGAATTAAATTTATCTTCAAATTTGGTTTATTCCTCGATAATCCCTAAATTAGATTAACCCTTTATTCCATCTCATAGGACTAAGCCCATACATTAACATGGCATACTGGCAAACCCTATACTTCTATTATTTTAAGAATTTAGTCCCATAATCAAATCCTAAACGAACACACACAAAAATAATCAAAAGGAAAAGTTGGCCAAATTTGGGCAGCGAAATCGATTCGGCCTGGTTTGAATCGATTCTCCCCTGTCGCCGAATCGATTCAGCTTAGTCCAAATCGATTCTCCCCTACAGGTCTGCGAAATTCTGCATTTTATTGGCGATGAGTTTCAATCTTTTTCATCCTCAAAACCATCACCAAATGATCCCAAACTCCCCATAAATCATCCCAAATTATACATCAAGATATGTGAACGATTTCTAACATCGAAATAGTACAAAATCATCAAGGAGTTTCAGTTAAATCAAGTTAATTCTATAAAAATTCAGAAAACTCTTAATTCATCACCCTTATTCAAGAACTATCATAAATCCCAAATTTCTTCACAGTTTATACCCAAATATTATGGAGTTGATTCTATATTAAAAAAGAGACCAATCCTAGTTAACTGTCATTTCAAGGATTCAATTAAGATCATCAAAATTCATTTTTGATTCACATAACTTTTCTGAATTTCATTACTAACCTAACATGGACAATATACATGCTATAATTTGTAGTAATTAACCACTTGCCTCTACTTCGAAGGTCAGAACCGTTGAGGAAGTTGATTTTAGGGATGTTTCTCCTTTTTCCGATCAACCTCCGGTGGTGGTGGCGGTACAAGGTGACTCTTGACTATTGGTCTCCTAGAAAAACCTCTTCCTCTCCTAAAAAAGTCTCTTACTCTTCTCTAAGCCTTTTCCTTTGATTTTTGGTTAATGAATCTCAAATCTACAAACTCTACACTTATATAAGACCGCTACAAATTTGTGGGTACTATTCACCTGATTTGGCAAATGACGATTTGGTTTCAAATTGACCCGGAACCCAAATTAATCCCCCAGATAGACTTTTTTGACTATATAAACCCTTCCGAATACTTTGGCGCATTCAAAAAGACCATTCGAATGACATAAAAATAAATTTACTTTTCGTTCCATTTAAATATAATCCTGACACGACTCACACGCGTGTCGTCCCGACTTAGTTACCGTAATTGTCGTATTTATAACTCGCGATAATTTTATAAAGTCATAATCATATGTAAAGTATTCTCGAGTAATATTTAAATTCGGATTAATTTTCAATTATTTAATAATTAATTCCATTTTAAAAGTCATTTAAAATACGGGATGTTACATGTAAAAAATAATGTTTGACCAACTGAAGTCATGAACGCGAACGTGAGTACGCTTAAAAAGAAGTCTTTATTGTTGAGAGCTTAGCCGAAGTTAGATTGTGTGAGAGAGAGAGAGAGAGACTTAAAAAGACATTGAAGATGAGTACCATGAAATTTTGCCGCGAATGGTGAGTCATAATTTTTCATACCCACTATACAATACAAGCTTATGATATTTGGTGCACTAGTAATTGAAATGAATAATTTTGGTAATGGTCAGCAACAACATTCTGTACCCTAAGGAAGATAAGGAGCAGAAGATTCTCTTATATGCTTGCCGCAACTGCGATCACCAGGTCACCTCTCATATTACTCATTCAATTATACAAAATTGTACTGCATTCCAAGGGTGTAGAGAGTTGCCATTTATTTATGTCTCACAACTATGCTCACTTAGAGCTTTACTTGGATATTAATTATCTCATAGTTTGAATTCTTGATTTTTAAATTTATATGCATATATGTTCTAACTTCGTCCTAGAACCGGTATCCATTAGAGATAGCAAAGATGCTCTCCAGCGAGCGGGGCCTGCACAAATTCTGAATTTTGTCTTAGAACCATAGAAGCTAGTTTGCCTTGATGGTTGATGGTGCCGTGTTATGATTATAGGGTGGGGTCGAGCTAATAGTGTCGTGTCGCGTAAGCTATTCGTGTATTTGATATTATTATTGAAAATATAAGTCATCAAAAATACATTTTTCAAAATAAAGTACTACATTCTTCAAACCTAAAACTTTCTTATTATACATCTTATATTGCAAATTTGCAATAGCCAGCTAAAAATTCACAAGCATTATAGTACAATCACAATTCCATTTTGTTTTCACTATAACCAAGTTACAAGACTAGATTGGAACAAACAGAATCAAGCCTCTATTTTATATATTTATTTTTTTTAATTTTTTTTTAAAAAGTAACCAAAACAAGCCACAAGAAGTTTGTGTTGTTAGAAGATTTGGCGAGGTTAGAATTGGTTCCTCTAAGTTTTGTTTTATTTTCTTCCTTTTAGCCCACCAAACAACATTGCTTTTATGGGGTTTAGGCAAAGATTTAAAAAAGACCCAAATAGCGTCCCATGGCGCTCGAATAACACACTTTAGCGTCAAGAACGCAATATATCATACCAATAGCGTTCCACCTCATCAATTGCATGAGCTATATAGCATTTTGGTTCCAAATATAGCAATATTGAACTTTTTAAAACATTGGTTCAAATAAAGTGCAAGTTTTTCTTTTTATTTGGCCCCATGCTCTTGGTCTTGAGGCTATATTCAATTCTGTGTATTTAAGTTGTCTTCTTATGAGGTAGAAAACTTCAACGTTTGTGGATGATATACATTACCTCATAGGTGTAAGGCTAAAGAATCTAGTTGTGACCTCGTAGGTTTCTCCGTCCTCCTGCTCCTCCTCTAGTTTGTTATCATTCCTCCTCCCTTTATCCCCTCCCCACATTATACTTGCTTACAAATTTGTGAGCCTAACTTTTCAACTCCAAAATTCCTATTTAATCAAGTTCAATTCTCTCGTTTTTTTCCCTTGATAAGAAAGATTAATTTTGTTCATAATAAGGAAAATTTATAAAAAGGAGAAGAAAGGCTGAGTTATTGGTTTTGTAAAACTTCACCTCTTCTCTATGGGATTTAAGATTCCAGCATTTTTTTTAGATCTGTTGTAGCCATTGTTGTACATCTGTGAGGTGTCTTGGTTGCATTTTGCTTCCATCCGTACTGTTTCATTTGTGTTGTGGGTTTACTGTGGGGGAGTTTCAAAGGAGGTTGAACCAAAACAAAATGAATCCGAGGCGGTTCTTGCTCGGAAAAACGGCTAAGTTCCGTTGGAATTGGATGCGTGTCTTTTCCGTCATGCTTCGTTTTTGTGTCGGAGGATAAATTTAATTATTTGTTGAAGTTAACTAGCCCAGACGGGCCTTTTATGGTCTCACCCATCCGAAACCCTTGTGGCCGGAAGTCTCGAGTGTGGATATTGCAACTTTTTGTGTTCCTGAGGTTGCGTATCGATAAAGGGAACCTGTTGATTTCGCTACGTCAGTTGAAAGTTCGATCAATTTCGATAGGTGGACTCAGCACGTGTTGGCTGTTGCTAAATATCGAGAAATTCTTTTGAAGGTTGGATTGCTCCGTAGTATTAAGGGTATCGTGGATTTCAAAATTGTGTAAAGTGTGCCTGCTTTACATACATTGGTGTCTCGATGGTCACATGATACCCATACTTTCATGTGCCTGGGGGAATTTTCTATTATTTGCAAGCTGTTCGGTCTAGAGCCATTGGGTGAAGCCACGTTCGGCCATGCTATCACGCGTTTGGAAAAAGTAATTACGGATACACTTCAAATGTGGTATATTAAGTGTGCTACATATAAAAGTGCTCTTTAGACTGGTTTTACGAAGGTTTCCAAGTCAACATACAGTCAGTGGATGAAATATTGCGTCAAGACATTGGTGTGGCTGTGCAAGGTTTGAGAAAGCCTCCTCCCGAAGCGTTTGCTCCTGATGTTTCGATAAATGATCCTGCTCACTTAGCAGCTTATCTTGTGGCTTTTTTATCGAGATTTTTATTACAAGGGAAACCCCATGATTGTCCCAATAAAATGATTTTTCTTGTTGCTACTCGTTTGTCGCTCAAGCTGAAAATTCTGTTGTCCGCTCTGATTTTGGGAACTTGTATGCATGGCTGGATCGATTACATTTTGACTTAGAGCGGTCTTTCGATCTTACGATGTCGTGAATTTTGCTCCAACAGTAATTCTGACGCTTTTTCTGTTTGAAAGATTTCCATCTTTCAGTCCCAAACCTTCGATTTATGAAATTCCTTGTGATGATGGGTCACTGGTTAGAATTTTGAGGTGGTCTAATAGGGTTTCGCAAGGTTTGGTTGATATTCTAGCGACTCAAATCGATGAAGAGAAGAGATTTTGTTTTCGGTCGTATCAAGATGATGTCGGTGTTTATCGAGCGGAGATTTTTTGTGATGCTGATATTGTGTATGTGCCCTCCATTAGTGACATGTTAGAAGATATTCGGTCTTCTAATGTGCATGCATTTTTGGTTGTTCATCCTGGGGTGTTACCGTTTTTGACTAAGTGGGGTTTTGGAGTGATTGTGTATCATCCTGAACGCGTTATGTTGCAGTTTGGTTATGATCAACTTGTGCCGTTATCAAAAACCATGAAAAAACGGTCGGTGACGAGGTTTTATGTAGAGGCCTTCGAGATCTTTTTCTCTGTATGGGGCTAACAGCAAAGGCCGTGGTGTTGGTCATAAGGTTATTCCTTCTCGGAGTGCAAATGGTTTTGTTACTTCATTACGCAATATGTAGTGGATGAATCAAATGAATTCTCTTCGTTGGTTTGTTTATGGCGCGGCCATTGCGAGTCCAAGAGCTGTTGTTTTAGTTGGGGATGAGACGCTTCGATTGCCTAAAGCTCAGATCCGATCGAAGAATGTTGTGGTTTATCCTACTATGATAGTTAAGGAAGCTGGTCTCGAGAGTGAGCCGGATGCAGTGTTGGCTAAGTCGAGTGATGCTGAATTAACGTCAAGGAAGAAAAGTGATTATGTTCTTTGTGTTATCACAGATGAAAGTGTGGCTCAAAGGAGAGTTGATCATCGGGTTCATCCGGTGGTGGTTTGAAACAAAGTGATTATGTTTCGCCAATATTTTGGAAAGGGTTTCGATTTCCACTGCTCGTGCACAGAATTTGACTTCAGGGAATGAAGGTGATGTGGGTGTATTGACTTTCATTTTGTTGCTGATGTTCAAGCTCTGTTGGAGGGTGGGGAGGATGATGTTAAGGGTCATGATAATGCTAGGGTGGTTGAGCGCGTACTCAAGAGAAAGAGGCCAACTCATGTTGCTAAGAGGGTTGCTAGACAGAGGATATCTCGAAAGACTGCTCGAGTTTCAAGCTCGAGTTCGGAAGAAGTAAATGAAAGTGGCGAAGAAGGGGTTCAAGATTATCCAATTGTTGAACAGGTATGAATGTGTGGGCTTATTAATTGTCACCGGTTATTGTTTTAGGTTGGTTGTATGATACTTTCATTGATATTTGTAGGGAGGTGATGACTTATTGGCTAAGTCAGGTAGTGATAGTTCAAGTGAAGGTTTATTCAAAGTGGCCCTAGTCATGGAGGGCCATAGTAATGTGACATTGACAACTCCCGTTATCTCGCCATCGATTGCGTACTTCTTTACTCCTATTTCGGTGAAGTTTGCCCCTAGTGGGTTGAGTCCTTTTGCTAGTCTGATTTCGCCGCTGGGTAATGTCTATCATTTTTGTTTCACTCTTTAAGGTTCTTTGGCGATTTTTTCGTGTTTTTTGTTATGCTCTTTCTTTTCTATTGATATGTTTGATATTCATGTCTAGGTGGTGTGGATGTTGCGTCTCCTGTGATTTGCATCTGTGGGGGTTAGTTTATGGTTTCTTCTGTTGGGGGAATGCTGTAACAACCCGTATTTTTAAAAAGTTAAAAAAGAATTAAATTGGTTAAAATTTAAATTACACGTGTGACGTAATTTAATAGAAATATGATGGGTTGATTAAATTATTAATCGGAGAGAAATGATTAATGGTTATTGAATACAATTACTAAGTGAATAGTAATTATAAAATTGATGTCACAACGAATGACAGTGACGTGACAGTATGATATCTCAACCGGATGTCGTGAGCGGACTAAATAAGGTAGATAGAAAATAAATTATGAGTAACTCAGATGATGATTTTGAGGTTACGATTGAGTCCAGAAGGGTCGAAACAGTCAAAATAGTATACCCGAATGTGTAGTTTGAGTCCCAGGACAGTTTAGACATAATTGACAACTCGGGAGGGCATTTTAGTCATTTTATAACTGAGGGTTAAGGGAATTTCGAGATTTTGAGTATTATATATAGTTGAGGTGATGTGAGGCTAGGGTAAAGAGATTAGAAAACAAGTGAAGGCTAGTAGAGAGGAGAGGAAAGAGTTTTCTTGGAGCTCAAGCAAGGGTTTTGGAGAATTCAAGTTCAATTTAGCATCACAACCACTCTTGGAGAAAGGATTTGAAGAGAAGCTTCATCAAAGAGGATCAAAATCAGACCATTCCAATATAAGGCACGTATTTATCTTGCAAATTTTTATGAGTTATAATACCCATGTAGATTAGGGCCTTTAAATATAGTAAAATTGATGATATTTTATGATTTGATGAATATACCTCATAATTGGGAATATGATTGCATGTAGAATGAATCCACTTGTATAAACAAAACGAAATCAAAAGTTATGAGATTTAGATCATGAGACCCTCTATCTAGATACAAATGCAATAACATCATTCTAGGGATTGAATTTTAGAACAACTTAAATTTGAGAAGTCGAATTTGGGTAAATTAGGAATCATTTAAAACTTAAACCGTCATCTTTAACCCCATTTTGCGCTGTTTTGGTTCCAAAAATGGCTATTTCGTCCGCCTAGCCTCGTAGAAACTCCTGCATATTGTTCACTTATATATTTTTTCCAAAAACGGCTCCGAAATGCCTCAAAATTGCATTTAAAAAATCTGGGCAGATTCGTGGGGAAAATTAAAAAAAATGTTATTTTGGTTTGTAGTTCCGTTGGAGGTTGTCTCGATTGATTGATTGTGACTATTGTTCTATACTTGGATGATGAACTACGAGGTTATTTTTAAAAGGTTTGAACCTCAAGAAGGTGTAAATTATTCGAACGAGATTGGTTTGTCGCATGAATGATCCTAGATTTTAGGTCTAGGAGATAGATCTTTTCATTGCGAACGGGTGGCCGCCATTTCGTATTTTAAACTAGTGATATTAAGTAAGGGGTAAATAGGACCCTTAAAGTAGTGAGAGATCATCGAAATTATGTGAAATGGAAGTTTAATTGAAAATTATGGTACGTTGAATATACGAGTGAAATATATACCACGTACGAGTTGAAGAGATTAGGTTATGTGTATACCTACTGAATAATATATAAATAGGTTGTGTGAATACCTATAGATATGATTTGATTATGTGTGAACTTACCTACGCTGCCTGCTATCAAGAGGTTTACGCGTAGAGGGCAATCCCACCTTGACGATTCCAGTAAGGTCTAGATTAGTGCTCCAGAGCATGGAACTTAGGGCGGTCCACTATGTGTCGTGTATTAGTAGGATTGGCAGGTCATTTGGGTACGTTAGGTATGTGCGTGTCCCAAAGGCTTAGAACCATGTTCGCCTCCACAATGATGCTGATTTATTTTGGTTTCGAGAAAACATGTCGAACCAATCTTTATTGAGTACGAGAGGTACATGGACTTGATAGCAGAGTATGCCAGCATCACGAGGGACCATTACGGGGATGCTATATGTGTGTATATATTGTATGTGTGATGAATATATATACCCGTGTAATGTAACTACTTATGTGCAACAATAGAATTGATAGACTAAAAAGAAAATTAAATGATGAAATTTAAATAAGTGGCCCAAGAATAAAATGAGAATAAATAATTTATTATTGAAACCATAGTACCGTATAGTATGGGGATATACGTGACAATTGGACTTATCGAGAGTAGTTAGATACCTTAGCTAGATGGACATGGGATACTAGTTAGGTAGAATACGATAGGCGTGCACATTAGTTGAGAGGTGAGAATATCAAGTGTGAGTGTACGTGAATAATACACGTGTAATAAATAACCGATTTAAATTGTGATTTAAGTACTTGTTAAATATTTTTAAAATATTTTACTTGGTATCTAATCCGTGTCAAAATATTTTCAAAATATTTTAGGTGTCCAGCGACAGGGACGCCCAACTTAGAGATCCTATCTAGTAGTGACACGTAGCTGCTGCAGTGTGGAGGCTTGCAGGATATTTTCTTAGACGCTTCAGCTCGTTCTTTCGAGATAGGAGATTTCATTATCAGTTCATCTCGGCGTGTTACCTTCAGATTATTTATTTATTTCAGTTTTGCATCAGATTGTATTCAGATATTATTTACTTATTTCTGATTGTGGTTGAATTATTTTACTTAGAGAACCGATGGTTTATTCGGTCTCCTTTATTTAATTATTTATATCTGTCGTGGGATTGTTCAGATTAGATTCATGTATGATTGGTTTAATTAATTTAAATTATTATTGCATGTGTTAATAATAAAAGAAAAAATTGGCACCAACTTAATTTGACATAGGTGATTAGTAAATAACAAGTTTTCGACAGTGATGCTAAAAATGAAACCATTAATGATTCCGGTTTAATTTAATAATGGATTGATCACCCAGGATTAAAATGTGTCGGGTGTCACAGATGGTATCAGAGCATCAGGTTCTAGTGTCCATAAGATCTGTATGGCGTAGTACGATTTCAGTGTAGCGTTCTTTGACGTAGAGCCTTATTATTAGGATTGTTGTATTCATAATCGCGTATTTGAGATTGCGTTCTTCTGCGGTTATATTTGTATTGAGTATTGACAGTGAGCTCATACAATTTGATCTATTTTCAGATGTCACCTAGGAAGGGACGATAGGCTGGGATCGCCGGAAGAGGTGATGCTGAACCGTCATAGAGGTGGCTGATATTGTAGCACAAGCAGTTACTACCGTATTATTACACTATCAAGAGCATAGTGTCCAGTAGATAGGAACCAAAAAAGTAAGGGAACCTAGTCAATCAAGCAAGTCAGGAAGAAACAGTAACAATGTAACACCGAAGCAATAGCAACAGGATACTCGAGGCCGTCAGGCCAAGAGAATAATAGAAACGGCCAACAGAGCAGGGAGATTTCAAAGGGAGATGTTTTACATGTGGAAAGGGTGACCACAACCGCCAACTTTCTTCGCAGCGAACTAAGAAGAAGCCTCAATCGGACCAACAAGGTTAAAAGAAGAAAAATTTCACTGGTCGGTGTTATATTTGTGGGGAGGCAAGTCGCCATTGTTGGTTTTTCTTTGGGTCAGCAGTGTGAGTTATCAGCTGAGAGAGAAACATGCCTGTTTTTCTTTTTTATAAAAATATTGACGAAGGTGGAGAAAGGCTAGGTTTGTTATTTGTTATTCTTTGTTTTGACCAAGTCAAAATAAAGAAGGGGGAGAAGGCTTTGGGTCACAGTGGCGTGAGTTTTTAAGAAACGAAAGAGTTTTTTTTAAAGAAACGAAGAGTCCAACATGATAAATTCGTGGCACCGTTTAAAAAAGTAGCGGTATCGTTTTATTAAAAAGCATTGGCACCGTTTTTTTTTCTAATAATAGCAAAGAGCCCAATTTTAAAAAAACGAAAAGTTTTTAGAAAAAGGAGTCTTTTAAAAAATAAAGAGTCCAACTTTAAAACTCTTCGGTGTATCAAATCAAATATAAAGAGTCCATTTTTTTTTCTATTCACTCTCTCACATCATATATAAAGAGTCCATTTTTTTTTTCTATTCACCTTTTCCTTTATTTCAAATCAACTAAAAAAAATTATCAACCACAATGGTTTTTTGAAAAAAGACCAAGGCAAGAAGAGGATGATAATTTGCAACCAGACATGAATTTCGAGAATTTAGATGACTCATCTCAAGATGAATATATTGAAGAAGTAACACAGTGACAATTAGAGGAGGATCATTCATTGAAAATTAACATAAAGTGAAAACCTTTATACAATGAAGTCACTATTCAAGGTGCAGCTAAAGGAAAAAATCCAGCCGGAGCAAAGAGTTGGAGTTGGAATTGCAATCACTGTTTACAGGTTCTTGTACATGAATGCATTGTTATTTTTTTGGTCCACCACGGGGGGAAAAATCTGATATTAGACATTGTCAAATATTAATGAATAATTGATCCGAGTACAAAAAATTGCGGCAAAGAGTCGCTGAAGCAGAAAAAAAGAGTTTCTTCGTCATTATAAAATTCTACTCACAAAGCATCATGTTCCTTCACTGTTGGGAGGACCAATATATGATTCTTTTAAGATAATGGATAGAGATATGGTTGATATGAAAGTAATGAGGCGTTTATGTGCTAATGGAATTTCTTTTGACGTGTTAAGAAATCCCCAATTTCATGAGATGGTTTCAGCAATTAATAAAGACCCCAAGGGTTACAAAGCCCTTTCTTATGAGAAAGCAAGGCAATATTATTGGATGCGTGTCAAAGATATGTTGAAAAAGATTTAGCACCAATTAAAGATACATGGTATACTCATGGTGTGTCTATTGTATCGGATGGTTGGAATAATGTCAAGCATTAACCTTTGATCAACATTATTGCTGTAAACAGTCGTGGGGCTATGTTTTTGTATGCGGATGATTTTTCAGGGATGGAGAAAACAGGCCTAGTAATTGCAGAATATTTGATAAAGGCAATTGAAGAGGTAGGACCGTCAAATGTGCTTCAAGTTTTTACGGATAATGCGGCAAATTGTATAGTTGCTGGTAAAGAAGTCGAAAAGGGACACAAACATATTTTTTGGTCGCCTTGTGTTGTTCATACGTTGAATCTTATTTTTTAAGATTTTACAAAACAATGCAAGTGGTTCACAAATACTTATAGAAGAGGGAAATCAATTGTGAAGTATTTTGTGAACCACCAGCATGGTTTAGCTATTTTCAGGACTTATTCAAAATTAGAATTATTAAAGGTTGCGGAACCCAGGTTTGCCTCTCATTACATATTGTTGAAGAGACTTGTTGATTGTCAGGAAGCTCTTAAAACTTGTGTTGTCCTTAATAAATGGAAAGATTGGGTGAAAAGTGGAGATGAATATACCAGGACATTGGGGAATATGATTGCTGATACTATTACGGGTGAAGATTTTTGGGATGATGTGGATGACATAATAAAAATCACAAGGCCAATATATTTTTTAATTAAAATTTTGTAATGAGGAGGGACAAAAGATGGGTGAAATTTACGAAAGTATGGATAATATGCTTGGCGAAATTAAAGATGTGATGAAAAGTGGGAAGCATGTTGACAAATATCCCATTATTGAAAATATAGTGATGGAAAGGTGGGAAAAAATGAATATCCCTATGCATTGTCTTGGGTTTGCACTGACACCGCGGTTTTATGATATATACTACCTTATGAAGAAAGCACCCGGAGGAACGGTAAGGAAAACTCCGAATTAAGACAAGGAAGTGATGACAGGGGTGATTGAAGCATTCAACAAGATAACAGACAATGCGCTTGAAGCAAAATCATTACAAAAACAATTTGCAACTTTTCATTCGAGAAAGAGTCTTTTTGTTCATATGGCTGCTCAAACTAATGCTGTTACCATGGATCCAATTGATTGGTGGTCAATTTACGGTTCAAAAACTCCCGATTTAGCAGATATCGCTAAAAAGGTACCAACTAATTTTTAGTATACTCGTAATTTTTTTTATTTTGTTGTTTTATTTCATCCAAGTTCATCAATTTCAACACATTATATTATTACAATGATATAAATCTAATTATTATTATATCAACCAACAACTAGTTCGTCAGTCGAAAGGAATTGGAGCACATATTAATTCATTCATAGTGTCAAGAGGAATAGATTAAATTTTGGCAGGGTTGACAAATTAGTGTTCATCCATTCAAATATTCGTCTATAAAAAGTGGGATATTGATCCAGAACACACATATAGATGATTCTATTGTCAGATTAGAGGATTTGCGTTGGAAGTCCCTTGAGGGTGACTGTGCTGAAGTTATGGAGGCTACAAGAGAAGATGCTGAAACACCATCCCTGCATATGTCAAGAGGAGTAACTGCACCGGCTACATCTAGTTTCTAGTGTACCACCACTTCGTCGTGCTGGCCTACAACAAACTCAAATTTCAAACTTTAGTAGAGGAGAGGAGGGAATAGTTCAAAGGGGAAAAACATTGCAAAATAATTATGATGGTCCAGTTTTTAATTTCAATTTTATTTATGATTGTTGCTGCACAACTTCAGTTTTAGATGATTGCAAAAACTTAAAAATTATTAACTTTGAGTTTTCCATATTAATGTGTAATGAATTTATTGATTGTAATAGTTGTTATTGCATTTCATTCAAAGATTCATCTATATAATAAATTAATACTAGTCTTAAACATGTATTTATGGGACATATAGAGGCACAAGGTGTTGTTGCGATCTGTATATCATTTTCAAAACAAACCGTGTTCCGACTAAACCTACCCCCATCGAACTTTGTACCGGCCGAGGTACCCTACCCCATACCATACCCAGTTCCCCATACCCGAGCGAACTACAATCCAGTTAACATTGGCTTTGCTGTTGTAGACTCGATGATTTTTTGTTTTATTGAATATCATGATTATTATCCCCAGCAAATGAGTGTTGTTTTGTATCTCGGAATATATATACTAGTATATGCCTGTGCTAGTGGGACTAATTTAATTTTTATATTTGGTTATATGATGGATCCCTCAAAATAAAAAAGGTTTAACGTATTGTTACTTTAATTATAACGTATTGTCAAGGTTTACCGAAAGAAACTATCACAAGAACATGAATCTAAAATTTGGAATATGAGTAAACCACATTCAAAACAATTGAGAAAGATATATAGTTCGAAGATAGATGAGTTAAAGTTCATGAAATACATTGCTCCAAAAGGATTGTATACAACAAGATTTCCTACACATTCTGTGCCTGCAGCATACCCATTTCCATGACCTTTTTATTTTTTATTTTTTTTTATTTCTCATTATACATGTTAATTAAAAACAATGTGCGTATTAAATAGGAGAAAAAACAATTGGAACAACGTTTCTTAATAACTTCAAAATGTCTTGGATGTAAAATAAACCTACTAGTACTTCTTCCGTTTGGCAGACCTAACGCAGATCAAGCCTTGTGTAATTAAACATGGAAGAGGAGAAAGCATTAGCTATAAATGCAGACAGATAACTAAACATAAACATTGCAACAAAATACTAAGACAAACTAAAAAAATAGCGTATAAAGGCCATCTAAGCTTATTTCATTAGATTTAATATATAAGAATGAGTACTCTAGTTGTAATGGGACACCTCATTGTTAAAAAATAAAGAACTAAACAAGTTAACCACTGAACCAATCATCGAATCTAAGATCTGCAAAATAAAAAATAAAATACTTATTGTTAAGATGGTATATTTTCTTAACAGAATTACTAACCTCCTAAAATAACTGTAATTTGACGACAATGCTATATTGCAGAAATTGTTGAGCCATAGTCTTTACTGTTCCCGCCCTCCTAAATAATACGGATTTTAAACTAAGCATCCAAATTTTTTAATAATTTTTACACGTGAACATCTGCACAACACTATCTTAGTATTGGCCTTCAGGATGCGAATTAGGATGGCTAACTGTGTACTTGTCTTTTTACAACATATCATCAATAATCTTAAAATCAAACTACTTAGTCCCAAATTCGGAACATATTGATAGAGCTTATTGAAATTCCAACGCATTGAATAATCCAGTAATAGAAGAGCAAAGACTCAGCATTAATAACTAACAAAATGGATCTCGTATCTGAGGTGAAACATTATTATAGAGAAAAATATGCATATTTTGGCAACAAACTGTATTTATTTACTAAGTTATAATGCAACAAACTCGCTATAAATTATGACAATAAAATAGGCCGACTCTTAAGTTTTTTCTTACACAAAAAATCAGTTTTGAATCCAACGTCAATGAACTCAACCTTATACTATTACGTCAAATGAATCAGGAGCTGCTGAGTTATTCAAATCCCTGTAGCTATTGCAACCTAAGTATGAACATAAAGGAGACCGTTCAAAATATCATTATAAAAGAACTAAGAAAAATGGCACAATCAGATTGGCAAAACAAAGAACTCAGATTTATTTTAATGTTTATTTTATTGAAGAGTGAATGCCTTATCTTGTAACAATGTTTCTCGTGTCTTAATTTTACTCATTACTACGAGCAAAGGCAAGTTGTATCATACTCATTTGGTGTGACTAAGGACTTAGAGAAGAATTCATAATATATACTTCCCCCGTCCCGAATTAAGAGTCCGCTATTCCTTTTTTGGTTGTCCCAAACTAAGAGTCCACTTTCCTTTTTTAGACATAATCAACGAACCACATTTCACAATAGTGATCAAGTGTTGATCATGACCATTGATTGGTATATCCTTAATCTATACAAAAAATGAATAGGGGCTCTTAATTTGGGACGGAGGGAGTAGTTACTTTAAAAGGATCCATGTTAACTATTAGCAATGGGTAAAATTTTTGCAGCTTATAAATGAATCGTTCAAGTGAAGTCAACTTAAAAACGGAAAACCATAGCACCTGAAAGCCAATGTCAATGTAGCGTAGAATTCATAAAGTCTAAAGTTCCCTCTTAAATTAAGTAATCGTAGAACTACATAAACATATATTCATAGAATCGCATAAAAATGGAAATTTAAGCCATTTCTCTACACATCAACCCAGCTTCAAAGGAAATTGTTGAAATACCAAACAAACCGGACACCCAAAAAATTTCCTGAATTTCAAAGGACAATCTGTAAGACATAAAAAATCGATTTCTAAACCCTTGGAAAAAAACAAAGTTTACATTGTTCTTAGAATGAAACAGAAGAAAAACTTGAATGAAAATTATTGAAACACCCAAACAGAGAGAAAGACGGCATTAAAAAAAACAAATTTCAAACACATGAAAAACTTGGTTGACACTTTACAAAGCTTATAAGGTAGAACATAAAACAATTTTATGGCAATACAAATAAAAAAAACTGGGAATAAAGCAAAACTAAAGATCAAGTAGTGTGGGGTATCGTAATCAAAATATGAAAATATCTGATCCCAGAAGGAACAAATAATAGAGGCGATGGTGTGAGGTATTTTAACATCAAGAAAACACTAAGTTGAAATCAATAAACCCAAAATTAACTGGAAGAAGCGGACAATTAGTTGAAACCCAAAAAAATGATTTCACCCTAAAATATAAACAAAAAGATTCAAGAAACCCTTAATCTGAACGAAAAAATTCATACCTTTGCTTGTGAAAATGGTGCTCGTATTCAGTCCTCGACAGAGAGAGTGAGGGTGTACCATAGTTTGATATGCAACACTACCGGGCAAATCCCAGGACCATGTGCAGGCCTCCTCTTTCAACAACTTCATAAATTCCTTCAGTCTTAAAGTGTGTTATCCTCTGTGGACTCCCAGGTGTTCAACAATCCTGCTTACGTGCTCCCTTGGGTTACCTTTCCCATCATATTGCTGAAATTTCAGCGGTGCCACATACCCAACTGGACATGGTGCCATTTAAACACTTTCTATAAGGGGCTACCGCTTTGTGCTCGAAGGGAGTGACCACCTGGCTCATAAAAAACTTTTGCATGTCTTCAGAGGTTACAAAACTAGCTGGTGCTGAGGGGTGGTGGTGGTGCAATGATCGGCTTGTCGGGTATTTGGCCATAGGGAAACATTGGCGATGTCACTGGTGGGACTGGGATGTTTTGCTGGATATCGATGGGATGTTGCTGAGTAGTGAGCGTTTGGTGGTTTTGTCCGCCGGTAACATCGGGATCTTAAGCACCGTGTTGCGCCACTGGTAGGTTATGTAGCGGCGCGGTTGGAGTAGTGAGAATCGAAGAGAGGTTGCCTTCCCTAGGCTAAGAAGTTCTGCAACAAAGCTGCCAAGAGTGGCCTGGGGCCAGATGGTGGTGTTGCTGTTGGAGTTGGTGTCGGTGCTGGCTCTTGTGTAGACACTAGAGAAAATGCGGAATTGAGGTTTTGGAGTATTATAGCTGGGGTTTCAAAAGTTGGTAATGATAGGGGATTTTCGATGCCGGTTGGTCCAGTGAAAGTGAAAGTGAAAGCTACATGTGGGTTTGATGTTGACTGGGCAACGATTTCCTCGGACGACCTCTCCATTGAAACGAGAATAACTCCCCAGCAAAGTCGCCTTACGTAGGAGAGTAGTTGGTGGGTGGGCTGGGTTTGTGGATTTTGACCCGCAAGGACTGAGGTGTAACCCATCTAGGAGAGGTCTTGACCAGGGGCAGGAGAGTTATGAATAATTTAATTAAGAAATAATTACACAAACATGCAATACAACACTAATAAATGGCAAAAATGGATCTCGTGAGCATGTTAGGAGGCAGCCTAAACATCAGGGGTTTATGAAGTGATGATTATAAACTGGGAGTTCGTTGGTGAATAAAGTTGATTGTTGTAATAGTGTGGTAATGGTGAGAATGATTGGTGATATGAATGCTGCTGTATGGGGACAAGGAGAATGTTTTGTTCGGTGAGGTTTTCAAGATTGATATTCTGAAATTACTAGTTAGGCGATAAACAAAAAGGGACCTGCCTCCTGAAGTAATAGGGAGGTTCTTTTATATAGTGGATATTGGGAAGATCTCAGCCCTTTGCCTTGGGCTTGGGGTGAAAGTCAACTAGCATTAATGAGGCGTGGGGGGTATTAAATGGGCTGATAGCATATCATGCAACAATATCAAGTAACAGTTCTGATAAAAGTGGTTTGTTGGTTGGCTTATATAGGCAGTATCAGGAGCATGTTGTGGAAAGTGCCAATTTGTCTCAGTGAGGTATGTTGGGTCCAAAAATGGCAATGTATGGTTGTCATGTGAAAATCAAGGTTATCAGGGTTCATGGTGTCTTTTACCCTTGTATTAGGGTGGTTGGCATGTGGGAGTCCGAAAACTTTAATCTCTAGACTCCAAACCAGTACCTTGAGAATCTCAAGTGACTCTCGAACGAATCATCCGATTCCCATGGGTTCTGCCTAACTCATGTCTCATTATTTTGAGGATCGATAGTCTGAGGAATAACTTGGCTTTCGGCGCTTGCTGAATATCGATGCTCTTCTCATACTTGTTGAGTATTGGTTGTATCTTCAATGATTGCTGGATGTCGATGGTTGTTGGATATCGGTAATGCCTTCTATAGTTCCTCCGTACCAATGATGTCTTCGCTGTTCTGAGTAGGTTATATATCGATGCCTATGATTTCTTCATTGATGGTTGTTTTATTGATATCAAAGTTGTGACTTTATGCTGAAGGTGTTTGTGCAATCGTGTGATGCTGCTTGGTTGTAATTATCGTTAACCAAAGTGACTATACCTGCCCTACACTAAGAGTCCTCTAAAATACAATGGAAGGAAAGAGTAATAAAACAGGCCTATTTGCGAAATCACTCACCAATCTCCTGTTAATTTTGTAGGATAGAAGAAACGCCCAATTTTTTGAAAGGTTCTGAAGTAGCTACCTGAAGGGAAGCCATGTATTTTATACTCTCCCATACTATGACTGCCTTTTTAAATAGGGCAATTTACAATTAGGTCCCTTGGTAATAATTTTTAAACACGTAAGGACAATTTACAATTAGATCCACTTGTTATGCCACTAGCGTAGACTTTTACAATAAGAGAATTAGTGGATCTAAGTGTTTAAAATTTGTCAAAATTCCTTTAGGGTCCGTTTGGCAACCCAATTCCAAGCCATGAAAATAGAATTCGAAGACCAATTTTAATTCCACGGAATTGAAATTAGCCTTCGAATTCCAATTCCAAGCCTTGGAATTAGGTTGCCAAACGGACCCTTAGTGTTTAAAATTTGTTTGTGAGGGACCTAAAAGTACTTTCCCCTTTTAAATTTCACACTATCTGCCAAATCACTCACCAATCTTCAAAATCACACTTCCCACGCCAGTGTGAACTGAACAAATCTCCAAACGCTATTAACTTTGTTCCTGACACCATGGCCGTTCACAAATTCCACTAATATTCCCTCTTCAAGACTTTGACATTGCCCCATTCACCCCATCTCAATAATAATGTATGAAAATTTTCAATGCAAAAGCAATGTTCTAAATCCTATCTATCCTTCTTGCACAAAGCACAGATATACGTGCATTCAATCTCTTTTTTAAGAATATATTGCAGAATTGCTAACCATCCTCTCACCCCAGACGACAGGGGAAAGAGGTAAACTGTTACAAGGAATCATCTCATTGTTTTTTCTGACCATCATTAGGACTCCATGTATAATGTTGATTGCTACAAACAAACTTCATGCCATTCATGGTATTACCTTATGCATCACGTCTTCATCTTGTATCTTAGGTGAACCGTCTGTGATGAACTTCCGTGCAACTAGTTAACGTTACAATGCCTTATATATCGAAATGTGTGCAACATGACGTGTTCGTCTATTTCATTTTTTGAAAGAAACTAAATGCTTCTTTGAAATCTTTGTGAGGTATCCATATACTCATTTTATCTGAATTAAGAGTCCTGTTTTGAAAGTCAAAACTCTTCAAGAAGGTAAACAAAGGCTAAGATAAAAACTTGAATTTTGTGAAATATGGTACTCTGATTTTTTAAGCTGGCTATCAATTTGGGATATGTCAAAAGGAAAGTAGTTTTCTTAATTTTTGATGAGGGAGTACAAGGCCTTCTACCTCTGCTCTTATTGTGTAGTTTACAATCCTAAAAAAGAGTTATGGTGCAAAAGTTAGTGGTCATATCTCGAAGTGCTAGGTTTTACAGAAAAAAAAAATTATTTTGAATGTGTCAAATATTTTACACGATTCTGTTTAGATTTCAGTTCAGATAGGATCAATATTATCTGATTTCCTTTTATATGGTCCGATTTAACATGATACAGGAGGTTGCAGAAAACAATTGTGTATATAGAAATGAAATACAGCATCCTGTGGGGGAGCGCACCCAAGTGTTGCAGGATGTAGCTGCAGATCCAACTCTTCCTCGCACAAAACAAGTTCGTTGTGCTCAATGCAACCACGGAGAAGCTGTTTTCTTCCAGGTCAATCTTTGTTCATTTTAATGTTATTACTTCCTCTCTTTTATATTTAGAGTTCCCATTTAAAGGCGAACTTTTTCAGTAAATTGGACTTTATTATAATCGAAGGCCACATTCAAAAACTTATTTCTGTATGAACTATATATATATAAATTTTTTTAGTGCACTGTAAATTACAACTTTTCAATTGATGTATTATGAACGTGAAATGCAGTTTCTGATTTGTTATTCTTAATTTGATGAAGGCTACTGCAAGAGGAGAAGAAGGTATGACGCTGTTCTTTGTTTGCTGCAACCCTAACTGTGGCTACCGTTGGAGGGACTGAGAGTGCTGCACAGGAAACTGAACTGGATGTATGATGAGTTATGACTAATCTATCAATGAAAAAAACTTCGTGAGCACTTGTAACTGTATTTCTGAATTTTAGTATAACCCCCGTGTTTAGCATCCCATTTCCAGAAATGCACTCTTACGGGCTTCGAATAAGTACCACTACACACACACTTCCATACACGTTTTCCATACACGCCTAATAAGACAACGCTGTAAGGGGTTGTACTCTGTGCCCTGACGGGACCCACAACAACAAGGTATAGCATTTTAATGCACCGTGTATGGAAATTAGGGCTGTCAATTTTTGACACGATAACCCGTTTATGGTAATAACCCGAACATGACACGATTATCTTGTATATATTTAAGAGTACCCAAAACTTATACTCAAATAAAAATCAACGCGACACGAAAATGACACGACTAATCCGAATTGTCACCCCTAATGGAAATCGTGTACAAAAGTGTGTCTGTATGTTTATCCGCTTCGAATATAGGTTATTGTATCAATATTTTTTGTATTTAACATGGTTATGATGAGTCGTGATAACGTGTTCCCCCAAAGGCTAAAGCACATTTTAAGAACTTGAAAATTAGAAGGACCAGATTATGACATAATTATTAAGCTACGGATACTCATTCATGCATAATCTTTTTTTTATTACTATCAAGACTAAAACCACGTGGCCTTGGACCAACTCTAATAAAATGGTAAGAATACATCATTTATCAAATAGTTTTTTAGGCTTTAGTTCCACTTTAAAAAATTTAATTGTCACTCATTCCATGTATTTTTATAATTGTAATTAGTCTTATAACCTCTCATAATCATATCCAACCGCACCTCTGTATTTTCTTACAAAAAGACACATGCCTAATGAATTCTTTAACTCCACTCAATAGGACCGACAACTAAAAATATAAAGACATGGGATAGGATGTATATCATCCCATGTGGGATTAAATACTTAAGATCCCTTTATCAAAATGTAAGATCTTCGAACCCCAGGTGTTGGCTATATTCAAATCTCGGGCGGCAATGTTGCTACCGTCTCAGTAAAATAATAAAAATTTAAATTAAAAATTAAGAGGACAAAGAAGAGGTGGCAAGACAAATATTGTCCGTCATAAATAAATGTATAAAAAATGGAAACTATTGGGTTTGTAAAATTGAAGATGCTGAACTCAAAATTTCCACGGGTAGCTTGTGTAAAATTTTAGTCAAATTGGTGCCAGTGCCACAAACCTATTTTGCCTACTGTGTTGGAGATGGTGAGCTCATGTGTAATGTTTAGTGGAGGTTTTAGAATAAATTATATATAATTTTGTTGTGTTCCATAATTTCCCTTCCATTTTAAGAACCTTAATTTTTAGTACCTAGAAAATAGGTTCATCTTGCATTTAGTCTCATATTTTTGTATGTTCCAAAACATCTCTGGTCTATTTTTTTTAAATTAATGTTTTGAGGGGGATTGGGTGGAGTTGGCTCACCACCACTGGCGGCGGCCACCGAAGTCTCATTGGAAAGTCATCTAAGTCCTACAATCCTACTGGAAAGCTGCCAAGTCATCAAGCCTTAGCTAAAACTTGCCTATTTGAAGCTCACCGGAGGGTAGTTGAACTCTAGAGGGTCATAGGAGACTCGTTAGAGGACTGTGAAGGGCACTCAGAGTATTATTCAAAAACAAAATGATTTTAACAAGTAAAAAACTGACTTTTTTTAACAGTGAAGAACATTAAAAAGGTGACATTAACAGTTGAAAATTTGAAAACAGGAAAATTATTTCGAAACTTGAATTTACATAATCAAAGCATATCAACCCACTACAAAAGCAACACAAAACCTGAAAACACAACAACACTGTGACCCCCCATCAATATAAATAAATATTTGTACTAAACTTTCACAAGAAAATAAGAAGATGTCGTCGATGGAGCTGGTAACTGGTGTAATCCTAATTTGATTTTAGATTAAAATTGATCTTTGATATAATCTAAATCAATGACCGTGAATTCCCAAGAAATTCTTCTTAATACTCTCACATAGTCAAAATCGTACCTTTCTCCATTTCGAAAAAAATATAGACCGGTTTGAGTTAATTATGGAACTCTTCAATCACTGAGTTGAATCTTCTTGATCCTTAATGGAATTCTCAAAAGGGTGTGAGAATTTTCAATTTCGGATTTATCTCTCTCCCTATATAAGTTGTGTTGTGAGGTAATCTAGATGGAGTAGAGGGCCTCCTTATATAGGTGAGAGAGGGCCGAAATTGACCTTTCCTTTACCTAACCTTTCACCTTCCATTAAGGTAAAAAGTCAAATAAGTCCACATATTTTGTCATATGTTAAATTAAATGTATTTAGTCACACTTATTATGGACCATATTAATGGTTACTTAAAATTTATTTTTCCTTTAATTAGCTATTTAAAAACGAAATATTCCATCAGTTTTCCACTTGGTCCTTATAAGTGACCTTTCATAATTCATTCAATATCATTATCGTGTAATTAGTGATAAACTCTAATGCTATAATCAAATTATTCACTGATGTGAGTCATGGCGGTTCCATGCTATTCAAGAGTATAGTTACTTCCACGGACTACGACATTAATGCTTCATTTAATTATTGTCCATAATCTGTGTTAACATAATGGCCTCATAATGTCCTTTTGAATAAGGACTAATTATGTACTACAATTGGTCATAATAACATGCATGCATTTATTAGAACATAAATGATAGAATTCAGAAACACTTTTATTGAATTCAATTAGTAGTGTCAAACAACTAAGCCAATAACAATAAATCAAACTACTCAAAACCCATCTCTTCGACATGTTTCATAAAGGTCTTCAGAGATAATCCTTCCGTAAGAGGATCTACTATATTATCACTCGTACTAATGTGATCAATCGACACTCATTATTTTTGAACTTCTTCTTTTATTGATAGGTATTTCATATCGATATGCTTAGTTGCCTTAATATACCTATCATTATTCGAAAAGAAAACTGTTACAACATTATTACAGTAAATTTTCAGCGGCTTAGATATTGACCCATGATTCTAAGTTTCGTAATGAAGTTTTGCAACCATAATCCATGATTTATAGTTTCGAAGCAAGCTACGAATTCAACCTCCGTTGTTGACAATGCAATTACACTTTGCTTAACACTTTTCCATGATACGGCTCCTCCAGCAAGGAGAAAAACATAACCCGATGTGCCATTCCTACTATCAAGGCATCCCTCAAAATCTGAGTCTGAATAACCAATCACTTGAAGGTGATCAGTCATCCTAAATGTGAGAATGTAATCCTTGGTCCCTTGCAGGTAGCTTAGCATTTTTTTACAACTTCCTAATAATGATTCCCCAGATTGCTTTGATATCTCCCTAGCATTCCGACAAAAAAATTGATGTCCGGTCTAGTGCAAACTTGTGTGTACAATAAGCTCCCTGCGAGCGAAGCATACCTTTCATGCGCTCCTTTTTTAAATCACTTCTTGGACATTGATCCAAACTGAATTTGTCCCCTTTCTGAAAAGGAATGGTAATAGGATTGCAACCTTTCATGCAAAACCTTTCTAAAACTTTTTTGATGTAAGCTTTCTGAGACAATCCCAACGTTCCTCGTGATCTATCTCGTGATATTTTTATCCCGATCACGAAGGATGCCTTGCCTATATCTTTCATCTTAAAGCTTGTAGAAAGGTATTCCTTGGTTTCACGTAATAAGCTAAGATCACTGCTGGCGATAAGTAATTTGTCAACATATATTACTAAAAAGACAAGTTGACTCCCATTGATTTTTAGGTATATACACCTATGAACGATGCTTTCCTTAAACCCAAATATGGAAATGGTATCATGAAACTTAAGATACTATTGCCGAGAATCTTGTTTTAGACCATATAATAACTAATTTAACATGCAGACCATGTTTTCCTTTCCTTTCCCATGTAGACTTTCTTTTCTAAATTCCCATTTAAAAAAGACGTTTTAGCATCCATTTGGTGCAATTCTAAATCATAATGAGCCACGAATGCTAATATGATTCTTAATGAGTCCTTCTTTGAAACTAGAGATAAGGTCTCACTATAATCGATGCCTTCGCGTTAATTAAAACCGTTGGCAACAAGTCTAGCTTTATGTAGTTCAATTTTACCTTTTGAGTCAAGTTTGATCTTAAAGACCCATTTGCACCCAACTCATTTTTTCCCTTTAGGTAATTCAACTAACTCCCAGACTTTATTATCATACATAGAAGCATTAATCCATTAGAAGAATCATCACTTTGAATGGCTTTATCATTAAAAATTGGATTATTAATATGCCCTACGTTGAATTCAGCCTTTTGTAAGTAAACCACATAATCGTCTGGAATTGCCGATCTCCTTTCTCTATAAGATCTTCTTAATGACACTTCTTGTGGCACTTCAACAAGTTCATTAGTAACAATTGCTTCATGTGGTTGTTTGGTTGGTAGATCTTTTTTTTTTGTTCAGCATCATTGATTGGGTCAATAACCGTTTCAGCGATAACATTAGGTACATTCGGTTCAATATTAAGAACAACAAGTACATTATGAATTTGGGGTGTGGAAATGTCTACCCCAAGTTCTCGAATGACCACTGCCCTTTGTTTTATACTCCCACTGATTCCACCATCTTTTATGAATTTAGCGTTTCCAGTTTTTATAATTCGAGTGGTATGATTTGGACAGTAGAATTTATATCCCTTTGTTTTTTCTAGATATCCAATAAAATGACAAGATATTGTCCTAGAATCCAATTTCTTTTCTTAAGGGTTATAAATTTAGCGTCCGCGGTGCAACTCACACACGTAAGTATCTTAAGCTGGATTTCCATCCTTTGCACAGTTCAAAGGAGGTTTTTGAAACTGACTTACTAGGAACCCGATTTAAGATGTGTAATGCGTTCATAAGAGCATGTGTCCACAAATATGTAGGTCACTTAGCCCTACTTATCATACTTCTAACCATTTCAATTAGGGTACGATTATGCCTTCCAGCTACACTATTCTGCTAAGGTGAACCCGAAATTGTGTATTGGGCGCAAATTCCTAATTTTATAAAGAAGTTTAGCAAATGGTACAGGGTGTTTCCCCGACTCATCATATCTACCATAAAATTCATGACCTCTATCGGACCTTATAATTTCCATCTTTTTCCCTAGTTGTCTCTCAACCTCAGTTATGTAAATTTCAATAGCATTTACAGATTGATATTTTTCATACAGTAAGTACAACATGCAATATCGTGAAAAGTCATCGATAAAGGTGATAAAATATTTTTCTCCACCAATAGATAGAACATTAAAAGGTCCACAAATGTCTGTATGTATAATTTCAAGAAGCTAGGTGCTTCTTATGGCTAATTTCTTTGTATGTTTGGTTTGTTTGCCCTTAATACAGTCCAAACATACATCATAATCAACCCAATCCCGGTTATGGAGAATACCATATTTAACAAGTCTTTCAATTCTTGGTCTGGATATGTGCCCTAAACGTTTATGCCATAAATAAGCAGAATTTTCATTATTGAATGCACGTTTCCTCCCGACATTAGTATACAGGGTGAGTAAGGATTCAGAAAAATTCTTTTCTAAATTAAATTGACATAAACCATCATTTAAAAATCCAGAACCTACATCAGTAGAATTTTTAAGAAAACCCAAACATTTATTTTTAAATTCAATATCAAAACCATTTATAGCAAGTTTAGAAACAGAAACCAAATTCCTCGAAATTGACGGAACATAAAGAGTTTCAGACAAATCCAATTCAAAACCAGAATTTAATATCAACTAAAAGACTCTAATAGCTTCAATTTTAGGTCTTGCTTGGTTGCCCATGTAAAGAAATTGATTACTTGGACTTGTTTTTCGGGTTGTAATGAATCCCTGCAAAGAATTAGAAACATGATACATAGAATCAAAGTCAATCCACCAAGTATTAGAGGGAACATTAACAAGATTTGATTCAAAACATACAAAGCCAAAGGCTTACCCTTCTTTTCGAACCAAGCCTTTCTTTTCTGATAGTCTTTCTGAAAATGTCCATTCTTTTTACAGAAGTGACAAGTATCATTTTTTCCCTTATCTTTCTTTCCAGTGGATGACGAAGGTCCATCTTGATGATGTGGACCAGAACCCTTCTTGATGCCCTTGCCCTTATTCTTTTTCGAACCAGCTCCTTTGGTTACCCAATTAACCACTTGCTTATCCTTCCCAACATGACTATCTTGTCACTTAAGTTTGCCTTCCTCCTCCACCAACATGCTTTGTAAAATCATTTACATTTCACTTGTCTTTAATAGTGTTGTAATTGATTTGGGAAATGCTTATTACGCAGGAGGAAAGGAGCTTAGGAAGAACTAGATGAGAAAAAACTCATCCACTGTCATGCCCAGAGCTCGTAGTTTAGCGACGAGATTAGTCATTTCAATTATATGTTTATTCATGGTTCAGGGGCCTTCAAAACTCATAGTGGTTAAATCAGCCATAAGTTTCCCTGCAAGGGATTTATCAGCATTATGAAAACGATCTTTTATGTTTTTCAAATACTCTTTCTCTTTCGTTGTTTTACATAGGGAGGTCTTAATGTTTGGTGCTATGCACATACGCATAAAGATCAAAGGTAGCTTGTGAGACCTAAACCACACATCGTGGATCATCTTATCATCCTCTGTGCTATCTTCAGTGAGAGCAAGATGCTCGTCACACACAATAACCATATCTAGGTCTAGGAATCCCAAGCTAAACTCAATTTGAACATTCCATTCTATAAAAGTTAGTACCATCAAATTTTGCATAAGCTTGAGCATATGAGTACAAGTTAAGGGGCACTGCAAAATAAACATGTTCACTTTATGAATAATACACAATAATAATATTTGAATTATTGACTAAAAAGATTTGGTAGATTACTTTAAATAATGTTAACATTATGGAATATGTGTTAATCATCGCATAATGTTAACATTACTAAGTGATTCTAGCCCTTTATATAGTCACGGACCTATAAATTCTGGCATATGTATTTGTTACCTAAATTTTTTCATAATATGACTATACAATCTTCATGTCAATTTATATAATATTCACAAAAATATTAATGTTTGTTTGATTCAAATATCAAAATGTGTCGTGCTTCAATTCAATCTTATAATAAACAAGTGGATAATTCATAATGATTATAAGTATGATATCTACACACACAATCTCAGCTTGTGTTTTAGCCTTTGATTATACTTAAGGATACCTATTTATAAGTCTTTTATTTTAAATGCCTTTAATATCCAACAATGTTGAGTATATTCACTGTTTTATAATTAACAAGAACCATCATGAATATTAAAAGACACCCTCAAAATAAAATAGCTCACATGGTGATTAAACTCATATAAAATGGTAGAATTATCGAAAAAATTGCCAAAAATGGAAAAAAAAGAGTTAACACTATAGAATTTAAGAAAAATGTCCCAGGAATCCAAATCTTTTGATGAAACGTTAATATAAATTTTCATTTGGGAGCAATAGGCCCTTAGATTATTTCCAAAAATGATAAAAATGAGTTTTTGAGACCTTAAACAGTTTTGGATCGTCGAAGAACACATTACATCACGATTGTTGGTCGTGAAAATTGATCATTGGACGTTTTCTGATCAAACTACAAAGTTTCAAGTCAATCAGACGCCGAAATTTTGAAAAACACTATTCATCACGATTTTTTTTTTAATCCGAAAACACTATTTAGTTCCATAATCGACAGTTTTCATAATTTTAGGATCAAATACTGTCATTAATCATTAATGATTTTCAGAAAGTCCGATTGACATGAAAAGATGGTATAAATGGGATATACATAATGGATATTTTATTTCTATAAATAATACCCACAGATTTATTATTAATTCCACCATCTTTAAAGTCGTTCTTACAAACCGTTTGGTTCCGAATGAAAAATAAATTTGTTGAACGTATATAAACGATAATCATGTAATAAATCAACAATTGGAATCCTCTAAAACATAAATAGTATAATATAATTCGAGAAAGCTAAAAAAACTTAGAACTTCAAAGATCCAAAATTTCGAAATTCCAAAGGTCTAAAATTTCAGAATTCATAAGGTCTAAAAATACTAGAATTCTAAAATAAAAAAATGATGTTCTGAAAAAACAAAATTTCAAAATTTTTAAAATTTCTGATTTCGAATAAACAGTTACAAAATTCCAGAGTAAAAAAAATGATTTTCTGAAAGGAACAAAATTTCACAATTTGTAAAATTTTTAAATTTTTAAAATTCCAGATTTAAAAAAGATAATTCCAGAGTAAAATTTATAAGATTTAGATCATAAACAAACACATTAGAGTACTACACGATTCAATTATGGAATAGTATTAGAATATAAACGAGAGCTTTGATACCACATGTAATCCTAATTTGATTATAGATTAAAATTGATCTTAGATATAATCTGAATCAATGAACATGAATTTCTAAGAAATTCTTCTTAATACCATCACATAGTTAAAATCGTACATTTCTCCATTTCGGAAAAGATATAGATCGGTTTGAGTTGATTATGAAACTCTTCAATCACCGAGTTGAATCTTCTTGATCCTTAATCGAATTCTCAAAAGGTGTGAGAATTCTCAATTTTGGATTTCTCTCTCTCCCAATATAAGTTGCGTGTTATGAGGTAATCTATATGGAGTAAAGGGCCTCCTTATATAGGTGAGAGAGGGCCAAAATTGACCTTTCGTTTACCCGACCTTTCACCTTCCATTAAAGTGAAAAGTCAAATAAGTCCACATGTTTTGTCACATGTTAAATATATGTATTTAGTTACGCTTATAATGAACCACATTAATAGGAAACTTAAAATTCATTTTTCCTTTAATTAGCTATTTAAAAACGAAATATTCTAGCAACTTGAGCTGTTTGAGGTTGTTGGAGCTCGTGGAGTTGTTTGAGGATGAGACAAGATGTGGTTAATTAGAGTGTTTCTTCCGATGAGATTTTTTGAAACAAACAAATAAAAAAGCTTTCAATTAAAAGTTAAATAGGGTCAATTATACTTTCCTTCCGAACTTTACTTTATTTTTATCACTTGAACTTTTATATTTCTAACTTAACTCCCTGAACTTATTAAAACACTTCATAACACACTCTAACCCTAACTCAATTATATATTTAGACATAAAATTGATCATGTGCCATGCATATGAAGATATTTTTGTCCATTCCAAAATAAAAAAGGTAGTTAAAACTATAAAGGATCAAATCCATTAACAATAATGCCTTTTGAGAGATGGATGAATAAAATCTCTAAAGGTCTTGAAGATTTTTGTGCTGTATATATTAATGATATTCTTGTCTTTTCAAAAAAATTAAGGAACACCAGAAATATTTAAGAGTATTATGTGAAAAATTCAAAAAATATGGAATTGTTCTCTCCAAAGAAAATAAAAGTTGAAAAAATAAAAATTTGATTTTCTTGGAATAATTCTTAACCAAGACGGTTTACAATTGCAAGATCATATAATATCTAAAATAAGAGATGATGATGAAAATATCTAACAATATTTTTTGGAAATCCTTAACTATGGTAGAAATTTTATCCAGGGATTATCACAAAAAGAATTACCTCTGCTTGCAAAACTCAAGCAAAAATGATGTATTTATATGGTATAATAATGATACAACTTTAGTAAGAAAATAAAAAAAATGATATTCTTGCAAATTTCCTTAAATTTTATTTTTCTCAAGAAGGAGATAAATTAATTCTAGAATATGATGCTTTTGAATATTGTTAGGGATGTGTCCTCAAAGCAATTCCTGCATAGTATTGGATAATCTAATTCCAATGCTTTTGGTATCCGTGGTAGAAAATGCCCACTACTTAAAAATTTTCAAAAAGAAAAATTAATACGTGGATACAATTTTGGTAAATTGAAACCCAATGAATTAAACTATATTATTTTTGAAAAATAGTTATTAGCAATAAAGATAGCTGTAAAAAAGTTCACATCTTCTTAACCTAGGAGAATTTTATAATTAGGGCTCATAATCAAGCAGTTAAAGACTTCCTTATAATTAGTTTATATGTCATGCTCAAATAGATGGTTATCCTGGAGCATGTCATAAAAAATTTGACAACATTCAAGAGGAAATTGCTAAATGGGATTGTATGTAAAAGTTAATCTCCTATGTGGACCAATTAAAAGTAGACACTTTTCCTCCTATATAGCCACTCAGTTATCTTGGTCGGCTTCAGAATACACCTAGTCGGCTGGCATGCCAACCAACTCCCAGAAAGTGAACCATAAGGAATAACAAAGGTTACTCGAATGAAAGAGTGACCAACACTGAATATCAACAGTCTCATTTATTGTACACATATGTAAATTCTTGTAGATATAAAGGCATTCCATCTCTTAGGTTCCTAACCACTATAAATACATAATCTCCCTTAGCTCAATGGGACAATTTGATCAAGCACAAGCATACCCCATACTGAGCTATTGTAACCACTTGAAATAATACCAATAGTGGACGTAGGCTTTTCTTATAGCAGAAGCACTTTAAAAACCTTGTATTTTGTGTGTTTGTCTATCTTTTTTATATTTATTTATTTGTGATTATAAAATTGATCCCCATCCATTTTTAGACATCAACAGATTAACGCCGTGTGCGGGAATGACTGCTTGTCATCGTTTTTTACCTCTCGTGTTTCTTTTGTTATTTCTTTGAAGAATGAATACCATTCATGAGAGTAGCCTTACGGATGCATGTAATAATCCAGATCTATCTGCTCCTCCTAGCGTGACATATCACCAGGGAATTTTGCTAGACTTGGTTAGAGGACAGGAAGCCATGCAAGTCTCAGTTAGGCAACTGGCTCGTACGTTGCAAGACAAATCCACTAATGAACCTTCCCGGAGGGATATGCCACTACCGCCAACCAGGAATAAGAAAAGTCATCACTTCAGGTCTTCTCATGACATATCATACCGTCCAGGGGCAACATCATCATTCCGATCAATTTATTACTATGAAGGTTGATATTTCTCTAATGAGCGATCGAGCGCATTGGAACAGCTAAGTAGGGAATCCACATTTGATCGTTTGGGTCCCCAAGAAACCAGAGGTTATCACAGGGAGCAAGGTCGTTCTCGCGAGCACAGAGAAGGATTTATGAGATATAGGGCTAGCATGAGAGGCTCTGTGCGCGTCGAGCAAACTTCTCAGGAAGAGAGTTCAGCGTATGTGCATAGTAAGGCCACAAAGCTGCTTTAGTCAAGTAAAAGCTACTGGAACATTCCTGGAAAGTATCTATGCAACGACTAGAAGATTGGTTGGGGTAAATGGACAAAACAAAGAATCCTTTTCAAAAAAGTTTTGTTAAGAGATCACCTTTTATACAGTCTATTGTGGACTACCCCACGCCATCCAAATTTAATCCACCATATATTATTAAGTATGATGGGAAGACTGATCCAGTCCTCTATGTTGAACAATATCAGGCTGCTGATGATATTTATTTTGTTCACGATGAAATGAGGTGCATGGATTTCTCTAGTTCCATCACAGGTATAACCCACATATGGTACAATAATCTTCCCAGAGGTAAAATTTCTAGTTTTCATCAGTTGGTCGAACTATTTATTGATTACTCATGAGTACATCACACGTTTAAATAATGAAAAACTATAAGTGGTAGATTATGAAGAAAAGAGAGCCATCGCAGCATTGATGAGTGGATTACTTGCCAAGAATCTCTACTATGCTCTAACAAAGAACCCTACCAAGACTATGACATAGCTGATGGCAAAGAAGATTATGAATGCCGAAGAAGTTATGGATGTTAAAGAAATTATAAAGGCAAAGGCTAAAAGTTGGAAGAATTCGGTCAAGAAAGAACATAAAGACAAGAAAGTTGATAGAATTAAGAAGTATGGTGAATATACTCCACTCACCAAGGGTTTCCATCACATATTGGAGGAAATCAGGGGTAGAAAATATTTAAATTGGTCTGGGAAGCTAAAGTCACCTCCCAACAAGAGAGATAAATCTAAGTATTACGATTTTCATAGAGATCATTGACATATCACTAATAATTGCATCGCCCTAAAGAATGAAGTGGAGAATCTTATTTGGTGAGGAAAATTAACTAAATTTGTTGATCGAAATGGTAGTCGAGATGCCAGAAGAAGATCTGAGTCACCTGGATGAGGAAAGGATGAGGTGAAAAGGGCACGTAATAATAACCATGAGGATGATCCTGACCTAGTGAAGAAACCTGATGAACCTGAAGTGGAGGTAGGGATGATATCCATTAGATGTCACTTCATTGCAGGAGGAGACACTGGTAGAGGAGATGAGATTGTTGAAAGAAAAGCTTATCGGAATTAATCCTAGGCTTGTCCTACTATAAGACATGTTGATGTGTCTGAATGCACAGATGGTTGGACTATGAAGGTTAACAAGAAAAAATTTGTGATCGACTTATTAAAAAATGATTTGAGTGGAGTACTCTTTCCTCATGATGATCCATTAGTTATCACTTGAAGAGTTCACCATGGTAGAGTGGAAAGAATTCTAGTCAACAATAGGAGTTCTGCAGACATCATTTTCTTAAATTTTTTCCACAACCTAGGGCTATGAGACAGTAAGCTAGAACCTTATCACAGGACTCTCATAGGGTTATCAAGAGAAAGGGTGTATCCCTTGGGAACAATCAAGATGGATGTGTTGGCCAACACTTGGCCAGCGAGCATAAAATAAAGGATTCATTTCTTTGTATTAGACAAAAGTATCCCTTCAGCTTATAACATAATTCTCGACAGAGTGAGAATGGAGCATTTAAAAGCGGTACCATCTATTGCACAAAAGTGCATAAAGTTTCTACCAATTATCGACGTAGTGAATAATAACCAAATGGAAGCTAGAGAATGCTACTATACTTTAACCGACCAATAGGAAATACAAAAAGTCACTACTACTTATCATAATGACAATTTGGATCCTCGTGAAGAGGAAGATTTAGTGAAGGGAGAGTTTATTAAAGTGACATAAACTATTATGCTTAATGATGAGAAGCCAGAAAGGACCACTCAAATTGGTTCAAGATTAAAATCTGCTCTCAAATAGGAATCGATTACATTCCTTAGAGAGTGGAATAATGGGTTCGCCTAGATCCATGAGGATATGCTAGGGATTAAACCTAATTTTATCTGCCATGAGCTCAATATTTACAAGGATTCTAAGCCAATAAAAAAAATGCCGAGTTTTTAGTCCCGAGAAAAATTTGGCAAGAAGTGGAAAAGTTACAAAAAACACAGTTTATAGAGGATGTCAAATATCTCAGCTGGTTGGCCAATGTGGTGATGGTTAAAAGAAGAACAACAAATGATGCATGTGTGTAGACTTCACCGACATCAACAAAGCATGACCAAAGAATCATTTTCCTTTATCAAGGATTGATCAGTTGAAAGATGCAACTACATGTCATGAGCTACTTAGCTTCATGTACGCTTATTTTGGTTACAACCAGATGAAAATGAAGCGAAAATATAAGGAGAGCACGTCCTTTATCACTAGCTGAAGAACATATTGCTAAAATGTTATGCCCTTTTGTCTAAAAAATGCTGGAGCAACATATCAGAGGCCGGTAAATGAAGCATTTAAAGACCATATTGGCAAGAACATGGAAGTATATGTGGATGACATGATCACCAAGAGCAAGGTTATTGCCGACCATATTGCAGATTTAGCCCAAATATTTGATAAGTTGGAGAAGCACTAAATGTATATTTGGGGTACAAGAAGGAATTTTCTTGGGATATATTTTGAACCAAATGGGAATTAAAGCCAATCTTGACAAAATATAGGCTTTAATGGAGATGCAATCCCTGACCAACAAGAAAGACATGCAAAAACTGACTAGAAGAGTGGCAACTTTAAATCATTTTGTTTTTTGAGCAACAAATAAATGTCTCCCATTCTTTAAGGTTCTTAAAAAGACTTTTAAGTTGAATGAAGAATGCAAGAAATCTTTTTTGGATTTGAAGAAGTACTTGGGATCTCCCCCACTCCTCTCCCGACCAATTTGAGGAGAAAAGTTGTATCTATAATTGTTTATCTCAAAGTCAACTGTTAGCTCGCCTTTGATCCGATTAGAGGGAGGTGTTCAGAAGCTAATATACTACGCTAGCAAAGCATTTCGAGGAGAAGAAATTAGATATCCACGCCTAGAGAAGCTGGCACTGTCTCTTATTGAAGCTTATAGATGCATGAGACCATATTTCAAGGCCCATACTGTTGCTTTATCAATAAATTACATAGTTTGGGTGGAAGCTGAGCCTTTAGTATATATGCCTTATAAGAGAGTTTTCCACTTTATATGGAAGCAAATCATATGCCATTATGGGATGACTTATGCTTTCATCATCGATTATGGTACACAGTTTGATAATGATGAGTTTGAGGAATACTGCATCCGGTCTGGAATTCAAAAGTTTCATTCAGCATCTGGACATCCACCGTGTAACAGTCAGATACAAATTACTAACAAGACTCTGCTAGATGGATTGAAGAAAAGCCTGGATAATGCTAAAGGCAATTGGATCAATGAATTACACAGTTTCCTTTGAGCTTATATGACTATGCCTAAAACAACAATAAGGAATACTCCATACATGCTTGCCTTTTGGTACTGAGGTAGTGGTACTAGCTGAAATAGGTCTGTCGACTCATAGAGTGCTGAATTTTGATTCACTTAAAAATGATTGCACGAGGCAAAAAATCTAGACATGATTGAGGAAGTCAGAGAAGATGTTATGATTCAGATGGATGCTTATCAACAAAGGACTGCTAGGTTATACAATCGGAGGGTCAAGATAACCAAATTAAAATAAGGAGATCTGGTACTTAAGAAGGTAATCCAGAAGAGAAATAAGTTGGAGCCAAATTGGCATGACCTATATCGTATCTCGACAGTTATCCGACTAGGAACATATTGCTTGGAAACACTGGAAGGTGAAGAATTTTAAAATCCCTGGAACGCAAATTATCTTCGCACATATTATCAGTAATTTCGATTTAATGTAATCAATCGTTCAATTTAATGAAGTTGTTATTTTCTACTAATTATGCTTCTTGCTTATGTTTTGTTTTTCGGAGTATGGTGTGATACCGCCACTAAAATTAACTTTTAAAACTTTCCAACTTTAAAAAAGTTTAGTTTACTTGGGAATTATTTCTAATTCAAACTTTTCCAACTTCAAAAAAATTTACTATTTTAAACTTTTCCAACTTCAAAAATTTATTCTTTCTACCTCAAAGTTTTTCAACTTCTGAAGAGTTTAGCTTGCGATTATATTCAAACATCATGTATGATTGATCTTAGACAAATCAAGAACAAGAAGTTAGTAAAATTTCATGTATGACTTAAAGTTAAACACAAGAGGTTCTACCCTGCCAAGTTAAACATGGGAGTAACTATACATTCCTAAAATACTTGGTCCCCACTAATAACTAATGTAAAAACTTAGTTCAACAAAACTACTCACGACTGACCTCCTTGTGTTAGATATGGAGGGATATGACTATTTTGGGTATGGATTGGTTAACGGGATATCGGGCGATGGTGGATTGTTTCAGGAGGACTATTATGTTCTCAATTACGTGGCAAGAGATGTTCTTAGTAGCGACGCCTCTTCCTAAGGAAGGGTCGAGCACACACTTGTATTATATTGAGGATGAGACCTCACATGAGGCAGTTGTTTTGTTAGACTCGATTCCAGTGGTGAGAGAGTTTGAGGATGTATTCTAGGAGATACCCGGATTGTTACCTAATCGATAAATTGATTTCATTATTGACCTAGAGCCAGGTACGAGGTAGTTAAGGGAGCATATTTAGTAGTTCCTGGGTAGGGTTTCATCAGACGGAGTACTTCATCGTGGGGTTGTTCGTCAAGATGAGGGATGGATCTATTTGGTTGTGTATTGATTACGGAGAGTTAAACAAGGTCATGATTCAAAATAAGTATCCATTGCCTCAGATTGATGATCTGTTCGACCAGTGGAGGGGAGCAACTTACTTCTCTAAGATAGATCTGAGATCCGGTTATCATCAGTTGCACGTCAGGAAGGAGGACGTTCCTAAGACTACTATTCTGACACGGTATGCGTCGTACGAGTTTAGGGTGATGCCATTTGGGCTCACTAATACGTTAAAAGTATTCATGGATTTAATGAACCGGGTCTTTAGAGAGTACCTTGACCAGTTGTGATTGTATTCATCGATGATATTTTGGTTTACTCTCGCTCCGAGGATGAGCATGCTGAGCATTTGACGATAGTTTTATAGACACTACGGGAGAACTAGTTGTATGCTAAATTTGAGAAGTGTGGGTTTTGGATTTGGTAGATGCAGTTTCTGGGCCATATCATGTCTGACAAGGGTATAACAGTTGATCCAAGTAAGGTATCGATGGTGAGGGAGTGGGGAAAACCCACAGTAATGATCGAGGTTCATAATTTTCTGGGGTTGGCAATATTATAGGCATTTTATTCGGGGTTTCTAAAAGATTGCAGGTCCGCTGACGAATCTGACTCGTAAGGGGGTGTCGTTTGTGTGGGATGACCATTGTTAGTTAGCCTTTGATGAGCTAAATGACATATTGACTTCAGCACATGTACTTGCACTTCCTAGGGGAGGAGTGGAGTATCAGGTCTACATGTATTACAGCAGGAGGAGAGGGTTATAACTTATGTATCTCACAAGATTAAGCCCCATGAGAAGAATTACCCTACGCATGACTTGGAGTTAGCTGCAGTTGTATTTGGCTTGAGGATTTAGAGGCATTATCTATTGGGGGAGCAGTTTACCCTAGTTATGGACCATAAATATCTTCAGTATCTTTTCACATAGAAATATCTGAACACGAGGCAGAGGAAGTGGTTGGAGTTCATGAAGGATTACCAGTTTGATATTAAGTATAATCCTGGGAAGGCTAACGTGGTGGAAGACGCGTTGAGCCAATGGCCTGTAGGGGAGATGGCGAAGGTTTGGAAGGCAAAATGGAGAGAGCTCTGACATGATGATGAGTTTTCCAGAGCTTGTTTGTTCGTATTATCTGTCATGCCAGAGATTATGATGAGGGTGGTGAAAGCACAGACAGGGGATCAGTATTGCCAGGACAGGGTTCACTAATTATTAACTGGCTGGGTATAGTCGTACTCGATAAGTTTGGAGGGTGGTTTGAATTTTAATGGGAGACTCGTGGTTCCATAAGATGAGGATTTGAGACATGTAGTGATGTTAAAGGCTCAGGGGTCCAGATTTGCGGTACATCCATGTGGGGATAAGAAGTACCAAGATATGTGCAAGAAGTATTGGTGATTGGGGATGAAGTGGGATATAGAAGAGTTTATCTCGAAGTGTGCTACCTTCCAGCTAGTGAAGGTAGACCACCAGAGATCGACATGGATCTTGTAGCCACTCGAGATTCTCGTGTGGAAGTAGGAGAGTATTTCCATGGATTTTATTATCGGGGTGCCGTTGCCGCAACGAGGTCACGACTCCATATGGGTAATAGTGGATCCATTGACTAAGGGGGGCCATTTTCTTTTGGTTCACATAAACTTTGAGACGAGGCAATATGCACAGTTATTCATTATGGATATAGTACGGTTACGCTAAGTTTTGATTAATATTGTGTCAGATCAGGACAAGATCCTTGAGTCCCATTTTGATAGAGTTTTCAGGAGGCGATGGGCACGAATTTACGGTTAAGTATAGCGTATCACCCACAGATAGATGGGCATATAAAGAGGGTTAATTAAATGCTTGAGGATATGTTGCAGATTTACATACTTAACTTCGGGGGAGGATGGGAGCAGTATCTTTCTTTGGTGGAGTTTGCGTATAAAAACTCCTACCAGTTCACCATTAACATGGAACCATTTGAGGCACTATACGATCGACCTCATCGTTCTCCCGCTTATTGGTTCGAGGTAGGGGACAACAAGTTATTGGGTCTAGAGATGATTCAGGACACCACTGTCAAAATTGAGCTGATTCGAGGGTGCATCCGTATAGCTCAAGATAGGCAGGAAAGTTATGCCGATACAGACAGGAAGCACATAAAGCTTGAGGTTGGTGACCAGGTTTTAGTGCGGGTGTCTCCTATGGAGGGGGAGATGAGATTTGGTAAGATATGGAAGGTAGCATCGAGGTATGTAGGATCGTTCCCGATTATCGAGATTATGGGACCAGTGACGTATAGGCTGGGATTACCAGAGCATCTACAGCGAATCCATGATGTGTTCCACATGTCATCACTGAAGAAGTACCAGAGGAGTGAACGAGTCTTTTGGCATGCTCCATTAGAGGAGATTGACTTGCATCCAGACATCTCATTTGAGAGATACTTGATTGTAATGAGCGTAAGCTGCTGTCTAAGGTGGTACCCTTGGTTAGAGTTCAGTGGGGGCACCACAATGTTGATGAGTCAACGTGGGAACGGGAGCATGACATGCGTGAGCAGTATTCAGAGTTATTTACCGCAGGTATGTTCCAATTTCAAGGGCATAATTCCTTTATAAGGGGGGAAGTATGTAACACGCCGTATTTTTGAGTATTTAAAAATTGAATTAATTGGGTTAATTTAAATTATACGTGTGACGTAATTTAATAAAATAAAATATTATGTGGTGATTAAATTATTAATCGAAGATAGAATGATTAATAGTATTTAATAAAATTACTAAGTGATTAGTAATTAATTATTTTTACATCATAGTGAGTGACAGTAATGTGATAGTGGTACATCTCAACCGGGGGTCATGTGTATACTATATGAGGTCGAGATAAGAAATTATTTTAGAGTGACTTGGATGGTGATTTTGAGGTCACGGTTGATTTCGAAAAGGTTAAAATAGTGGGAATAGCGTACTCGGGGATAATATATAGGCCCCGGGGCAGTTTTAGACCAAATCGGCACCACGAGAGAATGTTTCAGTCATTTGGGAGTTGGTGATAAAGAGAACTCTCAAAATTTGAAGAATATAACAACTCATAGAAGTCTTGGTCTAGGGTCATATCAACCTTGAGAGAGATGAGGTCACAAGGGAGTAAGAAAAGAGAGTTCTTGGAGGTGCAATACTTTTCTCTCCACTAATATTAAAGAAAAGAGAGTTCGGAATCGTGATCAAAAGGAAGGGAAGACATCCTCATCATATTAAAAAGTAAATTAGACCTGCTACTATGAGTCAATTGTTTATCTTGCATATTTTAATTGAGTTATAATACCCATATTGTGTAGGGTTTCAATTAGTTGATTTAAATGATGTCCTTGAGGTGTAGATGTAGAGAACTCATAAATTGGGGTAGGATTTTCATGTAGAATGGATCCGTTGATGTAAATAATGCGTAATCAAATGATGTATGATAATTACCATGGAAGAAATCTGGGTTTTGATGCACATATGTGAAAAAAACAAAAACTAGGGTTCTTGATAAATATCAGATTTGATTTGTTCTTGGGTGTTTTCTTAAGGATTTATTGTATTAAAAACATTAGAAACAATCCCTATACATATGAATGATGATTGGTTATGTTGGTTGGAATCTGGAAGTCTTGCATGAAAGTTATATAAACAAAAATGGTGAAAAATGCAACTACGTAAGGGAAGAAGATGACCTGACACTTTTCGAATCAATTCGGCCCAAGACCGAATGTGAATCGATTCGGTCTATGAATTGATTTGGCCTTTGGGAGAATCGATTCGGTTTGCCAAAATTTGAGAAAATTTCCTTTTAAGACCTAAAATCATGAATAATTAATGGGGAGACTTTTGGGACATCTTTAAATCACAATGAGGTTTATATTGAATTACAATACGCCTAATGTGGGGGTAGAGGCTTAGCCATAACGAGAGAATTAAGGTGAATACGTGTTAAATATGAATTAAAAAAATAATAAATTCGAGGGAATGAGAAAGGATCACAGAGAGTATGAGTGAACCTATGGTTTCGACCAGTGGTGTATGAAAGTAGTAGCTGCTGATATTTATTAAAGGGTAACTAGGACCTTCGGGTAGTGAGCGATACTCGTAAATATACAATAAGAGGTTATGATTATAATGAATTGTACGTTTGGTATGTGATAGATATATACCATATACATGATATATATTTATAGGTTATGTGTATACTTATGCTGAATATATATAGGTTGTGTGAGTACCTATGATGTGATTTGATCATGTGTGTGAACATACCTACGCTGCCTGCTATCTGATGGTTTTCCCGCAGAGGGAAATCCTACCTTGGTGATTCCAGCGAGGTCTGTATTTGTTCCCAAAACATGGAACTTAGGGCAGCTCACTATGTGTGTGTATTAGTGGGGCTGACAGGTCATTTGGGTACGTTAGGTATGTGCGTATCTCAAAGGCTTAGAACCATGTTCACCTTCATTGTGTGTTTATTGATTTTGGGTTGACATGCCGAACCATTTGTCCTTGATTTGGTACGAGAGGTACATGGACTTAATAACAGAGTATGCTAGAATCACGAGGGCTATTCCAGGGATGCTATAGTTGTATATATTGTATGTGTGATGAATATATACAAGAGTGATATATCTACTGACGTGTGATAGTAGAACTGATAGATTGTGTGTGACACCTCGCCTATTCTAATCCTGGGTGATCAGTCCATTATTAAAATAACTAGGAATCATTAATGGTTTCAATCTTAGCATCACTGTCGAAATCCAATCTATTTAACTAATACCCTAATGGCATGGTGTCAAAATTTTAATCTTTTTATTAATAGGCAATAAATTAACTAATAAATTGCTCACCATTCTAGTAAGCATAATAATAAATGATAACACGATGAGAAGAATAAATATGCCTAGAATAACACTCCAGAAGAAAATGAAAATACAATCATCTATAATATAAAATCAAATCCAACACTGGAAATAAAAATAGAATACAATGTCTCTAAAAATAACCACTAGCTAGAGATGGGTGACATGCCCGACTGAGATAGAGAAATGATAAATAGGAACTGATAAATGTGGAAGTGTCTACTACCAAGGTCCCGCAACTTCCACGAGAGCTGCAACATATCAAATATAAAGGAACTCCTAAGCCTATCATCCCCGTGGATGGGCACCTAAAATATTTTTACAAAAATGGATTTGAAACGGGTCAGAGCCTAAGTAAAACAGTTTGAAAATATTTAGCAAGTATTTAAAATGCATTAAGAGTAGATATTATGTATATGTTAGCTTCACGTGCTCTCACTTGAGATACTCACCTCTCGACTATTGTGCACGCCTAACATACTTCTAATCCAACCTGGTTACGCTACCCCACCTAACTAGTCTTAATTAACTCTAGTCCTGCCCAATAATTCTTCGTGCCAACCATATTTCCCATACAATACATTTTTTAATTTTCAAAGCCCTTTTTATCCATGAAAAATTGCCAATTAATTATTAAGTTTCCATATACTTAGATTATTTAAGATATCACTATCTATCTTATCTACTAGTACACTGGTAGTGGAATAAATCACACGTATATAAACACCACACATATAATATATACAAATAAGGAATCCCTAGGTGGAGACCTGCGATGCGGGCATACTCTTCTATCAAGTACTGGAACATCACATACTAAGTAAGGGACATCGGGTTCATAATCACTCTCGAACCATACATTCACAATTCACATAATTTGGAGGCCAACATATTTCTAAGCCATTGGGCTGCGCACACACATAATGCACCCAAATGACTAATCACACACTGATTCACACAAGTAGTATTCAATCCCTAAGTTTTATGTTCTGAGGTACAAGTCAAAATCCCTCCCAACAGGCTCATCAAGATAAGACTGTCCGCGACGTGGAACCTCCCGTGATAGCAAGTAGCGTAGGTATGTTTACATATGCACATTCACATAATAGGTATTCATTCAACCTATATATATATATATATACATCGGTATAGGTATACACTCAACCTATAATATATCTCCCGTAAGTAGTGTATATAACTCCCGAATATCCTACGTGTTATTAAATTATGATTTTACTTCTCATCATACATTCCCGAGTATTTTCTCACAACTTAAAGGGTCCTAACTGCCCATTAAATTATCTCAGTAATTATAATATCTCTCTTTTACTGGCTCGGTATAAGATTCATTCGTATTTATCGTGGCCCATTTTAATTCTTGAGAAATTATTTAATATCAAACTATGTCCAATAGTTTCTAGTCTTCATTCTCTTCATTTGGGGAAGGCTCAAATCCTAACCTTCTAAAAAAATTTAAGACAAACCAAGGCCCGAACTAATAGGTCATCCGAACCGGTTCTGGTAGGTAGGTGAACTGGTTTGCGTATGCATCCAAACCAGTTTGAGGGTACATCCAAATCGATTGAAGTGTACCACTAAACCGGTTTGAGGGACAGGCCGGACCGGTTCGGGGTACCTGGCAGTTCGTCTTCCCCACTGCTACGGATTTCACCATTGTTAACCCTCCAAACCTTCCTAATTCGATACCAAACTCCCAACCAAGCATTCAAATCCCCAAACTAACATATATGAAGGATTTCTAACGTAACCAAAACATCAAAACATCAGAAGGATCATTTAAATCACATTAATCCTTAATTTAACCCGCAAAATCTGAGGTTATTCGTTTTCTTTAAGATTATCAACAACATCTTAGATTTCTTCCCAGTTTTAATCTTCCAATCCTTAATTTCGGGTTACAAAAATGAATTAAACATATTCATTAAGACATCTTCCCTAGAACATGAATTGAGTCTTCTAAATCAAAGCCATCATTTATATATTCATGCTACACTAATATGGATGTTATATATGCTCAAAATTAGCAAGATAAATTCTTGCCTCGAATAGCAGGTCTGAATTTCTGTAGAATAATGGCGGCATTGTCTTCTTCTCTTTCCGATCTACACAATTATGGTGGTGGTGGTGCAAGAATGGTGTGGTATGGCCTTGAGACTCTTCTTATACCTCCTCTAATGGCCTTTATGTATTTATTGTGACTTATAACCTAACTCCCTCACATAATTGATTATATACATCTCCAATTTTCGTAGGTAACTTTTTCTCAAAATTTCAAAAGACCAAAATACCCCTTCGGGGTGCCGATTTGGCCTAAAAGTTCCTCGGGACTCAATTCATATCCCCGAGTAAAAGTTTATGATTATTTCGACCCTTTCAGAGACACTGGCGCACTCGAAATGACTATTTGGATGACCTATAATTAAAGTACATTTTATCTCATAATTTTAAGTCCCGACACGGCTAACACACGCGTCCCGACTAAATTACTGTAATCGTCGTATTTCTGACTCATGACAATCATAATACTTTCTTATCAATTTATTACTCATCATTAACTAAGTAATATTCAATATAAATAAATTTCAAACCTTGTCTCGCTAATGAATATTTATTTTAATCCGAATTAATTTCCCATTTTAATTTAATTAATCCCAATATATAAATTATTAAAATTACGGGGTGTTACATACTTTCCCCCTAATAACGGAATTTTGTCCCAAAATTCAAAACAAGAGAATAACTGGCAGAAATAAATCTGGATATTTGTCGCGCATCTTATCCTCACTCCCAATTAGACTCGTCGGCATTATGATGACCCCACTAAACACGTACAAGTGGAACTACCTTCAACCTCAATCTCCCCTTACTATGGTCTAGGATAGAAACTCGGATCTCCTCGTATGAATTATCGGGTTGTAAATCAATCTACTCCAATGTAATGTAAGTGTGAGCTAACTCTTCCCGGAGATATTGCCTTAGCGAAGAAATGTGAAATACATCATGAATCTAATGCAAGTGCTCCGACAACCCAAGCTTATATGCCACTGGCTTAATCCTCGCAATGATAGAGAATGGCCCCACATACCTGGGTGCCAACTTCCCTTTCTTTTCGAACCTCATTATCCCCTTCATATGAGATACATGTAGTAACACCTGGTCCCCCACATTAAACTCCAGGAATAATTGCTTGGCATCGACATAACTCTTATGTCTGTCCTGGGCTATCCATATACGACTCTGAATTAACTCAGTTTTGGTCGAAGTATATTGAAATAACTTTGGACCGAGTAGCTTATTGTCCCCCACCTCTAACCAACAAGTGAGCGAACGATAAGATCTACCGTAAAACGCCTCAAATGGTGTATTGCTAATCGTAAACTGATTTGAGTTACTATACGCAAACTCCATCAGTGGAAGACACTACTCCCAACTCCCTCTAAAATCAAGGATGCACATCCGTAGCATATCTTCCAAGATCTGATTCCTCCTCTTTGTCTACCTGTCCATCTGCGGGTGATAGGCTGTACTCAATCATAACTCAATACCCATGGACCTCTAAAAACTCTCCCAAAATAGAGACACAAAACTCTTATCCCTGTCGGATAAAATATCGAGTGGCACCCCATGCAATCTCACTATCTCAGCGATGAAAATCTGGACATATTGTCCCTTAGTATAAACCGTTCGGACTAGTAGAAAGTGAGATACCTTGGTCAACCGATCCAGTATCACCCAAATGGAATTGTGATCCCTCTGTGAAGTAGGCAAACCAGTAATAAAATCTATGGAAACGCTCTCCCATTTCCACATCGGAATCTTTAATAGTTGGTACACCTCGAGAAAAACTCTGGAATTTCTCTATTTTCCCACTCCACCAATACTGTTGTCTCATATATTGGTACATCTTATCCTCTCCAAGAGTTATCGCAAATCGTGATCCGTCCGATTCTGCCATTATCGCGTGTCGTAAGTCCTCCCTCTTAAGGACAATTAATCTCCCATTGAAGTGTAAGCCTCCCTCTGAACTCATGGAGTAGGACTCTACTCCCCCGGCTAAAATATGTCTGATCCGATCATGACAAAATGAATCCTCTGTCAAGGCTTGTACCACCCTTGTGACAATTTGGGGGGTGATGGTCATAACCAACATAAATGATCTGAAACTGAATCCTAATGTCCCAGATCCTTCCATTTCACCTTCCAAACTTCAGCCACATCCCCCACTGGCTTACGGCTTAACGCATCTGCCACCACGTTAGACTTCCCCGGGTGATAATAAATGTCAAACTGATAATCTTTCATAAATTTCAGCCACCTAAGCTAATGCATATTCATCTCTCTCTGAGTGAAGAAGTATTGTAGTGACTTATGATCAGTGAATAGGCAAAATCTCTCCCCCAAAAGGTAATGTCTCCAAATTCATAGCGCAAACACGAGTGTCGCTAACTCCAAGTCGTGGGTAGGGTAATTCCTTTTGTGAAAGCTTATGAGAAGCATAAGATATATCCCAATCCTCCTGCTGTAGCACACCCCCAAGTCACTTTAACACATCAGTAAAAATAAAATACTCCACTCCTGCCCTGGGAAGTGCGAGTACATGTGCTGAAGTTAACTTTTCCTTTAACTCATAAATGCCAATTGACAAGCGTCATCCCAGATAAACAGTACCCCTTTGCGAGTCAAGTTAGTCAATGGACCCACAATCTTCCAAAATTGACGAATAAACCTTCTATAGTACCCTACTAACCCCAAGAAGTTGTACACTCCCTCACCGCTGACACTTTACTAGGATCCATTGATATCCCCTTAGAAGATACGATATGACCTAAAAATTGTACCTCACGCAGCCAAAATCCACATTTCCCCAACTTAGCGTACAACTGGTGCTCGCATAATGTCTGAAAAAATCAACGTAAATGCTCGGCATGCTCCTCCTCAGTCTTAGAATAAACCAGGATGTCATTAATAAACAAAATAACAAAATGATCCCTGAACTCTCTGAACACCTAATTAATCAAGTCCGTAAACACAGTTGGCACGTTGGTTAGCCTAAATGGCATAACCCAAAACTCTTAAGACCCATATCTCATCAAAAAGGAAGTCTTAGATACATCTTTCTCCCGAATGGGCAAATGGTGATATCCCGACATCAAGTCTATCTTAGAGAAGTGGGCAACTCCTCTTTACTGGTCAAATAAGTCATCGATTGTGGAAAACGGATACTTGTTCCGTATCGTGACTTTCTTCAACTCTCAGTAATCCACACACAGTCGTAAAGAACCATACATTTTCTTCACAAATAATACTTGGGCATCCCAAGGCTAAGTACTCTGACGAATAAAGCCCTACCCCAACAGCTTCTCAATCTAATCCCGTATCTCCCTCATCTCCATAAGAGTAATACGATAAGGCACACGAGCTATTGGACTAGTACCTAATGCTAAATCAAAGACAAACTCTATCTCTCGACTGGGCGACAATCCCGATATCTCCTGAAAGAGTCTGCAAACTCACACATAATTGGGATCAAATCTGGAGAGATTTTTACTCCCTGAGAGGTCTCCTCCTCTATATAATACAAGTGGGTGGACGACCCTCCTTCAGGATGAGGCATCGCTACTAAAAACATCTCCTGGCCTTGAATCGCAAACACGATGCTCTTACTATAACAATCAATCATGGCCCTATACGTAGCTAGCCAATCCATACCGATAATGGCATTATACGTCGATATATCTAACATGATCATGTCGGCGGCCAAAATAAGTCTCCCAATATCTATACTCACACCCCGACAAATAAAGAATATAAGTGTCCGCTACCCAGTGTTGATTCTATGCACATGACTGTACTATCGGCCATGTCTAATAACCCTACGACCTGTGCAAATCTAGTGTTTATAAACGAGTGTGAAGCCTCGATGTCAAATAAAATATGTTCTGAAGTCCCATGTATAAGATATGTACCCTCAAATACAGGTGGAGCCTGTAGAGCTGTGGCCTAGTGGACGTTATACACATGCCTGCCCTTATTGCGGTGGGGATGCTAGGATGACTAGTACTGCAGGCAAAGCTGGTACTGGTGCTGGTGATGGGAGGGAAACAAGAAAAATAGATTTCTAGGGCTCCTGGAAAACGCCCTGCTACTGCTGACCCTTGCCCTTATCAGGGCAATCCTGGCACTTGTGGCCCTTTTTGCCACATATGAAACACCAGCAGGTGAAATTTCCTCACCTCTGGCCCTGCTGGCCACTACCATCCCTCCCTTTGCCCTGCTAAAAACGCTGCTGGTCTGGATGGCCCTACTGACCCTGATGGCCATGCCTGAATCCACCCAGTCCTTGCCTGTAATATCTCGAACGAAAATGCTTAGCAGCATCCCCCTTAAGGGAACCCTTCTCACTCTACCTCGGCTGACACTGAGTCTATTGTGCCCCACTGGCACTACTACCCCCTGTCTTATCCTGGTGGCTAGACTCTACTTAGGGCTTGCTTCCCTTTACTTGGAGGCGGTGGTCTTGACAGTACAGTAAAGTGACATTCAACACATCCGTATATGTCTTCAAAGTGGGATTAACCAACAAATGCAATTAGATTCTTGAAGTAAGACCATCCAAAATAGTTGTATCCTCTTCTCCTCTCTACTCACCTCTTCGGGAGCAGATTTTGCTAGCCTAGTAAATTCTTCCTCATACTCCGCTACTGTCCTCCCTTCCTGTGAAACGTCTAACAATTTTTGCCTCATCTCAGCCTGAATGGCGGATGGGAAGTATTTGCGATTAAATATCTCCTGAATCGTCAAGATGTCTCTCTCCTGTGCGGTAGTAATGGACTCCCACCACTGTAAGGCTTCCCCCACTAGCTTAAAGGTCTCTAGTATCTGTCTTTGTACATCAATGCACTCATACATCCGTAAATACCGTTGGATATCCTTCTTCCATTGGCACGCCGCAACTACATTGGAGCTTCTCTGAAACTAGGGAGGATGAGCCTTCTGGAAGGCATCTATGACTCGCTCCCAGGCATAAGGAAACGAGTGTGATAGATCTGGAGCCAAAACCTGCGATTGGGGTGGCACCTGTGGTGCCTTCTAAGCAAAGGTATTCAGGGACACATTAATCACCTGTGCAACTATAGCAGCCACTTCATCAACATTCATGGTCCCCAGTGCCTGATCTGGCTGGGACTCGGGCAGTGCATCTGAGGTGGCTCATGGTGCACATCGGGGAGAAATTTGAAATAAAAAAATTCTATCAGTCCACAGTTCAATATATCTCAAAATAGCTAAAGACATAAATGCATAATCATTAATACAACAATCCTAATAGTATGGCTTTATATCAAAGAATGCTACACTGGAAAGGTAACAAGTCCGTATAGGTCCTGTGGAAAGTAGAACCTGATGCTATGATAGCATCTGTGACACCCTATCTATTCTAATATTGGGTTATCATTCCATTATTAAATTAATCAGGAATCATTAATGGTATCATTCTTAGCATCACTGTCGAAATCCAATCTACATAACTCATACCCTAATGGCCTAGTGTCAAAATTTTACTCTTTTTATTAATAGAAAATAAATTAACTAATAAATCACCTTCACTATTCCAATAAGCATAATAATAAATGATAACACAACGAGATGAATAAATATGCCTGGAATAACACTCTAGACAAAAATGAAAATACAATCATCCATAATATAAAATGAAATCCAATATGGAAAAAAATAGAATTACAACGTCTCTGAAAATAACAACTAGCTAGAGATGGGCGAAATGCCCGACTGAGATAGAGAAATGAAAAATAAGAACTGATAAATGTGGAGGTGTCTACTATCAAGATCCTGAAACTTCCAGGGCAGCTGCAACACATCAAATATGAAGGAACTCCTAAGCTGGCATCCCTGTGGCTGGCACCTACAATGTTTTTGCAAATATGGATTTGAAACGGGTCAGAGCCCAAGTAAAAAAGTTTGAAAATATTTAGCAAGTGTTTAAAATACATTAATAGTAGATATTATATACATGTTAGCTTCACGTGCTCTCACTTGAGATCCTCATCTCTCAACTATTGTGCACGCCTAACGTACTTCTAGTCCAACCTAGTTATGCTACCCCGCCCAACTAGTCTTAATTAAGTCTCATCCCACCTATTAATTCATCGTGCACACCATTATTACCCACACAATACGTTACTAAATTTTCAAAGCCCTTTTTATCCATGTAAAAATACCAATTAATTATTAAGTTACCACATACTTAGATTATTTTAGATATCACTATCTATATTTTCTTCTAGTGCACTCATAGTAGAATAAATCACACGAATATATATAAACACCACATTTGTAATATATACGAATACGACATCCCTAGTTGGAGACCTCTGATGTGGGCCTACTCTATTATCAAGTCCTGGTACATCACGTACTAAGTAGAAGCCATCGAGTTTGGAATAACTCTCAAACCATACATTCAAAGCTCACACAATTCGAAGGCGAATATAGTTCTAAGACTTTGGGCTACGCACACACCTAACACACCCAAATGACCGGTCACACCCTGATTCACACAAGTAGTGCTCAATCCCTAAGTTCTATCTTCTGAGGTATATGTCAAAATCCCCCCCCCCCCCCCAAATGGGTTCATCAGGATAAGACTGTCCACGACGCGGAACCTCCTGTGATAGCAAGTAGCCTATGTATGTTTACACATGCAAATTCACATAATAGATATTCACACAACCAATATATATATATATATATATATATAACATCGGTATACGTATACACTCAACTAATAGTATATGTCCTGTACGTAGAGTATATAACTCCCGAATATCCTACGTATTATTAAATTATGATTTTACTTCTCATCTTACATTCCCGAGTATTTTCCCACTACTCAAAGGGTCCTAACTTCCCATAAATTATCTTAGTAATTATAATATCTCGATTTTACTGGACCGATAAAAGGTTCACTCATATTTTCCGTGACCCATTTTATTTCTCGAGAAATTATTTAAGATCAAACTATGTCCAATAATATTTAGTCTTAATTCTTTTCATTTTCGAAAGGCTCAAATCCTAACCTTTTATTTTTTTTAAGACAAATCAAGGCCCGGACTAACAGTTCATCCGAACCGGCTCTTGTAGGTAGGTGAACCGATTCACGTATGCATCCGAACTGGACAGGCCGAATCAGTTCGGGGTACCTGGCAGTTCGTCTTCCCCGCTGCTACGGGTTTCACTATTGTTAAACCTCCAAACCTTACTAATTCGATCCTGAACTCCCAACCAAGCATTCAAATCCTAAAACTAACATGTATGAAGGATTTCTAATGTAACCAAAACATCAAATAGTATCATTTAAATCACATTAATCCTTAATTTAGCCCACAAAACCCTAAATTATTCTTTTTCTTCAAGAATATCAAAAACATCTTAGATTTCTTCCAAGTTTTAATGCTCCAATCCTTAATTTCGTGTTACATAAATGAATTAAGCACATCCATCAAGATTTCTACCAAGGAACATGAATTGAGTCTTCCAAATCAAAACCAATATTTATATATTCATGAGATTCGTCCTACACTAACATGGATGTTATATATGCTCAAAATTAGCAAGATAAATACTTGCCTTGAATTTCTACCGAATAATGGTGGGATTGTCTTCCTCTCTTCCCGATCTACACAACGAAGGTGGTGGTGGTGCAAGAATGGTGTGTGATGGACTTGAGACTCTTCCTCTCCATCCTCTAATGGACTCTGTGCATTTCTTGTGAATTTTACCCTAACTCCCTCATGTAACTGATTATATAAATCTCCAATTTTCGTAGGTCTCTTTCCCCAAAACTTGAAAAGACCAAAATACCCTCCGGGATGTCGATTTGGCCTAAAAATAACTCGGGACCCGATTCAAACCCCTGAGTAAACTTTTCTGACTATTTCGACCCTTCCGAACACACTGGTGCACTCGAAGTGACCATTTGGATGACTCATAATTAAATTATATTTTATCTCATAAGTTTAAGTTCTGACACGACTCACACGCGCGTCTCAATTAAATTACCTTAACCGTTGTATTTTTCACTCATGACAATCATAATACTTTCTTATAAATTTTTTACTCATCATTACCTAAGTTGATATGCCCAAAGTGCACCTTCCAACTCAGAGACATTGAACTCGGCTTGCATGATGGCTAAGGTAACAATATCTTAAGATTACCCATCAGCGATGTCGTCCTTCACCAGGTCATCCACAACCGATGCTGCAAGTACCACCATAATTGGGCATCAGCCAAGGTCTGCATGACTCATGGGGTCAGTTATCCATTAGGTCGGCCACAACCGACGTTACAAGTATCACCTCGGGGAGGGCATCATCCGAGGTAAGTATGGACATAGGTTATCCATCACTATCACCATCAACATTGGCCATAGCCGACGTTACAAGTTTCACCTAAGATCAGCAAGGCCTTACAGGCTCAGCATTAATTATTAAGATAACATATGCCTTGGATGACGTTCCAGATATCTAACCTCGACTGGCATCCCAACCAAGGTCATCATATAATCCCCAACCAAGGCAGGGGTCGTACTTCACCAACCTCGTACCCATCCAGGCTGAGGTTGGTACCAGGCAAAGACAGTCGAGCATTTACACGCACATGTATGGCTTGGAACACGTGGACAAATCTGTTATAACTGAATCATTCCCTCCATATGAGGGAATATTAAGGTCATTATTACTTAGTTGAGATCATCCAGGTGTCATCCTTGCACTGGATGGATCTCCATGCACATGCACATTGCATGATTGGAGGGTACATTACACCCCCCAAGAACTATATATTGAGGTCATCCTCAACATTGTAAAGGATTGATAATTACAACCCTAGCTAAAACTCTGTCAATTTACACAGTGGAGAGAGAAATCTTGAGAGATTGTATCTATGGCCATTAGTCCCTTATTTCAGTGACATTACTCACTCACTTGCACAGTGGACGTAGGCCTAATTGGCTGAACCACTTACATATTGATGTTCATCCTCTTCTCCTCACCTCCTTCTACATATACACTTGTATTCTCTCATGCTGCCATTGTTACCACTTGATTGAGCTTGTCAATACCTTATCTGGTGGTGCTGTTTCAAGCATTGTCATTTTGGCACCGTCTGTGGGAACGAGAAGCCGTCTCTTCCTCTTTTTCTGCTTAGCCTCATCGAAGACTCTGTTGGTGAACCAGGACTCACCCCTTGCGTGGAGCTGTTTCACCATTGAAAGAGGTCCTTTAAGGTATTAAGATCATCTTTTTCATAAGATCTTTAGTTTTAACATATGGCACTGGAGTTCCACCACCTCCTCCACTATCTAGTGCTGGAGGACCTAGTTCCATCCAGGCACCACCCCAGTTCGAAATGGCTGAGGTGGCAGCAACCTTGAGGTCCTTGGCTGCAACACAAAAAGTGGTGAAGGAGCAATTTTCACAGCTCAGTCAAAATATGATGAGGCCAACTAGGGTCTCACCGAAGGTGATTACTCCGATAGCTGTTCAACCCCATCCTGAAGTCAGGGGACCACCCCAGGCACTGTGAAAAGACCAACCTACCCCTCAACGGAGGAGGGACGTTGCTGACCCTAGGCGTTTACATCTTGGGAGGTAAGGAAACCGTTGCTATGAGGTTAGGTATGTTGATATGGAGGCAGAAGATGCTCCAGAGGACTGCTGGGCACCATATGAGGTTTCGAACAACACTGTACGTCCTATCCAATAAAGCCGAGGTTATGGGGATAGAAGAGATGGTGGTGCTCAACAAAGAGGATCATCTTTTGATCGCTTAAGCAGAGGGTCAGCCTTTGAAAGGCTCGGCCCCGTCAATGACCTAAGATAGAGGTTATCCAGGTCACGAAGTGCCACTGGATCTCAAAGGGAAGATGGGGAACATCGGCCTCATTATGGCTGGCCCCAGTAAGGCCGAGACAAGGATCAAGAGGAGGTCAATAGCTGACGTTGTGCTGCGGATAGGGAACCCTCAGTTCACAACCTCGGCCAGGCCGATGTTGTAAAGCCATGAAACGATTCCATCCAACGTATTAAAGAGAAGATAGGGAACCTCATCAAAAGCCGAGACCCAATACAAAGAGGGTTCTCAGAGGGCTCCCCATTTGTGGCAAATATAGTGAACTTGGCAACCTCTTCCATGTTCAAACCACCTACGATGTCTCCTAAGATGATGGTAGTACCAACCCTGTGCATCATATTGAGATGTACCAGTCCACGATGAACATTTATTCGATCCCAAATGAGATGAGGTGTCGGGCCTTCTCTCAGAATTTAACAGGAGCTGCACATATTTGGTTTACTTCTTTTCCAAAGAACTCTATTGAGAACTTTAAGGGCTTGGCAGAACGGTCCATTAACAATTTCTGTTTTTGGTTAAGACTTCAGAAGAAGATCACTCATCTGTTGTATGTCAAGCAAGGCAAGAACGAGATCCTAAGAGACTACATTGCTAGATTCAACAAGGAAAAATTAGAGGTTGAAGATTACAAAGAGAATATATCTATAACAGCCCTTATTGGAGGACTCCAGAAAGGGAAGTTACTGTGGAAGCTTGCTGAAGACCCTCCATGTTAGCAACTACAGGAAATGTCATGAACGCTGAAGAGGCTATGGCCACAAAGTATGAGGATGAGAATGGAAGTGGCAGCGGGAAGTTCCAAAGGAAGAAAGACGGAAAAAAGAGGTCTGCAGAAGACAAGTTTGCACACTATACTCCTATAACTATGAGTTACGAACACATCCTCAATGAAATAAAAAATGAACGGTCCCTAAGATGGCCAGAGAAGCTGAAGGCTCCACCGCATAATAGGAACAAAAACTTATGGTGTGAGTTCCACCAAGACCATGACCATGTGACAGACAAGTGCTTTGCCTTGAAGGATGAGATCGAGAAGATGTTAAAGTCTGGGAAGCTCAGGAAGTATGTCAATGGTAAAGATTCTAAGAAGGGAAGAGATGACCCTAAAAAGAAGAGAAACGACAGATCTCGAGATGATCCACCAGCGAGAAGAGACGATGACTCAAATGGTGTTGATGAGGACGATCCAGACCTCCCACCGAAAGATGACAATGACCTTGTGAAGAGGGTTGGTATGATCTCCTTCGGTGTTAACACCATATATGGAGGACTAGAAGGGGGTGGCTCCGAAGTAGCCGACCGTAAAGCTCATGTGGCAGAGGCTAAGTCAGTGACCAAAGCAGAGGTTGTGAATCTGGCATCTTCAGAGGCTAAACAGAAGAGAAAGAAGGTAAATATAGATAGCCTTATAGTTGAATTCTCCCGACTCGGCTTCAAAGGTATCTTTTCTCTGCATGATGACCCTTTGGTAATTATAACAAGAGTGCATGGATGTGAGATACAGAGAATCCTCGTAGATGGAGGAAGTTCAATAGATGTGATGTTCTGGTCCTGTTTTAAGAGCCTAGGCCTTAGCAGAGCTAGGATGATACCCTATCATCATTCGTTGGTGGTCTTTAGCGGTGAAAAGGTCCATCCGTTGGGCATGTATGAGATGGATGTACGAATGGGAGACGATTGGCCTAAGAGGTTGACCCGAAAGATCAATTTTTTCATTATGGATGAAAACGTCTTCTCGGCCTACAACCTCATCTAGGACGAGTAGGCCTTAAGGAATTTGAGGCCGTGACATCAATGGTACACAAAATGCTAAAATTCCCAACTCCCTATGGGGTAGGGGAAGTGCAGGGTGACCAAAACTCGGCACAAGAATGCTACTTCAACTCGACGGAAGAGAGAGAGGCACATAAGAGGGAAATAACCATATATAACATTAATACACTTGATTCTAGGGATAAAACAAAATTAAAGAAAGGAGAGGCTGCGAAAGAGGTAGAATCCATCATCCTCAATGAGGACGAATCATGAAAAACCATCCAAATCGACAAGGCCCTAAAACTCGAGATCAAGGAAGAGCTGATAAGATTTTAAAGAAGAGGCAGAGTGACTTCGCTTGGAGCCACAAAGACATGCCTGGCATAGACCCATAGATTATGTTCCATAAACTCAATGTGGCAGAAGGTGCTAAGCCAATCAAATAAAGATGAAGAGTTTACTCCAGGGAAAAGTATGATGTCATCAGGGAAGAGGTCAGAAATTTAGAAGAGGCAGAATTCATCAGGGAGGTCATATACCCAGAGTGGTTATCTAACGCCATTATTATCCCCAAAGCTAACGAAAAATAGAGGATGTGCGTAGACTTCACTGACCTAAACAAATCTTGCCCAAAAGATAACTATCCTTTACCTCGAATTGATTAGATGGTAGATGCCACAGCAGGGCATGAACTTATGAGCTTCATGGATGCGTATTCAGGCTACAATCAGATCTTCATGGATGCCGAAGACTCAGAGAAGACAACATTCATCACAGACAAGGGGACCTATTGCTATAAGGTCATGCCCTTCGACTTGATGAATGCAGGGGCCACGTATCAATGTCTTGTAAATAAGATGTTTAAAGATCAGATTGTCAAGAGCATGTAGGTATATGTAGATGGCATGTTGATGAAAATCTTGAAGGCCTGCACTCAAATAGCTGACCTGGAGAGGATTTTTGACACCATGGACTTATACAGGATGAAGCTCAATCCTGCCAAGTGTGTCTTCGGAGTAGGAGCCAGAAAGTTTCTTGGATTCATCATTAATCAAAGGGGAATAGAGGATAAGCCCGGGAAGATCAAAGCTCTACTTGAAATGAAGACATCGAGAACTATAAAAGACGTTCAGAGGCTAACTGGAAGACTTACTGCACTCAACAGTTTTGTCTCCAGAAGCTACAGACAAGTGTCTTCCTTTTTTCAAAGTGCTTAGAAAGGCCTTCGAATGGGACGAGGAGTGTGACAAAGCCTTTAAGGACCTTAAGTACTACCTTGGATCCCCTCTACTCTTATCTCGGCCCATTTTGGGAGAGAAGTTGTATATTTATCTGGCAGTCTCAGAATCAGCCATCAGTGCGGCCATAGTAAGAGAAGGCGATGGAGTGCAGAGGTCGGTATATTTCAATAGTAAGGCCCTTCAAGGGCCTGAACAAAATTATCCTCGAATGGAAAAGTTAGCGTATGCCCTGATACATGCTTATAGAAAGATAAATCCATACTTCCAAGCCCACTCTATGGTCATCCTCACTGATTCACCACTAAGACTGGCCCTCCACAAGCCCAAGAAGTTGGGCAGATTGATGACCTGGGCCATCGAGCTGGGGGAGTATAACATTTTTTATCAACTAAGTGTTACCGTCAAAGGGAAGGCGCTTGCATATTTTATAGCAGAGTTCACCTGGGAAGAGCCTGAGATTGAGAATGTCCCAGAGATTGCAGAAGGATTAGAAAGTAACGTCTTCCAAAACCCAGAAGAGGTTGTGTCTAGCTGATCCAGAAAAAGGATTAGTTAAGAATGAGGAAGACAGGTACCTCTTCAAGCAAAGGACCCTGTCAGAGAGGAAATTATCTTTGAATGACGATGTTTGGAACCTCTTCGTGGATGGGTCTTCTTACAAAAGTGGAAGAGGCGGGGATGATACTATCATCTCTGAATGGTATTGACGTTCAGTATGTGCTATGGTTAAACTTCAAGGCTTTAAACAACGAGTTCGAGTATAAGGCATTAATAGCGAGGCTCTCTTTGCCAAAAGACCTTAGAGTTGGACGACTCCTACTACACACTGACTCGAGGTTAGTTGTCAACTAAGTACTTAGAGTATATGAGGCCAAGGATAAAAGGATGGACAAATACCTAAAGAGGAAAATAACGATGTTAAAAAGCTTCAAAGAGGTGAAGATGAAGAGAGTACCTTGGCAAGTCAACAACCTTGAAGATGCACTAGCAAGGTTGGCTTTAACAATAAGAATATGCATCATAAGGACAATACTAGTCGAGATCTTGCTCAAATCGACCATTGAGGAAGAAGAGGTTACCAACTCTTACCTTAACTTGAACTTAGGGGGCTCATGAATGGATCCCCTTATCAGATATATTAGTTAGGGAGAGCTGCCAGAATCGAAGTTAGAAAGGAGGAAATTAAGGTACAGAGCTGCCAAGATCTCGATAATAGGAGATGTCCTGTATAAAAAAGGATTCCTAACACCTCTCCTCAGATGTGTCCATCCCACATAGGTCCCCCACGTCCTGCAGGATGTACACGAGGGTTCTTGCTCCAGTCACATAGGAGGAAGACCTTTAGCCAAGAGGATAATTACGCAAGGATACTGGTGGCCGACCTTGGCCAAATATGCTGCTGCCTATGTGAAGAAGTGTGATAAGTGCCAGAGATTCTACACTATCCCTCATCAACCTCATCAACCTATGACGTCAATCGATTCTCCTTGTCCATTTTCAGTATGGGGGATTGACTTGGTGGGACCATTTCCAAGAGCTGCTAATAATTATCAATTTTTGATAGTAGCAATCGATTACTTCTCCAAGTGGGGAGAGGCTAAGCCGATGATCATGATTATAGAGCAGAAGACCTTCCAGTTCATCTGGAGGAGCATCATATACATACATGGCCTTCCAAAAACCCTCATCTCAGACAATGGAACCAGTTCAAGAATTCTTCCTTAGAAAAATATTGTGAAAGAGTGGGGATTAAGCAACTCTTCTACTCTCCTGGACGACCCCAGGAAAATGGGTAAAATGAAGTCACGAATCGAATAATATTTGATGGGATTAAGAAGAGGTTGGAAGATTCCAAGGGGAGATGGACAAAAGAGGTTTACGCAGTGCTATGGGCCTACAGGACAACGGCAAGAATGCTAACAAGGTAAACCCCATTTATGTTGGCCCATGGCTCAGAAGCCGTCATACCTATAGAAGTAGGACTCCCCACCCACAGAGTTAAGACCTATGACGCTCAGAGGAATGGGGAAGAAAGAAGACTTGACTTAAATCTAATTAAGGAGATAAGGGAAGACGCTGAGATCAGACAGGCAGCCTACCAACAGAGAACAACAAAGTTCTACAATAAAAGGGTGAAATCAAGACATATAGTTGTAGGAGACCTAGTGCTGAAGAAGACGTTGCAGAAGACAAATAATCTCCACCCGAACTGGCACGGTCCTTATAAAGTAGTCGATGAGGTTGTCCTTGGTACCTACCGGCTAGAAAATCTAGAAGGGTAACCTTTCTCCAATCCATGGAACACTGATCACTTGAAGAAGTATTACATATGATGTCTCAGTTTTTCTTTGTAATACATGTATCATTTGATGAAGAGGATATTAATGAGAAGAGCAGTTCCTGTGTCAATACTGTTTCATTATGCTTAAACATCATTAATTTGGTGATAAATTATGAGGTTAACATCATAGCATGATGACCTTGGACCTTAAACATTATTAGTTTGGTGACAAGGTCTGAGGTGAAACATTATAATTTGATGATCGCAGACCTTAAACATCATTATGTTGGTGAAAACTGAGGTGAAACATCATTATTTGATGACCTCAGACCTTAAGCATCATTAATTTGGTGATAAATTATGAGGTTAACATCATCGTGTGATGACCTCAGACCTTAAACATAATTAGTTTGGTGACAAAGTCTGAGGTGAAACATCATAATTTGATTACCTCAGACCTTAAACATCATTAATTTGGTGGCAATTTATGAGGTGAAACATCATTATTTGATGACCTCGGACCTTAAACATCATTAATTTGGTGGGAATTTATGAGGTGAAACATCATACTTTGGTGACCTGAGACCTTAAACATCATTAATTTGGTGACAATTTATGAGGGTAAACATCATAGTATGATGACCTCAGACCTTAAACATCATTAATTTGGTGAAATTTATGAGGTTAACATCATAGTATGATGACCTCAGACCTTAAACATCATTAATTTGGTGACAATTTATGAGGGTAAACATCATAGTATGATGACCTTAGACCTTAAACATCATTAATTTGGTGAAATTTATGAGGTGAAACATCATAATTTGATGACCTCAGACCTTAAACATCATTAATTTGTTGAAAATTATGAGGTTAACATCATAGTATGATGACCTCAGACCTTAAACATCATTAGTTTAGTGACAAGATCTGAGGTGAAACATCATAATTTGATGACCTCAGACCTTAAACATCATTAATTTGGTGGCAAATTATGAGGTGAAACATCATACTTTGGTGACCTCAGACCTTAAACATCATTAATTTGGTGACAATTTATGAGGGTGAATATCATAATATGATGACCTCAAACCTTAAACATCATTAATTTAGTGACAATTTATGAGGATAGACACCATTATTTGGTGACCTCAGACCTTCAACATCATTAGTTTGGTGAAATTATGAGGGTAAACATCATATTTGGTGACCTCAGGCCTTAAACATCATTATTTTGATGGCAATTTATGAGGGTAAACACCATTATTTGGTGACCTCAGACCTTAAATATCATTAGTTTGGTGACAAGATCTGAGGTGAAACATCATATTTGGTGACCTCAGATCTTGAACATCATTAATTTGGTGGTAATTTATGAGGGTAAACATCATTATTTGGTGACCTCAGACCTTAAACATAATTAAGTTGGTGAAATTTATGAGGGTAAACACCATTATTTGGTGACTTCGGACCTTAAACATCATTAAGTTTGTGAAATTCATGAGGTGAAACATCATAGTATGATGACCTCAGACCTTTAAGACAATATCATTATATGACTAAAACAACATTCAAGAGAGAGCATTCATCAAAAGAAGATTTTGCTTCTAAAGGAAATGGTATTACATGAAGTAATTAGAGTTATAGATCAAATATGCCCCAAAATATGTCATCAGAGTTTACAAAAAATTACAGACAAAAAACCAAAAATTACAAGTTAAGGCTTAAGGGTCGACAGCCGCAGACGTGTCTACTTGACCGATGTTGGTAACCTCGGCTCTGTCATCTCGAGGGTTAACATCCTCAGTCTCTGTGGCTTACAACTGTGCAGTCTCTATAGGAGCAGCACCTTCCTCCTCAACCTCTTGCAAGGCTTGAGCAAAGCGAGAATCGCCGAATCCCAGACCAATAAAGTCTAAGGCAGTTAAGCTCCCTGTCTCCTTCTCCTTTGAACCCGCCCACTTCCTAGTTGCCTTAATATCTCTTTTGAGATATTCAAAGCCGAAGCTTATAAAATGGTCAGAGACTTTGTAGTCGACCAATATCTTCTCAGAGGCATCCTAATGGGTAGCCTTTACTGCAGCATCATCCTTTGCCTGAAGGACGTCATCTTTGGCCTGGAAAGCAGAGGTGTGGTCCTTCTTAAGCTTGGCTATGTCCTTATACCTCTTCTTAACCTTATTTTCAGAATCATCCAAATCTATCTTCAAATGTTCAACCTATGCATTTAAAGAGGTTTGCACCTTCTGGGCCTCTTTCCCCTTCTCAATAAGGAGAAACTTCCTCAGGGTCCAGTCAACGAATTTGTGCATAAACATAATACCCTGCAAAACAATGTCAAATGTATGAGTTCAAGCCTTAATCCATTTAAAGCCGAGGTTACACTTGGAATAAAAAAGCAGAAGTTTTTACCTGGATAGACCTATGAAGGCTAAACTCGACCAGGAGTGGCGTATCAAGAGAGCGTAGGAAACGCTTATCTGCGTCGGTCATTGTAGAGCCGATGGTATCCATTGCCTTCAAACCATGGACTATCAGACTGTCGTTGATCTTCAGCTACTCCAGGCGAGCGGTTAAAGCATTATCTTATGAAATATGGATGGCGCGATCTCCCTTTTGGTTTTTGGAAAGCCTCTGATCCTCTGCATCAGTGGTAGTCTTCCTCTTCTTGGTAACTTTGGCCTTAGACGTGCCAAAATTCTGTTTGGGGGGAGGGGCTGCATTATGCCCTGCCTTCTTTATCATCTTAATGAGAATGGGGTCATACATCTCCCACAAGTCATCATAGATGCCTTCTGGGCATTCTGTATAAAGAAGAATTTGAGTTAATAAATCAGAGGTATGAAAAATCAGAGGTGCAACTTGTAAAAATATAATACTTACGAAGCTCGGTTAGAGGACTTCCCCCCAGGCCAGTCTCAGAGAGGTAATAGGGGGCCATCAGATGTTCGTACTTGACTAGCCAACCGTGCTCCCCCTTATCTTGAAGATCCTTAACCTTTCGTAAGTTATCCTGGCTAAGCTCAGGGTAGTCCTTAGCAGCAAGTGACACCTTTCCTCACCTCAGAGGTATCCTCGGTTCCAAATATGAAGAGGTGGCACAGGGACCAAATTTCCATGCCCTTGAGGCAAAGAAATACTGTGGTTTCCAGTTGTAGTTGGAGGTTTGGGTAACCAACAACATCTTGTTATCTGACTTCCTAGCTAGGAAGTGATAGTAGTTGGGGTGGTTTTTGGCAGAGGAGGGACATAACATCCTTTAAAGACCCTAATTAGAAGGTCCGAGTGATGGACTACCTCCAAAGGACAATAGCCCCAATCATCACCTCCAGACATTTGGGTATAATTGTGAAGGGGCTAGGTTGATATGGGACAGTATTGATCTAATTAAAGAATGGATAGGGAGACGGAAGCCCAACTTGAACATCTGCTCATAGACACCAATCTCCCCTTCTCGGCCACCAAAGGCCCTCTCATCTCTCATAGGTCTCCTTAGCTTAATGGAAGGACCTATGGAATAGAGATGTCTAAAGGCTAAGAGGTCGTACTTAGTTATAATACTCTCTATCTCGGTAGCCTCCTAGGTATCAACGTCACTCTCATGACCATTATCCTCATCCCTGGCAACGTCGGCCTGTCCAGGTGTAGGAACACCACTAGGCAATATCTGAGTGAACTCAGCTCTGGTGGTGACCGATAGAGGGATAGCATCGATGGGTGGGGGAATATCCATGCTCGACCCCACAATCTTGACATGAAAAGAAGTTCGTGAGGTGCTAGCACCATTGTGGGACGAGTCAGGACTTTGGACCTCGTCCTGATCAGGGACCTGATCTTGCCTAATAGAAAAGTCCATAGCCTCTTGGAATGAGTCTACAGACATAGGTTCTGAGGTAGATGACTCAGACTCAGACATTGGATAAGGGTCAATTGGATCCTTGGCTGACTCAGGGTATATCACCTTCAGAGGTGGAGGGAAAATAGGTATGAGGGGGAAGGTCTCAGCCCTATGAGCTTCCTCTCGGGCTAGCTCTACCTGCCTAATTTTTACAAATGTCTTCTCTCTAAGAGAAAGGAAATCTTCTATGAGTTTGTACAGAGGTCTGAGCATAAGTCAGACGACCCTACACTTTGGGACCCTAACCACAAACAAAAAACTTAGCACACCCTAAACTAAGTATCAAACTTGCTTTTTGAAAAATTTCAAACCAAGAACAGTCAAGAACAGGTTCACCAGAAAACTCAAGGGATCACCGAAAAACTTAAACTACACCGAAAAATGCAAGAAATGGAAATGCAGGACTGAAAAATGGCAAAAGAAAGGTAACAATCAATACCTGATAGAGTACGAGATGAAGAGAAGGAAGATTGAGCAAAGAAATCCACAAATAGCCTCAATCATGTTCTTGATGAGAGAGAGAAAATACAGAAGGCTCAGGCGGGAAAAATGAGAGAAATGAAGAAGAAAGAAAAAAGGAAAGGGTTTAAACCCTCAAATCTAATTGCACGCATCCCAAGGCCTATTATTGCCTTGGGAGCCCAAAATACAATCAACATCATTACACTTGTCAAGCATGCTACCCATTTCAAAAGTTGACACATGTCAAAGAGATCTTGGTACACAAGAAAAATACAGCCTCGAACATGGATACCCTTTAGTCACCTATTCACACAGGTAACTAAGGGCTAGGGGGTGATTGATATGACCAAAGTGCACCTGCCAACTTAGAGACATTAACCTCAGCTTGTATGACGATCGAGGTAATAATTGATCAGGATTACCCATCAGCTATGTCGTCCTTCACCAGGTCGGCCACAACCGATATTGCAAGTACCACAATAATTGGGCATCAAGCGAGGTCTACATGACTCATGGGGTCAGTTATCCATCAGGTCGGCCACAACCGACGTTACAAGTATCACCTCGGGGAGGGAATCATTCAAAGTAAGTATGGATATGGGTTATCCATCATCATCACCATCAACACCGGCCATAGGCCACGTTGCAAGTTTCACCTAAGATCAACAAGGCCTTGCAGGCTCAGCATCAATTGTTAAGACAACATCGACCCTGGCTGATGTTACATATATCTAACCTCGGCTGATATCCCAGCTAAGGTCATCATATAATCCCCAGCCAAGGTAGGGGTCATACTTCACCAACCTCATACCCATCCAGGCCGAGGTTGGTACCAGGCAAAGACAGCTGAGCATCTACAAGCACATGTATGGCTTGGAACACATGGATAGATTTGTTATAACTGAATCATTCCCTCCACGTGAGGGAATATTGAGGTCATCATTACTTAGTTGAGATAAACCAGGTGTCATCCTTGCACTGGCCGGATCTCCATGCACATGCACATTGCATGCTTGGGGGGTACATTACACCCCCTAAGCACTATATATTGAGGTAATCCTCAACAGTGTAAAGGATCGATAATTATAACCCTAGCTAAAACTCTATCAGTTTACACAGTAGAGAGAGAAAGCTTGAGAGATTGTATCCATGGCCGTTAGTGCCTTATTTCAGTGACATTACTCACTCACTTGCACAGTGGACGTAGACCTAATTGGCTGAACCACTTATATATTGGTGTTTATCCTCTTCTCCTCACCTCCTTCTACATATACACTTGTATTCTCCCGTGCTGCCATTGCTACCACTTACTTGAGCTTGTCAATACCTTATCTGGTGGTGCTGTTTCAAGCATCATCATAAGTTATATTCAATATAAATAAATATTAACCCTTGTCTCGCTAATTAATATTTATTTTAATCCGAATTAATTTCCCATTTTAATTTAATTAATTCCAATATGAAAATCATAAAAATAATGGGGTGTTACATTGCATATATCTAAAAGTAATTAAGTAAAAAAACTTAATTGATTGAATCAATAATAATACGCGGAAAATATTACTTATTGATATTGTGGTAGCGTGTTGTATGGGTATTACGAGAGAGCTAGACTTATTGAGGTTATTGAGATACGTTATGCACTTGGGATGGGTAACATAGCTAGATATGGTAAATTAGGTGTGTACATTAGTTGAGAGGTGAGGATATTGAGGGTGTGTACGCTGAAATAACATGTGTATCTAATAACCGATTTACACTGTGATTTAAACACTTGCAAAATATTTTTAAACTGTTTTTACTGGGCTCTGACCTGTGTCAAAATATTTTCAAAACCTTTTAAGTGTCCAGCCAAAGGGACACCCAACTTGATGATTCTATCCAGGGATGCATAGATACATCATTTGTGGAGGCTTGAAGGAGTTGCTTTAGACGCTTCAGTTCATTCACTTCTAGATAGGACGTGTTGCCCCTTCAGACTATTTATTTCTTTAGTTATTTATCAGACTATATTCAAATTTAGTTTTATTATGTCAGACTTATATTTGGATTTGATTTGGGAACCGATAGTTTATTCATTCTTATTTATTTATATATATGGTTGTGTGATTGTTTAGATTATTATCGTGTGTATGGCTTCGTTAATTTTGTTTATGCACTTATTTACGCATGTGGTTGTAATAATGAAATATAAAATTTAGCATCTGCTTAATTTAACATAAGTGGTTAGTAAATTTAAAAGTATCAACAGTGATGCTAAGAATGAACCAGATGAGATTCATATTTGTTTTAATGAAGGACTGATCACTCATGGTTAATATAGGCGTGGTGTCACATAATCATAAGACATGTTACCTGGTCAACAAGTTGATTAAAACTAATCACAAGCTTGAGTAAAGACAAAACATATATCACAAGCATACTCATTAAAAAAAAGTAAGTCCATTTTATTCCAAACACTTGGTGTTACAATAAAAATGAAGGCAAATAAAAAGCTTATCCTATTGGACGCTTTCTTTTAACTTTAGTCATCCCAGTAGGAGGCTCATCAAGTGTTCTCGGTAGAGTAGTAGATCTAAAATCCCTTATTCTAGTACGTATGCTTCTACTCGATCGATCCAGTAGATGTTGAGGAAGAACATATTCCTCCTCTCCTTCAAGGCCATAATTCCAAATATATTTTTTGATCAATCTCTGAGGAATAACATCAGGTGGAATCCAATTGACATTAATTTTAAAAGGTGGATCCGAATATTCCAACATGCCTAGATCAGGCCAATGCCACATTTTATTGCCCTCAGGTATCTTCAGTAGTCCAAGAAAGCTCAACGAACACTCCATGTGCTTATCCAAATAAGTTAGGTCTTCATCGTAACCATTCATCCCAATAGCCTTGGGTTACTTATGGAAGTGGAAAGTTAGTCGGTCCACCCTGTCTTGGAGTTTTCTTATAGGCTTATCCTTTTTTGAAGCAAAGTAGACTGGTTGACTAATGTCTTCTTTGTTCTTTCCTCACCTATGGTTGGCCAAGAAACCATGGCCTTCCTAGAAGATTGACCAGGGTTAGTTTTCTTCTTTTTCAAGGTCTTATATTCCTCCTATAACCTGGCATTCTCCATCTCCAAAAAAGACACTGCTTCATCTGTCCTAGTATTGGTTGACTTCTTTAGACTCTCCAATTCAGTCCTTAAGACATTATATTCTTTCTTCAGACGTGCAGTAATTGCTCGGGAATTTTTTAGCTTTTTAATTCAAAAGTATATCTTTCGTATTCATAGCAGAAGTAATATATTGCACGTCCTTATAAAAACCCCAGCCTTTACTTCTTCTATATATCCTTATAATTAAAATAAAGCTAGGCAAGAGAAAGTTCGTGGTCTTTTTTGCAGTTTTTTGATCATTTCATAATAGGCATCATTGTTCACCACTGCTATATACAGAAGACAATGAAGATGGACATAGGCATCTATCACTTGGTCGGAAGATTCTGGGCCGAGACAGCCCACCAATTCTTCTTTAGTTAATGGCACATGGCCAGCCTCAAGACGACTCTGACACGACCTCAGTATGTTTGATTCAGCAAAAACTATTACATTTTTTCTGGAACCAAAATGTAAATTTATAATATGAGCCCGACCAAGAAAAATAAATAGTAAAAACAGTCAAGAAGCTAATAGCCAATCAACATAACAAAAAAGTGAGAAAGATTGAGCAAAAATATTTTATTTCATTGATAATTCAAGGGTTACGGAGTTGATCACATTACAAAGGAAAATAAGAATAAATGGAAAATACATAAGGGAAAAAGAAAAAATACACTGGTTAAAAGCACTAAACCTTCTCCTTGTCCTTGTCCTGATCAGCAGCAGGAAGGTTGATATTGTTTGCATGCACCATGGAGGATTCCTTAGAATCATCCTCCTCCTCATCATTAAACTCCTCTTCTAGGTTAAGAGGATTTCCTAGGTCATATCTTTGAAATAACTCAGAGTCACCCTGAGTGCCGATCTCCTTTAAAGCCTTTGACTAACCCTCTTTGAAGGAGATCTTCTTGGCATACTCTATTTGAATGGTTGTTGCAGCAAAATATTTTTCCCAAACCTTATTAGCAGCCTCTTCTTTATCCTTCTTACCCTTGGCCTTCAGAGCATTATTATCAGCAATCAAATTGGAAGTCTTATCTTCAGCAGTCTTTATCCTGCGCTCAGTTTCAGTGTGTTTTTACTCATATTGGGTCAATTGATCAAGGGCAGTCTTTTATTGATTTTCTGTTGCCTTGGCCTTGCCATCTATAGCTATAACTTTATGCTTCCAAGTTTCTCTCTCTCTCTCTCTCCAGAGCTTCCCTAGATGCTTGCAAGGATTTTTATAAACCCTCAAAAGCTTCCTCCACATCAGTCGAAGAGGACTTTATCTAGTCATATTTCTCCAGCATCTGGTTGAAGTCTACAAGTAACTGTAAATAAATTAAGTATGTTATATCAATTCAGAAGAAAAACATTAAATATTAGTGAAGATCAATAGAAGATTTATGAACTTACGAAAGCTAAAGTATGGCTAGCACTTTCAGTGAATCGAGCTCTAGTCATGGGGGTTGTAGCTGACCTATCTATTGGAAGAGTACCAGCCTTTATCAAACTCCTGACCAACTGAGGTTAATCACCACAGAGGCATCTTCAATTTTGCCTTGACTGATAACAGACTTCTTGGCCAACTCATCAGACTTTTTGACCAACTCTTGATGGACTGGTAGGACTTTCTTCAACCACTTGTACTGAGGTTCCTTAATTTGGATATCCTCAGTAATAAGGACTTAAGGCCTCTTCTCAGTATCTTGAGACCTCTTATCAATTATAGTGGTATTTTTGGAAGGAGGGGGATGAGATCCAAATCTTGCTAGAAACTTGTGTAATTTTCTCTTCACTATCTCCATAGTAGGTGAAGCAGGAATGGTAGTGATATTAAGGGACTCAAAGGAAGAAGAGGTTACTCCTTGGGCAAGCTCTACTCCATCCGAATCAGCAACAAAAGTGGTAGACACTGATTCCTTGTCCAAAATGATGGGTTATTGAGGCAAGATGAGTGTAAGTCCGACAACGAATGAAGTGATACTACTCTTGTATTCCAACAAAATAGAAGCTTCTTGGGGATATTCTTCTCCCACCCTCTAATGAATGGCCCAAAGATACTTGAGGTCATCAATATTAACCTCACTTTCCTTGGGGAAGTTATTTTTACCTTCCTCTGCAACAAAAACATAACAAGATAGTTAGTCGGTAAAACTTTGAACAGTTAATAAACCAGTGGAGAAATTTAAGAGTAAAATAATGACCTGTGATATGCCCTTCCGGGGGAACCTGGGTCCAGTGTATGTCACCCCCCTCCGGAAGGGCGGCATGTTGATAATTTTTTATAATGACACCATTAATCCAATAGTCTTAATTAAAATCTCACAGGTTGACCACCAAAGCCCTATTGGCTTGCCTAGTCTTCAAGTAATATGTTTTATCCCTAATAGTTCCCCATTTATAGCAGAACATCAATGCAGGAATCCCAATATGGGTCCCATGAATTTCATTTAATCTACTCACTCCATTCACAACCCTCTACGTATTTGGGGCTATTCTTCCTAGAAAGACATCAAAATATTGACAGAATTGAAGAAAAAGTGGGTTTGGAGGAAAAGTAATGCCACAGTCAGTAATGAATAAAGTGGGAATATAGTGATCCTCAGCTAAAGAATACACATCAATAGGGCCATGGGCAATTTCTAAACCTACACAACTAGAAATTTTCCTCTTTTCCCTAAATTCTTCTACGAAATTGTCATCCACGGTGTACATCATGACTAAAAGGCAGGAAAATCAAAGAAAAGAAAGGAAAGATAGTTTACCGAGATTACAAAGATTGAAAAAGGGAAGTAGATAGTGACGTGACTGAAAATGTGTCTCTAGTGCATTATGATATAAGTTCAAGTGAAAATCGGTCCTTAAGTAATAAACCCGATAAGGCGGGGTCGAATCCTCAAGGAAATAAGACGAATGCTCGTGACAAGGATAGGAAATATGACTAACCCTAAACTGACTCTAGAAAAAGAACAAAAAGATGATTTCTTTGGAGATTGATTTCTAACAATCAAATGCAACTAAAGTTAAACTACTAACTAAACTACGTAAGAAAAAAAATTACTACTCAAATTGATTAAATATGAATAATGAAGATAGGTTGGAACACACTCCCCCGAACCCTAGTATGTTTATTGGATACAAAACTAGTTTCTAAATTAAATAATTGATTAAAACTGGTCTTTGTAAATACCGATGACTACATATATGAGGGTACTATCCCGCATCATACCTAATCAAAAGTAAGAATAAAGTGGTGTCGAAATAGCTAATACGCGCATAGCACTCTTAAACACCTCGGTTACCTAGGGCAAATGAGGTTAAAAGATCTACGATGGTTTTGATCACTACACAACACGATTCAAGCCACATCGTGTTAGGTTCATGCGTCCCAACCCTGAGAAATCTAGCCTAGGATGGTGCAATTAACGAAAATTATATTTTCTACTGTGTAGGAAATCAAAACCACGATGAAATTAAATTTAGAAGAAACATAGTGTATATGAACTATTGGAGATAAACAAACCATGCACTAAATAATGAATTCAAATAGTAACGAAGAAGAAACAAAATTTACTGAAGAAATATAAATTGAGAATTACAAATTTGTAACTTTGAGCTCCTAGGGTTCTTGACTATTTATTTCTATAAAATTATTCTAAAAGAACTCTCTAAGAACTCCTAAAGTTTGGGAATCCGTTGGAATATAAGAACTTCATTTTTACAAGAGTTTCAACCATATAAAACTCTAATTTTGGAAGAGGATAATGATGAAATTCTATAACCAAACTGATCCGGGTTAGATACATCGGTTCGGTTCTCCTATTACAGAAAGTTTCTTCATTACTGGACCGATTAATTTTTATCTCTATCGATTCGGTTCCATCTTCAAAGAAAGTTTAGCCAGCATCCGGATCGGCTCTTTTTATCCTCCATGGGTTCGGTTTGGCTTATTCAGGACTTTCCCTTTCCTTGTGATTTTTCTCTCAACTTTGAAGCTTCGTAACTCGTGCTTCGAGACTCGGGATTTGAATGTTGTTTCTTCCTATGGTCTCATAAAATTGAGATCTTTCAACTCTTCTTTAGGCTTCTCATTCGAATTCCAATTGTAAATTACTACTTTACCCTTTGACTTTTCTTCTTTTCTCTTCTTTCTTTCTTTCTTTCTTTCCTTCCTTCTTTCTTCACATGCACTAAATACCTACAAAATCTATGAGAAATACACGAAACTTGACGAACTCATCAGAAAATGTCAGTAGCGATGATATGGGATAAATCAAATCTAATTACATCACATGGAAGGTTAAAAGACTCTAAGTTATGGGGATAAATTAGAAGAATTTATGCCTAATCAAAACCCCCCTAACTTAGAACTTTGCGTGTTCCGAGCAATGTAAAAGAATGAAAATGAGGTCAATCTCTTATCAAACGTCTGATTGGGATAGAATACCTCTTTCGCAGGTAAGCGATTGCATTTAGCGTATGCAAATGTCTCGTGAGGGTTTGTAGTGAATATACCCACAAAATTCGGGTTCGACACAAAGAAAAATTTAAAATACTTAAAAATCGTACAATTTAAACTTTTCTAAAAATAGTGACCACAAATTTATATTCATAAGTCTCAAACCATAGTGTGTGTGTGCGTGAAGCCGAAAATCAAATCGCCAATTTCCACCGATTGATCATTATGTTACTTTTCAAAAATTCGTTTTGATTCAATTTTCACGGGATGATCTCACAAACGAATCACTCGGAATGTAGATATTTTCTCTCGGCGTGCATGATATAAAGAGTAAATGTAATGGAATACAAATTTACGCACATAAATTAAAGATAAAATTTGTATGGTGAAAAGAGCTCATAATCGAAATACGGTCATTGGGAAACGGGAAACATCGCCTCTTATTCACACCAATTAACCTCTCTTATTATCTTTTTGCTCTCCACGCGGTAATTGATTTCATAATTCGAACACTTTTAGGACTTTTTTTAGGTTATAAGGTGTATTGGGTAAAATTGGGATTTTTTGAGAAAGTCGGAATTGAAAAATGTACTCATGATGTTCGTTAGAGCTTTTTTTCGGGCTTTTGCTCCTTTTCTCTTCTTTTTCCATTTTTCTATTTTTCACATTTTTCTTTTCTTGCTATTTTTGTTGAGCATTTTCTCTTTTTTTTTTCTTGTTGCCCCCTTTTTTATGCAATATTTGGATTTAGTTTCCGAATTTTCTATTTTTCACAATTCCGGGCTAAATGGGTATTTCAGGTTATCAAACGAAAAGGAAAAAAATTATTCGGCTCAAATTGGGTAGCAAAAGGATAATTTTCACTACTTTTTATGGCTAATATTTTTGGGTGATAAACGAGGGCCTACTTCATTGTCCGAATTACTAATTATTTTGCCATATGCGTCTCGAAAATCATTTAATTTTGAGATATTTTAGCGCGCTTTTGAAGACAACATCTCACTCGTTTTTTGTAACCGATAAAAAAAAAGGAATTGAGATCTTCAACCACTTATTTTACAACAAAATTGAACTTTGGGTTAACCATTAACTCAGATTGATTTAAAATACTCTAAAAAAGTGCTAGGCTCAAAATATCGCCGGGTTGATTAATCTCCACACTTACTCGTAAAGTCGTCAATTTTTGCCAATTTCCATATTTAGGCAATTTTGGCTTTGTGCATTTGAAAATTTTCAATTTGAGACTTAAAAAATTATGACATTTTTGAAAGTTTTAAATTCCAATTTTATTTATTTTGAAGAAAATATTTTTGGCTTTTCATATTTTTTCATTTTTTTTGGAAATTTTGTAATTTTTTGGTTTTTGGGCATTTTGAACTTTGTGAAATTTTGAAGCGCATGCGTACCCCCCCCCCCCCCCCCCCCCAACTTAGACTTTTGCAAAGTCCCTATGCAAAAGGACAAAAATCTAAAATAAAGAGGGAATGCATAGAAAAATGAACAAAGGACAAAATGCAACAATAATCACATGCAATTATATGAGATGAAAAGATAAAAAGATCATAATTCTCCATTACAACCATAAACACAAGAATTTAAGGACATAAAGTTGTAAGAACTACAAACTAAAAACAAACAAACCATCAACAAGCTACTAGCGGTGGGATGTTCTGGGAGCATTTGGGCCATAAAATTAGGACAGTGGTGGAACACCCATATGCAGTCGAGAAAGCTCAGCTTGAAGGCGATGCATCATACTTGTATTGCGCTGGTATGCTTGACGGTGTGCTTTGGGATAGTACGGTATTCATTAATAAAACCGTCATAGCGTGTTTCCAGTGTAGAAATGCGTCGATCAAGGTTCTCTCCCTCTGGATCATAGTCAGAATTGGCCTCTTCATCATACTCTTCCTCCCCTCCCTCAGCCATCTCTACGTCCTCGACTTCTTCCTGCTCCTCGTTATCGGAATCCTCCTCTTCCTCATCAGAATCATCAACCTCAACCCTGGCTGCTCTTATAACCTCCCGTTGTTTTGCACTCAGATTACGTGATTCCTTCCCAATGGGCTTTGGGAGGCGGGGAAATGCCCGAGGTGGCTCTATGCCGGCATTGAAGAGTATGAAGGTGATGAGGCGGGTATATGGGAGAGGGGTAGTTCCGTTTTGATCCAAGGTCGCATAAAAGATGTCGGCGTAGAATGTGCGGCCAAGGAGAATGGTAGTGTTGGGATAAAAAATGTGGTAGACGAGTGTAGCTTGGCGAGGGCGCATCGCCGAATCATTTAAAGTTTGTAGGAGGTTGGAGCAAACAATGTGGAAGGTCATACGGGCCTTATCATTTAGGAGCCCCACCAGAAAAGTTTTTCGGACCCAATGTTCATCGGGTGCAAGTCGGGCGATGCAGGTACTTTTAGGAATGGGTGCAGCGGAACTTGGGTTGTCAATTCATTCCGGGATCAAAACCCCATTGGCGGCAAGATTCCGGGACAAAATTTCCAAGGATAAGGGGATGGGACGGTCGTCAACAGAAGCTTGGGCCTTGAACTCACCCATGCGGACGAGGAAGCCATAGAAATATCGGACCTCCTCCTCCCATACCACTGCGTGGGGCTGATTGGAGAATTGGCACAACCATTAGGGAGGAAAAGGTTAGCGATGGTGGGGGGTAGTTCATTCCATTTAACAAGTTACTCAATATGGAGTTTACGGGAGGGGCTAAAAAATCGCTCGCACTATATGCATCCTATGCGAGAACGTTAGTCCCCGTTACCATCGGGGAGGACTTCAGTGGATGTGTATTTGACGGGGGGGGGGGGGGGGGGGAGCTCGGTTGGCCATGGGAAATTTTGTGTTGCTGGAAAATGAGAGAGATAAAGAGTATGTATGGGAGGGAATTGGCTAGAGTGTGGATAAAAGGGTGGGAGTTTATAGGTGGTGGGGGTGGTGGTGGTGGTGGGGGGGGGGGGGGCGGGGGAGTATTTGGAGGGAAAATGGGGGAATAATGGGGGGGGGGGGGGGAAACGGGGGAATAATTGATGGAAAATTGGAATAGGAGGGAAGTGAAGAGATTGGGGGAAGGGGGGGAAGCTCTTAGGGAAAGGGTAAAATTCTGCAGAGGCCGAACAAGTCCGGGTTCTAGGGGCGAACCGATCTGGTTCCACTCTTTTTTTATTTCGAATTTTCCCAAACCGAACCGATTCGGTCCAGTGGTATTGGTTTGGTTCGCTGAAAACCGAAACTCTCCTCTCCTCTTTTAAGCCCGAATTCTTTCACTCTCAATTTTTCAAATACTCCCGCAATTATTCCAACACATGAACTCCCTCGAAACTTTCCATGCCCTCATGAAATGCGTGTTTGAACTCATATCCTCTCATGACTTACACTTACGTACTTCTAACGACCCCAACCTGATTCTAACTAGTGTATACAAGAGTCACTCCATACACATTGGGGGTTCGACAACCTCTTCGTTACAGCTCACCCGACCCCGTAAACGGGGTCCAACAACCAGATCATGTCAGTTTCTTCCACATACACCTCTAGATATGGCTTTAGGCGTTATCCGTTAACTTTGAATGTGTCTCCCCCTTTTGATCTTCCAATTCAACCGCTCCATGGGGGAATACATTTCTTACAATGAATGGGCCCGTTCATCTTAACAGCAATTTTCCAGGAAATAAATGTAGCTTAGAGTTGTAGAGAATCACTTTTTCTCCCAAATGAAACTCCTTGCGTCGAATCATCTTATCATGTGCAAGTTTCATCCATTTTCTGAAATCTTAGCGTTCTCATATGCATCATTGTGCATCTCTTCAAACTCGTTTAATTGAAGCTTGTGAGCTTCACCGGTTTTCTCCAAGATGTAGTTCAACCTCTTGATTTCCCAATAAGCTTTGAGTTCTAGATCTTTGGGAGAGGAGAGCTTCACCGGCTTTATCCAACCGGTCGACCAGTCCCCCGTTTCTCTCCCAAAATCCTTAGTTTTTCTCCAACTTATTTATTTTAGGATAGGGAACTAGGAACCTGCTTGAATGAAGTAAAACTAGAGTTTTAGAGTCTAGTATTGTGGTATTCAAGAACTTAAATTCGAAACGAGAGTTGGGGCTTGGACCGGGGATTGGTTTAGTTAGTTGTTAGAGGAAGGTAAGGGTCTCTTTTAAATAATGTGCTAGTCTAAGTCTAGGGGGAATATAGTTTACTCTAATTGTGGACTTCTAGAATTGAGTTGAAGCAATATCTTGCATTATGGTTTAAAGGATTATCTTTAATTCATGGAGACTATTATGGAGATGAATATAACGTTGAGGTTCATAATTATGACATGAAGAACTTATGGCTCCGGATCAAATGTAATGTACCTTATAAATTGGCTTATTTTGTGAATGATGAATTGTATATACATACCTCTCTAAACACTATCATAAGGGAAGTTACGCGTATGAGGTGAAGTCCCATGGTTAGTGAATGCAGGGTGAATATAGTCCTCGGCCATAGGACCGGTTGTTATATATTGTGTTGTTATTTTTCGAAGTGAGGTAATTCCATGTATGGTTATGACTCACTGTCGAAGGTATATGGACGCTTCCCAACGTCGCGCGATTTAGGATGCCCAAGATGTCTTGGGGATAGGCCATGGAAGAAGATAGATATTTAGGGGCGCATCCAGTGGGGTGACTCCCGAAAGGATGGTCTTAGAATCGTTACATGTTGTGATTATAACTATTCTTATGAAAGTGGTATTTTATAAATAGTGAATCATTCTATGAAGTACACTGTTTTGAAATAAGTTCCAAATGAGGAATAGACTTGTATAGTCATAATAAGCATAAATGAAAATGAAATATTATCAAGTGAAATTGAGTTATATTTCATGCATAAATGAATATTTATCACTGCATTTGATATTGCGCTAGGTTGTACATTTAGATTGAGAGGGGATTATTATTATTATTATTATTATTATTATTATTATTATTATTATTATTATTATTATTATTATTATTATTATTATTATTATTATTATTATTACTATTATTATTATTATTATTATTATTATTATTATTATTATTATTATTATTATTATTATTATTATTATTATTGTTGTTGATTGTGGAGAGCGAGTTCAGCTGATTTATGATTATTGATATTCATAACTGTCATGCATTTTATCCACATGGTGTTCGTATCAAACTCGGGCCCTGACCCATTTATATCTCGTGTTTTTGCATGAATTCTCTTCACGCCCAGGTGCTCCTCCGCAAGGACGCCCGTAATGACCCTTCCATCCAAGTTGTCATGGAGCTCTAGCATTTTGAGGATGTTATAGGATACTTGTTATAAACGCTTCTATCTTTTTGTACTCTAGCTATATCAGTTTACACATTCGGGTGTGTTGCCTAAGTTTTTGTACTTGTTATATATATTGAGATATTCGTTTTAATACTCGATGTAACCTGCTTGTAATGGTCTGTTAACCGACAGCCTATTCGGTTATTATATGGTGAATGCATGTATAGTTACTTGTTTGTATTATTTTCCACCATCTTTTTAAATTGGATTGTCCAAAGGATTTTCTTTAAACTTAAAATTTATTTGGCATCCATTTTCTAAAATAATTGATGGTTATCTCGTCTAATTACGTTAACGTCAGTGATGCTAAGAATGGATCATCTATGATTTATGTATTAATTGGAATATCGGGATTGCCACCTCTTATTTTAATAAGCGGGGTGTCACAGATGATATTAGAGCATCAGGTTGTAGAGTCCTTAGGATCTATGCAGATCATCACATTCTACCGTAGTGTTCTTTGATGTAGAGCCCTGTTGTTAGGACTGTTTTGTTTGTATATGTATGTGATCTTTGGTAAAGACAAATTGTTTTAAATCGTATTTTGATTTAATTGTTTCTTCATCTCAGATGCTGACCAAAAGAGGTCGCCCAACGAGGAGAAATAGAGTTGGAGAAGATAATATAGAACCTCCACCACCACAACCAGAAACTATTAATGCCGCGGAGGTAGCTAATATTGTCGCCCAGGCGGTCAATGCTGCGATGATAGCCTTGGATCAGTAGTTTCCTCAAGCCCAACAATCAATAGTTCATAAGGTGCAAGCCCATGCGGGACCTTCCCCATAGGAAAGAGTCATAGAGTCTTTCTTGAAGGGTCATCCCCCAGAATTCCAGGGTGGTTCTGATGTAATTGTAGCAAACCAATGGAATAAGGACATGCAACGTCATCTTCGCATGGTAGACTGTAGTGAGGAATGAAATAAAATCCTTGCTACTTTTAAACTGGTTGGAGCAGCCTTACACTAATGGGAGTCGGTGACTACACCACAACAAATAGATACTATGACTATATCAAATTTCTGGGTTTCGTTTAACTGAAAGTATTTTCCTCCCGTAGTCCAAAGGGAGATGAGGAGGAAACTTCAAGACGTAGTCCATGGTGAATGTTCTGTGGCATAGTATGAGGAGGAATTTACTCGTCTGGCTAGTTTTGTGCCGGATGAGGTAGTTCCGGAGGAACGAAAGATCTCAAAGTTTATTGGAGGGTTGCATTGGATAATACGACAACATTTTCTAGGGAATCCGACTTTACAAACATTTGGTGATGTAATGAATGCCGCATTGCTTCATTGCCAAGATCATCGGTTGCATGTGAAAGGAAGTAAGCAGGTTTTAGTGTCGGGGCAACCTAGTAAGAAATGAGGCAATGGTGCTAGAGGAGCACTACCCTCGTCTCAATCGTCGGGAAACAATAAGAAGGAAATGGACACCCAACAAAGGGATTTGTCCAAGAGAAAACATTTTGGGGGCTTTAATTTTGGTGGCAGCAGTTTCAGGCCTGGTCAGGGTACCAGCAGCAGCAGCAGCAGTAGCAACAGGTGGGCTAGCTAGGCCAGGCAGGTCGGGGTAATAATGGGGGTCGTGGCCATCCGGGTCAAGGCTTGGGGCAGTTTTAAAATGATAGGGGCCATCATTAGGAGAATTTGGCAAGCCGTTATTTTCAATGTGGGGAAACATGTCACTTTAGGAGACTTGTCCCCAGTTAATTGGGGGATAGTTACCTCGAGTTCCAAAGCATCAGCAGACACATTTATCGCCACCAGCACCTATTCCAGCCGTCCCTTCACAGTTGGGGGAATTATAGTATGGCCATGTTTACCATATTCAGGATGCTTTCCTTCATCCAGCCCCACCCACACACCAACTATTGAGGGTAAGTTTCCCATTCAGGGACATTTGGGACGTGTGTTGTTTGATACGGGTGCAACACACTCATTTATTTCTAGAAGGTTTTCTCAATCGACAGAGTTAATTAAATATGCAGAGAGTACCTTTACTAGTGTCGAATATTCTGTGGGTGATGGTTCGCTCATTTTCTTTGTTTGTAAAGGAGTAAAAATAAATCTTGGTAATTTGTGTTTTGAGGCCGATTTACTCGTCCTAGATATGGTCGGGTATGATGTAATCCAGGGTATGGATTGGCTAGTGAAATATTATGCGATAGTAAATTGTTATGGGAAAAGTATAGTCTTTACCATTCCGGGACAAGAGATGTTTCTTGTGGCTATGCCTCTTTGTGGGGGAGGTTCTAGCACGCATTTGTATTGCATTGCGGAGGAGACTTCTCGTGAGATAGTTGTTTCCCTAGATTTAATTTCCGTTGTGACAGACTTTGAGGATGTTTTTCGGGAGATACCAGGTTTACCTCCAAGTCGGGAGATTGAGTTTATGATTGATTTAGCACCAGGGATGCGGCCGATTGCTCGGGCTTTGTACCGTATGTCTCCCGTTGAGATGAGGGAGTTAAGAGATCATATTCAGAAGATATTAGAGCAGGGGTTTATCAGGCGTAGTATGTCGCCGTGGGGTGCTTTTTTTTTGTGAAGAAGAGAGATGGTTCCCTCCGGTTGTGTGTAGATTACCGAGAATTGAACAAGGTCACCATCAAGAACAAATACCCACTCCCTCAGATTGATGATTTATTTGATCAACTTAGGGGAGCATCGTACTTCTCTAAAATAGATTTGAGGATGCGGTATCACCATTTGCGGATACAAGAGCAGGACATGTCCAAAACTGCGTTCTTAACTAGATATGGGTCCTATAAATTTTTGGTCATGCCCTTTGGGCTAACCAATGCTACTGCAATGTTTATGGACCTTATGAATAAAGTGTTTCGGGACTTCCTGGACCAGTTGGTTATCGTGTTTATTAATGACATCCTAGTTTATTCTCAGATAGAAGTCGATCATGCTAAGCATTTACGATTGGTCTTGCAAACATTACGGGATCATCAGTTATATGCCAAATTTGAGAAGTGTGGTTTTTGGCTACAGGAAGTGTAGTTTTTGGGTCACATTGTGACAAATTAAGGTATTTTGATAGATCCAAGTAAAGTTATTGCGGTGAAGGAATGGTGTCAGCCCACGACGCCTGCACAGATTCACAGTTTTTTGGGTTTGGCAGGCTATTACCGCCGATTTATTAAGGATTTTTCTAAGATTGCTAGACCTTTGATAAATTTGACTCGGAAGGGAGTGAGGTTTGTTTGGGATGATTCTTGACAACTAGCTTTTGAGGAGCTGAAAGATAAGTTAACTTTCTCTCCAGTACTTGCGTTACCGAGGTTGGGAGTGGGATATTTGGTTTTTACTAACGCATCTCTGCAAGGGTTAGGAGGTGTATTATAGCAAGAACAGCGGGCTATTTCTTATGCTTCTCGCAAGCTAAAGCCCCATGAGAAGAATTATCCAGTACATGATCTGAAACTTGCTGTAGTGTTTTTTGCCTTACAGATTTGGAGACATTACCTCCTGGGAGAGAAGTTTAGTCTTTTCACGGACCACAAATCGTTGCAATACTTATTTTCACAAAAATATTTGAATATGAGACAACGTCAATGGTTAGAGTTTGTGAAAGACTACCAATTTGATATTCATTATCATCCAGGTAAAGCTAATGTAGTGGAGGATGCACTGAGTCGGAAACCTGAGGGGGAGTTAGTAAGGGTTTGGAAGGCTAAATAGAGAATAATTAGCCAGGAAGATGCTGTTGCGAGGACGTTTATGTCAGTGTTGATCGTTATGCCTACGATAATGGAAAGAGTTATGGAAGCTCAAGGAAGGGACAAAGAGTGTCAGGACCGAATACGCCAATTACTAACCGAGGGAGAGGAGTCCTACTCTATAAGTTCAGAGGGTGGATTGCATTTCCACGGGAGACTTATTATCCCTAATGAGGGAGATTTAAGGTAACCTGTAATGACAGAATCCCATGGGTCCAGATTTATAGTACATCCCGATGGGGACAAAATGTACCAAGAAATGCGCCGTCAATATTGGTGGGCAAGTATGAAACGGGATATCTCTCAATTTGTTTCCCAATGTACTACTTGTCAGTTGGTGAAAATAGATCATCAGCGATCGATGGGATTTCTACAACCCTTGAAAATACCGATATGGAAGTGGGAAAGCATTTCGATGGATTTCATCACGGGTTTACAAACGTCATAAAGCGTCCATGATTCCATTTGGGTTATCATTGATCGCTTAACTAAGTCAGCATAGTTCCTACCGGTACGTACAGATTACAATACGGCTCGTTATGCCCGGCTATTTATTACGGAGATTGGTAGACTCCATGGGGTGCCCATCAATCTAGTCTTCGATCAAGACAAGATTTTTATTTCTCACTTTTGGCAAAGTTTCCAAGAAGTGATGGGAGCCGAATTGAAGTTGAGTACCTCCTATCACCCTCAGACAAATGGGTAGACGAAAAGAGTCAACCAAATGCTGGAGGACATGCCCAGAATGTGTGTACTTGACTTCAAAGGAGGTTGGGAACAATACCTTCCCTTGGTCGAATTCGCTTACAATAATTCGTACCAATTCACTATAGGTATGGCACCCTATGAAGCATTATATGGACGACCTTGTAGATCACCTACTTTTGTTTGGAAGTAGGGGATAATATATTTCTCGGACCTGAAATGATCCAAGATACTTATTACAAGAATAAACTTATTCGCAACCGCATCCGAGTCACCCAAGACCGTCAAAATAGTTATGCCGATGCGAATAGAAGGCATATGGAGTTAGAGGTTGGAGATCAAGTTTTGATACGGGTGTCGCCAATTAAGGGCATAACGCGATTTGGGAAGAAAGGCAAACTTGCGCCTCGCTTCCCTTTTCCCATTATTGCAAGACTAGGCATCGTATCTTACCAACTCGCCTTGCCGGAATCCCTACAACGAATTCATGATGTGTTTCATGTTTCTTCCTTAAAAAATTACAAAAGCTGTGAAGGAGCTCACTAGCATATTCCTTTAGATGCTATTGAATTGCAGCCTGATGTTTCATACGAGGAATAACCCGTTGCAATTTTGGACCATGGGGAGCGTAGATTAAGGTCCAGAGTGGTTCCCTTGGTTCAGGTCCAATGGGGGCATCACAATGTCGAAGAATCGATGTGGGAGCGTGAGGATGTCATGCAAGAAAAATATCCGCATCTCTTTTTGCAAGGTACGCTTGAATTTTGAGGACAAATTCTTTTATAAGGGGGAGGAGTATGTAATAACCCTTATTTTTGAATCATTGTTTTTATAAAATTTTTCCATGTGAGGTAATTATATAAAATGATGGAAGTTGGAGTAAATATTATATTAAGTGACTTATAAGATAATTTTTACTAAATGTTGCATATTTATTGTTAAGAGAATGTAAATAGCATTATGTTATGTTTTATTGCGTCGCTGTGTTTTAAATGACAGATGTTGGAACATGAGGTAATTTATGTTATTTCGAACGCCAATTTAGAGGAAGCAATTATTCCTGAAATGATTGTGATAGTCAAAATAAGTGCCATATTGTATTTTTGGGTTTCAGGCACTTTTGACAGGTTACGACTTAATTATGTAGTTACGAGTCATTTTCATGGTGTAATAACATTTAAAGATGGAATTTTGTTTTAAATAAATGTTTAAGTCTTCTAACCCTCATATTTCCCAATTACATACTTTCTAAATCTAGAGAGAAAGAGAGAGAGATAGAATTTGGGGAAAAAGAAGAGAAAGAAGGAGAAGAGAAGAAATTGAGTTTGATCTTGTATCTACCGGAAGACAATCCGAGGTTTCAGCCTTAAGGCAAGTTTTTACTTGCAAATATATGATTTCTTGTGCATAATTTGTAACGATAGTTGTGTATTTGGAATAATGGACCAAATAGTAGGTTTTGATGAGTTTTAGAGTTTAGCCCTTAGGTTTTGTTGTTTGTATGAATTAAGTTGGTTATATTGGCTTATTATTGTGTAGTATTGTTGTAGTTTTGTTGTTGGTTGATGAGAATGAAGGAGGTGGAAGAATAGGGGGTTAGGGATTTGGATTTTGGGTTTTAGAAGAAAGTTTAGTAGTGGGTCTGATAGGCGCGGTCGACCGCGGTCCAGAGCCCGATCGACCGGGCCTTAAGGGTAAGGCCTATTGCTTTCTTCGATAGGTATAATTTTAAAGCGCGGTCGACCGGAGTCCCATGACCGGTCAACTGGGCCTTTAATTTGATCTTACTGCATTTCTTCCTAGACAAAACTTCTTAGGCTTGGTCAATCGCGATCCAACTCCCGGTCGACCGGTCCCCTATTTTTCTCCCAAAATACTTTGTTTTTATCCAACTTATTTCTTTTAGGATAGGGACCTAGGAACCTTTTTGAATGAAGTAAAACTAGAGTTTTAGAGTCTAGTAGTGAGGTGTTCAAGAACTTAAATTCGAAACGAGTGTTGGGTCTTGGACTGGGGATTGATTTAGTTAGTTGTTAGAGGAAGGTAAGGGTTCTCTTTTAAATAATGTGCTAGTTTAAGTCTAGGGGAGATATAGTTTACCCTAATTATGGACTTATAGAATTGATTTGAAGAAATATCTTGCATTATGGTTTAAAGGATTATCTTTAATTCATGGAGACTATTATGGAGATGAATAAAACGTTGAGGTTTATAATTATGACATGAAAAACTTATGGATCCGGATAAAATGTAATGTACCTTATAAATTGGCATATTTTGTGAATGATGAATTGTATATACATACCTCTCTAAATTCTATCATAAGGGAAGTTATGCGTATGAGGTGAAGTCCCATGGCTAGTGAATGCAGGGTGAATATTGTCCTCGGCCATAGGACAGGTTGTTATATATTGTGTTGTTATTTTTCGAAGTGAGCTAACTCCGGGTATGGTTATGACTCACTATCGAAGGTATATGGTCGATTCCCAACGTCACACGATTTAGGATGCCCAGGTTTGTCTTGGGGATAGGCCCTGGAAGATGATATCTATTTAGGGGCGCATCCAGTGGGGTGACTCCCGGAAGGATGGTCTTAGAATCGTTACATGTTGCGATTATAACTATTCTTATGAAAGTGGTATTTTATAAATGGTGAATCATTCTATGAAGTACAATTCTTTGAAATAAGTTTCAAATGAGGAATAGACTTGTATAGTCATAATAAGCATAACTGAAAATGAAATCTTATCAAGTGAAATTTAGTTATATTTCGTGCATAAATGAATATTTATCACTACATTTGATATTGCGCTAGGTTGTGCATTTAGATTGAGAGGTGAGGATTATTATTATTATTATTATTATTATTATTATTATTATTATTATTATTATTATTATTATTATTATTATTATTATTATTATTATTATTATTATTATTATTATTATTATTATTATTATTATTATTATTGTTAACTGTGGAGAGCTAGTTGAGATGATTTATGATTATTGATATTCATAACTGTCATACATTTTATCCACATGGTGTTCGTATCAAACTTGGGCCCGACCCCGTTTATATCTCTTATTTTTGCATGAATTCTCTTCACGCCCAGGTGCTCCGCCGTAAGGACGCCCATAATGACCCTTCCATCCAAGTTGTCACGGAGCTCTAGCATTTTGCGAATGTTATAGGATACTTATTATAAACGCTTCTATCTTTTTGTACTCTAGCTATGATCAGTTTACACATTCGGGCGTGTTGCCCAAGTTTTTGTACTTGTTATATATATTGCGATATTCATTTTAATACTCGGTGTAACCTACTTGTAATGGTCTGTTAATCGACAACCTATTTGGTTATTATATGGTGAATGCATGTATAGTTACTTATTTGCATTAATTTCCACCATCTTTTTAAATTGGATTGTCCAAAGGATTTTCTTTAAACTTAAAATTTATTTGGTATCCATTTTCTAAAATAATTGGTGGTCATCTCATCTAATTACTTTAACGACAGTGATGCTAAGAATGGATCATCTATGATTCCTGTATTAATTGGAATATCGGGCTGGCTACCTCTTATTTTAATAAGAGGGGTGTCACACACACACACACACACACACGCACACACACACACACACACACACACACACACACACATATATATATATATATATATATATATATATATATATATATATATATATATATATAAAATACAACATTTTCCGAACTGGTCATAATGATGCACACTCGCGTACTATGCTATCGGTCCAATTACCTATCGTACATAATCATGGACTATCAGTTCATAATGTCTCATCGAACCTGATTAGGCATATATTCTTCAAATTTATCCCCTTAATTTCGGTATTTTTATGATCCCGTGCAGTGTATCTAGCTTGGATTTGTCTCTTATTTATGCTACTAACCTTTTTTGGCAAGTATTTCGTGTTTTGTGTATTTCTCATGTGTTTTACAGGTATTTCATGCAAGTTAGTGCGAAGGAGAACTCAAAAAAGTGAAAGAAACCAAGAAATGGAGAGTTGAAGGGCATTTTTGTAATTTTTCAGCCTTATTCCGAAGGTGGGGCCAACTAGAAAGTTGAAGAGCTCTAAATTACAAGAATACTGAAAAAAACGGCACCTCAATCCGAGCTACGGTGAAGAAGTTACGATGTTTTGAAGTTGCGCGATAATGAAGAGTCTGGATGTGCGGATTTCTGTAATTAATTATGCATTTAATGCAGTGCAACTCTTGGAAAACTTGTGCCACAAGCGAAATTTGATGCTAAATTCATGCAACTTGGTGCTATAAAAGACCAAGCTCTACCTCATTTTCAAAATGAGTGGAATTCTAGAAAGGGGGACTAGAAATTAGAGAGAGAAATTCATTTTTTTTAGAAATCCTTTTTAGTTTTTCATACTCTAAGAAAAGCCCTAGTTTGTATGTTTGAAGATTCAAGTTCATCTAGTGAAGATTTCAAGTATCAATTCTTCAATTAAATTCAAGTATCAAATTCCCTTCTCTTATTTAATCTCAATTTTTATTTAATCATCTTTTCTTGTTTTGTAATTTTTATTTTTACCATATTTCTTATATCTACAATTATATGCATTGTTATGAAATTGTTTTCCCAAAAAAAATCATGAGTAGCTAAATTCCCAAGGGTTGGGGTACATGAACTCAATCCAAGGCAAATTATTTATGTAGAAAATAGAGGTTAAATTAAAATATTGATTGAATCGTGAAAGAAAATCATACAAACATTGTCAATCTTTTAATCTCTCTTGCCCTAGGTACTTGAGATGTTTAAGAACGCTTTGCGAGTATGATTTATCATTCACCGCTTTATATCTATCTTTGATTTCATATGATGCGGGCTAGATCCCTCATATATGTAATGCTTAGAATTTATAAAGACCGGATCTACTCAATAATTTTAATTTACAATTCTAGTATTCTATAAGGTAATTTGTTAAAGATTGAGGGATTGTACCCTACCCTATTTTCTTCCATTTGTCAGATCTAAATCTATTTACAATTTTTAGTTTGTTTTTCTTAAGTAAAGATTTTATTTCACTAGAAATTTTCCCAATCATTAATCATCTTTTTGTTTCTTTTGAGAAATCATTTCAAGATTTAATAATTTTTCTGATTATTATTTGGTAATCTCGATCCCTGTGGATACGATCCCGATTTACCGGGTTACTACTTGAGCGACAGGCTTGCACTTGAGCCTAGAGTAAAACGCACTTTTGAGACAAATTTTAAGTCGCGTCAGAACCATCAATCGAACAACTCATATCGGAGGCGAACAAACACTAAGTCTTTGGGTCTGTGCACATTCCTAACGTATCCAAACGACTTTTCGGCATCACTATTTCTCTCATATAGTTATCCACTATCAGTACTTTACTCTGGGGTATAAATCCATACCTCATTGGAATCGTCAAGGTGGGATCACCCACTGCACGGGACCTTCGTGATAGCAGGTAGCGTAGGTATGTTAACATTCACAAAATCACATAAGAGGCATGCACATAACCTAACCACATGTTATTCAGTATAGGCACACACACGTCCTATAATAAGAAATCCATATAGGTACACTCTCAACCTATAATTATAACCCGTACATAGTATTTATCTCTCGAATACTCACCCTATAATTGATTCACTATCCAAGCATTATTCCCTACTCGAAAGGCCCATAGTTACCCCTTAAGTTAATTCAACAGTTATTAAACTCATACCATACTATTTATAGGATTAGGTCATGGTCTACTCTTCCCGATGCTCAAAATCCAATTTCCCAATTTGTAACTCGCTCCATTTACTATCGTCGGTTTAAAGTTACAATCTTACCCACATTCAGATCTAATCAAGTCTCGAACATGTGACTACTGGCCTACTCTAAGTCATTAATTAATTCTAGGATGAAAACCCAAGTTACTTATAATACATCCTAAGAGTAAATAACATCAAAAAGGAAAAACTGGCCAATTCTAGGCAGCCGAATCGATTCGCCTCTGTGCCGAATCGATTCAAAATGTGGCAGGTCTCTTCTTCTCCGTTTTTGCAATTTTCTCCATTTTTACTCCCAAAAACCTTCATGCAAATGTCCCAACTCTAACCAAACTTAACCAAATTCTGTATAGGATCATTCTAACAGTCCTTAATCATTAAATCCTAAAAAAAGGGACCATACAAGATTGAATATTCACAAATCATAAAAAACCTAGTTTCTCATATTCTTCACATCTTTTAATCAAGAACTCAGATTTATTGATTATAAATCATCCCAAACCCTTTGATTTCATGTTACCAACATAAAAAATTATAACTACATGCAATCCTACTTCAATTCATAGATTACACCCACCTCAACTCATATTAAATCTTCCAAAAACATGTAAATCAAACCTTATTCTACATGGGTATTATAACATACTTAATATAAATGCAAGATAAATGCTTCCCTTTGGTTTATGTGCTCTGATTTCATGAATTGATGATGAATTGGTTTGTCTCCCCTTTCAATCCACTCTCCAATGTTGTTTATGGTGTAAGAATTGATGATGGTAGAACTAGCACCACCAGGTAAGGTGTTTTCAAGCTCAATCTAAGAACAACAATGGCAGCATAGTTACGTAAAAGGTAGGAGAATGAGATGAGGAGAAGAGGAGAGAGCACCAGAATATAAGTGGTTCAGCCTAAATTGGCCTACGTCCACTGTGTGTGATTAACCTCACTGTAATAAGGCACTGATGGCCATGGATACAATACACATAAGCTCATTTTCTCTCTCTACTGTGTGTATAAGACAGAGTTTCAGCTAGGGTTACCAATTTCGGATCCTTTGTAAGGTAGAGGATGACCTCTATATATAGTACCTAGGGGGTGTAATGTACCCCCCATGCATGTAATGTGCATGTGTGTGTTTGCCTCACCAATATGGGAAAGCCATATGTCACTGTCACAAGTAGAGAATGATGATGAAATATTCTCCCCGCGTGTGGGGAATAATCTTGTTATACTGATATGTGTCCACGTGCCCTTATCCAAATGTCAGTAGATGCTCGGATATCGTGCTTGGTGTATGACCTCGGCCTGGGAGAGGCCAACGTTGGTAAGTTTAGATGCTCGTTCAGTCTGAGGTGACCATTGAGGTCTCGGCTTAATCCTAGCCGAGACAATGGATAACCTCGGCCTGAGCTGAGGTTGAGCTGGTGTGTTTGGAGCATCGACTAATGTCTTGATGAGGTTGCTGGTGGCTTCTTGCGATCTCGGCCTATATCTGGCCGAGGTTTCCATTCCAAGGTATACGAGAATGCTGCTGATCCTTGTGATGCATGCGATGCGATGTCCTTTTGAGGGGCTGGTGGTAGTGTCAGCCTGGGCTGACCTTGCTATGGTCGAGTGCTGATGCCGCATGCCTAAGGCTTATCCAATGTCGGCCACGATCTCAGCCAAGGTTGGTGTCTCCGATCCGAGGTCACACTTGGGGCATATCAATCACCCCCAGCCCTTAGTTACATGTGAAAGCAGGTGACTATGGGGTCTACAACTCTGAGGTCCTATTGCTCTGTACCAATATTCTTTTTTTGACACTTGTCAATTACTGAAGTGGCACGCGTGTCTGACAAGGGTAATTATGCTGGTTGTCTGTTGGTCTCCCAAGGCAATGATGGGCCTTGGGGAGTGTGCATTCATATTTAAGGGTAAAAGTCCCATTTTCTCTTCTGTCTTCTTCATTTCTCTCCTTCTCCGAACTTAGCCATTTCTGCAACTCTCTCTCTCTCTAGAAGAACTCGTGATTGGAAGTAAATTTGGGGGCTTATTTACTAGGATTCCTTCCTCGCTTTTCCTCACCTTTCTTCAGGTACCCCTCGTTATCTCTTCCTCTTCATTTTTCTGTCTGTCTTGCTCTTTGCATTTTCCGGCTGGTCCATGCATTTTCCGGTGATCTCATGCATTTTATGGTCAGCTTATGAGTTTTCTGGTTGATTGTTCATACACTGTTCTTGCTCAAAAACCTAGCTTTGATCTTTAGCCAAATCACCAGCGTTGTTTGTTACTTAGGAGAGTTGGGTAAGTGTATAGTATGCCTCGTATGCTCAGACCCTTTTACCAACTTCTTGAGGAGTTCCCATCCCTTAGGGAGAAGAATTTAGAAAAAATTAGACAAATAGAAAGAGCCCAGGAGGAGGCTCGTAGGTCACAAGAATTCCCTATTAGACCCATCTTTCCACCACCCATGATAGTGATATATCCTGACCCCTCGGAGTCTTTCAATCAGGCAGAGGTTCCTATCAATCTTATACCAATGTCTAAGTCTGAGTCTTCCACCTCAGACCCCATGTCCGTGGATTCCTTCCAGGAGGCCATGGACTTCTCAATTCGGGAAGATCAGGCCCCTGATCTGGCCTAGGTCTCCAGCCGGGTCTCATCTCATAACAACTCAAGCACCTCAGCCTCTTCCTCAGAGGTTGAGATCGTCGAGCCGAGTGTGGCCATTCCACCACCACTTGACGCCATTCCTCTTTCGGCATTCACCGGTGCCGAGTTCACTCAGAGGTTCCCGAGTAACCCATCAACATCTGCTCCGGTCGACGTTGAGCTAGATGATGATGACGTTAAAAGTGATGTCGACGTCTCTGAGGCGATCGAGATCGAGAGTACTGTAACTGAGGTAGACCTCCTTTGCTTCAGATATCTGTATTCCATTAGTCCCTCCATAAAGCTAAGAAGACCTCTGAGGGAAGAGAGGGATTTTCACGGTCGAGACGGCGAAATCTGCTTGTACGAGCAGATGTTCAAGTTGGGGTTTCGTCTACCCATCCATCCCATTATCAAATCTATCCTTTCTTATATCAATTTGGTCCCCTATCAACTATCCCCTAATGCCTGGAGGGTCATAATAGGGGCCATAGTCTTATGGAAGGCTGTCCACCACTCAGACCTCCCAGTTCAGGTCTTTGTAGGTTGCTATGTCCCTTCCTCAGCCAAAAATCATCCGAGCTACTATCATTGTGTAGCTCAGAAGCCTGAAAAAAAGATACTTCAAATAACTCAGACTTCCAACCACAACTAGAAGCCACGATACTTGTTTGCTTCTGGACCATGGGAATTTGGCCCATGTGCTCCCTCGTCCATTTTAGAGCCGAGGATGCCCCTGAGGTGGGGTAAGGTCACAATGTCTACGAGGGCTGACCCTGGCCTGAGCCCACAAAATCTTCAGAAGGTGAAAGCCCTTCAAGATCATGGGGTACATGGTCTGTTCGTTAGGTTCGAACACTTGATGACCCCCCACTACCTCTCTGAGATAGGTCTGGGTGGAAGTCCTCTTTCCGAGCTTGGTAAGCACTTTTTATTTGAAGTTGAACCTCTGAGTTTATTTATGTCTGATTTTCTAACTCAGATCTATTAATTTTGCAGAGCGTCCAAAGGATATCTCAGACGAACTCTGGGAAATGGCTGCTCCTAGCTTGACGAGACTTCCAGAGAAAGCAGGCCTTAATGCTCCTCCCCCAGCTCCCTCTGCCTCAAAGCCCCAAGCCATAAAGAAGAGGGCTTCAACTGAACATGCCCCTGAGGATCATAGACAGAAGAAAAAGAGTGCCGATACTGCCATCCCCATCTCTTCAGCAGACGCCTTGTCGGCTCGTCTAGAGCAGTTGAAGATTACTGACAGCATAGTGGGCCATAGTCTGCAGGCCCTAGATGCCTTCGGCTCTACAATGACCGAGGTCGACAAGCGCTTCTTCTTGTCACTTGATACTCCCTTGATGGTTGATTTCAGCATCCACAGATCCATCCAAGTATGACCTAATATTTCTTTGTAATTTCTAAGTGTAACCTCTGATTTGTCTTTGACTCATTTCTGATCGCAAAATCTGCAGGGCCTGGCAGCGATGCACCACCTCTCCAATTGGACTCTGAGGAAGTTGCCCCTCATCCAGAAGGGTCAAGAGGCCGAGAAGGTCCAAAGTTCTTTGAACGCAGAAATTGACCGGCTGAAGTCTGATTTGGGTGAGTCCGATAAAAAGGTGAAGGGGCTGGAGAAGGAGGTCTCTCGGCTTAACAAGGACCATGCTGTGGCTCTGAAGGCCAATGACGATGTTCTGCAGCAGAAGGTCAGCTCGGACGTGAAGGCAACCCTTGATGATGTCTCAGAGGGGATAATAGCCGAGTATAAAAGTTCTGATGATTTTATGGGCTTTGGCTTTGAATACCTCGAGAGAGGTATCAAGGCTACTACCAAGTGGGCGGCTGCCAAGGAGAAGAAGGCCGGCACTTTGAAAGCCTCTAACTTTATAGGCCTTGGCTTTGCTAATCCTTAGCTTACCCAGGCCCTTCAGGAGGTTGAGGAGGAGGCTGTCGCGCCTGCCGAGACTGCCATATTGGACGGCACAGAGGTTGGAGGGGCAGGCCACCATGATGACGTTGTCGAGGTGACCAACGTCGTCCAGCTTAATCAAATCAAAGGCACCAGCATTCCTCCCTCAAACCCTTAAAGAGAATCTCTGAATATTTTTGTAGCCCCTAAAATTGTAATCCCTGCACATTTATAATTTCTGAATGAGAATGGCTCTTACTTTTCCATTCTTTGTAACCTCTGAATGTTTATAATCTCTGAATGTGTTATTCTCTGAATGTGTTATTCTCTGAAGAGGACCATCTTCTTTTATTGTATGTATGTCGTGATGTTTTTGCTCTAAAGCTTATGCAATGGTGTTTACTTAAACCAAATTAGTAGCCTGAGCTTAGACCTCGTCACCATTGAATGGTGTTATGAAGCTCTGAGGTCGCCACCTAAGGTGTTATCCCCGCAATTAATCTCACCAAATTAATGATGTTAAGGGTCTGAGGTCATCCCATTATGGTGTCTGAGCTCAGACCTCGTCACCACTGAATGGTGTTATGAATGCCTGAGGTCATCACCTAAGTTGTTATCCCCATTAATGAATCTCACCAAATTAATGATGTTAAGGGTCTGAGGTCATCCCATTATGCTGTCTGAGCTCAGACCTCGTCACCACTGAATGGTGTTATGAAGATCTGAGGTCATCACCTAAGGTGTTATCCCCATTAATGAATCTCACCAAATTAATGATGTTAAGGGTTTGAGGCCATCCCATTATGGTGTCTGAGCTCAGACCTCGTCACCACTGAATGGTGTTATGAAGGTCTGAGGTCATCACCTAAGGTGTTATCCCCATTAATGAATCTCACCAAATTAATAATGTTAAGGGTCTGAGGTCATCCCATTATGGTTTCTGATCTCAGACCTTGTCACCACTGAATGGTGTTATGAAGGCCTGAGGTCATCACCTAAGGTGTTATCCCCATTAATGAATCTCACCAAATTAATGATGTTAAGGGTCTGAGGTCATCCCATTATGGTGTCTGAGCTCAGACCTTGTCACCACTGAATGGTGTTATGAAGGCCTGAGGTCATCACCTAAGGTGTTATCCCTATTAATGAATCTCACCAAATTAATGATGTTAAGGGTCTGAGGCCATCCCATTATGGTGTCTGAGCTCAGACCTCGTCACCATTGAATGGTGTTATGAAGGTCTGAGGTCATCACCTAAGATGTTAGCCCCATTAATGAATCTCACCAAATTAATGATGTTAAGGGTCTGAGGTCATCCCATTATGGTGTCTGAGCTCAGACCTCGTCACCATTGAATGGTGTTATGAAGGTCTGAGGTCATCACCTAGGATGTTATCCCCATTAATGAATCTCATCAAATTAATGATGTTAAGGGTCTGAGGTCATCCCATTATGGTGTCTGAGCTCAGACCTCGTCACCACTGAATGGTGTTATGAAGGTTTGAGGTCATCACCTAAGATGTTAGCCTCATTAATTTCTGATATAAGTGCAAACTGAAGCAAGGACCACCATGGGAGCTGATCTTTTATTAATAACCTCTTCATGACAAGATGGTACATTTACACAACTTCATGCAACATAATATGTAATACCTCTTTAGGTGATCATCATTCCATGGATTAGCGAAAGGTTCTCCTTCTAGATTTTCTAGCCTGTAAGTTCCAGGCACAACCTCTTCTGTCACTTTATAGGGACCGTGCCAGTTTGGGTGGAGTTTGTTTACTTTCTGTAAGGTCTTCTTTAGCACTAGGTCTCCCACTGCAATGGGTCTTGACTTCACCCTCTGGTTGTATAATTTCGCTGCCCTCTGTTGGTAGGCTGCTTGTCTAACCTCTGCGCCATCTCTTCTTTCTTCGATAAGATCTAGGTCTAGCCTCCTCTCTTCCCCATTATTATCAGGGCCATAGGTCTGAATCCTATGAGTTGGGAGCCCTCCTTCTGTTGGTATGACGGCCTCTGAGCCATGTGCCAACATGAACGGGGTTTCTCCTGTCGGTGTCCTTGCCTTGGTTCTATAGGCCCATAACACAGTGTAGACCTCTTCAGTCCATCTTCCCTTCGCATCTTCTAACCTCTTCTTGATTCCATCGAGAATTGTTTTGTTTGTGACCTCGGTCTGACCATTTGCCTGAGGTCGGCCAGGAGATGAGAAGAACTGCTTTATTCCTACTCTTAGGCAATACTTTTCTAAAGAGGAGTTCTTAAACTGGGTCCCATTGTCCGAGATGAGAGTGTTTGGGAGGCCATATCTGAATATAATATTCCTCCAAATAAATTGGAAGGTCTTCTGCTCTGTGATCGTTATCACCATCTCTGCCTCCACCCACTTTGAAAAATAGTCGATGGCAACTATCAAGAATCTATAATTACTGGCAGCTCTTGGCAGGGGCCCTACTAAGTCAATTCCCCATACTGCAAATGGCCATGGAGAAGTGATTAACTTCATAGGCTGATGAGGTTGATGAGGGATGGAGGCAAACCTCTAGCATTTATCACATTTCTTCACGTAAGCTACAGCGTCATTGGACAGGGTTGGCCACCAGTACCCTTGGGTGATGATTCTTTTGGCCAAGGGTCTTCCCCCTATGTGGCTAGAGCAAGAACCTTCATGGACCTCCTGTAAGACCCGAGGAACTTCTGTGGGGTGCACACATATGAGGAGAGGTAGCAGGAATCCTTTCTTGTACAGGACGTCTCCTACTACCGAGAACTTGGCAGCCTTATATCTTAATTTCTGCCTTTCTAGCTTGGATTCAGGTAGCTCTCCCTCTCTGATATATCTGAAAATGGGGTCCATCCATGAGTTTTCTAAGTTCAAATTGTGACAAGGGTTATATACATCTTCTTGCTCAATGGTTTCCTTCCCCAAGACCTCGATCGGAATGGTCCTTCTTACATCTGTCTTCGTTGCCGAGGCCAACCTCGCCAACGCATCTGTGTGGCTATTACTTTGTCGAGGCACTCTCTTCAGTCTTGCCTCTTCAAAATGTTCTAACATTATTCTCACCCTTTTCAGATATTTGGCCATCCTTTCATATCTGGCCTCATACATTCCCAATACTTGATTGGCAACTAACCTTGAGTCACTGTGGAGTAGGAGTCGCTTTATGTGAAGAGTTTTTGCCAATGAGAGACCTGCTATCATGGCCTCATACTCAGACTCATTGTTAGAAGCTCGGAAGTTGAATCTCAAAGCGTATTCAAGGTTGGCACCATCTAGAGCTGAGAGTATCAACCCCGCACCGCTTCCATTATCGCAGGAAGAGCCATCAACGAAGAGGCTCTAAATATCTGTACCATACGAGAAGACCCCTTCTGTCATGACTCCTTTTTTGAAGAGGTACCGATCTTCCTCGTTCTCCGCAACTTGGTTCGAGGCCCCGTTGGATGCGATCTCTTCCTGATCTTGGAAGATGTTTGGTGTCGTCTCTTCCAAATTTTGAAAGACACCACGGTTTTCAACACCCTCTAGGCCATTCTCTGCCTCGGCCTCTTTCCATGTAAACTCAGCGATAAAGTCTGCGAGGGCTTGCCCCTTGATGGCCGTCCTAGGTTGGTAGGTAAGATCGTACTCCCCCAACTCAATGGACCATGTCATCAATCGCCCGAACTTCTCAGGTTTATGTAGGACCTGTCTTAGTGGGGAGTCAGTGAGGACAACCATGGAGTGGGCCTGGAAGTAAGGCTTCATCTTTCTCGAGGCATGTATCAAGGCGTAAGCTAGCTTTTCCATGCGAGGGTAATTTTGTTCCGCCCCTTGAAGGGCCTTACTATTAAAATATACAGGCCTTTGGATTCCAGCGTCTTCCCATATTATGGCTGCGCTGATGGCTGATTCGGAGACTTCCAGATACACGTATTGTTTCTCCTCTGCTACAGGCCGAGACAGCAATAAGGGAGACCCTAAATAAGTCTTGAGCTGGTTGAAGGCTTTTTCGCACTCTTCGTCCCATTGGAAAGCCTTTCTCAGTACCTTAAAGAATGGAAGGCACTTATCTGCTGCCCTAGAAACAAACCTGTTAAGGGCAACCACTCTCCCCGTAAGTCTTTGAACATCTTTGATACTCCTCGGTGTCTTCATGTCAAGTAAAGCCTTGATTTTTTCAGGGTTTGCTTCAATCCCTCTCTGGTTGAAGATAAATCCTAGGAACTTCCCAGCTCCTACTCCGAAGACACACTTTGCGGGGTTGAGTTTCATTCTGTATGAGCCCATAATGTCGAAGGTCTTCTCGAGATCCGTTACATGAATGCAGGCCTTCAAGCTCTTTGTTAGCATATCATCTACATACACCTCCATAGTCTTACCTATTTGCTCTTCGAACATATTATTAACAAGACGTTGGTATGTTTCCCCTGCATTTTTCAGGCCGAAGGGCATCACTTTATAGCAGTACGTCCCTTTGTCGGTAATGAAGGCCGTCTTCTCCGAGTCTTCTTCATCCATAAAGATCTGGTTGTAGCCTGAATACGTGTCCATGAAGCTCACGAGCTCATGTCCCGCCGTAGCATCCACCATCTGATCTATTCGAGGTAAGGGATAGCTGTCTTTTGGACAGGATCTGTTCAGGTCAGTGAAATCAACACACATTCTCCACTTCCCATTGGCCTTGGGCACGATGACTGCATTTGATAACCATTCCGGATATGTGACTTCTCTTATAAACTCAACCTCTTCCAATTTTTGACCTCTTCTCGGATAACGTCGTACTTCTCCCTGGAATAGACTCTTAGTCTCTGTTTGATTGGCCTGGCATCTTTGGTCACGTTGAGCCTGTGACTCATAACTTCAGGGTCGATGCCGGGCATGTATGCGTGACTCCATGCGAAGACACTCTGTCTCCTCCTAAGGAAGTTTATCAGCTCTTCCTTAATTTTTACCTTTAGGGCTTTACCGACCTGGATGGTTTTTTCGGCTCGTCCTTATTGAGGACGATGGATTCTACCTCTTCCGCGGCCTCTCCCTTCTTCAACTTTGTCTCATCTCTTGGGTCAAGCGTATCAATGTTATAAGTGGTGGTTTCCCTCTTATGGGCTTCTCTCTCTTCGGCCGAGTTGAAGTAACATTATCGCGCTGTGGTCTGGTCACCTTGCACTTCCCCTACCCATAAGGAGTTGGGAATTTTAGCATCTGATGGACCATCGATGACACAACTTCAAACTCTTTAAGGGCCACCCTTCCTATGATGAGGTTATAGGCCGCAAACACGTTCTCGTCCATGATGAAAAAATTATCTTCTTGGTCAGCCTCTTAGGCCACTCATCACCCATCCGTACGTCCATCTCATACATGCCCAAGGGTTGGACCTTTTCGCCACTGAAGCCTATCAATGGGTGATGATAGGGTACCAGCCTTGCTCTGCTAAGACCTAGGCTCTTGAAGTAAGGCCAAAACATTACGTCAGCTGAGCTCCCCCCATCTACGAGGATCCTCTGCACCTCACATCCATGTATCCTTGTTGTTATGACCAGAGGGTCATCATGGAGGGCTAAGATACCCTTGAAGTCAAGTCTGGAGAACCCAACTATGAGGGTGTCCATATCTACTTTCTTCCTCTTCTGCACTGTATCGGAAGACGTTAGATTCACAAATTCAAGCTTGGCCACTGACCTGGCCTCTGCTACGTGAGCCTTCCTATCAGCTACTTCAGAGCCACCTCCTGTAAATCCTCCGCATATGGTGTCAACACCAAACGAGATCATACCAACCCTCTTCACCGGGGTGTTGTCATATTTTGGCGAAAGATCCGGTCCGTCTTCATCATCACCTTCTGAATCATCGTCTCTTCTGGCCGGGACATTGTCACGACATCTGTCATTTCTCCTTTTCTTAGGGTCATCTCTTCCACCCTTGGGAGGCTTACCGTCCACATACTTCCTCAACTTTCCAGATTTTAGCATCTTTTCAATCTCATCCTTCAAGGCGAAGCATCTGTCCGTGACATGGCCATGATCCTGGTGGAACTTGCACCATAGGTTTTTATTCCTCTTATGTGGTGGGGCTTTCAGTTTCTCTGGACATCTCAGAGTCTTGTCATTCTTAATCTCGTTGAGGATGTGCTCGCAGCTTACATTCAGAGGAGTATAGTGAGCGAACTTGTCATCACCCAACCTCTGCTTCCCATATTTCTTGTTTTGGGACTTTCCAATGCCACTGCGGTTCTCATCCTCATACTTGGCGGCCATTGCCTCTTTCGCATTCATTACTTTCCATGCGGTTGCTAGGAGCTCCGCCATAGACCTAGGGGGGTCTTTTGCAAGTTTCCACAACAACTTCCCTTTCTGTAGACCCCCTATGAGGGCGGTCATGGCTATGTTCTCTTCATAATCTTCGACCTCCAACTTCTCTTTGTTGAATCTCGCTATGTAGTCTCTTAGGCTCTTATCCTTGTCCTGCTTGACATACAACAGGTGAGTAGTCTTCTTTTGAGGTCTCACCCCATAGCAGAAGTTGTGGATGAATCGTTCAGCCAAGCCTTTGAAGTTCTCAATTGAGTTCTTCGGAAGGGAGGTGAACCAACTGTGCGCTGCCCCTGTTAAGGTCCCAGAGAAGTCCCTACACTTCATCTCATCGGGTATCGAGTAGATGTCTACTGTACACTGGTACATCTCGATGTGATGTACAGGGTTAGTGCTGCCATAATACTTGGGAGACACTATAGGAGGCTTGATCTTAGCTGGGGTTGGGAAGCCCACTATCCTAGACACAAATGGAGAGCCCTCTGAGTAACCCCTTTGTAATGGGTCCCTACTTTTAATGGGGTCTCCTATCTTCTCCTCAAGGCGCTGGATAGAGTCATTCCACGGTCTTCTGCCATCGACTTGGACGAGGTTGTCCCCATCCACCTCCATGGGATGGACCGAGGGTTCCCCTACCGCGATATGTCGACTGTTGACCTCTTCCTGTTCCCTGCCTCTTCTTTCACAGTGTCGGCCTTGATCTGGCCGACCCTGCCTGTTCCCTCTCTGAGAGCCTGCTGCGCTCCTTGATCTCGACAATCTCTGTCTTAGGTCATTCACTGGGCCCAATCTCTCAAAGGCTGACCCTCTGCTCAACCTATCAAAGACTGACCATCTTTGTTGAGCCTCTTCACCTCTTCGGTCGACACAACCTTGACTTTGTCGAAGAGGTCGTACAGTGTTATTTGACACCTCATACGGCTCCCAGCAGTCTTTCGGGGCTTCTTTCGCCTCTAGATCGACATACCTGTCCTCTGGGTAAGGGTTTCCTTACCTCCCCAGGCGTAAGCGCCTAGGGTCAGCAACGTCCCTTCTCCGCTGGGGTGCAGGCTGGTCCTTCATTGGTGCCTGGGGTGGTCCCCTGGCGTCAGGATGAGGCTTAACAGCCGCCGGAGTGATCATATCCGGTGAGACTCCAGGTGGCCTCATCATAGTTTGACTGAGCTGTGCAAATTGTTCCTGCATAGCTTGTTGTGTCGCAGCTAAAGACCTCAAGGCTGCAGCTACCTCTGCCATTTCGGACTGGGGTGGTGCCTGACTGGAACTAGGCCCTCCACCTCCAGGTGGCGGAAGAGGCGGTGGTAATTCTAGTGCCATATGTTAACACTATAGAGCTTGAGTAGTAGATGAGCTTAGTACCTCAAAGGACCTCTTTCAATGGTGAAGCAGCTCCACGCAAGGGGTGGTTCCTGGTTCACTACCAGAGTCTCCAGTGAGGTTAAGCTGAAGAAGAGGAAGAAGTAGCTTCTCTCTGTTCCCACAGACGACGCCAAAATGATGATGCTAGAATTAGCACCACCAGGTAAGGTGTTTTCAAGCTCAATCTAAGAACAACAATGGCATCATAGTTACGTAAAAGGTAGGAGAATGAGATGAGGAGAAGAGGAGAGATCACCAGAATATAAATGGTTCAGCCTAAATTGGCCTACGTCCACTGTATGTGAGTAACCTCACTGTAATAAGGCACTGATGGCCATGGATACAATACACATAAGCTCACTTTCTCTCTCTACTGTGTGTATAAGACAGAGTTTCAGCTAGGGTTACCAATTTTGGATCCTTTGCGAGGTAGAGAATGACCTCTATATATAGTACCTAGGGGGTGTAATGTACCCCCCATGCATGTAATGTGCATGTGTGTGTTTGCCTCACCAATATGGGAAATCCATCTGTCACTGTCACAAGTAGAGAATGATGATGAAATATTCTCCCCGCGTGTGGGGAATAATCTTGTTATACTGATATGTGTCCACGTGCCCTTATCCAAATGTCAGTAGATGCTCGGCTATCGTGCTTGGTGTATGACCTCGGCCTGGGAGAGGCCAACGTTGGTAAGTTTAGATGCTCGTTCAGTCCGAGGTGACCATTGAGGTCTCGGCTTAATCCTAGCCGAGACAATGGACAACCTCGGCCTGAGCTGAGGTTGAGCTGGTGTGTTTGGAGCATCGACTAATGTCTTGATGAGGTTGCTGGTGGCTTCTTGCGAGCTCGGCCTATATCTGGCCGAGGTTGCCATTCCAAGGTATACGAGAATGCTTCTGATCCTTGTGATGCATGCGATGTCCCTTCGAGAGGCTGGTGGTAGTGTCGGCCTGGGCCAACCTTGCTATGGTCGAGTGCTGACGCCGCATGCCCAAGGCTTGTCCAATGTCAGCCACGATCTCGGCCGAGGTTGGTGTCTCCGAGCCGAGGTCACACTTGGGGCATATCAAGAATCACTTGAATCTCTCAAGAACTCTTCCTTAAACTTCAAGAATGGCCGCTCCTTCTTTTATAATGTCCTCTCTTGGTTTTCTAACCTTTAAACCCTAGCCTCTCCTATTTATATGATGATAAAAATGTTGGAAATTCTTAGCTCTCTTTACCCTATATAATCGAATGACCAAAATGCCCTCCTACGGTGCTAGTTTGGCTTAAAATTGCCCCGAAATCCAAACAATACCCTCGGGTATACTATTTTGACTATTTTGACCATTTCAGAATCAATCGTGATCTCTAAATCATCATCCGAGTCACTTTATACTATCATCTTATTTTCACCTCAAAATACGACACACGTGAAATTAAAATAGACCGAATTAATATAAACTCTAAATCACCAAATTAAATAATTTCTCCGAATTAAATAAATCCCAAATCATCGATTTAAGTAATTTCTACATCATCAATTTAATTAAATCCTATATCCACATAAATACGGGGTGTTACATATTTCCCCCTTTACAAAGGAATTTAGTCCTTGAAATTCGGATGAGACTAGTAATCCAAGGTTTCTACACTACCTTAATCCTATACTCTTAAGATCACCACATATATTTCTACCTCCCCTAGTCACGGATAATATTAAAAAAAATTCAATTACCAGGGAGCCCATACACCCAATACCCATGCATAACTGCACCAATGTCCTCAATTTATAACATAGCTATCATCCCTCGGATATAACTGCACAAGCGAACCATAACTGCGATACTCGTATCCTAATGTCCAAACATCTCCCCACTTCCAATTTTGTGCTAAGTTTCATGCATGGGATGTCTCTCAAAGATAAATCCAAACAAGGAACCCCCCAATACACTACTACCTAATATTGTCGCTCGTCGAAATTCGTTAGGCCCTCAGTCCATAGCAAGTACCCCAAATTCTCGCCTCTTAATGTAAAAGTATACTCATCCACTCTCATGTTATAAAGGACAACTTATATCACAACACTCTTACTATCACTAGTTTATTAGCATGAATAAATCACGAGCTATATTACTCTACTCGATAATAAGCCAATCTACCTTGAACCACATCAGTAAATGTCCCTACTCACAGGGATAAAATATAACCATACAAATATATTCTTATAAATCTATCATGCAACACATTATAACATATATACATGTATATATAGGCTAGACTCTCTTTTAGGTGATACCTAGAATTATAACATATATACACATATATATATATAGGCTAGACTCTCTTTCAGGTGATACCTAGAAAAATAAATCATCCCTGGGATAGCGAACCCAAAGTCCTACTATCACAGTCTACCCTTGCTCAAATCATCACTAACCAATCGATACTCGGAAAATAGTCTACTCTATTCTCATAATTCTCAAAAGCATTAACCTAACACGTAATGCAACCATCCCCTAAGTGTACACACCCTCTCTCTTGTAGGCGACACCAAAAATCCTCGCTACTCCCACTATAATTAATTATATATATAACCAATAAGGCTATTGCGTCCATCACACCCACTAAATCCGACTAACTAAAAAATTCTAGTGATAAAAATCTTACATCGTTACACTCCCTTGTCATTAAGAATCTATCTTGTACTTATAAGATAATAAAGAAAATTTACATTCAAGTGCTAGCTGCACCGCCTGGTCAATGGGCTCCTGAACGTAATCCTCGTGTTCGAACTGACCCATGACTGGCTGCAATGATTGTACATCCAAAATCTCATCATGTGGTTTCCCTTACCTCGATGAGGGAAATTTATCTTCCTATGGCCTGTCTCTCTACGAACAAAACATTTCTTAAGAAATCCTCCCTGCGACGGATCCTGCCCTTGCTAGCCTCCCTAGTCATTCCCTTGGACCTGGCCTTGCTAACCCGGCCTAAACCCAATACTCTCGAATCGATAACCCTCGTACTTAAAACTCTAGGCCTAGTTCCCTTACTGAGGATTCCACTCCTACTGTTGTTGTTCCCCACAGGCATCGTTTCCATCTACCTTTTTGATCAGACTGGACCCACTCACTCTGTTGTTATACTTCATAAGAAATCACTGATTTTGGCAATGAATTAGCGCTACATTGACAACCTCCGTCTATGTCTCCAACCCCAGATTACCCAAAAAGTGCTGACAGATCTTCCAGGCAAGTCCATCCATGAACTTACGCATCCTCTTATCTTTAGTGTTTACCTCGTCTTTCACAAAATTTGCTAACCGAGTAAATTCTTCCTCGCATTCTACCTCGATCCTATCTACTTGAGACATATTGAGAAATTATCGCCGCATCTGTGTCTGAATAGCGGATAGAAAATACTTGCGATCAAACCGCATTCATAACTCTCCAACGCTCATCACATTTCTCTTCTCTGCGGGGGTCATAGACTCCCACCATTATAAAGTTGCACTTACTAGATAGAATGTCGCAAAGAACTATTTCTGAGTGTCTCTGCAGTCCATCATATGCAGGTGGCGTTGCATGTCCTTCTTCTACTGACTGGCCACTACCACATCTGAATTACCCTAAAATTTTGGTGGGTGACCCTTCTAAAATGCTTCTCTTCCCTCTGCCAATCGGATGGTCCCGAGTGGGGGCCTGATTGTCGAGTGCCACTAACGGTTGTGGCTTATTTTATAAAAAATGTCATGCCATTGCGATCATCATAGCGTTAACTTCCTGTGCCACGATCTCAGTCACTTATGGATTGTCACAATTCTGGTGGTGGCTGTGGGTTAGGTACCTCCTGCTCAAGTTGAGCCTCTATCACCTCATCCCTCGCTGCTACTCTTGTCTGGAGTCCTCTCTTAGGCAGTATCTGAAATTTAAAAATAAGTTATATAAGTTCACATTTCATACATATATAGTTACAGAAGAATGTAAATCTGCGTATGTAAAAGAATACAACAATCCTATATTAAGGCTCTACATCAAAGAATGCGAAGCTGAAACGTAGAAAAGTCGCACATATCCTAAGGACGCTAGAACCTGATGCTCTGATACCATTTGTGACATCCCGCCTATTTAAATACCAGGTGATCAGTCCTTCATCCAATTAAAATAGGAATCTCATATGGTTCATTCTTTGCATCACTGTCGAAAACATTTTTAATCATTCACTAACCACCTAGTATTAAAAAAGTTAATGCCAAATTTTATCTTTTTATTAAACAATAATAACAAGTGAAATAATCATCATAACCAAATCATCCATAAAGTAAAATAATATGAACTAAACACCAGATATATAACTGAAATAAAAAGGTACCGAATAAACTATCGGTTCTCAAAATAAAATCCAACTAAACATCTAATGAAATCAAACCGAGTCCATTAATACAAAGTATAATAAATTGAATAAAATAAATAGATGAAGGGGCTACATGCCCCAAAGAAATAACTGAACTACATCCTACTTTAGGAATGAAGTAACTGAAGTGACTAAGTCCAAATCCTGCAAGCATCCATCCATGCTGTAGCTATGCATCCATGAAACAGATTATGAAACTGGGCATCCCAGTGGCTGGACACCTAAAAAGTTTTGGAAAAAGTTTTGAAAGTATGGGTCAGAGACGAAGTAAAATCATTTGAAAATATTTAGCAAGTATATAAATTGAAGTTTAAATGAAAAGTTATTAGATACACATGTTAGGATGCATACACTCTCTTGAGCTCCTCACCTCTCATCTATAGTGTGCACCTAACGTTTTCTACTAAGCCCATCTAGTTAAGCTACCTAATCTAACTCAATATTAAGCATCTAACTAACCATGAATTAGTCTAGCTCTACCGTATTGCCCATATAGTATGCTATAGTATACACTTAATTATCATTAAGCCTTTAGTTAAGTTTCTCATTAACTTAGCCCGTACCGCCCATACAGTACATTACCGAACAACTAATAATTAACATTACTCTTACGTTATTATTGCTATCCTCATGTCACGTTCTCACACTTACTTTACCTTTAGATTTGCACTATCTATATTTTCTAGTATTTATACTGAAATAGCTTAAGTATTACTTAGATATACACTATCTAGTCTCCTTACTATCACACATAAATAACATGAAGCATTATTTAGATATATATACTATCTAGTCTCCTTACTATCACACATAAGTAAGATGAAGCATTGTTTAGATATACAGTATCTAGTCTCCTTACTATCACACATAAGTAAGATGGAGCATCCATGAGTGTATATATATATATATATATGTAGAGAGAGAGAAAGAGAGAGGCCCCCTCCTGTAAGGACTCCTTATGGTGCAGACCCCGGTACATACCATTTTTTTAAAATAGTAAAAAAATAAAATTTTTGATGAAACTTTTTGGATATGATCTCCACGGTGAGAAGATCATCTCCAAATATTTTCATAAAAAAATTCAATAAAAAAACTGTTGAGATGAGGTGATATGTAAAAAAATGATATAAATATGCATTTCGACCATTGAAATGTTGGCGATCATCTCACCCACTTTTTGATTGAATTTTTTTATGAAACTTCATGGATATGATCTCAACAGTGAGAAGATCATATCCATGAAGTTTTATCAAAAAATTCAATTAATACAATGGTTGGCGCTGACCCAACATTTCAACGGTTAAAATTGAATATTTATACAATTTTTTTTTACATATCACCTCATCTCAACGGTTTTTTTTATTGAATTTTTTGATGAAAAAAATTGGAGATGATCTTCTCACTGTGGACATCATATCCATGAAGTTTCATAACAAATTCATTTTTTTACTATTTAAATAAAAGGTCTGTACCGGGGTCTGTACCAAAAGGAGTTCATACAAGAGACTTTATGTTTGTGTGTGTATATATATATATATATATATATATATATATATATATATAATACAACATCTCCCGGACTGTCATAACGATGCACACTCATGTACTCTGCTATCAGTCCAAGTACCTCTTGTACCTAATCATGGACTATCGATACAAAATGTCTCCTCGAACGATTAATTAATCCACACATATTGGAGGCGAACATAGCACTAAGTCTTTGGGGCTGCACACATACCTAACATACCAAAACGACTTGTCGACATCACTATTTCTCTAATATAATTATCCACTATCGGTATAATGCTCTGGGGTAAAAATTCAGACCTCACTAAAATGGTCAAGTTAGGATCGCCCACTGCGCGGGACCTCCGTGATAATGGGTAACGTAGGTATGTTAACATATACAAAAGCACATAATAGGCACACACACAACCCAACCATATGTATATTTAATATAGTCACACACACTACCTATAGTAATAAATCCATATAGGTACACTCTCAACCTATAATTGTAACCCCTAAGTAGTATTTATCTGTCAAATACTCACCGTACAATGCATTCACATTTATAGTTCTCAATTATATTTATTCGAGAATTATTCTCCACTCGAAAGGCTCATAGTTACCCCTTAAGTTAATTCAATAGTTATTACACTTATACCCTACTGGTTATAGCCTCAGGCCATGGTCTAATCTTCCCGAAACCCAAATTCCAATTTCCTGATTTGTAATTCACTCCATTTACTATCGTCGGTTTAAAGTTCCAATCTTACCCACATTCACATCTAATCAAGTCTCGAAAATGTGCCTATTAACATCCTTTAAGTCCTTAATTAATTCTGGGATTAATCTCCAAGTTCCTAATAATTCATCCCAAGAGGAAATAACATTAAAAAGGAAAAACTGACCAATTTTGGGCAGCCGAATCAATTCACCCAAGAGGCCGAATTGATTCGCCTGCCGAATCAATTTTCCTCTGGGCCGAATCGATTCAAAATGTAATAGGTCTCTTTATCTTCTACGTTTTTGCGATTTTCTCCATTTTTACTCCCATAAACCTACATGCAAATGTCCTAACTCTAGCCAGACTTAACTAAACTTCATATATGATCATTCTAATAGTCCCTAATTAATTATATCATTAAATCCTCAATAAAAACGAATCATGCAAGATTTAATTTTCACAAATCATAAAACCCTAGTTTCTCATGTTCTTCCTATCTTTTATTCAAGAACTCAGATTTATTTATTATAAATCATCCCAAACCCTCTGATTTTGTGTCACTAACATAAAAAAAATATAACTACGTGCAATCCTACTTCAATTCATAGATTACACCCACCCAAATTCATATTAAATCTTCCAAAAACATGTTAATCTAACCCTATTCTACATGGGTATTATAACATGCTTAATATAAATGCAAGATAAATACTTGCCTTTGGTTTATGTGCTCTGATTTCATGAATTGATGATGAATTGGTTTGTCTCCCCTTATAATCTACCCTCCAATGATGTTTATGGTGCAAGAATCACTTGAATATCTTAAGAACTCTTCCTTAAACTTCAAGAATGGCCTCTCCTTCTTCTCTAATGTCCTCTCTTGGTTTTCTAACCTCTAAATCCTAGCCTCTCCCATCTATATACTGATAAAGATGTTTGAAATTCGTAGGTCTCTGTACCCTATATTACCAAATGACCAAAATGCCATCCTACGGTGCCAGTTTGGCCTAAAAGTGCATCGAAACCCAAACTATAACCCCAGGTATACCATTTTGATTATTTTGACCCTTTCAGAATCATCGCGACCTCTAAATCATCATCCAAGTCACTTTGTACAATTATCTTATTTCCACATCAAGATACGACACACGTGAAATTAAAATAAACCGAATTAATTTAAACTCTAAATCACCAAATTAAATAATTTCTCCAAATTAAATAAATCCAAAATCATATATTTAAATAATTAATAAATCACCAATTTAATTAAATCCTATATTCACAGAAATACGGGATGTTACAGCAGTATTGCTTAAGATTTTTTCAAAATGTTGGCGCTTTTAGCATGGAGCTATTGTATCACTTCTTTTCTGAATATGTTAAGAATAGAGAATCTTGGAATTTTACTTGTCAAACAACATGTATTAGGTATTACCATCTAACGGATGATATATATTACCGCCTCTATCATGTATTTTGTTGAGACATGTACGAAGTGTGTATGAGAATATTGCATGTATGTTTGTTAAATACGCAGGTATTTTATTGTTTGAGTGTGTATTTTATTCTAATTGGCGTGTATTTTATTTTTTGTACATGTAATTTATCATTATAGGTTAGTAATTTAATTTTTTTTAGATAAATAGAATAGGAATGAAGATGAGAGCAAGAAAAGGAAAGAACAATAAGAAGAGCAGTTCTAAAGAAAGTTCTTTAAGCAGTGCTACAGTGTCTATGGAATCTACACGTGGTGTGAATAAACACGACCAGTATAGGTCGAATGTTGTTAGTTTTTTTTAGGATTTTTCTGGTATTAAAAATAAAATAAACAATAGGCATATTGAACTTCTTAAGAAGACTCCATTCTGGGATCTTTTCAATGCATACTATAGGGAGGAAGTAGTAGAAGCGCAACACAAAAAAATCAATACAAATATTCTATCCATTATCAAGATGTACAAAAAGGAAACCAATAGTTTTGAGATGAAGAGTGGGGTTGAAATAAGCCCAAGAGATATGAGTGACATATTTGGGTCCCTAATGTTTGATGGGCAACAATCAATAAATCTGAAAAAGAGATTGGCTACTTCTTAAAAACCTGAATTCCTTGCTCGATACTTCAAAGCTAAAAAAATTAGAAAGTCAGAAATAAAGAAGGGTTTGAAGAAATCGGTAGAATTGGGCATAAATGAGGGCATTACGCATTTTGTAAAACTTATTTGTCTCCACTTCTTGATGATGTTTTTTTTCTCCAACTCAAACTTCACATTAGGAAAATTTTTAACACCATCCATCAACCGTGCATGGGTTTCTACCGTGCATGGGTTTCTCATCAATTCACTCAACAAAATAGCAAGTTCAAAACTTAGCACAACAACTGGATGTGTCATTTCCCTATCGATGAGCAAAACATACTAATTATGTCCAATAAACAATTATTTTTTTTTTGAAAACCTCACTTCACGCGTATTTAATAAATTTTAAAGTACATGTGATATTTATAAATATATGCATTATTTATTTAACTATATTCATTAAATATCACGTGTACTTACAAAGTACATGTTGATATGACCAAGTATAACCTCATCTCAGGATGAGCGCCCCATTCTCCAGTAGTTGAGCTTCAACAAGGAGCTCATAGGTTGTTCCCAAGACTCGTCCAGAATCAGGGTCAGTCTCGTACTCATAACCTTAGCCATCAATAGGCCGAGACCCTAGGGAAGAATTTTTGCAATAGGGATGTATCTCATCCTTTGTCTGATCGACATCAGGAAAGGGCCCTCAGCCGAGACCACGCTTGCCAGTTCCCAGCACAAAGTCAAGCACTGCATCAGTAATTTCGTACTTGGCTAGGACGAGAGCTCTGCATACGACACCATACCATACGAAAAATAGAAGGTTCTAAGATGGCGTGTCCCACGTGAGCAATTTTGTTATAACCAGATTATTCCCTCATGCGAGGGGAGATTGCATCATCATCAGTTACATGTGCTGTGGACTGCTATCATCATCTTAGTGGATGTCTTCATCATCACACACCTACTGCATGCTTGGGGGGTGCATTACGCCCCTTAGGTACTATAAATACTTGTCTTTTACCTCTTGTAAAGGGGACACAAAATAGTAACCCTATAGAAACTTTGTCAAATTCACTGCAAGAGAGAGATAGCTTGAGTGTTTGTATATTCAGTCCATTAGAGCCTTACTTTATGGATTACACACACTACACAGTGGACGTAGGCCATAATTTGGCTGAACCACTTAATTCTGGTGCTCCCTACCTCTTTCCCTCATATTATTCTCTCTTACTGTTATATTGCTTGTTTGTTTCCCTTGTAATACCTGTTTGAGCTTATTATCACTGTGACCCGGTGGTACCATTTTTGGTATCATCACACGTGATATTTATAAAGTACATGCATTGTTTATTTGACCATGTTCATATAAATATCACATGTACTTACAAAGTACATGCGATATTTTTAAAATACACATGAACCTGAGTTTAATTACATTTACCATAGTTGCAATATCACATGTACTTTCAATGTACACCTGATATTCCAACCAATTCATGCATGTACTAAATAAATATCAAGTGTACTTTGAAAGTACACGTGATATTTATAAAGTACAAGTGATATTTACAAAGTACAAGTGTATTTTATAAATATCACAACTGTACTTTGAAAGAACACGTGATATTTACAAAATACACGTGTACTTTTTAAATACCACTTGTCTTTATAAATTACACTTGATATTTACGAACTACATGTGTTATTTTAATTATGAATAACTAGATAATACAAATATTAATATCATTTTTTTGCATGATCACAATATTGGTATGTGAGAAGTTTGATATCATTCCACCTGTTGAAGAGAAAACAAACAAGACACCAAAATTTATTGGATGGAACTTGTCATCTTTGAAAGATTGATTTGCTGAGAATGATATCGCTTCAGCAAATTTGAAGGAGACTACAAATAAAGCAACTAGTAAGGATAATACAGTGAAAAGTTAAGCTCAATGTGAAGGCCCCATTTTCTCTTTGAACATTTCTGAAGCAACTCCTATACATACTAAATCATCGCTGGAAAAAGTTACTGACTAATTTGATGACAATGACTTTTCGTCAGGTTGGAATATTCCCCTTAAAACATTGTGATTACTTTTAAAAAGAAAGGAAATAATCAACCAAAAGATACTGGGAATTTTGAAAAGTTTGATAATGTTAGGAATTATGAACCAATAGATGCTAAAAATTTTGAATCAAAAGATTTTGATAATGATGAGAAGTTGAATTTGGAGGAACAAATTGTTACTTTGAAAATTGAGTTGTTGAAAAAAAATGACCAACTATCTAAAGCAGCTGAAGACCTTGATTGTCCACTAAATAAGGTGAATTCTTTGAAGGTGCAGAGTGGAAACCTTATTATTTTTAATGTACAGTTGGAGATAGATAGTCGTCAACTTGTGGAAACACACGAGGAAATGAAGAAGTTGGAAGTGGAAAATTCTCAACTTTTGAAAGAAAAAGAGTTATTAAATAAGTTGGAGGTGGAAAATGCCCAACTTGTTGAGTTAAACAATTCTTTGAATGAAAAACTTTATCAAGAAACAACGAGTGATTCAGGAAGAATTAAACAATTAGAAGAATCATTGGATAAACAGGCTGAATCATTACGGATATTGGATCAAACGAATGCCTATCTAACTGAGACTAATAAAAATCTCGAGAAAATGTGTGAATATGTACTCCAAAATTCGAGAGATGGTGATCTTGAAATGGTGGCATTGAGGTTAAATCTTCAAGAATCAAAAGCAAAAAAAAAAAACTGAACAAGTACTTTTGATTAATTTTCAAACTGAAAGGATTATTATTCTACAAAGTACAAGTAGTTATTTTATAAAGTACATGCATTTTATCAAAATACACACAGTATTTTGATGAAAGTAGACGTTATATTATAGAATAATGATGTTTTTATAAAGTACACACAGTTTTCATAAAGTACAAGCAATTTTCATAAAGTACACGAAGTTTTCTTAAAGTACACATAGTTATTAATGTTGTTCTTTATCTTTTGTTTCATTTATTTTAATTTGCATTCATTTTTCTTTGACACTATGTTTATCAAATATTGCTTATAATATAATATTCTTTTTATATATCAGGAAAACAATAATAAATCTCTCAATGACGAAATTTCGAAGTTGAAGAAAATTCTTGAAGTATCACAACTCGAAAAAACTGAATATGTATCTATAAAGTACAAGAAGTTTTTATTAAGTACACAGAAGTACAAGTAATGTTTAAAAGTACACTCGTTTCTAAGGCACATGATCTTTTTTATTAAGTACAAGCAGTTATTTTATAAAGTACATGAATTACATGCAGTACTTAATTCAAAGTACATGCATTTTACATTGTTGAATATGATGTTCTTTGAATTCATGGTTATCAAAAAATGCTTACAATCTAACATTCCTTTTTTAAATATATCAGGAAAAGACTAATAAAAAATTCATTGACAAAATTTTTAACTTGAAGATTGTACAGGTCTAGATGTACAAGAGAATCCATGAGAGAAATAATAGCAAACAAAAAAGATAAGGTGATTATATATATAAAGATGAAATAAAGACACTACAGGCCACCCCCGAAATACTCAAAATAAAATGGCTTGTTTTTAGAGGACAAAAGAATAAAAAAGATTACAATGAAACTGAGAAGAATCACCCCATTAAAAAATAAAAGCTGAGAAAGTTGAGAATAGGCAAGCTAACAATAGCTCATAAATATAAAGAAACTCACTCCGATCTTGAAATAGTCAATGCATCCAAATATCTCAATGAAGATGTGAAGAATAAAATTGAAGAGTTTATTTATATTTTTTTTGGTGCAAAAGAATAATGTTATTCTTATTATATAATTGTTATTGCTTATATAAAATGCGGGGAATTTATTTACTAAAGGCTGGTTTCGTATGTCCCATGGAAAGATTTAGTTGAAGTCCTCAAGAATAAAGAAATATCAAGCCAAGTATGTAAACCCAATATTATACATTCATTAAATTTTAACATTATTATATCCCCACCATTTTATATAATTAAAATTACACACTTTTTTTTATTTACACAACGTCTATAATTTTTTCCAGATAGAAGCTTGTAGCAAAAATAAAGTCAATAAGAAGGGAGAGTTATATAAAGATTTATTTGAATACTTAGGCAGTTGTAATAATTTGTTCATTGTACTAAGATATGACGTAAGACATTTCACATTACTTATGATATACAAAGACCAAAACAAAATTGTCCATATGGATTCCCTTTAACCGGACGACAAGGAACAAAACATAATATACTTCGATGATGCCAAAAAAATGGTTAGGGCCTAAACTTAATTAGTTATGTTACCTGTACTTACATGATTCATGTGTACTTTACCATATCATGCATGTACTTTGTATTAGTTTCATATAATCATTCAAAGAATCAAAGTACACACATTACGCTTTAAAATACACATGAAATGCACAAATACTAAGCACGTGTACTTTAATATTATGCGTGTACTTTTCACTCTTTAATCTACATATACTTTTTTATTTGTATACACTCGCTATTTATCCTCTTAACAATTTTCTGTCTTCCAAAAAATATTGTACGTTTTGAAAACCGAAGCAAAAATAATGAAAAAAATGGTTTCAAAACTCAAAGAACGATTGATGAAGGTACACCAAATGAGTTTACATTGCATGATGATCTATTGACAGAACAAGAAAAAGAACAATAGATTTCTTGCTGGAAAGTGATCTCAAATATGACCTAATATGAGATTATGAATGCCCTAAGCAATATAATGGGTAAGTAAAAACATCATTTCTATAAAGTACTAATGTGTATATTTGTAACAAATTTCATTCACATCATACTAATTTGTATATTTGTTTTATTACAATTTCAGGGTTGACTACGAGGTGTTCTGCATCTACTTTATTGAACAAATTAGCAGAAACAAGGATCTGTAAAAATCCTTTCAAGACCCTGAATGCTAAAACACAGAGCATATGTACTAAGTGAAATTCTTTTTTCAGTTTATTTATTCCCTCAAAAGGAGAAAGACCTTTTATAAATTGATTCGAATACATACCATATTTGTAATTTATTTTATTTTATTTTGATTATTGTTTATTATACATATTACACCAAAATTGTGTATTGCCGCTGGTGCAGACCACAATGCACGTAAGGTATACACAATGATAATTACATAAACAATGCACATAAGTGTTATGAAACAAAGTACACGCATTTTAATCAGAAGTACACGTGATATTTATAAAGTACATGCATGGATTCTTCAAATTAAAGATAATGAAACAAAGTACATGCATTTTAATTAAAAGTACATGCTTTATTTACAAAGTACACACAATTTAAATAAAGTACATGCACTGATTAATTAAATAAATTTTGAGTTTGCGATTGAGAATTACTATATATATTTATTCAGCAAGACACAATAACCAAAAACCATTTATTAAGCTCAACTACTCACTATCCCAAATAATTCTAGTCAAAAAAATAAATAACATTAATTTGGCATATAAAAGAGTATTATTTGTTCCTTTCTTAACCATTACATCTCAAGTAAAAATTAGATAATGAGTATCCCAACAGAAAAGTTGCGAGTTACTTTAGAAAAGGAAGAAAGAAACAAATTTTTTTTTAAAGGAAATTGAGGAATTTTTTTCCTTATATGAAACTGCCTTTAATCAGTTTCAAACATATGTGAGAGAACGCTACTCTGGACTTTCTCCCAATCCCATATATTTATTTGATGTGAATTAGAACCCTCCTCAAACACATGAAGACCTCATGTCTTTCTATACATATGAGGTTACAGTGAAAATTGACCAACTTAAGGAGAAGAAGGCTTACCATAAAGGACTTGATCTGTATTGGAAGAAAAAATTCGAATCTACTCAAATTTAATCGACTCCCTTTCTGACATCACAAATGCCTTTAACAACATTCCCTACTAGCCGTCTTCTTTATTTTTTCCAGCTACTGTTATGAATAAAATTTGTACTTTTTTTGTTTTAATAATTTTTTTATTTCCTTCATGCATGTCTTGTGATTTATGTCATACATTAAAACCTATATAATATAGTGTTATCTCGAATCATGATTCATACATAGAATGTAAAAATATAAAAATACACGCAAATTTAATAAAGCACACGTGAACATTAGGAAAAATGATCACGTGTATTTTATGAAAAATACGTGTACTTTACTGAATTGCTACACACACAAAAAAATTAAAAAATAAAACTAAACATTAAACAATAATACTACATTCATTTATTCTAAAAAATGGGTTATTAAATAATTTATTCAATTAAAAAGTTAAAAGGAATTATTCAACAATCATATATAGAGTGCAAAGTGTAAAGTACACGTGAACTTTAAAAAAATTTATCACGTGTACTTTCTAAATAATACGTGTACTTTGTTGAACTGCCATATAAAAAAAAAATTAAAAATGGGGCTTTTATCAAAAAGACCTTAAAATATATTTAATACACATTTACTACAACCCTTTTACTTTATTCCACAAAGACACACACAACATAAATACATTCAGAAAAATGACGTACGGTTAGGCTGGTATGGTGGGGGGATGAATGCCTTTAGCGCGCGGGCCTTAAAAATAAGAAAATAATAGTATATGTGTCTTTGAGGGAATTTTTGGAACAAAGTAAAAGATTTAATCTAAATGTGCATTAAAAATGTTTGAAGGAATTTTTAGTATTTGATCCTATAAAAATAGAACTAAAAAATAAAATTACATTCCTTTATTGAATTAAATGGGGTTTTAAATAATTTTATTCAGTCAAATGGTTACAATGAATAAATTAAAGTACATGAAAATTTAATAAAGTACACGTGGACTTAATAAAGTAAACGCAAATTTATTAAAGTACACGCAAATTTAGAGTGAAAAATGTAAAGTACGTGCAAAGTTAATAAAGTACAGGTGAACTTTAGAAAAAACGATCACGTGTACTTTTTAAATAATACGTGTTCTTTGTTGAACTGCCATAGATAAAAAATTAAAAAATGAGACTAAAAACTAAACACTAAAATTACTTTCATTTGTTCAAAACAAATGTGTTATTAAATATTTTATTCAATCAAATGGTTATAATGAATGAACTCAACAAATTTAAACGTAATCAAATGGGTTCTTTACATGTAAAACTGTAATGACCAATTTTACTACACCTAGAGCAAGTAGCTTCCCTAACTATGATCTCACCAGAATACTTTATTCTCTTGTTTCTTGGCCCGCTTGTCAGTTTCTTTGTCATTGGAGGAAGGACAAATGGATTTTCAGGTATAGGAATATTTAAGAAAATCAAATCAGAAAGAGGAAATATAGGTATCGAGAATGATTTTATGTATATTACTCCTCAATATACTCATAAATAGTGGTCCCTATCCTCCGTACAATAAAATAGTATGAGAAAATGGAAAACATTTTATCTACCAACTCTTACAAGAACAAGTTCTTTATCCTAAGTCACCCGTCGCTCGCACTTCTGAATGAACTTCAAATACACGTTGACTTGAGCGGCTAATAGTCCAATGTCGGCTTTTGTTCCAATTTTCATTCAGTGACTTTTGAAAAAAAGGACATAGCTCATTTGTCCAAGTGTCAGACTCAACAACTTTGTTTGCATTGAAATTCATAATCTTCATTCTCAATTTATCGACCATATTCATTATTGGTAAATGAGTTTCCTCTAAAATCCACGAATTGAATGACTCCGCAACACTAGATGCCATGTCACCATACCGTTTATTAGTGAAATATTCACATGACCAATTCTTGGGAGGCAAATTATCAATGAAATTAACAACACTAACTCCTTCTTACTTTTTAAATGCTTTAATATTCTTATGAAGTTCATCTACTAAGACAGCATATGCGCTAGACAAAAAATCTTTAACAATTTTCTTTCGAAATACACCACAATTCTCACGAATTTTCTTCTTTATATTCCCTCATAAACGATGTATACAGTAAGAATGTACAGACATCGAGAAGACCCTCAAAACAGCTTCAATTAATCCATTATTTTGATCAGATATGAACGTTATGTTTCCATATTGATCAGCTACTGCATTATGCAAATTGATAAGAAACCACATCGAGTTATCTTTTATTTTAGAATCAACAACAACATACGCAAGAGGAAAAATACCTGAACTATTAAAATATATCAACATTTAAATAAATAACATATCCATATAAAACACATCGTAAATTGAAGCTGCTAGCGCAGACCTTAAAACACATAAGAAATATATTATGCATTGGTTGCAAATAACAAGACAAAACATAGAATTACAAGAATAAAAATGTACAGTACACGTGATCAAGATAGAAAGACATGCACGTTTACTTTATAATCTTTTGCTTATACTTTGAATTAGTTGTAAATAACAACACCGATCAGTAATGTACACGCATAAAAATGTAAAGTACACGTGAACTAAACAAAAACATTCAAAAGTAATTTATATTTTTTTGTGTGTACTTGGCTTTATTTGTAACTAACAACACATATCATCAAAGAACACGCATAAAACTGAAAAGTACACATGAACTCAAAAAAACATTCATGTGTACTTTACATTTTTAAGCATGTACTTTGCTTCGCATTCAAAATAACTACACACACCATCAAAATACACACATAAAAATGTAAAGTACACATGAACTAAACAAACACATTCAAAAGTCCTTTAAATTTTTATGCTTGTATTTTGATGATTTGCAATGGAACAAACAAAATGTGAATGCAATACATAAAATAAAATATTTAGAATTAATTTACCATTATTCCCATTCCTTGCAGTTGCTGACAATATTGTTCCGCGATAACGACTTTTCAAAAAGGCATCATTAAGAAATAAAACAGGTATGCAGTACAAAAATCTATAAATACATCGTCCAAAGATTACAAATATTCTCTTGAATTTTTTACTCTCAAGTTCCACATCAAGGATGCAATGTGACCCAGGATTATATACTACAATAGAAGTTCCCGAAACTTATTCATCACCATGTATATCAATAGCAACCATCTCTTTCGCATGCCATGCATGTTAATAGGCTATATTGAGACCGTAATTCTTCTTCATATCTCTAACTACATCAATTGGTCTCCACAGTGGTTTATCTCTAAGATCATTGGCTACCTATGTTGAAACCAACTTGGAGGCTATCATTTTGGCCGTCAGACTATGAAATATACCTCTACATGTATGCTCATTAATAAGAAAAGTATGTAAAAGTATCCATTTATTGTAGATAATGAAGCATTAATTCTCCACATGCAATCCTTAGTAGTCTTTCTATAACATTCAGCCGTCACTCTAGTTTTATCATTCTTCAAATACACATACTTGAACCTAATCAACGACATACTTTCATAATTTATCCAAAAATTACACAACACCTCCTTCAAAACACTACTGCTCATGACTTATATATGTCTTCCAATCATTATAAAGATAGACTTTCAACTTACTTGGGTCCACACCTCCAAGATAAAAGTCATTTTTAAAGGCACTATTAAAATCATTTGCAGTGCCTGATGATAAAGACTCTAACCTCTTTGCATTTGTATCACCACTGTCAACCCTCTCCAAACTTGTATTACTGTAGCCAATCGCTTCACAAATTCGATTATAGCATTCAACCCGTTCATGACACGTATTACTTGTCAATGCTAATGAATCAATGACAATATTTAAATGAAATAATCTTTCACGATCAATTACGATCGCAACATACAACGAACATCGTTGTCACAAACCAACATGAACCTACATTTATCACCAAATGAATACCTCAATGAAAAATTCTCAATTCTCAAATCAGTAAACCTAATACTCAATTCATTGCATATGAAATCTAATGAGTTGTCTTCAAATATGTCAATACAAGCCCCAAATAACAACACCTTGCTATTATACTACTTACCATAATGTCCTGCAGTAAAAGAAAGATGAAAATCATTTACTTCAAGGTCAAGAATTTTAAAAATGTGTGTAATAGTTGATCAATAGTAGTAATTTAATGCATGAAATATCAAAATGTTTATCTATACTAAAGAATAAATTTAAAGTACACATGAATCTATAAAGTACATGTACCTTTTTAAAAAAAAACATTCACGTGTACTTTATAAACACTGCGTGTAGTTTACAAACTTCCAATCATAAAAAGAAAATAGAAATGAACACTAAATAAGAATTGTAAATGCCACTGACATGAACACAAGAACACATTCACAATTAAAACATCAGTAATTATACACACTGCATTTTGATACCCGACTAAAAACACATGTTTACAAGGCATGTAAAATTGGTTAATTCCACTGAAGCAGACACATAACCATAAGTGATTCAATGCCAAATCAAAATCAAGTGCACTCAAAATTAGTCTTAAACATCAATAATTCTACACGTACCGCATTTTGATCGATTAAAAACAGATGTTAACATGGCATGTCAAATTGGTAAATTTCGTTGGCGCAGACTGGAACCATATCAATAAGTGATTCAATGGCAACAAAAAATCAAATACTCTTAAAATTAGTATGAAACATCAATAATTCTACATGTGACTGCATTTTAATACCCGATTAAAAACACATGTTTACATGGCATGTCAAATCGCTTAATTCCGTTAGCGCGTACCCATATCCATAAGTGATTAAATGTTAACTCAAAATCAAGTACACTTATAATTAGTCTTAAACATCAATAATTCTATACTTAACTGCATTTTGAGATAACATTGAAATAACATGCTTACGTGGCATTTCAATATTGTGTAATTCCGCTGGCGAGTACCAATGTCCATAAGGGAACTAAACAATTTCAACAACCACATAGGCATGCGATTTCAATGCCCTCTAAAAATGTGTCACACATAAAATTAGTCTTAAAACATGTCCGATATATTAGCATTGTGTTTTGATTTTATCTGTTTATACATCAAAACACAACATTTTACATAAATATATAAAAAACAAATTAAATCATTAAGAGAATATTGAAATTCATTCAGCACATGCAACTAACGATTACAATGGTGTCATTAACTTAAAATGAAATACATACATTAAACTATTGTAATTAATTGAGATATAAAACAATTATTGATAAATATATAAACTTATATATGACAGAATGAAAACATAAATGCATAAAAAACACAATGAAAACATATTCATATAAAATTTATAACAAGTTATTCGATCACATGAATTACAGAATTACAATGAGTTCATTTAATCAAAAGAAAGTACATTGACCTATTGTAATCGATCGAAAATAGAAAAAAAAACTATTGATAAAGATAAACTTACAAATGATAGAACCAAGTGACACAGGTAGAATCGATTAAGAACGCTGTAATCGATTATTGGACAGACGAAAAAAGCAACAAGATTGATGTTGTTTTCGATTCTAGGAGAATTGTAGTTAGTTGCAGAGAAACCCTCCAATATCCGATTAGGTCTATGAATTTTTTAAATTAGGGGTATTTATATATGGACTTAATCGTTTAAAATTTGTTTGACCAATTTTTTTGTCCAAAATTGTTAGTCAAAGGACTAGACTGTAAAAACTTATTCTTAATTTAAAACAAAGTCATTTTCAACTTCAGATTTGTTATAAATGTCATAATATTTAATATCCAACTAAGGACTTTCATTTACAACTAGCATGTACCCCGCGCAATGCGCGGGTACAAATGTATAGTACAAAATATGTGAACATTTTATACAAATCATGGTTATAAATATAATTAACAAACAAAATAAACGATGTTCATTTTTAGTCATAAAAGTAACGGTGAAAATTTAAATTGATTTTTCGACCACGAATGATAATAAAAATCATCAATTGTCGATATTAACTTTGTGACTAATAGGAACGGTGAAAAGATAGCATTTTCTTAGAAGGAAATCGAAAAAAAAGTATAACTTATAAATTTTATCAAACTTATGACAATACAACTTATATTATACACGTTTCTCTAAAAAGTATAAGAACACAACTGTCATTTTGAATATTTTTCCAAACATATGGGAGGAAAAAATATTCATATATCCAGATTGTAAATATAATAAACAAAATCAATAACTTTTCCCTTCTAACTACTTTCAACTTAACCGTGATGGGGAGATCAAAATCAATAAATTTTCTCTTCCAAAACATCATAGTGCAATTCATGCCTTCTTTTAGCCACTTCAACTTATCTCCAACGTCTGACTTATTCAAATGAATTTTTGGATACGCAAAGTACATGAGCTCCATTATGTACAAAATAACCCCTTCCACTCACATAGAGAAATCAATAGTAAAAAATACCTTTCCATAGATACAAATCAAGCAAATATCACAAATATTCATTTACGAACCGTCGAGGAATCACATGCATAAAATTTAGCAAGTTGCCTCGCTCTAATTAGACCGCAAATCAACCCGATAAAAGTCACACCAATGAACCTCGCTCCGATGAACAATGGTTGTCTCTCTTGAAACATTCACTCCGATCAGGTAAAATTCGAAAGACAAACCCCAAATTAGAATGAGTGGAGAAGTCTGACAAAAAGATAAGATGGGGCTCAAATAAATTAACTCACCATTTATTTGGGAGACCCAGTTCACATTCAAATGGGTACAAAATTGACCTACCATAAGAAAGCAAATCGATTTACCATACATTTTGTGGTACAAAACAAAAGATGAAACAAAGAGATTCATTCCTCACCTTGTCCTCGACACACCTTATTTGTGAAAAACATTTTGCGAAATAAAAACTGAGCCACCTCAGATATTAAATTGGGAGAGTTTGCCTTATGATATTCTTGTTGAAATATTTGAGGATCTTAAAATGGGAGATTTTTCCTTATATATTAGGAGAACATAGGGGATGGAGAGAAACCTTGTGAAGAGATGAGCCAAAAGAAAAAGAAGATGTAGAGTCAAGTGGGTATATGAAGCATTTGGTTTACTATAACTGTTGGATTCTCTCATATCATTATACATCCTACGGAATCAAGATTTATAAAATCAATACATTACAATTTTAGATCAATTAATTGAAGCACCCTATATCTTTGACTCACTTGAGTCTATATTATACAGGTGCTCATATTGTTTGGAAATAGTTACAAAATTGAGTCATATCCTAGTCTTCCAAACATCCTTTAGACTCTTCATTTGAATTCCTCTAAAGTTCCTAAAGGTGGAACACCAACACCTCACCTACGATTGCATTTATGTGATGCATTCTTCATAATATGATAGAGTGTGTTAAATCCCATCAAAGTCATTTTCTATAATTTTTTGGGATATGTTAAATAATTTTAGGAATTTTTAAAATAATTTTTAAACATTTAAAATTGGATTTTATAATGTTTTGGGGCTGTTTTATAATTTCCCTAAGTGCCTAAAACTTTTCTTGGGTAGAAACCGAAAGAGCTAGATAATTTTGTGGGGGAAATTTGAATTCTTTCATTCTTAAAAAACATGGGTTCTTTAGTTAATCGTAGCCTTACATGTGTTGGTATCATAACAACTAGATTCGTGTTTTCTTTACCTCATATATATGAGACTTCACTTGAACCATTGGATCTATATTACCAATGGTCGGCATGTCTTCCAAAGTGATACATGTGTTAACCCTTTGAACCAATCAGAGTGTGTTTAAAAGAGGTGATTTGTCAGCCATTAGATTTACTTCGATCATTTGTATTCAATCCCGATCGTTGATTTGCTTCGTCCTTCCAGAGCCTTCCATGCTCTAATATAAATAGGACTCATATGTGCAACGTTTACAATCTTTGGATCATTTTCAACTCTGAGAGAAAAAAAGAGAGAAAAGAGAGAGAGAGAGAGAGAGAGAGAGAGAGAGAGAGAGAGAGAGAGAGAGAGAGAAATAAAACCCTAACCTAACTCCGGCCAAATTTTCACCAGAAAACCCTTCTAAGATTTGAGTTAGTTTGCGATTTGAGAAGATCCATCCTCTCTAGTTCTTAATCTCTTGTCCAACCAAGTCACGTACTTCTGATCTCATTTTCTTTCATAGAAAGTTGAGATTTGAGACTCTATGATACATATCACGCAGATATTTCTGAGTTTGATTTCTTCTTTCGAGAAATATTTATTTTGTTGGTTGTTTTTAAAATGTTTATGTTGCTTTCAAAACCAAAACCAACAAAATCATTTCTGATTTCAGTTTATGAGAATATCCAGACTTAGAAATGATTGAGATCTTTATTGGGGATTTACACTTTCATATATTTCACATTTTGTGAAATAACTGTACATTTTCGGATACATAAAGTGTCTAGGATCTTGGATATTTTATATAGCAGGATTCTCTCTTGATCTGTAAATAAAATTAAATATCACAAAGTCTGAGAGTTTCAGTCAAACTGATTTTGGAATTTTCTTTTGCCTATAAGAAATCTATTTGTAATAAGTGTGTGTGAGTTGCATGCATGTGTTAGGCACATCACACTACAACACTTTCACACTACAACACTAAAAGGTGTTGGTAGAGAGGAGTTGACGTAAAGCTAAAAGGAGTGGAGTTACAAAGCTGAGAGAACATCTACAACATCAGAGCCTTGGGAGAAGTCAGAATAATCCAGAGGAGCTGGTATATTTTTTGAACTTAGATTAGGTCTGATTGTGTGTTTAGATTGTTAAATAGTTTGTAATTAGTTACTCTATTTTAGTGAATTTTTATTTTGAGGTGTAGAGACCTTCGTGGATGTTTCCCCAATTTGGTGGGTTTTACGACGTTAAAATCTTTGTGTACTTGCGTACTTAATCTTCCTCTTATCCCTTTCTATCGGCATACTGATTTAAAACTGATTTTAGTTTTGATTTTCAAAAATTGGATACATAATACCTGAAATATCTACACATCTTGTGTTAGCTATTTGTTTTAAGAAAAGAGTTTCTTCAAAAAACTGTTCGGAGCCATTTAGACTGTTTAATCTTTAATTAAACAACTTAAGTGGTACTTTTTCATTAATGGCATTTATAGCTCTAATACTACCGTGTTAGAGGTATAATATAGACTATGCCTTGTGGAACATCATTAAAGTCACGTGATAGTTGAGTAAGTTTTAGGACAATGATTGGCATTGGGGGGTGCTCTCATGTACAACTACACGAACAATTTTGTTTCCTTATTTATCAAAGTTTGTTATTAATGTCTAAATCAAAGAGGTTCTCTTAAAGATTTCGTAAAAAATAATAGGGAAGATATATAATTTCTTGAAATTGAGAATCAGTTGTCAAATTAGCACATTCTTTTGTTACAACCAAGTAATATGTATGATTTAAGAAAATTTAGATTAATTTCTTCACGCCTTAAGAAAAATACCCGACAAATTCACCCCCTCAATTATAAATCCGTTTCAATTAAACCCCAAAATTGAATTCCCTCGATTTTGAACATTAATTGACAAAAATAACCCTCAAACCAATTTAAAAATAAAAAACTTAAAAGGAAAAAAAACTATTTATCTCCTTTCTTTGTCTCTCTTGTGACCATCCCACCCACGCCATTTGTTTCAATCTAAACCCTAACCCCATTTCTCTCTTCTCTCTCTCTCTCCCCCGTGACCATACCACCATCTTGTGACACCCCGCCTAATTAAATACCGGGCGATCACTCCTTTATTAAATTAAATCAAGGTAAATAGTAGGTTCATTCTCAGCATCACTGTCGATAAAAATATATTTTCCAATTTAACACCCTAAGTAATTAAGCTAAGTGTCAAAATCATTTTTCAGACATACTAACCAAATTTTATTTAAAGAAAAACATTTATTTTATTAACAACATTCAAATAGTAAGAATCACACCATATTAAATTCTGCAACATAAACCAATTAATATAATACATTCGTCAGTCGAATGTCAACATATGAAATCTAAAGTCATACATCCAAACTGAATAAATCCCATAGTAACAATCTGGAAATAACTGAAATACAAATGTCCCAATAACAAAGAAATAATGGAAAGGCTACACATGCCCAACTAAATGAAAGTACTAAGAGTGGATCCGAATGGACGAAGTCATCTAATCAAGAGACCTGCAACTCCCACCTAAGTTGCAGAGCGTTCCTTCCAAGAGATCCTAAGCAAGACGCCCCTGTGGCTGGGCACCTGTAATACATACATATATATACAAGAGAGAGAGAGAGAGAGAGAGAGAGAAACGGGTCAGGGCCCGAAAGTGTGTTTGATTTAAAAATACGTTTAGCAAGTATTTAAATTGGTACAGGCCAATGCAACAACATATTAGTGCGACACTCTCTTGAGAAATTCTCACCTCTCTTCTAATGTGCACTCCTATCGCACTAACCCTCCTAATGGTTTATCTCATTATATAGCATGCTATCTTTCCCCAATGATTTAACTTATCTTAGGCATTTCGTAGGATTCAAAATTTATCGATACAATAGTTTGAAAAGAATATTTCAAGTAATAACCAAAGTTCTCATTTTAACTTTATAAGTCATTCAAGTTTTCCAGAGTCATATTATACTTTCCCAAAACAAGTATTTACAATTTGAGTCATCAACCATATCCTACATATCAATACACAGTAGGTAGTTCCAAGTTTCAGAATTCCATATATATATTAACTACTCGTATAATATATATATATATATATATAATAACAGCACCCCAAATAAACTATGGTGCGGGCATACTCTACTATCCAGAACCCCATATCACTCATATTAAGGGGAATACAATCGGAATCACTCTCGAATTGTATTAACATAAATACACAAACAATATTGAGGCGAAGCATAGATTCCAAGTCTCTAAGAGGATGGCACATGCCTGCGTCTCTTAGGACCGTCTGAACTATCACGTCGATAGCCTATACCAAGGATATCTATCTTCTAGGGTACAAGTCAATATCCCCCATAAAGGTCCCATCGAGATAAGACTTGTCCCAACGCGGTAACCTCAGGGATAACAAGTAGCGTGGGCATGATTTTCACACATAGATAGTATATGTACACACAATCATATCACTATACTAACATTACCATAACAATATTAGATAAATTCTCAATTCCCATAATTTTGACATTTCCATATTATCATATTATTAGTATCGCGTATAAGGGTTCGTCTCTAACCTTAACTCGAAGGGTTTTCTCACTTATTACATGACACTCGTGGACTCTATCCTTTCTAGTAGAAAATTCAGTAGGTATACCTATATTCACTATCGTAGTTATTCGCCGAAATCTCTCACTTGAATTACGTAGCTTCATCGTTTATTTTATAATTATCCCAAAATCAAAGTTCTCGACTTATAATAAAGTTCCCAACACTCATTCATATGTCCTACTGGTCTTTCCTATCTCCCAAAACATTTCATTAAGAGTACCCAAGAATTATTTCACGATAAATTTAATTTAACTAATTAAACAAGGGAAATAGGAGTCTTCCAGGAGGGGTCGATCGATCGAAGATTGGGGCTCGATCGATCGAACCTTCGATCGATCGAAGCTCTAGGCTCGATCGATCGATCAAGCAGGTCTGTGAAAAATTCTGCAGAATGCAGTTACGGGTTTCATCACCAAAATTACACCAAATCCATATTTTCAAGTTCCAATCGTCCCAGAATTCTACTACTGATTATAACAATATACTAGAAGATTCTAACGTAAGGCATGTACATATTCATCATTTAAACATGGATTTTCAACCTAAAATTATATCCAATTATCAAGAACCCTAGAATTTTCTTCAACAGATTTCTAACAAATCTTTCTCCAGAATTTCTTTCTTATGATCATCAAAATTTCGTGGTTTATTTTCTCTACATGGCAAGGGTTTCCAGAATCAACATATAAATCAATACTACATGGATTCTCCTATCATAAATTGGGTTTTCTTCCATAGGTTTCATCAAAAATCATTCCTAAACTAATATGAAGATTGCACCAACGAAAATAGCAAGTTAAACACTTGCCTGGGATTTTTGGTAATCTGATTCACGGCTGATTTTGGTATGGCTGCGTTCCTCGACTCGCGATCTACGCGGTGGTGGTGGCGGCGGTGCAAACTGGTGACTTTTTTTGGCCTTGAATTGACTTTGAGCTCTCTCCTCTCTTCTCCAATGGCCGTCACTTGTTTTCTGAATATTCTAACCCTAAAAGACTAACCTAGTTGGCTAATATAGGTTACTGAATTTCGTGGGTTTAATTACCCTAAAAGGTTAAATGACTTAATTGCCCTCCCGGGGTACCAATTAGGCCTAAAAATGCCCCGATACCCAAACTAAACCCCCGGGTACACTTTTCTGACTATCTCGACCCTTCCGGACGCGTTAGCGCACTCAAAACGACCATACGAACAACTTATAAAATATTCACTTTTTATTTAACAAAATTAGTCCTGACGTGACACGGGCACGTCCCGACTTAAATTTCCGAAATAGTCCTTTAATTCACTCATGACAACATTATAAAAATAAATCTCATATATTACTATACTCATCCATTAATATGCAACAAATAAAAAATTTCCAATAATTACTAACTCTCGTCACGCTAGTAAATATTCAAAGCAACATTCTGGATTAAAATTAAATTAATTTATCTCAATTAAATTTAATAAATCCCATAATTTTAAAAGCTATAAAAATACATGGTATTACATATGACCTAACATTCAAATTACACCATCTAACCACCACTTCCCAACCTCAAAAATGAAAAAGAAGCAGTGATTCCATCCTAGTTCCTTACTGTTTTGTTCTGAAGAAACTTGTAGAGACATCAAATAGAGAGAGAAATGAGGTGGCAACTTCAAAATTTGTGAAAAAATAGAAATTTAACACGAATTTGTTCAAAATGAAAATGCGAATCCTCGAGAAATAAAAGAAAAATAGACCGACTAAAGGCCCAAACCAGTTTGTTTGTGAAAGTTGATGTTGATTAGATAATTTGGGTCTGTAAAGATGAGGGTGGAAACCCTATGTGAGTTCGGTTATGATCAAGTAGGGTTATGGATTTTTTTTTGTTCTATGGCCTTTGAAGATGGTACAAGGAAGGTGGTGACAGTGTGATGGGTTTACGTAAGGTGGTAAAAGGTGGTTTTAATGGGTGACGATTTTGACTAGGTTTGCTGGTTTGTTACTGTGGTGTGAAACGGGTGAAAAATATGGTGGTGGGTTTAAACAAACGGGATGGGTGGGATGATGAAGAGAGGCGGAGAAAAGATAAAGAGTTTTTTTTTTTTTTTTTTTTTTTGGGTTTTTAAATTGGGATTAGCGATATTTTTGTCAATTTATGTTAAAAATGGAGGGAAGCCAATTTTTGAGTTTAATTACAACGGATTGATAGTTAAGGGGGGCTAGTTTATCGGGTATTTTTCTTGAGGGTGGTAAGCCGTAAACCCGAGATACTTAAAGGATAGTTAATATATATATATATATATATATATATATATATATATATATATATATCTGTGTATGTGTGTGTGTGTGTGTGTTGATGCCAAAAATTATTCACCTACGTGGACTAATCAGAAGTGAACATGTGTCCTCCTACGTAGCCAAAGTCCTAGTCAGCAAGAAGTAAATCTGTCGACCAACGCAAGGAATGCCGACCAACACAAAAAAGGTCGACCAACATGATAACGAAGTGTCATCCTACCAAGGGTCCTACTACACGTGGTTTATATAACTAGTCGTCACAGTTATTATATAAAGATGTAAATGTTTAATTATATAAAATCATTTCGTCCCTTGACATTTTAACCTTTGACCTCCGGGTCACTATAAATACATTGTATCCCTTTCATCAAGGAAGGGGGGTCGAATGGTTTCTGGGATATTCTTATCTACAAGAGTACCTAGTTTTCTTTAACCACAAAAAATCAATAAAATAACAGTGGACATTGGCTTTCTTACATAACTGAACCACTTTAAAAATCTCTCTCTATATTTATCATTACATATTTTATCCATGATTACAAAATTAGATCATGTCTAGTTTTTTACATCAACAGATTGGCACCGTCTGTGGGAACATGTTTTTAACTATCGTTCTTACTCTTACATACTCTTGTTCAAAGCACGATGACTGACCCCGAGTGCAGTCTCAAAAATGAAGGTAATCTGCCTATTCCGCCTGCTTCGCCTATGGCAACAAACCTAACTAGAATCCTGAGAAGTATAACCAGAGGAGAAAAAGCCATGCAAGGCACGATGAGGAAATTGGCTCTGTCATTGCAAGTTAGGTCTCCATCCTTATCTCGTTAACCCTCATCCAGAAGAGAAATGAAGCTTCCACTTCCAAGATCCATCAGACATAGTTATTCCAGATCTTCATGAGACACCTCTTATCGTCCAGGACAAAGTCCATTGCTCAGGTCCACATAACTCTATGATATCCATTCTTTTTTTTTAAAAGGCCAAGTGTCTTGGAAAGGCTAAGATGATCTTATCCCTTTGATCATTTGGGACCCCAAGTATATAGAAATCCTCCCAGGGCATTATCCAGGAATACTCAACACTCAGCAGACTAATATGAGGCCTCAGTCAGATCAAGATCAAGCATCCGGCCACCTATACACGCCGAGGAAACCTCTCAAGAGGGGAGTTCAGTGTAGGCACATGGTCGACACAGCAGAGCTTCTTTGCATAAATCTGAGGTAGGAAATCCGTCCTAGGAAAGGGTCAATCTAGAGGTTAGAAGAACGGTTGGGTGAAATGGTGAAAGCCAAGATTCCTTTACAGTGAATTTTTTTTAAAGGATCCCTGTTTGTTTAGGCAATTGTGGATTTTCCTACTCCATGAAAATTTAAAGCTCATGTGGTCACTCCCAAATATGACGGTAATAATGATCTAGTTATCCATATAGAGAAATATCAAGCTGCAGCTGATAATTATTCAGTCCCTGATGAAATGAGGTGCAAAGCTTTTTCAAGTACCGTTACTGGTTCAACCCAAATATGGTATAATTACCTGCCCCGAGGAAAAATTTCCACATTAAATCATTATGACAAGCTATTTATTAGAAACTTTTGTTTTGGATCTAAGCCAGTAAAAGAGTAGCTCATCTTCTAAGTGTAAGTCAACAAGTGGGGAAAAGTACCAGGGAATACATTACGCATTTTAACAATGAAAAGTTGGAAGTGATTGATTATGAGGAGAAAATAACCATCAATGCTATTATGAGTGGCTTACTTCTTGAGAAATTATATTATAATCTGGATAAAAGATCCTCCCAAAACTATGGCTGAACTCATGCAAAGGAAGCAAAATAATGAATGCCGAGGAAGCTATGGTCTCAAATTAGAGTCCAACCACTACGCTCGATAAGAAGCTTGATAAGAAGGAGAAAAATGAGTAGAAGGAGAAGAAGCAGAAGAAAGAAGACAAGTTCAAAAAGTATGGAAACTACACTCCATTGAGTGTTAGCATTAACCATATCCTGGAAGAAATCAAGCATAATGAGGATTTGCGAGGGCCTGAGAAGTTAAGGGCGCCTCCTAACATGAGAGATAGATACAAATATTGTGAATTCCATGAGGATCATGGTCATACAATGAATAAGTGCATCTCTTTGCAAAATGAGATAGAATCCCTCATCTTCCGAGAAAAACTCAATAAATTTGTTGATCGGCGCGATGGCAAAGAACCTAGAAGAAAGTCAAATTATCCATACAAGCCTAGAGATGACAGGAAGCGAAATCATGAAGATGATTATGAAGATGTCTAGACTTGATGAAGAAGACCAAGAAACCAGACATGAGGTATCGATGATCAGTTTTGGTTCATCTGATTGTCATATGATTATAGGTGGCGAGGCAGGAGGAGGTGATCATACTGTTGAAAAGAAAGCTTACTTGAATGAAGCCCAAGATTGCTCCTATATACAAAGGATTAATCTGAATGAAGATGATCGACCAAGGAAAGTAAACAAAGACAAATTAGAGATTAGGTTTTTAAAAAATTATCTCTGTGGGGTACTTTATCCCCATGATGACCCATTAGTTGTCAAATTCAGATTCTAGGATATTATCATCGCTAGAGTTTTAATTGGCAATGGGAGTTCGACCGATATTATGTTCTACCCTTGCTTTCAAAGGTTAGACTTGAAGCTAAGCCAGTTGGAACCCTATTATAGGTTATTAATAGGCTTTTATATTTACCCCTTAGGAACAATCAAGCTAGAAGTGTTGATCAACACTTGGCCAGTAAGTTGCACAGAGAAAATACGTTTCTTCATGATGGATAAGAACATTCAATCTTTCTATAATGTGATCCTCAATAGGTTAGGATTGAAGAAGTTTGAATTCATACCGTCAATAGTCCATCAATGCCTAAGTTTCCAACTCATATTGGGGTAGGTACTGTGAAAGGCGACCAAAAAGTGGCTAGAGAGTGTTATTACTCATCAGTCGAGCAAAAAGATCTAATTGAATTGAAAAAAAGACTACAACTTACCAGGTGGATACTACTGAGCCTAATGGTGAATCTGAGGTTGAAAACTTTGACCCACGAGATGAAACAAAATTGGTTAAAGGATATATTGTCGAAGCCACTGAAAGCATCATTCTGGACGACAACAAACTAAAAAGGACTACGAAGATCGTCTCAACACTGGATTATGTCCTTAAAAACATGAATTGATTATATTCCTGATGGCTATGGAGACATGTATTTTCTTAGAGCCATGAGGATATACGTGGGATTGATCCCAATTTCCTATGTCAAAAGCTCAACGTCAACAAGGATGCCAAGTCGATAAAGTAGAGATGTCGAGTTTTAAGTCCTGAAAAGAATCAAGCTATCCAAGAGGAAGTAGAGAAGCTATAAAAAGCCCAATTTATTGAAGATGTGAAGTATCCAGACTAGTTAGCCAACGTTATAATGGTAAAAAAAGAAGAATTATACATGGAGGATGTGCATAGATTTCACTAATTTAAATAAGGCATGCCCAAAAGACCATTTTCCCTTGCCCAGAAATGATCAACTGGTGGATGCTACATCGGGACATGAGCTTTTAAGATTTATGAATTCCTATTCTGGTTATAAGATAAAAATGAAACCTGAAGATAGGGAAAGTTCAACCTTCATTACCCCCTAAGGAACTTATTACTATAATGTAATGCCTTTTGGTATAAAAAACACATGTGCAACATATCAAAGGTTGGTGAACAAGGTCTTCGAAGAATAGATAGGCAAAAATATGGAGGTTTTTGCGGATGATATGTTCACGAAGAGAAAAAAAGCTTCAGATCACATCACCGACCTCAGCCAGACTTTTTAATCAGCTGAAAAAGCATCAGGTGAAGCTGAATCTAACCAATTGTGTATTTGGAGTACAAGAAGGGATGTTCCTCGACTTCATAGTTAATAAACGGGGAATTGAAGCCAATCCAGCAGAGATGAAAGCTTTGATCAAAATGCAGTCGCTAACGTGCAAGAAAGATGTACAGAGGCTCACTAGAAGAGTGGCAGCCTTAAATAGATTCGTGTCCCGAGAAACAAATAGGTGCTTGCTATTTTTTAAAGTGTTGAGAAAAACTTTTGAGTGGAATGCAGAATGTGAGGAAGCGTTCCAAGAGTTAAAGAAGTATCTGAGGTCACCACTATTGCTTTCCCGACCAGTATTGGGAGAGAAATTATACTTGTATTTAGCTGTTTCTGAGTCAACAGTGAGCTCGGCATTGGTCAGACAGGACTTTAGAATTCAAAAAAAAGTGTACTATACCAGTAAAGCAATCAGAGGAGATGGAATCAGGTACCCACATTTGGAAAAGTTAGCCCTAGCACTTATAGAGGCCTTCAGACGAATGAAACATGTAGAGGAGAGTAAAAAGGCCAAAAAATATGTAGAGGAGAGAAAAAAGATATTCTAACATGGATCATTGATAGCAGAAAGCTTTAATGACGATGTTCTATTATAGAATTGGTACATAGATGGATCTTCATGTGCTACCGACGGTGGAGCAGGTAAAATACTTAATACTCCTCATAATATTGATATTGAGTATGCTCTCAGGTTTTAGTTTAGAGCATCAAATAATGAGGCAGAAGACGAAGCCATGATAATTGGGCTAAATTTATCTCATTCAATAGGCGCCAAGCAAGTAGTGGTGCATAGTGATTCACAATTGATTGTGAACCATGTGTTGAATCTGTGTGGAGACAAAGGAAAATTAATGACCAGGTATCTCGCCAAGGCCATGGAAGTCATTGCCAAATTTTAGTCATTTAAATAAATAAGATCCCAAGAATAGAGAAAGCCCATGATGATGCACTTGCTCGGCTAGCATCATCAATAAGAATTAAACTCCGAAGAATAGTCCCAATTGAGCTCTTGGCTAATCGAGGTACTGATGAAGACCCAATGGTTAATTTTATTGCTATAGATCTGGGACCTTCCTGGATAGATCTCATTAAATCTTATATTGAAGATGGAACCCTACCACCTGATCCTAAAGAGGCAAAGAGTCTGTGGTATAAAGACAAAGGAATTTTATACAGAAGGGGATTGATGATCTCCATGCAACGATGTGTTCGTCCAATGGAGGTGGAAGATTTAATCAAAGAAGCGCATGAAGGATCCTGTGGATCATATTCAGTTGGAAGATCATTGCTCCAACGTATCAACACTCAAGGATATTACTAGCCAAATTTGAGGGAAGATTGTACAACCTTAGCGAGAAAGTGTGATAAGTGCTAGAGATTCTCTAGCATTCATAGAACACCTAATGCTTCTTTAACACCAATAACTTCACCTTGGCCATTTGCTATATGGGGAATTGACTTGGTAGACCCATTGCCGATCACCAAAGGTAGGTTCAAATACTTAGTTGTTGTTGTGGATTACTTCACCAAATGGGTGGAGGAAGAACCATTAATTTATATGCCTTAGAGAAAGTGTATCAGTTCATCTAGAAGAATATTATCTGTCGATATGGTGTACCATATGCTTTCATCACAAATTATGGCACACAGTTCAATAATGAGGAATTTGAAGCATACGATGCTCAATCCAAAATACAGAAGTTGTATTCTGTACCAGGCCATCCTCAAAGTAATGGTTAAACAGAAGTGATTAATAAAACTTTATTGAATGGACTGAAAAAGAGACTTGATGCTGCCAAGGAAATTGGATTAATGAGCTACACTCTGTTCTTTGGGCCTACAGAACAATGCCGAGAACAGTAATTAGAGAAAGATCATACATGCTTACATTTGGGACTGAAGCAATGGTACTGGCCGAGATCGGACTACCTACTCATAGGGTACTAAACTTTAATTCCTTAATTAGTGACTTGATGAGGAGTTTAGATCTCGGCATGTTGGAGGATGTACGAGAAGATACAGTTATGAGAAATGCTTCATATCAACATCGCACTTCTTGCTTTTATAATAAAAGGGTCAGAGAATAACTCAAAAGAAGGTGATTATATTTTTAAGAAAGTTATCCAGAAGAGTAATAAGCTCGAAGCCAACTGGCATGGACCATACCGCATCTCATCTGTCATCTGACCAAGGACATCTCGGATAGAGACTTTGTAGGGTGAAGAATTCAAAAATCCTTGGAATGCCGAGCATTTTCAAAAGTATTATTAGTAATGCAAAGGATGTCCATTATTGTATCTCTCGTGATTTTACTTCAGTATCAATTAAAAGTTGATTTCAGTCTCTTCAATTTTTTTATTTTTTTCGGAGTATGGTGATGATATAAATCCCCTAAAACAAAGACAATTTTTTATCTTCTGCTCTGACCAAGTCAAAACATGATTACAACCCTCAGTACTTGGTCGGAAATAAGAAAAATAAGAACCAACCAATTCAAAAATAGGATTATAAAACCTCAACACTTGGTCGATAACAATAATTTACTTCATGTATGACTTCATAAAAACAAAATCACGAACAAGAGGTTGATTACTTAATGTATGATTTTGTATAAACAAGTCAAGAACAAGAAGTGTTAAACTTCATATAAAACTAAAAAAGTTGTAAATAAGTTTTACCCGACTAAGTTAAATGTGAAGGCATGTAAAAATTCATAGATACTGGAATACAAACATACATTCCTCATACACTTGGTCACTACTGATAACTAATGTTAAATTTGAATCAAGATATATAAGTGCATTAGTAGAATCAATGGCATAACAACTGGTATCTAATACTAAATTTGGATTGATATATCTAAGTGTATTAGTATAACCAATGACATTATAATCACAAGTTAACTGAATGATTAAAATAATCATAAGTTGACAAAAGTAAACACATTTTATTCATTCAAACTTTATTACATTCAAATGAATTACAAAATGCAGTATAATTATGCAACTGGACGTTTTCCCCCATCTTTGGAAGATGATTGCACTTTTTCCATACTAGCAGGAGGATCATCTAGCGTATAAGGAGAATTGATAAAGTTAAAATCTTGAAGCATCCTTCCATTACTACTTCTCGATGTGTTGGTCAGATGAGAAGGCATAACTATTTCAAGATCATCACATAACTCACAATCCCCTTAATATTTTAATATCAAGCATTGGGGAATCGATTCAACAAGAATCTAGCAGACATCCAACTTGAAAGGAGGCTGTTGGTAGTCTAAAAAAGTGGGATTATGCCTTTGTTATCTCGATCAACCTTCATCACAGTTAAACAATTGGTCCAATCCCATTTATAATCTTCACGATGAGATTGAGCGAGGTGGTCATCTATATGGCCCAAAACTTCATTGTATCCACCCCTCCATGCTTCACTGCGTTGTTTGTGAAATGGGAAGGTTAATCTTTAAACTTGAGTTGAAGTTTCTTGAAAAATCACCGTTCACCTTTAATGAAGATGATTGGTCAGCAAGGGATTTATCTTTAGCTTCTAGTCTTATGGACAAATCGATAATGGATTGACTCTTCATCTTTAATTGGGCAGCTTGATTAGCTAAAGTTTTCTTACTCCTAGTCTCTTTTTTATAGTTGGTTGGGTAGCTTGTTATATAGAATATAATGCAGGTTTGGATTTTGCCAAAGCTTCAAGCTCTTCCCTTAATTTGGTATTTTCCTCCTCCAAAAAAGAGGCACCTTCATCGATACCAGCAGTAGAAGACTGTTTTAAGGCCCCAAGTTCATCGCTCAGCCTATTATTTTCCTCTTTTAGAAGTTTAGCAATCTCTCCGGCTTCATTAACTTTATGGTTCAACAAGCACCCTTTCTTCTTGAACGCAAAGGCATATTTTTCTAGTTTTAACTCAAAACCCCAACCTTCACTCAAGGCCTTATATTTGCCTTCGTGGTCAGCATGCAGAAGAGATTTTCTTTCATTATGCTCTGTCTGCAAATCTTCAATCATCTCAAAGTATGCAACATTATTTTCCACAACCTAATCAAGAAGAAACTTGAGATAAGTGTATGCATCCCTAGCTTAATCAGAAGCGTCTGCGTCGAGCAAGTCTGTTAATTCTTAATTAGTTATGTCTAGGTGATCAACTTTGAATATATTGTTGCAACGCTTGAGTAGGTCAGAGTTATTGGAGGTAATATTTTCCATCTTGGCCATAAATTATAAAGATAAAGTAACAACTGATCAACAAAAGAAAAGGACAGATCAACAGTTGAGCAACAATAAACGACATGTGAATTGAAGTAACAATTATTTCATTAATAAATAAGAAATTTTACAAATACATTCGAAAAGAGACGAAAAAATAGAAGAAGACTGCAAAATATAAAAACCAAAAGCCAAAAAGTCTACACCTTCTTCTTATCATCTTCAATGTCAGAAGGAGTAGCAGAGTCCACAGTAATTTTGTTTTGATCGACAAAAGGGGTAGTAGATTCATCCACCAAAGAGGATTCCCCATAACGAACTTCATCCTCAATTTCATCATCAAAGCCGAGAGGAGAGCTAGGGTCATGCCTAAGGAAAAGATTAGAATCCTAAGTAGTGCTAACTTCCTTCAACGTTGCCGACCAACAATCCTTAAAGAATTTATTCTTTACATACCCAATTTGTGTAGAGGTAGCAAAGATGAATTTATCCCAACCCTTTTTAAAGGATTATTCCCTAGCATTATTGCTTTTGGCTTTCTCGGCAGACAGGTATATTATCAACTTGGCCACTTGACCTTCAGCAGCCTTTGCCCCGCACTCAGCTTGAGCAGAGGCCAAAAAACCCACAGATAAGGCATTATCAGCTTTTGGATGAGCTTGTTTGGTAGCCTTGATCTTATCTTCCCAGGGCTTCTTCTCTATCTCTAAAGCTTTCTGGGAATCCAAAACGAACTTCCTAAGACCTTGAAAGGCCTCCTCTACTTCTCCCGAAGAATAACGTAGCAAATCATCCTTCTATAACATTTAGTTGTATTCAACTAGGAACTGTAAGATAAAGTAAAGTCAGTACAAGTCAGAGAAGACATGAAAAGTATATAACCAACTTCAGACATGAAAACTTACCAAGGCCAAGCTTTGATTAGCTCTTGCTGATAGTTGTGATCGAGGCATGGATGCAACAACAGCTTTGTGGTCTGGGAGTGTGCCAGACTTGATTAGCTTCCTACACAAGATAGGACTAAAGATGAAAAATGAGCCACTAGAGGATGGGAATTTATCAACCAATCCTAATTGGTTGTCATCAATAACCTGCTTATCAGCAGGACCTCTCCTTAGTCTCTTAAAACTAGACTCATCACCTTTGGAGATTGGGGGATTTTTGCTAGCCTCAACTTTCTTTTTCTGGACAATAGTATCAACTAGTTTCTTAGCACCAGTTATAGATTCATCCTCCAAAAGATTGGGAATTTTCCTTTTTCCCATGCTGACAGAAAGAGGAAGCTCAGAATTAAAGGAGGAAGATGTGCTAACTTCAGCACCAACATTAGCAGATTCAGTGGTTGAGGAAGTAGACAATGGATCTCTATCCAAATCAATTATAATTTAAGGCACAATAGTTGGTGGCCGAGATACAAAAGAAGTGATGGAAGATTTATAATCCAACAACATAGAAGCTGATCGGGGATGCTCTTCTCTTGTTCTCTGATTAAAACCCCACAAGAATTTCATCTCCTGCAAATTTACTTCAACAGGCTTGGGACACTTTCACTTACATTCTTCTTCAATAAAGTAATAAGCAGTAATAGTTAGTACACATCAGAAGGGAGATAATAAAATAAGAGAAAAAATTAAAATAATAACCTATCCCATTCCCTGATTGAGGTCATCTGGAACCTTGATAGGCCACTCAACCGTCAAGTGGGGCATGTTTCCAATGCTTAACTATTAAAGCGTGACTCTAATAGTCTTTATTGGAGTCAGGCAAATTTAAGACTAAAGCCTTATTGGCAACTCTGGTTTTCAAATAATATGTATTCTCCCCTGCAATCGCCCATTTATAAAAAAATATAATCTTTGGAATTCCAATATGGGTCCCATAGATTTCATTCGATCTATTCACACCATTGACAATTCTCCAAGTGTTGGGAGCAACTCGTGCTGGGACAACATCAAAATATTGGCAAAAATGAAGGAGAAAGGGGTTTAGAGGAAATGAAAAACCGCACTCTGCTATAAACAAGGTGGGAATCCAGTGACCTTCATCCAAGGACTATACATCTAAAGGTCCAAGAGGGACTTCTAATTCGACCTGAGATAGAATTTTATGCTCTTCCTAAATTACTCTAAAGATTCATCGTCAACTATGTAAACCATGGTGTAGAAATAACAAACTGAAGAAAAATAGTGAGAAAGAAAGAGTTCTTACCGAAAATTAAGGATTCAGCAAAAACTGTCAAAAGAAAGGAGGAACGATGGCAAACAGTCTCATAAAAGCTCAGAAATGGTTGCTACATTTCTAAAACAACAAAAAAAAATGATTAAATGTACCAAGAATTGACATTTCGACAGGTTCACGAATCAGAAGGTTAAAAATACCTATTTACCCTTTGGCGGTTCGCTAAAATTCAAATTATTTGCAAAAATGCCATTTTCAAATAGTGCCATTAAATTTTACAAGTGTGGGAGGTCGGATGCCGAATAAGAATCATGAAAATACTTCAAGTTACTTCTAGATACAATTGCTCCATACTTTCACACAAGCGCCAAGCATGGAACAATGGGGGCTTCTGTTGATGCAAAAAATTATCCACCTACGTGGACCAATCAGAAGTGAACATGTGTCCTCCTACATTGCCAAAGTCCTTGTCAACAAGAAGCAAATCTGTTGACTAGTACATGGAATGCCAACCAACACAAAGAAGGCCGACCAATAGGATAACAAAATGTCATCATACCAAGGGTTATACTACACGTGGTTTATACAACCAATCATCACAGTTGTTATGTAAAGATGCAAATGCTTAATTATATAAATGCATTCCATCCCTTGACATTCCTACCCTCGACTTTCGGGTCACTATAAATACATTGTATCCCTTTCATCAAGTAAGGGGGATCTAACAGATTCTGGGATATTCTTATCAACAAGAGTACCTAGTTTTCTGTAACCACCAAAAATCAATAAAATAATAGTGGACGTAGGCTTTCTTACATAGCTTAACCACTTTAAAAATCTCTCTCTATATTTACGATTATATATTTTATCTGTGATTAGAAAATTAGATCACGTCTTGTTTTTTACACCAATAATATATATATATATATATATATATATATATATATATATATATATATATATAGTACTGCTCTTATGCGGACCGATTCACATTTTAAGAGATCGGATCGGGCATGTGCCAGCTGGCGGTGAACCTAGAAAAGAGAGAGAATGTACCTATCATTTAGCCAATAATTTTTAGGCTCATCACCAGGTGACACATATTTGGTCCGCACTCTTAAAATGCGGATCGGTCCGCACAAGAGCATTACTATATATATATATATATATATATATATATATATATATATTTGTGTGTGTGTGTGTGTGTCCATCAATGTTTAGTTCAAGTAGCAATCAAAGCCTTTACCAAAGAAGGACTATATCCCTTCTTGCTAGTGTAACATTCCATAAAATTTATAAATAGATTGAGAAGTTCTAAACAAAAGTAATATGAGAGTCATCATCATCATCATCCTAGCCTTAATCCCATTATACGGGGTCGACCACATGGATTCTCCTTTTCCATTCTCAAAATAATTAATACCATTCTAAGAATGATTGAGAGGAATAGAAAGGAAATGAATGCTAATAATGTTAGATAAAATAAAGATAAATAAGCGACACTAGAATATAAACAACACATATGAACAAACATCTAACCAATGAATAATAATCCGACTCAATTATAAATAAGAGTGTAGCAAATTTACATAGCTCCCAATATAATCTTTGACTCAGGACTGAATACATAAGAATGAAATCTGAATAACTTAAAGAAAAATATTACAATAAAAGTAAGCTACACGCTCGACCCCTACATCCCATGAATAAAATAATGGAACTAATAATGAATGCTGGAGCAGTACTGCAGAACGTGACTTGTAAAATAATTCAACGGAGAGGATTAAACCTAACAAGTCTATAATAAATAAAAATATAACTACATATGGGCCAAAATAATAAGAAAAAATATTCCTCCAATGCTAAGTTAATTTTAGTTATCCTAACCCAAATTACCTTCTAATCCCAATCCCGAATGAGGCCCCAATTCCATCTTTTACTTAAGTACTCATTATAGTTTCCAAATTATAATTACAACTATGCAACTCTTGTATAATAATGTATAACTGAATGGGAATAACACAATACGATATCCATTGTGTATACCCCACTCACAACCAAATCACATACGACTATACACAACTTAAAATTCAAAGTATGAAGGCTTACCCCTATTGCCTTCGGGGATTGGTCATGACATTACTAACTATAGTTATCGGATGCCCAAACCCTATAGCCTCAAAAAAAACATCCAAGGTAAATCACTATGCGATCATACTAAATGTACGACCCTATACCTAAGGCTTTCGACATGATCTGACCCTATTGTCCCTATTAAGGAGACGGGTGCCTCATGATGTAGGAACGGGGTAAATAGGGCATAAGAAGATTAGGTTACCCATGACCAGACAGACCCCTGGTATGACTCACATAGTTCAAGTAATTTCGATATCGACCTTATGTTATGAGTCAAAAAATTTATCTATTTCAATCCAAGTTAATTCACACATTTCACATTGGCCGAATATATTAATTTAAACCCGAACAGTAAGGATTCCTAAACGTAGATATTAATCACCGAACCCAATTATTTATAACTAATTTTTATTTCTCAAAAGGTCCCCAAACTAACCTACCTTCAAACCCCATGAAACCCCCCTAATTCAATCCACACTAGGCATGACCACAAGGCCGAATCAATCAGATGGCCCCAGTGGGGTCTTCTTCCTATTGTTTTTTCCATTGCAACCACAACTAAAAATATTCATACCCTACAACCTCTAATTATCAAATTAGCACATCACATCCATATATTTCAACATATAAGTGCTAGAAACATATTTCTATAAGTTTTAGAGGTTTAATGACACAATTAAGAGTTTAATTACATAATTTGTAAGAATAATACTAACTTCATTTTCTACACAAGAATTATTCAATTTAAATACTAATCCTAATAAATTTGTATAATAAACTTAGGGCTTTTATAGATTACAACCCATATGATTCATATCTCATAATTTTGAAGTCAGATTATAAGGATTTATAATTTAATTTGTTGATTCATTACCAAGTTTCACGAGTTCATCAATACATAAACTAGGATTCTTATTTTAATTAGTCTTAATCTCGAAATTAGGTATGATTATTAACATAATTCGGATTATGAGATTATATTAAATGATTCCAACATATTAATACTATCACAATACAAACTTAATTATGTAACTATGAAATGCAACCTTAACCTAGGATGATTGTAAGAATCAATCTCCAATTCCTCCATAACTTAAGGTTCTTCCTCTTCCTCCTAAGAAACTAGGGTTCCTCCTAACTTATGTTATATGAATTAGATTAACCATATAAGAGTATGCATTTTACTAATATGCCACAGTAGGACTAGATTGTCTTATTCCGTTGACCAGATATACTTTGAGTCTTATCCTTGAGGTCGTTCTACAAAAGCGTCATGAAATTTATTGAACGAGCATCCTCACCTTCATGGTCATCCTTTTTATACCACTACTAGGAAGGTAAATGGACATATAGACTTGTACACATTTTACTCACGGTTTCTCTCTTTATGAAAAATACTTTTTTTTGTGTGTGTTTGTGTGTAAATATGGATCTTTGGGCTAATCTACGAAAAGAAAATAAAACTATTTTAAAAATCCTACAAATTGCATCTCATAAAGGCCGCTAAGGTCTGTCATAGGAGACCTTCACTACAGCGATAGTGTCTCGATGGCTGCATCTTTGTTCAGAGATTTTTTTCATCTACACCGACTATGTTTGACTTATTATCTCGTTCCTTATTCAATTAGTATGAATAAGTGCGAGACCTGGATCGCCTTCAGTTTTCCGCAATGATGTGACAACTCACTACAGTAACCTTTCAGTCATATATGTCAGGCAAGCACCGAAAGTCACTTTTGAGCTAGATACTTGTACATCCTTCTTGGTACCCTGCAAACTAAAGTTCTTCCCATATCTTTTCTCTCTTACATCTTGTAAATTTGATTAGCTACTTTACCTTCCTATCTTCTCTTGCAAGCTTGGTGCTATATGTAAGTGGGTTGGACTTCATTTTGAAAAGGAGTGTAAGTGTGAATTTGTGATTTCTTTTCGGACAAAATAATTTTTCCAAATCTTTCTTGCCACACGAATCATTTTAGGAGAGAAAAATATTTTGATAAAAACTTCTTTTTGAATCTTATATTCATCTAAATTTTAATTTGTGTTTTTCTCTGCAATATATATTTTTAGTTATCTTTATGTTTAAATACTTGTGAAATCTAAAAATATTTTGAATTGAACTTGTTTGCTTTTAAACCTTTTCAAATCTGTGAATAAATATTTTTCTAATTTGTTCTTGAGTTATTTCTAAATCAGATATATTTTGTGAGTTAATCAATTTTTTTAGAAAACACTTTCACCTTAGGTCATCACAAATCTAGAAAGTGGTACTACACTCTAAGGAGGCTTCTCTCCTTATTCCAAGTGATGGAACACGTACTTCTCTTAAAACTCAAAACGAAGAAGTTTCTTCTACTTTGAAGAAGATTGTTTTGGCATGAGGACTTTATGACATCGGTTGTTGACAAAAACCCATCATGCTTGTGTAGCATACTCCAGCTGTTGGCTGTTTCGATGGAGGATATGATGGGAAAGAGTGTCTAGTCGGTTAAATCATAGTGAGGGTTGTGAGTCTATTTTTTCTTATTGTAAAACTCTACCATAGTATATTTGTCATTCTTTCGGCCCAAGTTTTTTTGTTGTAGGTTTTTCCTCGTACGCCTTGGTGTTGTGCTAAATGATATACCTATTTTGCATTTAGATTAAATGACCCAATACTATATTTAAAATTTGGTGTAATCTATTTGGTATATCATTTATCACATAGACCTTACCGCTTCCATTTGATATCCCAACTTGAACTTGTAAAGAAAACCTTATCACATTTTGCAAGAAATTTTAATTGGGTATCTTTCTTCCAACTCGATTTTGAGCACATGCACTCTCAACTGGTATTAAAACTAAACCTCACTTTTATAGGTTTAATAACCTTGAGGTAGATCTAGTGTGTCTGAAATGGACTTCAACGGGTGTAAAAATGTAATAATATCTCGCTTGTAGTGTCCTCATACTTTATACGAGATTAACTCGTCTTATGGCCTAATATACACTAATATCTCTCGTTGTAAATCGCGTTAGGCTAACACAACTCACTAGTCTAACCTTTGAAATATCACCTTATCCCGCACAAAATTCTTTCGTTGTGTACCCATATCAACATCATATACGCACTGACAGTGATAGCGCGAGGTAAAATGATATTTGCCCCGTAATATCCAAGAGTATGGAAAGGACCTATACATGGGAATGCAAACTTCGCTTTTAAATATGAACTTCATAATTTATATTCTCTAGGGGATATCCAAAAGTACCCGACCTACCTCTTAGGATCCTAAACCATGTTTCATTTATCACAAATGATCTTTTGCTTATTCCGACAATTTTTATACAATCTGTTGTGAACACTGCTTTTTTAGAGGTATTTCTTATACAATAACTTATTAACTATTGGCTCTTAATTAACTTGGTTAATTTAACTCAAATAATCTCAACTGACTACATGTCCTCTTCATAACCTCTGAACCCTATTGAAAATTAATAGGTCTACTCTCCTATTGTTACATTGGGATTTTGAACGCTATGACTCGACACAAACTAAACAAATAGACGCACCAATCATAAAAATTCCTCAAATTATTATACACCCACTTTCTTCTAGGATGTAAAATAACCAAAACAACATTATCCTTGTCCAAAACCATCTTCCGCAGCTTGGTATATTTTGGCACAAATAATTTCTCTTAGAACTATAACCTTCTACCTTCGTTAACATAGAAAGGGACTCTTCCATTTTATTAACCTTCGTACATTCTATCAGTAAAATTTCGTAATCCTAAATCGAACTTGACCCAAAAAATCAGGTGAAATGACCACCACTACTACAAATGCATCCACTACATTAAGATATCACCGTGAAACACTCATCTTTAAATGATCCAACAAGTCATTAACACACAATACTAAGAACGTTTTCTGCATCACGACCTTGTGAAATCCCTTTGAGGTTCAAGACACATGCTTGAATCTTATATAAGGGCAAATATTACCAGTGCCAACTCCAGATAATGAGTGGGGTAATTATTCTCATGAGGATTTATATTTTGGGAAGCGTAAGCTATAAGCCTCTTCTCCTGCATCAACTTACCTCCTTCTCCATGTAGTGATGCATTTGTATATATCAAGTACTCATTTCTGCCTTATGGTAACATAAGGATGGTGGTTATTGTGAGATTCTCCTTGAGCTCCCCAAACGCTCACTGGCAAGCTATGCTCCAAATAATGGTACCCCCTTTCGGATGAGGTGGGTTAGTGGAACACGCATCTTCGTGAACCCCTGAATGAACCTCTTATAGTAGGTATTGTGGGATATACCCAATTTATAACTATAGATATGTTACTAGGATCCACTAAAATCCTAGTCTCAGATATGACATGGTCCAAGAATTATACCTCTTGAAGCTAAAACTCACACTCAAAGAACATAAATTACAACTTATGTTCCTGTAGTGTCTGCAAAAATAATCACAATTTCTCCATGTGTTCCTCATTCGATCAAAAATATAATAGAATGGCATAAATAAATATGATGATGAACATATCCAAGAATGGTTGAAAAACCTAATTCATTTTGTCTATGAACACTGCTGGGACGTTGGTCAGTCCAAATGGTATGGCCCAGAACTCATACGATCCATATTACACTAGAAAATCCATCTTCGAAATGCCCTCCTACCAAATACATAACTGGAGATACACTGAGCATAAGCCAGTCTTGGAGAAGAATGACGCCCCCCTCAACTGGTTGAATAGATCATCGATATGCAAAAATAAGTACTTGTTTTGTATCGTAACCTTATTCAGCTCCCGATAATCCACACATGATTAGAGCGAACCTTCTTTCTTCTTCATAAATAAAATTGGAGATGACCATGTAAACGTTCTCTTTCGTATGAACCCTTGGCTCAATAACTGCTGAATCTTCTCACTCCTTTCTCGCATCTATAACAAAGCCATCTGGTACAGTGCCCTCACAATGGGCCTGTTACCCGATGCTAAGTCTATACAAAATTCTACTTCTCTAACTAGTCATATCCATGTTACCTCATCAAATATGTCCATAAACTCCTCATTAATCGGTATTGAGTCTAACGATAGGTTTACCTCCTCAAATGAAGTCGCATCTATGTAATACACGTGTGTGCAAGATCCTCCCTCAAGCCTAGGCATAACTATAAGAAATATCCCCTGCCTATAAATGTTAGTTGTAAAAGTAACCCCCGATAGTCGCTATAAGCATAATTCGTATAGATACTACTCAAAGCTATATAGTATGAATCATAAGACCACATGTCTAAATCAACAAAGTGATTGAACACCAATCCGACTAACAAACTACTACTCCTCTACAATCATGACGTAAAGCAGCCCCTACCCACTAGGGTATCCACATATAAACAAAGTTCTATGATAATATCTGTATATCTCGTAATCATAGTAAACACACTATTGGTAGAAAATGACAAATCCTTGATGTCTAAGTCGGGATCATGTACACAAGCCATAAACATAATCTTACCCATCACCCGGTGGTTACCTCAATATCACAGGTTGAACGACCTATACTAATTAAGTGGCTTCCTTTATCAGGTTTGTAACATCTTCCTCTGAAGGGACTATTGAAATGACGAACCTACTGACCTTGTCTTTATGGTCATTACTATTAAATCTTACCTCATTGGGTCTAATATCCATGGGCGTGACCCCACCAGTCATAATTTTATTGGCTCTACTAGTTGTATTAGTTCATATCGTCTTCTCTTGGAATATCTTGGGCTCTTCTCCTTATATGCAGTTCCTATTGCTGGTGTGTTCATCCCTAGTTAGGTTGACACTACACTATCTCTAGTTATTGGGTCTACTTTGACCTCGGTCATTGCAATCTTAGGTACTCTATCCTTTAGATAGTTGTGGAGGTCCTACTGATTAGAAAGGTAACTCCCACCAAATGAATGTAAGTGTTGATTAACATTTTACCCAGTAAAACCTACTAAACCCTTTATGTAAAGTTTCTTTAAACTCCATAATAAAATCTTCTCATACTAAAGAGGATAATGCAAACATCCTTATTCACTTCTGTAGGAATCTCTCCTTGTGCATAAAGATAAAGATAGTTGAACTACTCCTCATACTGGCTACCACGTGGTTTCAGATATGAGGTCTTCCAAACCATATTTCTAATGTCGTTATGAATGATGAGTAAAATTATTTCTCTTTGATCCATAATTTAAGTACTTGCTAAGGTATAATACCTAAATATTACCAACTTCTAACTAAAGTCAAATTCATACGCGAGATGTATGATAAAGGAAATCTAAACAAGGAATCATCCCTATACAATTAGTCTTATTCGAATCACTCATCTAGAACAATGGCACAAAACTCCCTAAGGAGTCGTCATTATACAAAGTACAAATCCTAAATGATAAAGCTCTTATATAATCAAAGAATGCAACACCAAAAAGAGACGGATTCACTCAAGATACCTAGGACACTAGAACCTGGAATGATCTAATGCTAACTATGACACCCCATAAAATTTATAAATAGATTTATCACATCTAATACAAAATTAAAGGAATGAAAATAATTGAATATCATTCTAAGCATAAATGGAAATAAAACTAAATGCGTGAAATAAATAATTGTACATATAAGTGAACCAACCCATACACATCTGATACCATAGCTGACAGTAATAAAATCTACTATAATTTATATAATTGTCTCAATACACCACTCCACTGAAATGCTATAGCTACATAAATTCAACTCGACTAAATATGAAGAGAAGTAAAGAGAATGAGCATGCAAGATCGACATCCTAAATAAGCAATGACGGTTGGAGATGCAAATAAGAGATTAGGGTGGAGGCAACAACAACTATCTATGTCCCCAAAAGTAAAGTTAACAACAATGTTAACAACAAGTTTACGAAGAGTAAGATTATAACTGAGTTTGGGTTAGAATATGACAACACATCTTCCTCATATATTTTAGTTTCTTTTATGTTATCTCAACCTAAAACATTCTAAATATTTCATGCATCTATGCCCAAACCCAAGTGAACCCCATAAGTACGTATTATTCATCTCAACTTAACATAAGTTAAGGTTCAATTTATATAGAATTTACACATCTCAAGTACATGAATATATCACGGAGCAGAGACAATTTTTAAGTCTACCTCCACATAAATACAATCCATTTCATGTACATCATAATTGGGATACGCGTTAGCCCTCACATAACGATGGTCTATTTCATGACTAAGGTAACACTTTTCTCTATCTATCGGGGTATCAAAGTGGTCTCTGTCGTAATCAAGACCAAAGTAAATCTCATCTTTATCTATTGGGTACGAAAATGGTCTCCGTCGTAATTATGACCGGGGTAAAAACCATCTTTGTCAACTGCGTACCAATGTGGTCTCCGTCATAATCATGACTAGGTTAAAGCTCGTCTCTATATACTGGGTAACGAAGTGGTCTCTGTCATATGTTTCTCATTAGGATATCCCCTATAGTACATATCCCACGAGAATTTACACGCAATATGTTGCACATAATATCGAAAATAAGTAATCTTAATTACATAAAGATTTCAAGTCTTAAATTCAGATTCATTAACTTTATTTCTCTTTTATAACTAAGAAAAAAATCTCCAAATCGATGCCAAGTTCCAAACGCAACCAAACAAATCCTAACCATTTCTTGGCCTAAACCAGAGTGTTCGATCGATCAATCATCCCAGAAATCATATCATCATCTTCCTTATAGGAATTAACCTAAAAAATCCTCCATTAATGGACTTATAAGATCCTAATTGATCACAATAATCATATATAATTATATATAAGTGTTCTAATATCATTTCCAACCTATCACTAAGATTTTTATATAACTTTAACAAGATTTAATGATATAACTTCCAATTTCACCCAAGAACTCTAGAATTCCATCTTAGATCAATTTAATGCAAATTAGATATCAATTTATTCCATTATCAAGGGGCTTTTATATGTTTATCAATGCTTAACCATCTTCTAACAATTTCATATCAATTCCATCTTTGATTCAATAAGAATTCAATTTAATTCAACCTATGCCAAGAAATTGAATAATAATTTAAATTATGATATTAATTAAATTAATAAACTAGTTAATTAATCTCCAAATTAAATTTTAATTAAATTATGTTTTTATTCAAATGAATAATTACATTATAACACAGGAAAAAATAAAACCCTATAATAAGTAAACTTGCCTTGATTGAAAGGGATGGAATTCAATTTCAAATTCCCCAATTTTCCTCTTCTCGAAGTTGCCTCCTCTCTCTAGCTCCAGGGTTTCTCTCTAAAAGGTTTAGGATGAATTAAGGTTTACCCAATGATCTCATATTATGTTAATTTCAAAAATTAGGGTTAAGCCCCATGTGGGACTCAACCTAAAGAGTCTTAAATACTTTTCTAAACAATCTAAACAAAAGCCCAAGTCCAATACTAACCCATATGGCTTAAAATTCATTATTTTTAGTCCTAACTAAACATTATGCATGTACTAATTGTTATTACCAAACTAATATCCCAATGTTCCAACCATTACGAGTCTAAGATTAATAATAATTAAATTATTTATGTAATAATTATGAATTTATTACTGTGACTTAAGTCCGATTTATGTAAATATACCCAAATAATATGAAAATATAAACAATGACATCATAAATAGTGATCTAAGGTACATATAATCATAAATACTAATTCTATCATTTAATTAATGCATTAAAATTACCGAGTATTACCCTTTACATCGATCCTATTTACCTCAATTCTACGTGTTGAGGTACCCGTCCGTCGAGTCGGGATAATGGGACCCGATCCTCTCCTATAGCCTTGGGTATGGGGCCCGTGCATTTAGTATGGTGGCATAGTGGTTTCCCATTAATGTTACTTTAAGGATATATATTTAGGACGTCCTATAACTATACCTATGTGACAACCCGCAATCCGAGATAAGGGGTGGCCAGCCCGATACTCAAACGTAACAGGGATCATGGATGGATATCATTCTCAGCATCACAAATATAAACTGAGTATACGGGAAAACCACCCAATAAATCAGAAAACGGGTTGCCAAAAAGTGTAAAATTTTAAAAAAATGCGGTTATGAAAATTTAAACTAACAACCCAGTCTGACGAGCAAGTGGAATTCCAAAAGATAACATATAATATAACTAAAACGAAGGTACACAAATGGACCGAATAAGCTGTCGGTCCACAGCTACATAAGACAGCGTACATCAATATAAAAGGTCTTACATAGTACAACCATTAATCAAATACAAAAGTTTGGGCCACACGCCCGAGGGACAAGACCCGATCATATCTAGAATAACAAGAATGAAAGCGTCTAATACAACATCCTGTAATAACCCGCAAAGTCTTACAGCTCGTCGAGGGTGCAAGGAACTTGGAAAAGTCAAGTCGGGCGTCCTTGCGGTGGAGCACCTGAGCGGATACAAGAATATATATACAACAAGGAAAGTAAACCGGTCAGGGCCGGGTTCTATATGATTACCAGAAGAATAAAAGCATGATAGATATGAATAGTTTCACATGAATGATGAGGATGATAAAATGACATGCTATCTAAAATTACAAGCAGAAATTTAAGGTAACGCAATTTAATTTAAAACTCTTCCTTATTAACACAATTTCCATTTCCTTCAGGCATTCCTTATTAGGAATAAAACCATATAATTGGTTAAATCAAGAAGTTATAATTTCTGTTCATTAATTAAAACTTCCCATTTTATCTTTCCATTCCTTATTAGGAATATCATTTACATCAAGTGCTCTTTATGTAACATATATTATTCCCGTGCTCTTCCTGGCACATATTTATGCTCTTTATGGCATTTAACAACCATCAAGTCCAACTTGATGAAAATATAGTTATACTCATATACATATAACGATATCTAAGACCGCCAGTCCGGGTTTCCCCGCTGTGCGCGCCCCTAAATGACCATCATCTTCCAGGGCCTAACATAAGACAACCTGGGCACCTAACGGAACACGTCGGGAAGCGGCCATGAGCCTGCGTGGTAGCCAAGACCACACCCGGAATCTCCCTACCCCAGCAGAAAAATATACAACCATAAACGCTCCCATGGCCTAGGACTATATCCACCCTGCATTCATTAGTCAGGGGGCTTCACCTCACGAGCGAACTTCCCTTATGATGTCATTTAGAGAGGTGTGTAACAGTAAATTAACATTTACATTTATCATCATGTTATTTCCAAAAATCCATTTCCATTAATCATGTGATTGGTTCTTTTTATTAAACCTAATATCATTAAACAACGGGGTTCATTCTAAATTGAACCTATTATCTTTAAACGCCTATGGGTTCATTTTATGCGAACCTAATTCCCATCGAATTTTATCATTTATTCCTCAATTTACAATCCCCGATTAATTCTCCAAAAGATCATTACGATCCTACAAATCTCCAAAGCCTATGCAACTTGACAAGCCCTTCTAGTCTCCAAGTTAGGGTACCTAACTTCCAAACTTCTAAGAGTTTGAATAAAAGAAGTAATGCCTTAGAATTTCTTTTAAACCTCCCCGAAACAAACCCCAGATGAACCCATTTCTAGTCCAGGGTAACGACCAAACTCCATAGCTACTCTAGGACTCTAAGTTTACTTCTTGAAAGAAGTTTCCTAAGTCCTAACCCTAAAGAATAAGGAGGAAAAATTAAAAAAAAAAGACCCCCAAAATCTGCTGGAACCGAATCGATTCGCTCTGAAAGCGAATCGATTCGGACAATAAAATTTGGTTTCTGCAGTTGCCGAATCGATTCGGTCTAAATCCGAATCCATTCGGACAACCAGACCTGGGATTCTGCATCTATGCGAATCGATTCACCCAAGGGGCCGAATCGATTCGCCCCTGCGAAAATGCCAAGAATGGCTATGGAGTCTTGAACTCCAAAATTCTAAACAAACCCAAAACAGCCAAACCCAATCTATTTAATGGAAGTAGTACACCAAAAATACACCCAACTACCATCATTTGTAATGTTTATCATCCAAATCAATCTCAAAGGGATAAATACCCAAAATTCCACCAAAACCCTAACATTTCTAAATCATAAATATCATGGCAATTTATTCTACTTAAACCATAAATTTGCAAGTAGATTACTTGCCTCAAGGTAAGAATCTGATTTGATGAAGAAGGAGGCAACAATCCAAGCTCCAATCTCTCTTTTCCTCCCAAGTTCTCTTCCTCTCTCTATTCTCTCTCTAGGGCTCAATTGTGTAAAATGGAAGAATGGGAATAGGGGTGGGGAAATAAAACGGGGCTTAAGTCTAAAAAGCCCAACTTAAAATTCTAATACGCGATATACTAATACGCGACTACACTATTTAAGCCAAAACCAGTCAAAAGTGCCCGAAATGCCAAAATGCAATGTGGCACTTATTTTGACTGTCTCACACCTACCGGGACTAACTACACTATCCGAATTATCATTTGGAGATTTTATAACTCATTTTACTTCCGGTTTCATAATAAACCAAAATGTCATTTTAAATCTTTATGACATTAAAATTACCACATGCAAGTTTTATCTACTCACGAGGTAACTACACAACATATTAGTAAATATTGACTTGACATATCAAATTAATATTTACTCAGCATCTTATCATATTATAACTAATTACTACACATGGTAATTAAGGATAAAATGGGCTATCGGAAGAGAGGGTTATTACATACTCCCCCCCTTAAAAGGGAATTTTGCCCCCAAAATTCGGATATACGTCGCAAGAAGAAGTGCGGATACTATTCCCGCAAGTCATCCTCGCGCCCCGATGTCGATTTCTCGACACTAAGCTGACTATAAAGAACTCATCCCCAAAGTATTACCGGAGATACCAACGTAACTCTACGCTCTAAGATAGCAACCGACTACGTCTAATAAGATCCGTCAAGTTGCACCTACTTCGAAAGGAATGTGCCTAAAGGCACCGTCACATCCTTCGTACTCCCTTGCATGAGAGACAAGGAACGAATTATGAACTTGTCGCAAAATGTTTCAATAAAGCGAGCAAATAGTCTACCGGACCCACCGCGACATTTCTAGGAAAGGTACGACATCATGCGGTGCAAGTTTTCCCCTTTCTCCTCGAAACGCATAACGCCCTTCACAGGCGATACTCACCACAACATTTGGTCTAATGTTGTATCGACTGAGCTCAAACTCCCGATGCCTTCTTCTCGCATCGACTAGGCTCTTTCGTCGGTCTTGGTTATACGAGAGACTCATCGTCTCGTACTTCCAACCAACAAGGGAAAAATCAACAAGGCCTAACATACAAGGCTTCTTCTAAAGCGCCGTTCCTACTAGTGAATCGACACCAATTCTATATAGGCGAATTCAACGAGCGGAAAGCATTGTTCCCAACTACTCTTAAAGTTAGGCACGCCTATAAGGAGTATATGCCTCAACATATGGTTTATTCTATTGGTCTGGCCATCTGGGAAAAGACAAGAAGTGATTAACCATAACTCGATTCCCATGACTTTTTTTGGAAACTTGCCAAGAATGAGAAACGGAAGTCTTGATTCAGTGAAACAGCCTTCTCATGCCCAGCCAATAGTACAAGCGACGTATAACTTGGCACATTTCGTCATTACCTTGATGAATCGAAACGTTAGAACCGCGCGATTATTCCGTATCTACTTTACTTAAGTCCCTTTTTGTTCAGGACAAAATTCTCTTAAGGGAAACGCACCCCACCCTCACTGTTAAAAGAGCAGAGCTCGATTTCCTAAATCAACAGCTTATCTTGAAATAAGATGTTGTTCGCACGAAAGACTAAATTCTGCCCAGGAAGTAGCATCTCTCTTCCTATACAGCGATCACCCCCAAGATGGACTTCAACTTAAGTAGGGGATAATACTCCTTACAAGTTTAAACTTGTGAGGCGCATCCACCATAAATCGACACTCCAGTATTATCACTCCCCATCATGGCAGAGACTTGCTAATGGAATCTACCTTCGAGCTTAACCACGTGGCTCAGGGGTACGAGTTAATTCACCCTTTCGTTACCTCCGTAACACTCCACTACGTGAGGCCTCATCTCCTTAGGCCTTAACTACCACTTCTTGAAATCCTCCCACTTCACACAACATGGAACCAATCCGTTGATACGAGTTTACGCATGGCTTAGTCATGGTCAACTCCTAACAACCCTCCTAATCTTACGTCCCATACTAAAAAGACCCTACGACTAAACAATCCTAAAGTCTATCTACCTATACCCTATCTAAGTCTTATACCCCTAATGCTAAGTATATCCCTACTACCCAAGACCTTTCTCAACTTCCGACATTTGCTCAGTTTCGTGCGTGGGACGTCTCGCCGAAGCGAAATCCAAACAAGGAACCCTCCCGTTACACTACTACCTCGCGTTGTCAGTCATCGAGGGGTACAGGTCTAAGACACATGTTCGGGACTAAAAGATTCTACAGCTACACACTAACTATTTAACTAACAAAAGAATATTAACAATCCAAAGCTGACCCTTCGTGAAACCCTAGGGTTATATACCCTATAACATATGCATCTCAATAAATAGCCTTCTATTCAAAGGCATAACCCGAAGTCTCAATTCGACTTCGTACTCCAGTCTCCCTCATATCCATCAGAGGAGAGAACTATATGCAGTGCTCCTAAGTCGCACTATAATAGCCATCAATCATCCTAGTACGTGATTTTTGGCTAAACTTTCCAATCCCACTTCCGACCATAATTTAATAAAACAAAATAAAATAAAAGGGAAGAATAGCATATCTTCACTCACAACATCGTTAAGTGTTCATGCGGCGGAGTGTCTCGCAAAGAGAAATCCAAACAAGGAACCCCTTCGTCACATGCCTACTTAACTAGTTGATCATGGAGATAGAACGTAATACACACAAGATAAAAGAAAGGAAAGGTAGTGTATCCCCACTCCCAACGTCGTTAAGGTTCGCGCGTGGAGCGTCCCGCAGAAGCGAAATCCAAACAAGGAACCCCTCCTATACGCTACCACTCAACTTGTTGGTCGTGGAGATAAGGGATAGCAATTACATACCAATATCACATCATACTCCACCATATTAAGGAAGAGTAAATCGGCCTCAAGCACAATTTAATAAGAGAACTTCCTATATACATACAAACAAAAGAAAAGAGCGAACCATTTCCCATAGGACTCGATACTAATGAAAATACTCTCAGCAGATATTATGAAATCTGTAATCTGAGAAAAGCTCGTAAAACAAATGAGCGCGTAACACCCGCATCGAATAACATATAACTCACTCATCTCTGAGAAAAACTTTACCCTCAATAACGGGTGGTGCCGGCAGGGCTGGAGGAAACATAGCCTCCCGATCAAGATAAACACGTCCATACTGTAGTTGCCCCTGCTGCGGAGGAACAACCGTAATAGGTACCGGAGGTGGAAACAGAACACATGGCTGCTGCGGAGCCCGAGGAAACTGACCCCCAATCATCTGAGGACACTCCTTCTTGTAATGACCTGCCTCCCCACATTGGAAGCACCGTCCCTTCATCTCCTCCTGACCTCTACCTCTGTTATTTCGAAATTGAGAAGAGCCTCGGCCCGGATGACCTCTATCTCCAGGGCCACCCCGATCTGCCTGATGCAAAGCACCTTGTTCGTGCCTATTATTGCCCCTCGCAATAAACTCTCCAAGCTTCCCTACTTGCCTCATCTCAGTAGCTTCCTTGCTACCCTGCATATATACTCGATGCTCCTGGCAATGGAGTAAGGCTGCATTCATAACCTCGCCAAAAGTCTGGAAAGCTGGGTTACCCAATAAGTGTTTTCGGATTCCCCAGTTTAGACCTCCCATAAACTTTGAGATCTTCCTCTCTTCCGGAGTCACCTCATCTGGTACAAAATTTGCTAAACGGGTGAACTCCTCTTCATACTCCGCTACAGACCTCTCCCCTTGCACTACATCTTGCAACTTCCTCTTCATCTCCCTCTGAACAGCGGGAGGGAAATACTTAAGATCAAACAAAGCCCAGAACTCAGTGATTGACATGGTGTCTCTTTGCTCTGGGGTGGTCATCGTCTCCCACCAGTGTAACGCAGATCCGACAAGCTTAAAGGTGGTAAGGACTTGTTTCTTATCCTCACTGCATTCTATCATTCGAAGGTGGCGTTGTATGTCTTTCTTCCATTAATTGGCTTTAATAACATCCGCACCTCCCTCGAATTCCGGGGGATTGCCCCTTAGAAAGGACTCCCTAACCCTTTCCCACGGAGTAAGTCCCGTAGGAGCTTGAACACCTGGGGCCTATGGAAATTGTTGGATCACTACGGACATGGAGGCATGAACCGCTCCAGCCACTATGCTTTCTACATCCGCAACATTAACCGTCCCTTGTAGTGGCGGTGGAGGACCTACTTCCTCCTCCACGACCTTAATACGTCTCGCCGGGCGACCTCTCTTAGACGGCATCTGAGATGGAAAAATAATAGTATTAGAATGCTAATTAAAACAATCTATCTTGCAGAAGATCGTAAACATAAGCATCAAAGAAATCCTAACATTAGGCTCTACATCAAAGAACGCTACGGTAGAATGAGACAAGTCCACACAGATCCTAGTACTCTAGAACCTGATGCTCTGATACCATCTGTGACAACCCGCAATCCGAGATAAGGGGTGGCCAGCCCGATACTCAAACGTAACAAGGATCATGGATGGATATCATTCTCAGCATCACAAATATAAACTGAGTATACGGGAAAACCACCCAATAAATCAGAAAACGGGTTGCCAAAAAGTGTAAAATTTTAAAAAAATGCGGTTATGAAAATTTAAACTAACAACCCAGTCTGACGAGCAAGTGGAATTCCAAAAGATAACATATAATATAACTAAAACGAAGGTACACAAATGGACCGAATAAGCTGTCGATCCACAGCTACATAAGACAGCGTACATCAATATAAAAGGTCTTACATAGTACAACCATTAATCAAATACAAAAGTTTGGGCCACACGCCCGAGGGACAAGACCCGATCATATCTAGAATAACAAGAATGAAAGCGTCTAATACAACATCCTGTAATAACCCGCAAAGTCTTACAGCTCGTCGAGGGTGCAAGGAACTTGGAAAAGTCAAGTCGGGCGTCCTTGCGGTGGAGCACCTGAGCGGATACAAGAATATATATACAACAAGGAAAGTAAATCGGTCAGGGCCGGGTTCTATATGATTACCAGAAGAATAAAAGCATGATAGATATGAATAGTTTCACATGAATGATGAGGATGATAAAATGACATGCTATCTAAAATTACAAGCAGAAATTTAAGGTAACGCAATTTAATTTAAAACTCTTCCTTATTAACACAATTTCCATTTCCTTCAGGCATTCCTTATTAGGAATAAAACCATATAATTGGTTAAATCAAGAAGTTATAATTTTTGTTCATTAATTAAAACTTCCCATTTTATCTTTCCATTCCTTATTAGGAATATCATTTACATCAAGTGCTCTTTATGGCACATATATTATTCCCGTGCTCTTACTGGCACATATTTATGCTCTTTATGGCATTTAACAACCATCAAGTTCAACTTGATGAAAATATAGTTATACTCATATACATATAACGATATCTAAGACCGCCAGTCCGGGTTTCCCCGCTGTGCGCGCCCCTAAATGACCATCATCTTCCAGGGCCTAACATAAGACAACCTGGGCACCTAACGGAACACGTCGGGAAGCGCCATGAGCCTGCGTGGTATCCAAGACCACACCCGAAATCTCCCTACCCCCGCAGAAAAATATACAACCATAAACGCTCCCATGGCCTAGGACTATATCCACCCTGCATTCATTAGCCAGGGGGCTTCACCTCACGAGCGAACTTCCCTTATGATGTCATTTAGAGAGGTGTGTAACAGTAAATTAACATTTACATTTATCATCATGTTATTTCCAAAAATCCATTTCCATTAATCATGTGATTGGTTCTTTTTATTAAACCTAATATCATTAAACAACGGGGTTCATTCTAAATTGAACCTATTATCTTTAAACGCCTATGGGTTCATTTTATGCGAACCTAATTCCCATCGAATTTTATCATTTATTCCTCAATTTACAATCCCCGATTAACTCTCCAAAAGATCATTACGATCCTACAAATCTCCAAAGCCTATGTAACTTGACAAGCCCTTCTAGTATCCAAGTTAGGGTACCTAACTTCCAAACTTCTAAGAGTTTGAATAAAAGAAGTAATGCCTTAGCATTTCTTTTAAACCTCCCCGAAACAAACCCCAGATGAACCCATTTCTAGTCCAGGGTAACGACCAAACTCCATAGCTACTCTAGGACTCTAAGTTTACTTCTTGAAAGAAGTTTCCTAAGTCCTAATCCTAAAGAATAAGGAGGAAAAATTAAAAGAAAAAGACCCCCAAAATCTGCTGGAACCGAATCGATTCGCCCTAGGGGCCGAATCGATTCGCCCCAGCGAATCGATTCGCTCTGAAAGCGAATCGGTTAGGATAATAAAATTTGGTTTCTGCAATTGCCGAATCGATTCGGTCTAAATCCGAATCGATTTAGACAACCAGACCTGGGATTCTGCATCTATGCGAATCGATTCGCCCCTGCGAAAATGCCAAGAATGGCTATGGAGTCTTGAACTCCAAAATTCTAAACAAACCCAAACCAGCCAAACCCAATCTATTTAATGTAACTAGTACACCAAAAATACACCCAACTACCATCATTTGTAATGTTTATCATCCAAATCAATCTCAAAGGGATAAATACCCAAAATTCCACCAAAACCCTAACATTTCTAAATCATAAATATCAAGGCAATTTATTCTACTTAAACCATAAATTTGCAAGTAGATTACTTGCCTCAAGGTAAGAATCTGATTTGATGAAGAAGGAGGCAACAATCCAAGCTCTAATATCTCTTTTCCTCCCAAGTTCTCTTCCTCTCTCTATTCTCTCTCTAGGGCTCAATTGTGTAAAATGGAAGAATGGGAATAGGAGAAAGGAAATAAAATGGGTCTTAAGTCTAAAAATCCCAACTTAAAATGCTAATACGCGATATACTAATACGCGACTACACTATTTAAGCCAAAACCAGTCAAAAGTGCCCGAAATGCCAAAATGCAATGTGGCACTTATTTTGACTGTCTCACACCTACCGGGACTAACTACACTATCCGAATTATCATTTGGAGATTTTATAACTCATTTTACTTCCGGTTTCATAATAAACCAAAATGTCATTTTAAATCTTTATGACATTAAAATTACCACATGCAAGTTTTATCTACTCACGAGGTAACTACACAACATATTAGTAAATATTGACTTGACATATCAAATTAATATTTACTCAGCATCTTATCATATTATAACTAATTACTACACATGGTAATTAAGGATAAAATGGGCTATCGGAAGAGAGGGTTATTACAACCTAGTAGTGCATGAACGCTTCCCGGAGGAATTAAAGATAAGTATTTGTACATTTATTTACAGTATTGAACATACCCCCATATAATTTGATGTGGGTTGAACATACTCACATGTATTATGTATTATGTGATTCTGTAGTGTTGAGATATTTGTATTTTTATGACTATACTAGAGACGTATACACTTGATATTATGACTTGGGAATAATATTATAAAATGTACTAGAGACGTATGTACTGAACCATGATTCGGGAATATTAAATTGATATATGCTAAGATATACATTTAGAATCTTAACATGAGATAACTAAAGTAAGAGAATAATGTTTAGTCAGTAAGATACTGTTAATGTAAGAGATTACCATAGAGTAGGAGATTCTTAATTCCATGGTGAACTTAAGATTGTTAAAGTAAAGCATACTTCATTAAAAGATGAAATTATATCACACGGGTCTCATTCGGATTTGGCATTAGAGCTGCATGCTTATTTATGTTATTTCAGTTAGGGAAACTTTAATAACTTGAAAATAAATTAATATCTGAGGAAGATGTGTTACTGTCTTAAATGTAGTTATATTCTTAACCACTGTACACTTATTATATTTAATTCTATTTATTGAATTATTATTACAGGTCTGAGGCCATAGTCGCTGCCTCTTACTTATGCTAATCATTGGAGAAGTTTCTCTATCACTAGTTCTATTTATGATTTCCTAGGATGCAGTTACCGAGCATTGTAGCTCATTTACATTCTAGTATTCTTTAATATTTCAGTTTACAAACAATTGTATTATTTCAGTTTCCTAAGTCATATATTTTTATGAGATATATTATTCTAATTGGAGTACTTATTTGAAGTTGGATACTATTGATATTTATTATATTCCCTTTTGGGAGTTTTTATACTATTATTATTTGGATGTTATTAGAGATGTTTCAATTTATTCAACTTTTTATTATTTAGCATTATTTTTGCTTATTAATATTTATAGCATTCATGCATAGAACGTTACTAATCATTTTTTACTCATGTGATGTTTATATTAGAACTAGTAAATCTATTTATGTATTTTATGGGGTGTCACACACGCGTGCTAAAGTAGATCCGAATTTTTGGATTATTTTATATGTCTTGCTTATGATTGTGAATTTTTAGATTTTTGTTATATATTTTTTTCACTTGATCTTTTTATGTTTTAGACTTATTCTCAAGTAATCATAGATATGTTAAGATATGGAGGTTTCATAAACCATCTATGACATTTTGATTTCTTGAATTATGGCCATTAAAAAGTAATAATGATATTTCACACGATATCGTCACATATAAGGGTTTGGTTAGTGTAGATGATTGTTTGAGTTGTCCTATGAAAAAGATTAATGGTGTATTTGAGAGAAAAACAAAAAACGAGTGGAGCGATACTAAATTTTTAGTTTGAAATTATAATCCATTGCATTGAACGTTTTTTGGCATCGGTGAGCACCCGAGAATATAATCAGTTATGAATTTTGAAATCGCTAAGGAAGCATGGAACATCTTTAGTGTCACACATGAGGAACATCACCGTGAGAAGATCCAAGAAAAAATTATTTGAAATTCTTCGAAAAGATAAAATATGAAGGAAGAATAATCATTTGGAGAGTATTATACTAGGTTGACTAATGTGGTTAATGCTCGTATGATTTGGGGAGAGAATTATCGAAAAGTTAGGTAGTAAAGAAATTATTGAGATCCTTGCTTCGAGATTTAATATTAAAGTATCTATTCTCGATGAGATTTCATATATCAATTCATTCAAGTTAAAATAATTCATAGGATCCCTTTAAACTTTTGTGTAAGAGAAGGCTCGAATTCCCATAACCTTAAAAGGTTTAGAATTTCAAGCCAAAACAAGTGAGAAAGAGATAATTTTTGAAGAAGAAAACAAACTTAGTGTTAATGTTGAAGAAGACATCTATCTCCATGTGAAGGTTTAGTAAGTTTTATAAAAAAAGAAAAAAATATCTTTTGAGAGAAAAAGTAAATTTAAGGCAAAAAACAAGAGTCTTCTAAACATAAACACAAAGGTCAAATTAAAAATCACTTTTATAGCTCCAAGAGAGAACAACAAAAGGATGAGGATAAATTCTTTGGTTGTGGTAGATTTGGACATCACATAAATGTTTTTCCCATACATTTGAAAAAGAAGATAAAAACGAACATAGTTTGAGCGATTCCGAAAGTGGATCCTTCTCAGATTTTTCTAGTGATGAGGATGAAAATGAGATAAATTTAATGGTAAAACTAGGAAATGTTGAGTTTAATGAGTGTTTTGATAAAGCGAAACATTATCAAGTAGAGAAGGTGAGTGCGAGTCCTTTAAAGTTCTTTGAAAGAATGTTACGTGTTAAGAATAATTTAACTAGCATTGTTTCCCATGATTATTACACACACACACACACACACACACACATATATATATATATATATATATATATATATATATTGCTAGTGTAACTCATCACATATCTTGTTACACATCATCGTGTGAAAGAGATGATGAAAATATTGGACAAACCTTCGATGATCTTTACAAAAAATACTTAAGAGTTATTTAACTCAAAATTTGAGAATTGTCAAGCTGAAAATAAAAATGTTTTGAAAAGTCTCAACTTGAAAATCATGAATTGGATTAGTTGCAAAATGATCACTTCTCATTTGATTTCATGAAAATGTTAATTGAGTTATAATAAGAAAAACATTTGATATATGATCTTGATAAAAGGTATTCTAAAATTGACAAAATTTTGTTTGAACATAGTCAAGTCAAATATGACAAACATGGCTTGAATTATTCTTATAACTTAAAAAGGAAATGGTCCTAACTCTTTTGTAAAGTTAACTATTAATGTTATACTCAACAATTACACAAGATAACTTGAAATCGGGTCATTAAAACCTTCCTCAATCATCCCTTATATAACCAGTTTTTTTTAAACGGTGAGAAGTGATGTTTAAGGCATGGGTGGCGATGGTAGAGATCTTTTACTGTAGTAATAGGGCGGAGTTTTGATGGAAGGAGTTGTAGGATAATATTGATGGTTATTGTGATTTAATGCTCCAGGACAAATTGCTATGAGTGAGTGGGGTTGGTATAATAGTGAGTACTTTATAATGACCCGTTGGAATGGTCTCGAAAGCCTTTCCCACCGGTTTACAAGCAATACAGAGCTTGAGGATGTTGGAAGTATATATTAAGGATGTATTGAATATACATAAGGGTTCTTAGACAATAATCTAGTCTAAGGATGCTGACTGAGGTAGATTTCCATCTTAACGAGGCCTTGTTGAACCTCTGTAATAATTTCTCTAAAGTGTGGACCCTTTATAGAGTGTTAAGAATTCATTGATGATTCTATCTTAATTGAGTAGACATTTTTAAAGTACTATTGAGGTTGTCCCTTCAAAGTGTAGGCTCTTATTCTAGGACATGTGGTCTGTTGAAGGTGATACACATTCGAATCAACCTTGGAGAGGCCCTTGATTTTCATTTGTCTAAGCTATGGGATATGACTTGTCGGTGGAGTATTGAACTGAAAGGTTAAGTTCATTATTATGGTTTTGTTCTCGTATTAAGAATTAGATCCTCCTCCTGTGGCTTGAGGTTTAATATCATATCTGGTTTCATCAATATCCCCTATTACTTCTTTCGTAACATGAAAGGGGAAATAGTTAAGTGGAAAATAATTATAAAGGGTATCATAGTCTTTTGCATAAATATTTTATCATAAGTTAGATTTTGTGGAGGAGTAATAGGGGTGGAAATTTTAAAAACAATAAGAAACCACGACACAAAATAAAATAAAATTTATGCAAAATTGGGTTTGAGTTAGGACTTTTTAATAAAAAGACCTATTTTGTTTGTGTCAAAATTATGAGTCATGTTATTGTGTCTTGTCCAGTTAATTTTATTTTTTTGGCTCATTGTGCCTATTTTTATTTAATTGAGCATAAAATTTATAAAAAAGAGGATAAAAGAATTTAAAAGAAGAAATTAGCCTTTTAGGGAAGGAAGGAAATAAAGATAAGTAAATGAAGAGATGATGGTGCTTTTACTATTAATTTCAGAAGGAAGAAATAAACCTCAAATCTCAATAAGTCTATAAAGGAGGTCAGAGAAATTTCCATCACATCAATAAAAGATATCAAAATTATGAACAATGCTCAAAAGAGGAGGTGAATTTCATTTGGTGTGGTGAACTTAGTCATTGCATGATGGAATACTCAAATGAAGTTTGAAAAAAAAAGGGTATAAAGGAGAAGAGTGACCACAATGATGAATGACAAAATGTAACATGAAAGCCTAATGGAGTGATCCAGAAGACTTATTCTAGTAACAACTCAAGTGAATTTGACATGGAAAACCTATTCCTAATGCGCTTAGATAATGAATCACAATCATCACACTATTTTGATTTTCAATCATCTTGTGATTAATTCAAAAATAGTTTTTAAGAAAATCCAAAAATGCAATAAAAATATTTAACCAAAATTTCATCAACTAAGAGTTGCACATAATTATCTTTTTGTAGATCATGGAAATTTTTTCCAGGAATTGTACAAAAAAAATGAAATATCTTTCTTGAAAAAGGTAACACACTATTGAAAGGAAAAGGAATTCAAAATAATCCCCATTTAAAGGGAAAGTTAAAATTTATGATATGCAATGAATTTTTTTTATATTAAGTAGCAAGGGAATGAAATTACTCTTGAAAAAATAAAGGAATTATTATGATAAAAGTGGGATTGGTTTATATTAAATTAAAGAATCATAATTTCTTTATCTTTTTAAGACAAAGTTAGAAGATCATTGTACATATTAAGGTAAGAATTCTCATTCAATTAACACTTGTATAAATCTACTAAGAAATACAAAATAAACTTAGGATCCTAGTGTTACAATAAGGCATGTCAATCTCCACGGACGTAACACCCCATTGGGTATCAAAAACAAATATATTCTAATGATTTGTGTAGCTATATATGAAAGCTTCATCCAAAGAAGGAAAATGGTACTTGGATAGTGAATATTGTCCCCACATGATGAGTGATAAAACTAAATTCATCGCACTAATCTCAAGAAAGAAAATTAACTTTCAAAAATAACTCAAAAGTTATAATCACTGGTCAAGATAACACAAGTATACTAAATTATCCTTGCATTGATAATGTACTTATAGTTAATGGATTAAAGTATAATCTAATTAATATTAACCAACTCTTTGATAAATGAACATTATTTTCTATTCCAAACTTTGATTAGTTAAGAATGCATCAAATAATGAAACGTGTTTCATTGAATCTAGATCATCCAATGTACATACATTTTACATAAATGATTTAACAGATCAGAACTTAAAATTTCTCACCGCGCCATATGATTCTTCTTGGATTTGACATTGAAGTTTTGGTCATAATCACATGGAACTAATGCATAATCTATGGAGAAAAGACCTAGTTAGAGGATTACCAAAAGAGGAATATATAAAAGACGTGTTTTTTGATGCATGTCTATATTGAAAACAACATAAAACATATCTCAAAAGGAAAAAGGATGCCATTACATTAAAACCTCTTGAATTAATTCATTTAAACTTATTTGGTCCTAGTCCTATAGCTAACTTGAACAATAAAGTATACAAATTTATAATTATATTCATAAAATTTTGCAAGAAGGTTCAAAATGAGACAATTTGAATCATAAACACATATGAAGTGATAGGTGAAGGTAATTCGATAACAACGATGTGGAAATATATTATAATGATCAAGGTTATGAACATAAATTCTCATATCCATGAACCCCATAGCAAAATGGATTAGTTGAAAGGAGGAATTAATCATTTATTTGTGACACCCTGCTTAATTAAATACTGGGTGATCCCTAGGTCTTTAATAAATTAAAAATAGAATATCCAAATTGGTTCATTCTTAGCATCATTATTGAATGTTTTTTAATATTTATTAACCACCTAATATTTGAAAAGTTGGTGTCAAATTTTGTCTTTATTATTAACATGCCATGGCATAAAATAATAAAATATCACATTCACCATACTAAATTAATCAACACCACAAATGTGGAAATATCGAATCAAATAAAATAGGACGGGAGTAGACACCCCAATCTAAAACTCTAATACAATAATCGATAAAAACTAAATCCACAACTGAATAATAAAGGAAATACAATATCTAGGGAAAACAACTGCTAAAAGAAGATGGGCAACATGCCCGACTGATATAGCTGCATAAAAAAACTACATGGATAAGAGTGGAGGCGTTTAATATAGAGGACCGGCAACTTCCACAATAGCTACAGCACGTCAAGTAATTTGAGCTCCTAAGCTTGGTGTCCCTGTGACTGGACACCTAATATGATTTTCACAAAGAAAATAGATTTGGAGAAAAACGGGCTAGAGCCCGAGTAAAAATAGTTTATTAAAATGTTTAGCAAGTTTCTAAAATGCTTAGAAGCAGATACTATATACATGTTAGCTTTACAAACTCTCACTTGAGATTCTCACCTCTCAACTAATGTGCATGCCTAACATACTTCTAAACCATTCTTTTGCTATCCCTCCTAACTAGTTCGAGTTCATTAAGATTCTAAACTAATAACTCATAATGCCCACCCGTATTGTCCATACCATAACTGTTGATTTTTTGTCTAATTGACGATTATGAATTTCTTATTTTAAATCAAGTTCCCACATTATTTAATGAATTTAGATATCACCATCTTACTCATATACTAAGTACACACAATAGAATTTAATCACAAGTATATATATAACCCTCTAATTATATATACACTAACATAGCACCCCTAGGCTGAGTTGCGATTCATACATACTCTGTCATCAAGTCCCGATACATCACGTACTAAATGAAGGACTAATGGTTCACTATCTCTCTCAAACCATAAAATAAATCACACAACATGGAGGCGAATATAGTTCCAAGCCTATGGGCTACGCACATACCTACGCACCCATATGATCGCTAGCTTATCGTTCTCAGAGATAGGCCTTTCCTACGTTCTATATTCTGAGGTACAAGTCAAAAATTACCCCAATGGCTCATCAGGATATGACTGTCCCGATGAGGAAACCTCCCGTGATAACAAGCAGCGTAGGTACGCCATACGCATAAAAAAATATACAATAGGTATACACATAACCCGCATATTTGTATCATCGGTATAAGCATACACACATCTTATATCATAAGTCCCATACATATTATATTTATATCCCTAATATCCTATGTATTAGTAAATCATAATTTTATTTCTTATTGTGTGTTCCTGGATATCTCTCACCATTCGAAGTGCGGTCATTATTCTCTAGCATAATATTAGTAGTTAACTCACTCATATCCTACTGGTATAAGTCATCATTTTTCTCAAATTGTCGTGACTCGAATTATCCCCCAAATTAGGTTTTTCTCTCCATTGAGGCTAATTAAACATAGCCCTTAAATCCCTCTCTTATGACCAAGCCTAAAACCCAACCTAAGCCTACCGGTACATCGATATAATCCCCATTATATTTAAATTTTAATCCAACAAGTGAATCCCTAACATTTCCTAAATATTTTAAACAAAAAGTGAAAATTGGCCAAAATCTGTGCAGCCGAATCGATTTGGCCAAGAACCGAATCGATTTAGCCAAGAACCGAATCGATTCTCCCCTACATGTATTTTGTTCTCCGTTAAGAAACTACGGGTTTCATGCCTTTTTAACACCAAAACCTGCATTAATCATTCCCAAACTCCCCAAAAATTATACTAAACTTTATACCAACATATATGAATGATTTCTAACTTACAAGAATCATGAAATCATCACGAATCATCAATTAATCAAATTAATTACAATTAAATTCTCAAAAACTCTACTTCATCACTTTTATTCAAGAATCACTATATAATCCAGATTTCTTCACATTTGGATAATCCCAATTCATCAATTTTGTCCTATAAAACTCAAGTAATTTAACCTAACATGATTCTAACTCAAGAATACATTTTAACCTCCAAAGATTGATTGAATTCTCTACAAATTCATGGGAATAATCATCCTATTCTAAGATGGATACATCATATGCTTATAAATTAGCAAGTTTAAACACTTGCCTTTTACTATAGGTCTGATCTGTTAGAGATGATGGGTATGGTGGTCTTCATCTTCCCCAGATCTACGTGGTGTTCGTGTTAGTGGTGCAATTGGAGTAGGAAGTGGTGGCTCTAGCCTTTGGAACCTCCTCTCTTCTCCCTCCTATGGCCTCTCTAAAACTCTACGAATTGTAACTCTCAAAGACTCCTATCACTAGATGATATAAACTTCTAAATTTCATAGGTCATATTTCCCCAAAAAAATACAAATGGCTAAAATACCCCTCCGGGGTGTCGGTTTGGCCTAAAAGTGCCCCAGGACTCAAACTAAACCCCCAGGTAGGCTTTTCTGACTATCTAGGCCCGTTTGAACACATTGGCACACTCAAAACGACCATTCAGATGACTTAAAAATAAATTACTTTTTATTTCATTAAAGTGAGTCCCGACACAACTGACACGCGCGTCCGACTAAAATACTGTAACTGTCGTATTTTTTACCCGCGATGGTTTTAATATATTCATAATCTCATTTTACTTTATTCACTAAGTAATGCTCAATATAATTCATGTAAATAAACACCAACCCTTGTCTCTCTAGTTAATATTTATTTTAATCTGAATTAATTTCTCGTATTTAATTTAATTAATCCTATATTTAACATAATTAAAAATATGGGGTGTTACATTGTTAAAATGGCTCGCACAATGCTCAATTGACACAAGTTAACGAATTATTTGTGGGTGAATGCTATCAACATGTATTTCCATGTAATAAATAGAGTTACAATACTAAAAATTATTGACAAAACTCCTAACGAGATAGGTAAAGGAAACAAGCCATATATTCACAGTTCATAGTCTTCAGATATCCCAATGATAGTCACAATCTAAAAAAGTTAGATCCAAAAATGAATGAACAAATTTTTTTGGATACTCAATGAATCAAAGAGCATATCAGATCTACAACAAACAAACTCCAGTGGTACAATAATTAATTCATGTTAGGTTTCATGAAATTAATCCCTAAACACTTGAGAATTATGGTGGTGATGAAGATATAGAAGATCTAAAAAAATATGTTAAGACTTTTTGCTTAGAAAGGAAAGAAGATGAATATAACCAATCTGTGTATCCTATACAAAGTGGGGAACATCAATCTCTACCTAAAAGTTTGAATTTTATCAATGATCATCCCAAGGATCAAATCATGGGAAAAACATCAAAGAGGAGTAGAAAATAGATTTACGCTACAAAATTTTGCAATAATTTGGCATTTGTGTCATAAATTGATCCCAAAATTATTGATGAGGTCGAAAAAGATAAGTTAGAAATGTAAGAGGAACTTAATCAGTTTAAATGAAAACATGTACGGACGTTGGTGCCTCCACCAAACAATCACATCATCATTGGAACAAATGGGTTTTCGAGAACAAGCATGATGAGTCCAAAATTATTGTAGATAACAAATCAATTTTTTTCTCACAAAGTTATAACCAAGTAGAAGGAATCCACTATGAACAGACAGTTTCTCGCATCGTAGAAGTTATTATAATATTGTTTGCTTTTGCTTGCTATAAAAATTTTAATATTTTCAAATGGATGTGAAAAAGTGATTTTCTAAATGGATATTTTGATGAAAAAATCTATGTAAAAAAACTCTCTGGATTTTAAAATCATTAATTTCCAAATCATATTTTTAAACTCACAATAACATTATATAGTCTCAAAATAGTCCCACGGGTTAGTATGAATGATAAAATGGCTTTCTTACTTTGAAAGGTTTTAATATGGGACAAGTTGACACCAGTCTTCTATTAAAATTAAAAATAAAGATATTTTACTGGTACAAATCTATGTTTCTGATATTTTTTTTGGGTTAACCAATAATTAAATATGTGACAGATTTGTCCCTTGCATGGAAAGTGAATCTGAAATGAGTTTAATTGGAGAACTCAAATTTTTCATCAGTCTTTAAGCCAAATAATCTAAAAATGATATTTTCATCAATCAATTAGAATATATTCATGATTTAATTGATTTTTTTACTATTCAACTCTAAAATCCTTAGCACACTCATGAGCACAAATTTCAAACTTGAAATCAGTGATGATGGAAAAATCGTTGACAAAAATTATATTATGGAATGGTTGGTAATTTATTTGAAGTCTCCAATTTTAATATCTTAAGAAATATTATTTCCTTTTTATATGCGGAAGCGAAGAATGATGATTCAACTAAAAACAAATTTTAATTTATTTTTCAAATTAAACTTAAACCCAAGTGAAAATTAATTAAACACACACAAATATTAATTTCACTTAAACCAATTAATCCAAGTCCTAGAATTTGCCTAAGTCGTATTTTTCATTAATAGACTTGAATTAAATAAACAATTACCCAAATTTAATTAGCACCCAATTAAATTAAGTGTGACAATTAAAACCATTTTTATCTTGAATTACCCTAAGCATGAGTTCTAAGTTATTATGCAAGATAAAAATAAATCAATCACACTACGCCACGAAGTACGAGGAAAAACCCAAGATGGGAAACAACCTCGGACGACCCTAGCCTCAAATCCACTAAGTACGGAATTTACAATTACAAGACAAAAGACTTACATCACACGACTCTAACCCTCTCAAGCCTCGATGCTCGTTCTTGCAAACACCTCCACTTAGCGAATAACCCCGGAGCTCCACCGCGGTCTCGGAATCCACCGATCAGACTTTATGTGGTCACCGTCACCCAAACTAGGAGCCTTTCTCCAAGTGGGTAAATCAACGTAAACAACTTCTTCTTTGTGGGATTTAGAAGCAAACCCAAACACTCTCTTCAATTCGGTGTAGAGATAAACCCGGTGCCAAAATCCAAGAAAGATGTATATATAAATGAACTTGGATAAATAAAACTATGGGTGAAAACTAGAGTGGTAGATGAATTTTACTTTGAAAATTATCACTCAAAACATGATCTTTTTCTCTTTATAATTTTGCTCTCAAAACACTCTCTAGGAGTTAAAAGGATATGAAAAATATTTTTTATAAAAATGGTTTCCCGCACATAATAAAGTCTGAGAAAAATCAGTTAAGAAACAAGTGGGGAAGTGGGAGAAAACTGCTTAAAAACCACCAAAAACTGTTTCCGCCTGGCGCCTCGTTCGAACGACATTTCGTTCGAACGAAATCTCGTTCGAACGAGACTTCTAACGAAGTTCCAGATTGAACTCGTTAGAAATCTCGTTCGAACATAAGGTTCGTTCGAACGACATATCGAACAACATTTCAAAGGCCTAAACTGGGAACTCGTTGGCAAACTCGTTCGAACGACATCTGGTTCGAATGAAAAACTCGTTCGAACGACATATCGAACGAACTTCCAGAAAGATCATAAATTTCAATTTTAGCCCAGAAACTTTATATACTTTTATTTTAAAGTTTGATAAAATCTTTCTTAAATTAAAACAATAGTTTTAAATAACCTAACACCCAAATAAACTTGTTCCAAGCTCATATATATATGTAATTCATTCATACCTTGGGAGCATGGAACTACTGTTGTTGACGTTGAAACGAGGCACATAAACCACGGCTTTTGATGAAGCTTTATACTCTTTGCCGCTACGTCTTCAACTATACACATCATAGGCTTGAGAGATGATCAATATACTCTATCCTATGACTCAAACATTTTTGTCTGGAATTGAGCCAAAACTACAAAGGACTCAATCGAAAATTTGCGTCCTTTACAAATCGCCCCCTTTGGCTATTCCGGGACAAAAACCAACAAAAATCCTAAAGGGCCGTCAAGCTCTAGTAGACTAATAAAAAGTCCCACCCAAAATAAAAATACAATGCTTTACTCAAACAACCCAAAGGATCAACAATCGTTGTCGTTGAAAGTTGCCGCTTTATAAAATAATTCCTGCACACTTAGGCAAACACATTACACGCATAGGGGAATATCAAAATAAATGCAAGTAAAGTCAACTACTCCTCCTAAATTAATTCACTCCCTTTATCAAGTATGATCAACTTAGAAAGACGTCTCCCCCTAAGATAAATCTCCCTTAAACTAAGATACGATAATAATAGGATTAGATACCATTTCTCCCTCTATCATTCTCCCCCTTTTTGTTCAGGAATAGACAAAGGCTTAAAGATACAATAAAATAACAACTTAGACCAACTAAGATGCAATAAAACGATACCAATATGATATATAAATTATTAAGCATAGGACATCAACAACAAATGCAATAAGATGGATACCAAGTATGAATTAAAGCATATATGGATTAGAAATCAAAGCAAATATTAAACAAAAATATCAAATTATAAGAGGAGTCTTTCACACTCGTATGGAAAAAATGTGTCATATGAAAATGGAAGTGTTGGGGTGTGAACTAGTAAAGATTAAGTTTAGACCCAATCACTTAAAAACATGTTCACGGAGTTCTCATTTGATTGCAAACTTCATCACATTTGAATATAACCTCACGTGACAATATAGATTGAACTAAATGAACAAACTTACGCAATGCATACAAGCCTAGCATATTGATGATTCTACAAACCAATAGAGTCATGACATGAGATACGCAACTAGGATAAACGGACATTGTGAAAACCGTTGATATACCATCCAATCTCCCTCAACAAGCATTTATATTATTTTTGAATGAAATTATAATCAAACATAGGCCTTGGCAATTATTTTTCTTTTTAATGCCATATTTTCTGTTTTTAGGCCTTTGGACCACATATTTCTTTTAGGTCCATTCAAAATGGTGGCTTACAATAACAAAGGATCACTAAGTCCTTTTGGAGCCCTTCCCCGAGCACATTTTTATTTATCATGTTTTCATTTTTCACACAAATCTCACGTGCAACGGATTTTGACATGCACTAGTCCTCCTAAGTCACAAATATGTAGATGACAAGATTGGAAGGAGAACACCTCACATAGCTCAAATATACATATGAAGTTAAAATTTCAAAAGAGCTTGTGCATGTGTGAATAGAGGCATATAAAAATAGAATCCATTTAAACAACACAAAATTCAACTACTCCATGTAAGCATGGTAAAGAACATAATAAGGATTGATAATCTAAACCAAAAGTTCTAGCCACATGAGAGCATTAAAGGAGGGATTCAAACACAAGTATATGCTACTTAAAGTGTGTCAAACCAAAATACACACAAAATAAAATCTTTTTGAGTTTTTGACATTTTTAACCAAAATTAAAAATATATACTCACATGACAAACAAAAATCATTTGAATTTTTTATTAAGCTTAAATTCCAATAGATAAAAACCAAATGATAAACAAAAATCTTTTTGTATTTTTCATTTAATGCAAACAACAATGAAGAAATAAATACAAAATAAAAACAAACATCATTATTCTAGCATGTGATTAAGCATGGGGCATAAACTAGAAAATGATTAAACAAGCATACATTTAGCATGTGAATATAGCATGAAGTATAAACGCTAAAGTATGCAAACACTAACACATTCATCCTTTAGATTTAGCAAGGGAGGAAGCATGTGAAAGTAAATGAGAATCAAAAACCCTATCTTGCAAGGCAACCAAGTCTGATTTCCTAACCCAAATTAATAAAGAATAACTATCTGGGGGTGTAGGAATTTTCAATATATTGGTTGCTTTACGTTGGGATTTTCTTGGAATTCGTTTAAGATCAAAACAAAATTTCCTAATATGACCTTTTCGACTACAATGTGTACAAGTAAAAACATGTCAAAAAGATTTACCTATGGAGTGATCTTTAAAAGCTTTCCTAGTAGATTCTCCTAAAACGTTGGTTTTGGCTTTATGAGTAAATTCATTACAAGTATTGAAGCCTAAACCACACATGTCATTTTTAATTTGGACCGTTCATAAGATTTTATCTAATTTTTCCGAACGACACTCCAAATTAAATTTGACATTACTAGAGTCTTTTAATTTATTTTGCAATTCTAAAATTTTAGACTCTAATAAAACATTTCACTCTTCAAAAGCAAGAAGCTCCTTTTTCAAGGATTCCATTAAACCTCTAAGGCTATATCTCTCGCATTCTACATATTCAAGCTTCTCTTGAAGAGTCCTCTCACGTGTCTTAAGTTTTTCTACCAACATATTATCATCAATGACCTTGACACGCTCTTTTAAACTAGCTTCTAACTTCAAATTAGCTCTTTTTACTTTAATAGATTCTTTATAAAGTTCTTGAAAAGCATTTTGAAGTTCACTCACATTAAACTCTTCTTCATTTTCACTCTCTTCTCCACTCTCACTATCATCAAAAGGAAGGGAATAAAAATTTTTGACCTTGGAAGTGTCATGAGTTTGAGTATCTTGATGAGAAGATTCACTTTCGGTGCTCACATAACTAGCCATAAAAGCCACAAAATTTGGCTTAGTGGGGGAATCGGGTCCCTCTTCCTTATCATTATCACTAAGGGTCGCATTATATGAAATGGGTCGTTTACCCTCTTTCCTTAGTTTAGTGGGGCACTCAGAAGCCCTATGGCCATAACCCTCACAACCAAAACATCTATTAGACTCGTCCCTATTTAAATTTTCATTAATAGGTTTAGGAATCTTCTCGGCTTTGTCATACTTAGGAGTTTCAAATTTCTTAAAATCATTTTTCAATTTATCTTTGTTAAATTTAAGAAATTTTCTAAATTTACGAGCAAACAAAGTCATGTCTTCCGAGTCACTATCACTCTCACTCTCTACTACTTGTTTGACATCTTTTCGGGCTTTTAAAGCAACGCCCTTTTCAATTTCTTTTCAGTTTTAGAGGGAAACATGTCTAGTTCATAGGTTTGTAAATCACCTACAAGCTCTTCTAATTTCGTAGAGGCTAAAGTTGGTAAAGAATTTAAAATAGTCACTTTTGGAATAAATCTATCGGGAAGGGACCTTAATATTTTCTTTACAACTCGCATGTCGGGTATTTTCTCTCCCAAGTTAAAAGATGAATTGATAATATCGAAAAGTCTAGCATAAAATTCATCAAAAGTTTCATTATCGTTAATTTTGATAGTTTCAAATTGAGTGGTGAGGTTTTGGATTTTCAAAGCTTTAACGACACTTGTACCTTCGTGAGTGAGTTGTAAAATATCCCAAGCTTCTTTAGCGATCTCACACGTCATAATACATTGGAATTCATCTGGTGTGACAGCGCTAAACAAGGCATTCAGACCACAGGAATTAAAGTTTGAAAGTTTAAACTCATTCTCAGTCCATCTATCGGTCGGTTTGGGAACACGTTCATTTTCAATTAAATGAGTTGGTGGAGACCACCCGTTAACTACAGACAACCAAACCCTCTCGTCGATAGATTTAAGTGCCGATTTCATACGCGCTTTCCAATACGCGTAATTAGAACCATCGAAAATAGGAAATTTTGAAAATGGAGAAAAGTCCATTTTAGCCAAAAAATAATTAAAGGATCTTTAACGAAATAATTTATCGCTTTGGCTCTGATACCAATTTGAAGTCCCCAATTTTAATATCTTAAGAAATATTATTTCCTTTTTATATGCGGAAGCAAAGAATGATGATTCAGCTAAAAACAAATTTTAATTTCTTTTTCAAATTAAACTTAAACCTAAGTGAAAATTAATTAAACACACACAAATATTAATTTCACTTAAACCAATTAATCCAAGTACTAGAATTTGCCTAAGTCGTATTTTTCATTAATAGACTTGAATTAAATAAACAATTACCCAAATTTAATTAGTACCCAATTAAATTAAGTGTGACAATTAAAACCATTTTTATCTTGAATTACCCAAAGCATGATTTCTACGTTATTATGCAAGATAAAAATAAATCAATCACACTATGCCGTGATGTACGAGGAAAAACCCAAGACGGGAAACAACCTCGAACGGCCCTAGCCTCAAATCCACTAAATATGGAATTTACAATTACAAGATAAAAGACTTACATCACACGACTCTAACCCTCTCAAGCCTCGACGATCCTTCTTGCAAACACCTCCACTTAGCGAATAACACCGGAGCTCCACCGCGGTCTCGAAATCCACCGATCGGACTTTATGTGGTCACCGTCACCCGAACTAGGAGCCTTTCTCCACGTGGGTAAATCAACGTAAACAACTTCTTCTTTATGGGATTTAGAAGCAAACCCAAAGACTCTCTTCAATTCGGTGTAGAGATAAACCCAGTGCCAAACTCCAAGCAAGATGTATATATAAATGAACTTGGATAAATAAAACTATGGGTGAAAACTAGAGGGGTAGATGAATTTTACTTTGAAAATTATCGCTCAAAACATGATCTTTTTCTCTTTATAATTTTGCTCTCAAAACACTCTCTAGGAGTTAGAAGGATATGAAAAAGATTTTTTTTATAAAAATGGTTTCCCGCACATAATAAAGTCTGAGAAAAATCAGTTAAGAAACAAGTGGGGAAGTGGGAGAAAACTGCTTAAAAACCGCCAAAAACTGTTCCCGCCTGGTGTCTCGTTCGAACGACATTTCGTTCGAATGAAATCTCGTTCGAACGAGACTTCTAACGAAGTTCCAGATTGAACTTGTTAGAAATCTCGTTGGATATCTCGTTCGAACATAAGGTTCGTTCGAACGACATATCGAACGACATTTCAAAGGCCTATACTGGGAACTCGTTGGCAAACTCGTTCGAAAGACATCTGGTTCGAACGAAAAACTCGTTCGAACGACATATCGAACGAATTTCCAGAAAGATCATAAATTTCGATTTTAGCCTAGAAACTTTATATACTTTTATTTTAAAGTTTGATAAAATCTTTCTGACAGTTTTAAACAACCTAACACCCAAATAAACTTGTTCCAAGCTCTTATATATATGTAATGCATTCATACCTTGGGAGCATGGAACTACTGTTGATGACGTTGAAACGAGGCACATAAATCACGGCTTTTGATGAAGCTTTATACTCTTTGCCGCTATGTCTTCAACTATACACATCATAGGCTTGAGAGATGATCAATATACTCTATCCTATGACTCAAACGTTTTTGTCCGGAATTGAGCCAAAACTACAAAGGACTCAATTGGAAATTTGCGTCCTTTACATTATTCTATCTTTGTGTAAGTAACCCTAATATTAAGCCTCTCCAAAAATTTCATAGGCTAATTGGTTTGATAAGATCGATATGGCCCACACAGGTTTATATTAACCAACCCATTTATTAAATGGACCATGTGTAGGGCCATGGTCCCCATACGTTACATGTTTATCCCAATCGGCCCTATCTGACACATTCATTAAGACTATTACCACAACCCATTTAGTCTGTTTAAATATTAAAGACACTTTTTTTCTTCTTATAAATACCACTCTTTTCTTTTCATTACTTTTTTTTATTTATCTGTAAAACTATTTATCATACATTTTATAGCATGAGTATATAAATTAACCGCATTAATATCTAAAAATTGGTATATTTGCATTATTAGGCGTATCATATTAGGCCCATTAACCCCTCGTTTACCCTATATAGTCTGGTACCTAGTATAGATTGGGTATTGTTATATATGTTTTTGGTCGAGCCGACTTCCCTTTAAGAAGCACCACCCCACCAAGCTCGACTATCATAACCCATCGACCACTCTTAAATGGTTCGGGTAGCCTCGACTCGACCCATTGGAGAGCCTTATATGATATTGAGTTTAATAACTATTTATGTGCCATTTTCAATCTGAACACAAGGAATGCCACTTAGTAGTAACGTTTATTTTGTTCCCTCATGGATGCCATGGTTTTGGGTATATGGAATCCCAAAACACAACCTTTAATATCACAGGTTACTCAAATGTCAAATGGGTGGGTAAAAAGTAAGTAAAAAAGTACTATTGGGTCATGTTATTTTCTCAAACATTCACTAGTGTAATGGTCAGGGGCTAGTATGAAACTACACTGATTGCACTCACTTCGACGGAAGCCGAATATATTATCATCGGTAGATGTTGCTCCAATATCAAATAACCATTATGATATTTCTTAATTATTTTTTAACAAAATTCTTATTTAATGTGACAACACAAGTGTAATTTGTATCACAAAATACGCGGTGAAACATTCTCGTATAAATTATATTGAAATTCAACACCATTTTTTATAGGATCGTGTTTATAAGGCAGATGTGGAACTTAATTTATTTCCATAGAAAAATAACTTGTAGACATATTCAAAAAACCACTCCCTAATGAAATTTTTTGTCACTTGAACACGATCTTAGCGTAACTCAATTTCAAAATATCATGTAATTTACAAAGGCCTCTCTCGTGAGTGTGCCTTTTGCTCATAGTCTTGTGTATCAACCATCGCTTATGAGAGCCTATTTTATATTTACTTACTATGTGAGGTAATTAAATATAAAATGTTATAATATGGAGTAAGTATTAATTTAATGAAGAAAAGTCAATATTTACTGACTTGTTGTATATTTACTGTATGAGTATGTAAATATCCTTATGTTGAGTTTTATATGTGTCATAAGATTTAAAACGACCCTATGGTTTAAAATGGAACTGGAACTTAAATGAATTATAAAATATCCAAATGATAATTTGGAGGCCATGGTTGATTCCGGAACGTGCGAGATAGTCAAATTATGTGCCATATTGTATTTTGAGGTTTTGGGCACTTTTAACTGGTTTTAACATATATGTGTAGTTGCGAACCATTTAATGTGGTATTTACCACTTAAGTTGTAAATTGTAGACAAGGCACGATTTATGTCTTATTTAAGTCTTCTATTTTCCCCAAATTGTATTACTAAACTTAGAGAGAATAAGAGAGAGGAAGAGAAAGAGTAGAGTAAGGAGAATAGATTGAAGATTGAGGTGGAATTCTTGCTACTACACAAGGAAAATCTGCATTTGTAGGATTAAGGCAAGTTTTCTACTTGCAATATGTGATTTAAGATAAATGATTAGTTGTGATAATTGTGTATTAATCATGGTTTAACTAGTTTAGGGTTTTTGTGGATTTGAGGTTCTTGAATCATTCAAGAATGATTTGGATGATTAATAAGGTTTATGGTGGTAGTTAGTGGTACTTATTATGCATTGATGAACATAATTGATATTGGTTTGAAAGGATTTGAGTTGGGGTAAAATTGGAGTCCAAGACTCCATAGCCAAAATTGGCAAAAATTCGCATGGCCGAATCGATTCGCCCAGGGACAGTTTCCAGGTTTAGGTGAACCGAATTGATTCAGTTTAGTCCGAATTGATTCGACAATTATGCAGAATCCCATATTTTCTGGCCGAATCGATTCGAAAATCCTGCATTTCTAAATTATTTTTCTTTTTCAATTTTACCCCTTTTTCTCTAAACTTAGGACTTAGGAACCTTCTTGTATGAAGTCAACTTAGAGTCCTAGAGTTCTAGGTGAGTTAGTGTACTACCCTAGATTAGAATTGGTGTATATGGGGTTTATTTTGAGGATGAGTGAAGTGATATTTAGGCATTACTATCCATTTATTATTAGTAGGAATCCAGGAGATTACTAAGTGTGCTTGGAGACTTTAGAAGTTAAATTTGAGGTATGATAGTCTATTATAGAGTCCAAAAAAGGACATTTGGGAGAAATAACTTGGGAGTTTAAATATTCCTCGAGGTTATTATGATGATGTGAAGTACATATCGTCCCGGTTAACCATAATGCATTTGATAAAATGCAAATGGATAAAATAAATGATAATTTACTAAATCATGTCATGGTAATAAATAAAATGGTTGAAACACACCCTCTCTAAATACCATCTTAAGGGAAGTTCGTGCGTAAGGTGAAACCCTCTGGCTAATGAATGCATGGTGGATATAGTCCTAAGCCATATGAGCGCTTGTTTTATATTTTCTGCGATGGGTAGGTAATTCCGGGTGTGGTTATGACTACCCCGCAGGCATATGGACGCTTCCCGACGTTGCGATAGGATCCCAGGTTGTCTTGATGATAGGCCCTGGAAGATGATGGTTATTTAGGGGCGCGCACAGTGGGGAAACCCGGACGGGCGGTCCTAGAATCGTTATATATGTATACTTATAACTATTCTAACATCAAGTGGGACTTGATGGATATTAATGCCATAAAGAGCATAATGTAATGCCATAAAGAGCATACAATTGAGATACGTGCCACAAAGAGCACATGATAAAATTTGTATTCCTGATAAGGAATGGAAAGATAAAATGAAAAGGTGAATAATGATGAGGATTTAAGATTAATGATGATTATACATATCCTTGCATAATTGAATATTACTTCATAATGATTTAATTGCCTTAGTTTATTCATGATGTCACCATATTATATTATCATCTTTATCATACATGTTTAACTGTTCATAATTGTCATACTTGTTGTATATCTGGTGATCACATAAAACCGGGCCCTGACCCGTTCTTCTTTCTTGTTGTGCATAAATATTGTAATCGCTCAGGTGCTCCACCGCAAGGACGCCAGTATTGACTTACCCATTCCAGTGTCTTTGAGGAGCCGTGACATTTTGCGAATATCACCGGATATTTTATGTAGGCACCTTCATTATTGTTTTCTAGTTATGTTCGGGTCTTACTCGGGCGTGTGGCCCAAACTGTTGTACTTGTATAATGGATGTAATATGTAAATTATTGATCTTGTTGAACATTGTTTGAATTCTTTTGACCGATATTTCGTTCGGTCCTTTTATTGTTGTTGTTATTATTATATATATCTTTTGGGGTTTCCACTTCTTTTCTGCTATGGGTTGATCACAACGCTTTCTTTAAACTACAAAACAAAATTTTTGACAACCCGTTTTTCTGAAATATTGTGTGGTTATCCCATATACTCTTTATGTTGTCACGATGCTGAGGATGATTTCATCTATGATTCCTGTATTATTTTGAGTATCGGGCTGGCCACCCTTTATTTCGGATACCGGGTTGTCACATCTTGTTTCTTGATGATGGCTAGACTACCATATTCTTCTCGATCATTATTTATAATATTAAAGAACCACATTTTTTAGATTATACGGTTGTTAGATTATATTTTACTTATTCCTCCTCACCCTTTTATATTTTACAATGACAAAGGGGGGAGATCAGAGTAAGGGGGTCCTTTAAATTTTTTTTTGAAAAACATCCATTAAATCGTCATCATCAAAAGGGGGCATTGTGAACTCAAAGAGATTTCAAAAGAATACATAAAACAAATTTGATGGTAACAATTTAATGAACAAATATTATTAACTTCTTTATCTACAATATAATTTTCTTGAGTATACTACATCTTGCTTATAACATGATAATAATCATTCAATGGAATAAATCAAAATTCTTGCAACCAAATCTAGTTAAGGAAGAAATTTCAACTTCATAAAAATCTTGTCAAAGAATATCAGAGCATGATAATTCTATGATCACACAAGTTTCAACTCCAACAAAGTTTATACTCGAGAAAAAAGTCAAAGAACAACCAAGCTCTCAGCAAAATTCTACATCAACATTCATGTTCACACTTCTAAATACTCAACAAATTATTAGACTATTGTGAGAATGATGTAAAAAATGTAATATTTCCTAGTTATGATTTACATTTCGAATAAAATAGTCTCCATACTTTTCACACAATTAAAACAAAGTTTTTAGAAACAAATTCATCAAAATTAGTTGTTTAAGTCGACTCAAATCGGCCAAATAGAACGCGGAATATTTGTAACAAAAAAATTGGTACTTTAAGTAAACTCAAACATGACAAATGGGCCCATATTTAAAACTAGAGAAGATATCTATGTACATATATATATACATACAACTTTCATTAAAAAATGCCGTAAGCATAGATATGTTCTCCTGATTTAGATTTTAACTTTTAGCTATGAATACTATGTCGTGTTTGCTTAATTTCTTTAAACAATCAAGATGAATCTGAATTCATTTTTTATAAACATAGAACGTTAATAATAAATAAATCCCACTTTTTGCAAATGTATAATGTTAATAATAAATAAATCCCAAATAAAAGGATTAAAACTAGTTCAAAATTGATATATAGCACTAAAAAACAAGTTTAAATTTGAATAGTTCGATTATTTAACTATAAAATACAACTATATTTTGGATAGTTTAGGTATTTAACTAGAAAGAAATACATGTACATATGTAAATATATATAATTGAGAATTGAGTTTATATTTGGATACTTTGGAAATTTGACTATAAAATACAGGGAATTTTAGATAAATATTAAGGTAATTTAATAGTCAATGATGGAATCCATCAAAATGGTGTCATTGTACAAGAACTAAAAATTATGGGAATTACACCCAATTAGATAAAATTTAAGAGGTACCAAACCCCAAATAATCCAACATATTAACTTTTCACTTGATCTGATCTATTAAATGAATACAGGAGGAACATTAGATATTAAGGTAGGACAAAGGCTTGCAATTTTAATACCCCAAAACTTGGAGTTTATTTGTAAATTAATATTGGATTCGTATTATTTTGTGTGGGTTAAAATTTGAGAGAGAAATTATATTAGTGGGATGTATGGTCCTTGTTAAGTATTTGGGCTTATGGGTCAATATTGGGTTGGTTTGGAATATATGTTTGGTGTTGGGTTCGATTCGGGATGAGTTCGTGGGATTTTGTGACATTTATGATTGGTTGTCTTGTATTTCTAATTAATTTTCTAATAGTTGACATGTTGAATCATATGCATCATAGGTTAGTTTAAATTGGTCTTAACATGGTATTTACAATTGGTCCCACGGTTTAGGTAACCCATTGGGATAAGTTAAAATTTGATTATATTAAGTTTAGGAGATTTTGAGTGGGTTTTAACCTGGGCCTATGGAGACCTGTGTGTTAGCAATATAATTCTCTTTAATTATCCTGAAACTTATTCATAAAACCTAGCCTCATTTTGGTAATATCAATAATTGGAAGAGATTGGGAGAAAAAGAGAGGTGAAGAATTGGGAATATTCTTTTTGATTTTATAGGGGAAGAAAAAAACCACCACAACCAATAAAGGCAAGGAATTAAATTCTATTTTTTTTTCTTTCATCTAAATTCATTGTGTTTACATTCATGTGATTGTTTGGAACTATTGATGATATTTATATTAAATGTAATAATTCAAAATTATTTGTTGACATTAAGATCTAAATTGTTGGAAAATTTACACAAAATAATTTCGTGATATTAGATTATGGTTCTTATGACTACTAGGCTATTTGGTTGAATAATAGGGAAGTAATTAATTGAATATTGAATTAAGAATTCATCCATGTTAAAAATTTACCTCTTATATTAAAGTAATTGAGGATGATTATGGGATTCTTGATAAATAAGAGTCATGTTAATGAATCTAGGTTTCTTTAGGAACTATATTCTTGACTTAAACACGTTTAAATTGATGTTTTAACCCATGATCTATTAACATATTGACCTTTAACTTCTATTAGATCATTTGGGACTAGTTGGGATGGTTTATATTTAGTTTTGTTGATTTTTGAAGTTAGAATTCTTTAATTAACGATGGGGGGTTTTGAAATATGGTAGAAGACCAAATATACCCTTACCCCAAATTGATTCCCCTAGTACAATCCTTGCAATTGGAGGTTTTTGATATTTTTCACCTAGTTTTGGATTGGGGTTGTAACTAGAAGTTATAGTAACCTATTTAATTGGTATTATGATCAATAGTAACCCTTGGAAGGATTCATGAGTGTTTAACTATCTCAGGTTATACGGGGTGATTCGTAGGAGCGAGGTTAAAGGTAGAATTAAAACCCCACTAATAAACACCTTGGGAGAATATTCTTAAGTTGTGTGACCCTTGTAGACATCTATTAGGAACAATAGGTTTCCCCTGGGAGAGTTCATGGGTGCTTCAATGTGACAATCCACTCACCAAAATAAGGGGTGTCCATCCCAATACTCCAATATAACAGGAATCATGGATGGAATCATTCTCAGCATCACAACACTAAAAGTATCCAGGATAACCACCCAATATTTCAGAAAACGGGTTGCCAAAAATTTTATTTTTAAAGTTAAAGAAAGAATTTAAACAACCCAATACTGAAAAGAAAAGTGAAAACCTTAAGAACATATATATATAATAACAACAAGTATACAATTAAAAGGACCGAATATGATGTCGGTAAACAGACTCTACAACAGTGTTAAACAAATTAAATTAATTATATAATACATTACATTAAACAATTACAAAGGCTTGGGCCTCACGCCCGAATAAAAGACTTGATCTTAACTAGAGTACAAGAATGACAACGTCTATTGTAATATATCCCCTAATACCAGCAAAGCATCACGGCTCTCCAAAATCAACGGAATAGGAAAGTCAGAACAGGCGTCCTTGCGGCGGAGTACCTGAGCGGACACAAGATGCATGCACCACAAGAAATGTGAACGGGTCAGGGCCCGATTTTATGTAATCACCAGATGAATAAAAATTAAGACAATTATGAATAGATAATCATGCTAGAAAAAGAATAGAAATCTACCTACACAGTTTTAAAGCATGAACTAAAGGAATCAGATGATCATAAAATTTAAATTTAATTATACATAAGAATATGATTAACATTAATTAAAAACCTACATCATTTTATACCGTTCCATTTCATTGTTATGTTCCTTATCAGGAACTCATAGTCACGAATATTATGCTCTATCTAGCATTTCCATTCCTTATCAGGAATCGAATCATCATCCAATGCTCTTAGTGGCATTTCATTGTTCTCTTTATGTCACTACATCATGCTCTTTATGTCATATCTCATACATCAAGTCCCACTTGATTATGAATTGTTATATTCATATATATATATATATAACGATTCCAAGACCGCCCACCCGGGTTCCCCCATTGTGCACGCCTCTAAATGACCATCATCTTCCAGAGCCTATCAATTACGACACCTGGGCACCTACAACGCAAGACGTCGGGAAGTGACCATGTACCTGCGGGGTAGTCATAACCACACCCGAAATTACCTACCCATTGCAGAAAAATATACAACAACAAATGCTCACATGGCCTAGGACTATATCTACCCTGCATTCACTAGCCAGGGGGCTTCACCTCACGCGCGAACTTCCCTTATGATGGCATTTAGAGAGGGTGTGTTTCAGAAAAAAAAAAATATTTACCATATTCATAATTTAGTAAATTATCATTTACCAAAATTATTACCATTTCCATTTCATTTTCATATGTATGTTCCATTTATATGAAACCATAATCATTTACATTTTTGTAAACTACATTAGATTTTATCCGAAGCCATACCTAATACATCTCATCATTGTAACCGCAATGAATGAATAATCTTTCAATTTATTCTCCCAACATTCTTGTTGCAGTGTTATACTATTAACCATCAAGACTTACATAGCTTAATTGAGATTCTAAAGTCTCCCAAACATAACACTACGACTCCTAGTTTCAGAATAATCAACTAGAAGAAAGACTGCCCTAACATTAATTGGCATATCCCCAGAAAAGCCCCCACATAACCCATTTCTAATGTAGGGTAATAACTAACTCATATAGGAATCTAGGACTCTAAGTTTACTTCATACAAGAAGGTTCCTAAGTCCTATGCCTCAAGAAAATGGATTGAAATTGAGTTATAAAATTAACTCAAAAACAGCAGGAAAACGAATCAATTAGCCCAAGGGCCGAATCGATTCGCCCAATAAGCGAATCGGTTCGGACAAGGGAACCTCGGATTCTGTAACCTACCGAATCAATTCGGCCTGGCCGAATCGATTCGGTCCAAATAGACCTGTAAGCTGACCCTTTGGCGAATCGATTCGCCCCTACGAATTTACCAAGAATGGGTTTAAGGGTTATGAACCCTAACTTCCCCAATCCTCAAATCTCTTTCATTTTAAATACATCCAACAACATTTATCTACCCAAAATCATCCTATATGATTAATAACTACTATAATCCACAATTTCATCATCATAACCCAAAATCTAGGTCTAAATACCATAATTTCCATTTTTGATCCCCAAATGGAAATACATAAATATCACACAAATTATTCATCTTAAATCACATATTAGCAAGTAGAAAACTTTCCTTGAAGTTGAAATCTCAGATTTCTTTGTGGTAGAAGCAATCCCAATCTTCAATCTCCAAATCTCTCTTCTTTCTCCACTTTTCTCTTCCTCTCTCTTTCTCTCATTTTCTCTCTATGTTTAAGACATATAATAGGGAAATTAGGGGATTTAGAAGACTAAAATCGGGGATTAAGTCTAAATATCCCAACTTAAGTGGTTGATACCACATTAAAATGACTCCCAAATACACATTTAAGTTAAAAACAGTCTAAAGTGCTCGCAACCTAAAATACAATATGGCACTTATTTCGACTATCTCACTCATTCCGGGACTAACTACGCCCTCTAAGCTGGCATCCGTCAATTTTATAAATTATTTCAAGTTCCGGTTTCATTTAAACCATAATGTCATTTAAAACAAATAACATCATAAAACATACAACCGAATGATATTTGCTTTCACATGCAGTAAATACGCAACAATCTAGTAAATATAAACTTCCAACTCATTAAATTAATATTTACTCCAGTTCTAACATTTTATACAATTACCTCATGCGGTAAAGATTAATATAAAATTAGCCTCCTAAAAGCGAGGGTTGTTACATCCTCCCCCCCTTACGATGGAATTTTGCTCTCAAAATTCAGGCGTACCCCAATCATATAAAGGGTATACCATCCTAAACTATCATTCTATCACCCTTAACAAACCCCTCGTTATTGTGGCGTCCCAAATGGACTCGGGCTAAGGTTTTCTATATCGATCTCAGTCTACATACTTTGTGCTCTAGCATAGCACCAAATCATTCATCACGAACTGTTGATCCTACCTATCTATGGCGAAAGAAGATTCCGACATAACTCGGCATAAATTGCCTTACTTCTGAAATCACGTAACATCCCACCTCGGGGATACCTACACCAACGCTAAAGGCTTAACCCCAACACCACTCAACTTCTCTTCGCATAGGTGTTTTCCTTCAAAGCATATGACTCAAAAAGCTAAATTTGTAAAGAAATTTTCCGAGACCATTCCAATTCCAAGGAACATATTATCCACTGGTTCCATCCAACGAGTATGCGAATTACTCAACCAGCCATGCTAGGCCACTCACGGTGCCATGCCTTAGGAAATGATCCATAAGGCCACTCAGAAGCCCAATTATTGTATGGGAATTTCCATCCATACAAACTACTGATCCATCAGTTATGTATCCTAAGGCGCACATTCAAGATATGCCTTTCGGCATTAAGTCAACTTCCTCCATTTATCCGTCCACCTTAAGGTGGTACAATATACTCCATTTCCATACGGTTCCCATACTTTCATGGAAACTTTACCAAACCTTCGACATGAATATCTAGTCTCGGTACACCCCCAGGGGCACTTCATACGGCTCTACCATTCCTCCATATAGAGCGGGGTGTACTCTTCTAAATATAGTCCACCCATAATGGCCAAAAAAGCAACAATTTGGTCGAATGATCAACAATTTTCTCAAATAGGATCATGACCAGTTCGGTGCTGGAAATTCAATGAAGACGTCTATGAACATACTCTTCTTCACACAAGTAGGTGAAATGGTTAGTCATAGACATGAATGCTCTCGTTATAAAGTCCTCCGAGTTATGCTCGTTCTACTTAGCTTTCCATACCTTCACTAATTTTTCGACGGGTTTTCTACTCGTCACATCTACTACCCAAATCGCTTTCCCTTAGCAAAAAGGGAATATATCATCGATAGTCCTTTATGAATTTCGTACACCAACTCGATCCCTTCCAAAACATATTGCAACAACTTGTTGCTCGCGAGAAAGACCAAATTTCCTGCCCAGGAAGTAGTGCCTCATTTCCTTAAGACGATCACTACTGCAATGAATTTCAAATCAAGCGTGGAATAATACTTCCCATAAAGTTTAAACTTGTGAGAAGCATAAACAATGGGTCCATGCTTCAGTATCATTACTCCCCATTCCTGGCAGAGACTTATTCATTAAATCCACCCTCGAGCTTAATAACTTGGTATCAGGAGAAAAATTAACTCCTCATTTTAACTCCCCGAAAGTTAAGTTACCAACATAACTAGGGGTGTTCAAAAAACCAACCGAACCGACGGACCGAACCGAACCGAGCCGAACCGCCTTATCTTTGTCGATTTTTTTGTTAGTCGGTTCGTTCCTGATTTTTTTTTAAACCGACTGAGTCGGTCCGGTCCTCGGGTTTTGAGTTGATATGGTCGGTCTGGACCGACCCGGACCGACAGTAATTATTTATATATATATATTATATTTTATTTAGTGTGTTGTGTGTGTTTTCTGTTAGTAGTGTAAAATAAAAAGGAGATGAGGCTAAAATAGTCCAATAGCCTAAAATCTCTAAACCCCTACACTTTCATCTCATTCTCAACCATTCTTTCTCACACAACGCACGGTAGGCAACAACAAAAACTCTCTCCCTCTCTCACTAAACTCACTCTCGCCCCCGCCTCCTTCTCTCCAAATCTGTCATCTCTAAATCTCACTACACACCACCGGCGCCGGAGGACAGCGACAGTAACGGAGCCCAAAATCGTTGGTGTTCTTCATCAACGAAAAAACTCTAACAGGTATTTTTTGAATCTAAGTTTTCTGTTCGAACTAAGATTTCCCTTATATTATTTGTTGAAACTAGTTTGTTGTTGAAACCGTTGTTGATTTGTTCAAACTGTTGTTGAAATTATTTGTCCGTTGAGTTCTATTTGTGTTGGTTGTTTTTAGTTTGTGTTGGTTTTGAAATTAGTTTGTTGTTTGAACTAATTAGTTTGTTGAAATTACATATTTCTTCTTGGGTTGGTTGTTTTTTAGATTAGATTTCTGTTGGGAATTAGTTTGTGACTTGTCAGATAGAAAAGAAAGAGGTTTTTTATGGTATGGGTTTATATATATAATTATTTTTTTATTATGTATTGCTTGTGATACAAAAACTTGTATACAATTTGTTACTGGATTGTCTTGTGTCGCAGCTAGCCTTCGCTGGCAGTGTGCTTCTCTAGCTGTAAGAGATGCATTCCCACTATAATGTTCATGGATATATAGTTTAAACAGGGGATACAAAAGGGATAAAAAGGGGATAACTTCAAGCACTAGGAAAACTGAGAACGTGTGTGCTTGCGTTCAAATGATCAAATTATATTTAAAACACCTTTTAACCCAAATAAACCCTAAACATGCAACTAGGTGTGATTGAAACAATATGAAATCATGCAAGAGTTATTCAAACACACATAATTGAGGAAAAATCCCCCACAGGGGCAAAACCATTTATTTTCACTATAATTTGTAAGAAAACGGCTTACAATCGGATTACAATGAAAATACAAGTTGACTAAGAATTACCCTCAGGTATCGGATTCTATAGTCGCGGCTGGAATTATCCCTTTCCAGTAGGGCTGCAATGAAGAAGAAGAACGGTCTCCTCCACAAGGGTTGAACTGCAAAACTGCGTTCCTGGGTTACCAAAAGGATTCACAAATGTATGGAATTTGTGTGAATCAAAATACCTAGAGTATTGGTACTCAATAGGTGAAGACTTAGGGCTTTCTCTGCTCTGAAAATCGTGTGTAGAAGTCTTAGAAAAAACACTTCCCGTAGTGGGATTAAATAGGAGAACTTGAGCCCTAAAATTCAGAACATGATCTGAACACGATCTGATTGGAATTATCCTCGTCGGATCGGTCCGATCTCTTTAGGCGGATCGGTTCGGATTAATCGGATCGGTTCTTTTATCTGAAGGCGGATCGATCCGGTTGGCATCAGATCGGTTCGGCATTTTGGCTTCATCGGTTCGCTATGGATCCGGGGTACACGGGCCTTACCTCAGTAGGCGGATCGGTCCGGTCTCTTTAAGCGGATCGGTCCGGAGAAACCGGATCGGTTCTTTTATCTGAGCCGGATCGGTCCGGTCTGTTCCCTGATTCCTTTTCTGCTTTTGATATTCGGATTCCGTTGATGAGCGAATGATTCTTGAATTTTCTCAACGGTGTAACGGCGTACGACATATAAAATGCTCATGGACAAAAATGTCCTTACAAATCTCCCCCTATGTCTATGCCGGTACATACACAAAAACAAACATCCGAATTATCAATTATAAAAAATTGCCTATACAAATCTACCCTTCCATGAACCCAAAACTGAAAGAGTACAAGTGAATAAGACTGCATCGTTTGATCTTCAAATCTTCAGGAATCTCAACGCTTTTCTCATCAGGGTGTGCAATACAATGATAATCAATGTAGTACCTACACACATGAGAAAAAGCAAAATACCCCAAGTGACATATCGAGTTTGAAATGATGAGATAAACATATATATATCAATTTATGAGCAAACTCAAATTTCAATTCTCCCCCATAATAAGATAATTCATTCTCCCCCTTTTTATGATGACCCCAAATAGACAAATGAGAGAAATAAATCAAATAAGCAAGTGCGGGGTGTCACTAGGATAAAAACACACCATGAATAAACAGAAATCAACCAAGTCGATGATAGCGTAAATGAAGTGGTGTGATCAAATTCGATAGGAAAATCAATGCATACAAACATGACATATGTGCACGATGAATATTGGATATTCCTAGCGAATGAACTCAAATGCTTCCTTTGGTGTAAAAGAGTGACAGTATAAGATATTGACTCAATCAAATCAACAAATCAAAGCTCAAAATGATTTTCACACCAATAACGTCCAAAATGATTTTATGCTTTTTTAGGACTTTCAAGGAAGTGCAAACCCGTTTATATGCTCCAACCAAACTCCCTATGTCTATAATTTTGAATAGAGGCATTCTAAATTCTCAAACTTTGGAGAATTGATGCTGAAACCTAAGTGGCCCATATTTGGCATGAATTGCTTTTTATTGCCTGTAAATTTTTTCGGGGCTCTTTTAACCTCGTAGGACCTCGGATATTAAAATTCCTCCATTTTTTAGGTCCTTTTTAACGGTGGCTTTTGCGCAAAGGATATATGATTACCTTTCGCAGCCCCTCCCCGTTATACAAAAGCACACAGTCTCACCAAAACAGTTTTTACATGCATTCCAATCTTGTCAAGTTTTATCGCATATTTTACATTGTATAGACAGGATTGAGATGAAAACACGCAAGCCAACATGAGATAGATAAGTGCAATAATCAAATATAGCCGTGCATGTGTGCAATAAAGGATATAGGAGTCAAACATGTAGGAAGATATCACTAATTACATCTCAAAGACTCCAATCAATGTAAAGCACATGGATGAAATGATGTAGCCTCTCAAATCTCTATCAAACAGTCACAGGGATATATGGAATGAAGTTGTGACTTGGCTAACTTAAATGCGCATCCATAAAAGGTGCAAAAACAGAAAAATCTTTTTGGCCTTTTTCAAAAAATATTATCAAAATAAAATCTTTTTGTGCTTTTTCTCAAAATTTTTCTTAAAGGAAAATATTTTTGTGTTTTTCAAAAGAAATATAAAAAGCAACAAGAATAAAACAAGGCTGTACAACTAAGCAATGGTACATATAAAACAGACTAGTAATAGGAAGCATATGATATGAACATGAAGAAGCATCCTATTCTAGACATAGACCACCCCTCAGTCAACTGTGCAAATCCCTAAAGATTTCCTAAGACTCTCAAATCTAAGGGCATCTAAAGGTTTCGTGAAAATATCGGCTAACTGACGGTCGGTGGGAACAAAACCCAGGGATACGACTTTCTCTTCAACTAACTGACGTATAAAGTGCTCACGTATCCTGATGTGTTTTGTGCGCGAATGCTAAACTGGATTGCGGGATATGTGTATCGCGCTCGTGTTATCACAGGAAATGGTCATGGTGTCCTGTGATATCCCATAATTCTCCAGCATTTGCTTCATCCACAAGAGTTGTGTGCAACAACTCCCGGCGGCTATGTACTCAGCCTCCGCAGTGGACAAAGAGATGGAATTTTGCATCTTGATCAGCCAGGAGACAAGAGCAGAACCAAAATAGAAACACCCACCAGAAGTGCTCCTACATCCATCTACATCCCCAGCCCAATCGGCATCCGAATAGGCGGACAAACGGTCATCGGTATCAAAGGAATACCAAATATCGTATGAGAGAGTCCCACTCACGTATTTAATAATACGTTTTAGAGCAAGTAAATGTGACTCTTTTGGGGATGCCTGATATCGCGCACAGACTCCAACACTAAAGGCGATGTCGGGACGACTGGCAGTCAGGTAGAGAAGACTACCTATCATACTCCGATATAAGGTTTGCTCTACGTCCTTGCCTGAAGTGGCCTTACTAAGCTTGGTAGTGGTACTTATAGGTGTACGGGCATGCTTAGCGGAGTCTAAACCAAATTTCTTCACTAGGTCTCTAGCATACTTAGATTGGGAGATGAACATCCCATCCTCTAGCTGACGAACCTGGAGACTAAGGAAGAATGTAAGCTCACCAACCATGCTCATTTCAAACTCACTTTTCATCTCCTCCTCAAAGTGATGAGCATGCTGGGAGCATGTGGATCCAACGACTATGTCGTCCACATAGACCTGGGCAACCAAAATAGCACCGTCATCTATTCTGACGAACAACGTCATATCTACTCCCCCTCTCTTGAAGCCACGAGCTAAGAGATAGGAAGTAAGCCTCTCGTACCAAGCACGGGGTGCTTGCTTCAAACCATACAAGGCTTTCCTCAGATAGTAGACGTGCTCAGGGTGTTGAGGGTCTTCAAACCCATTTGGTTGTTCCATATAAACCTCCTCCTGTAGAATGCCATTCAGAAAGGCACTCTTGACATCCATCTGATATACCTTGAAGCGCAGATGACATGCGATGGCGAGCAGAAGACGGACGGACTCAAGCCTCGCAACAGGAGAAAATGTCTCCCCAAAGTCTACACCCTTTATCTGTGTGTAGCCTTGAGCGACCAACCTAGCCTTATTTCTGATTATGGTACCATATTCATCCATTTTGTTCTTGAAAATCCACCGGGTACCTATCACATTAGTCTCACTAAGTTGGGGGACTGATTCCCAGACATTATTCTTTTTAAACTGAAGCAACTCATCCTGCATAGCAGATATCCAGTGTTCATCCTTGAGAGCTTCTTTATGGTTCTTGGGCTCGACTTTGGACGTGTAGCAAAGATGGCTAACAACGTTCTCTAGCTGAGCACGAGTCTTGACCCCTAGAGTGGGATCACCAACAATGGAAGAAAGGTCATGACTCTTGCGAACCCAAGCAGGTGTGTCCCCTAATACAGGAGTAGAATCCACAGAGTGTGAGAGAGGAACAGGTAAATCACTGTCAGAACAATCCTCATCCTCACACTGAATATTAGGATCAATAACCGTCGGAGGTTCGTCATCTTGCACGGTGACGTTTATTGATTCCATAATCTTAGAGCTCTTCAGGTTAAACACCTGGTACACTCTACTATTCGATGAATATCCTAGAAATATTCCCTCGTCACTCCGGGAGTCGAACTTTCCTAATTTCTCTCTATCCCGTAGGATGTAGCATTTACTCCCAAACACACGGAAATATGCCAGGTTGTGCTTTTTGCCAGTCCACAACTCATAAGGAGTGTGAAGTGTGTGTGGACGCAGATACACCCTATTCACCGTGTGGCATGCAGTAGACACTGCCTCTGCCCAAAATCTCCTAGAAACTTTACGACCTAGAAGCATAGATCTAGCCATTTCTCGGATCGTTCTATTCTTTCTCTCAACAATCCCATTTTGCTGAGGATTTCTCACAGCAGAAAACTTATGTTTGATCCCAAGGCTATCACAGTACAAATACACTTTTGCTTCCTTAAATTCAGTGCCATTGTCACTACGTATTCTGTTAATAGTGACACCGTGTTGATTTTGCAGGACACGGCACTTGGTCGTTAAAAATTCTACAGCATCGGATTTCTCTCTCAGAAAACCTACAATGGAGTACCTGGAGAAATCATCTACCATTACGAGGATGTACCTCTTACCACCTAGACTCTCAGTACGAGTGGGACCCATAAGATCCATGTGAATCAACTCGAGAACACGAGAGGTGGTAATGGAATGTAACTTCCTATGAGGACTACGAATTTGTTTTCCCAACTGACAGGGTCCACAAACGGTCAAAGTTGACTTTCCAAGAGATGGTAAGCCACGTACTAGATCCTTTTTAGCTAAACGAGTCAAATCTCTAACGTTCACGTGACCTAGACGTTGATGCCACAAATCCATAGGAGTGATTGTGGTGCTGTTGCAGACAAATGAGGATGTGGACTCAGTCCCATAGCAATTATCCTTGGTCCTCACACCTTGCATCAAAAGCTTACCGGCTTGATTATAGACTTTACACACGTCCCGGTCAAACTTTACTGCCAAGTCAGTGTCGCACAGCTGGCTAATGCTGAGAAGGTTTTCTTTCAAACCTTTGACGTACAAAACATTTTCTAGCTTAGGAAACCCAGGTAACTCGATAGTACCTCGTCCTATAATGCTAGACTTACTCCCATCTCCAAAGGTGACTCTGCCATCTTGATAGTCCTCAAGAGTAGTAAAAAATGAGGCATCACCTGTCATGTGTCTGGAGCACCCACTATCAAAATACCACTGAGAGGTATTATGTGCTTTGAGAGCAACATGAATAACAAAAGCCTTTTTATCTTTCTTAGGCACCCAAGCAGAGATGACCTTTTGTTTGCCTTTGTTGTTGTTGATTTTAGCTGGAATGTGAGAAGCACTCACTAACGGCGAAGACATCCGTCGGAATTCTTTCATCAAACTTTGAGTCGTGGCAGCTAAGAACTCAACTCGCTCTCTCAGACTAGAAAACTCATCAGTATGACGTGGTGGAGCAGTAGTACGTCGTGTCCGACCCATGCTATAGCCAGTTTCCCTAAGGTGGCCTTTTCTTTTGCAATAAGTACAAAAGAGCACAGTCAAAGGCGGACCTTGGTTTGCTTTTCTTGGTCGAACTCTCCTTCGAGGTTTTTTACGGTGACCGTAAGGAGTTGTAGTAAACTCAGGAACTGGTCCAGGTGCAATTTGGGACATGGAGGCACCATCATATCCAATTCCTTGACGATCACCAAAACCTAAAGCGGGGCCGAGGAGCATCTTTCCCATCTTCCCAGATCTATCCTCGATTTGTACCTTGACTTCCCGTGCTTTCTCAAGATCATGAGTCAGCTGGACAACAAAGGCTTCAAGTTTCTTCCGAGTCTCCACGGAGGAATGGAGCTGACTCATAAGACTAGCCACTTGCTTAATCAAGTCCCCTCTCTCTTTCTCTAAAACACACACTCTCTCTCTAAATAGGATCTCTTTCTCGACACAGGCAGATTCTCTCTCTCTCAGTGCGGTGCAGGTGGAGGACTCTCTTTCTCTCGCTTTTCTTAAATCTTCCTCTAAGCCGGTGATCTTAAGAACTAACGCTTTATTTCTCGTTTTAGTTTTAAAAGACTCAGAATATAACTCAGCGTAGGCGCATTGAATATCACTCTCGCTCTCACTTGAATCATCCTCCCCCTCACTCACATCGATCTCATTGTCGAGGTGTCCCTGTGAAGCATCATCCTCATCATCGTGAGGAGAGCTAGGAGTGCTCACATGACTGGCCATGAATGCGGTGAAGTTACACTCATGCGGTGATTCATCTCCTGAATCCACCGTCTCGACCTCACTGTCGTCGCTAAGAGTAGCATTAAGGACAGCTTTCCCTTTCTCTCTATTCAGACGATTGGCACACTCAAAGGCTCTATGACCCCTACCATCGCACTCAAAACATCTCTCACTTTCTTTCAGAGGAGGATTTTTGGAATCCTTTTCATTTTTCTTTTCAAACTTATTTTTCTCAAATTTCCTTTTATCTTTAAAATTGCCATTTTTCTTAAATTTGAGAATCCTCTTGAATTTTTTTGCGAAAGGAGCCAAATCATCCAAATCAAAATCGCACTCAGAATCTGACGTGTCAGTCTCTCTCTTTCTGGATGACTCTATCCTCTTTCTAGCTGACCCCTCACTCCTTCTCTCTTGGGCTTTAAGAGCAATTCCCTTATCTTTAGATTTAACATTTTTAGGGAACATATCAATTTCATAAGTTTGCAAATATCCTACAAGTTCTTCCAATTTTAGCGTATTTAAATTTCCCATAGAATTTAGCACAGTGACTTTAGGGATAAAACGCTTAGGCAAAGAACGAAGAATCTTTTTAACAACTCTAGCATTCGGAATATGTTCACCAAGATTAAAACTAGTATTCACAATGTCAGAAAGTCTTGCATAAAATTCATCAAAGCATTCAGAATCATGCATGGTGATTGTTTCAAATTGAGTTGTAAAGTTTTGCAACTTAGACTCTTTCACAGCATTAGTTCCTTCATGGGTGAGTTGTAAAACATCCCATGCCTCTTTTGACGTGGTACGCGTCATTATACGTTTGAACTCATCAGTTGTGACAGACCCAGAAATGGCACTTAGACCCTTAGAATTAAAAGATGATCATTTAAATTCTTCATCAGTCCAAGAAATGTCAGGTTTCAAGTTGGTCACATTATCAACAGTCACGGTGGGAGGAGTCCACCCTCGTTCAACCAAAATCCAGACACGTTCATCAATGGATTTTAAAGCCGACCTCATACGGGCTTTCCAATAAGCATAATTTGTCCCGTCAAAAATAGGCATTTTATAATATGACTTCTCCATTTGAACACGCACTTTTTCAAAAATCAATTTTTGTAGAAAATTGATATCTTAGAAAAAATTTTGCAGAAAAAGGAATACGCGATAAATTAGCGTAACCTGCTCTGATACCATTTTGAGAACGTGTGTGCTTGCATTCAAATGATCAAATTATATTTAAAACACCTTTTAACCCAAATAAACCCTAAACATGCAACTAGGTGTGATTGAAATAATATGAAATCATGCAAGAGTTATTCAAACACACATAATTGAGGAAAAATCCCCCACAGGGGCAAAACCATTTATTTTCACTATAATTTGTAAGAAAACGGCTTACAATCGGATTACAATGAAAATACAAGTTGACTAAGAATTACCCTCACGTATCGGATTCTATAGTCGCGTCTGGAATTATCCCTTTCCAGTAGGGCTGCAATGAAGAAGAAGAACGGTCTCCTCCACAAGGGTTGAACTGCAAAACTGCGTTCCTGGGTTACCAAAAGGATTCACAAATGTATGGAATTTGTGTGAATCAAAATACCTAGAGTATTGGTACTCAATAGGTGAAGACTTAGGACTTTCTCTGCTCTGAAAATCGTGTGTAGAAGTCTTAGAAAAACCACTTCACGTAGTGGGATTAAATAGGAGAACTTGAGCCCTAAAATTCGGAACATGATCTGAACACGATCTGATTGGAATTATCCTCGTCGGATCGGTCCGGTCTCTTTAGGCGGATCGGTCCGGATGAACCGGATCGGTTCTTTTATCTGAAGGCGGATCGATCCGGTTGGCATCGGATCGGTTCATCATTTTGGCTTCATCGGTTCGCTATGGATCCGGGGTACACTGGCCTTACCTCAGCAGGCGGATCGGTCCGGTCTCTTTAAGCGGATCGGTCCGGAGAAACCGGATCGGTTCTTTTATCTGAGCCGGATCGGTCCGGTCTGTTCCCTGATTCTTTTTCTACTTTTGATATTCGGATTCCGTTGATGAGCGAATGATTCTTGAATTTTCTCAACGGTGTAACGGCGTACGACATATAAAATTCTCATGGACAAAAATGTCCTTACAAAAACATGTTCAAGATTTATTTTAAATAACATATTTAATTAATGTTAGGACCGACAAACTAAATCGAACCGACCCTGTAAAAAACCAAACCGAATAGGGTCGGTTAATCGACATTAGCGGTCCGATGTTGGTCCATTTTTTTAGAGGACCGACATACTCGGTCCGGTCCAAAAAAATCATCAAAACCGAACCGGACCGGACCGCGAACACCCCTAAACATAACCCTCCATCCAAGAGGGGACTCATCTCCTTCGGCCTAACCATCCAAAACTCTCGAGATTCCATTCTTCTCGTTCCTAGGGACCTAATCCCTCTTTGATTTAACCCACAATCTATTCGTGGTCAACTCCCTACAGTTTCCTAAATCAACGTCACATTCCCTAAAGGCCTTGCGTCCTAATAATTCTAAAGTCGATCTATATCTATATATCCCATATAAGTCATAGACGTATTATTATAAGTATATCCCTAGTTCCCAAGACCTTTCTCAACTCCCGACATTCGCTCGGTTTCATGCGTGGGACGTCTCGCCGAAGCAAAATCCAAATAAGGAACCCTCCCCTTACACTACTACCTCGCATCATCGATCATCAAGATATAACGGTCTAAGACACGTGATCAGGACCGGTAAAATCCTAACTTACAACCCTACTAAGAAGATCCTAATTTTATGTATTACCATTTCAAATAATTAAAGGATTTCAACTAATCGAACATTTACTTTCTGTAAAGTCTTTCAAATATTTCTCCCATTATATACATATCTTACTAAATGGCCTTCTCATCAAGGCATAACCAGAAGTCTCAATTCGACTTCATATCTCAGTCTCCCTCACATCGATCAGAGGAGAGAACTATATACAGTTCTTCTATCTCGCACTTTAGTAGCCCTTAATCACTTAACTACGTGATTCTCGGCTAAACCTTTCAACCCAACTCTCAATCAACAAAATAAAATAAAGTAAGAGAAAGGAAAAGTAACATCTCTCCACTCCCAACATCGTTAAGGTTCACGCGTGGAGCGTCCCGCAAAAGAGGAATCCAAATAAGGAACCCCTCCTATGCATTACTACTTAACCTTGTTGGTCGTGGAGATAAGGCATAACAACCACATGCACTGCAAACAAACAACCAAACACTCAAACAAGGTAACACATACTACACATATACATTTAAAATATTATCACTCGCCTCATAACGAGTGAAGAAAACATAAAACTTTCCTACCACGGAAGTCTTATTATTACCCTTTCTATAATAGTGTCGATACTATTTCCAGCTTGATATACACACCTGAATCTAGAGTAAACACAATACTACTCTATCATATCATGGGGGATACACCACTCACTACTAAGGTGGAATTCCCACCAACATTCTTGCTAATCACCCCGGGTTAAATACTAATGGTTCTCAGACACCGTATTAGAGTCTTATCCGAACCAATATTACTTCCATCCACTCCCCAACTAGGCACTTTATCTTTGCACTTGTTCTCCACTCAACAAAATCAAAATGAGTGGTTCTACACTCCACGTCATAGCCATTGTTCTGACTCTGGCTGTCAAACAATTGCCCACGTAGTCCCTATTTCTTTCTCAACAAAAGAGAACATGCTACCGGCCTCCCTTTCCTTAGTTCAATGAATTCTCCCCGGGCAGATATCCACCAATGGGGTTTTATGAACACAATTCCTTTAGGAGTGTTAATAACACTGATTTGGGAGACTATCATTCCACTGAAGGGATCTTTCTCTTATATCTACGGCCTCCTTAACCATAACTCTTTATTCACTGTCGGCCTCTGACCGAACCTCGTGTGAACGTTTGAGAATCCACCTTCTCCTCAATCCAGTTATCCCAGAGAAACTCGCTGTTGCAAGTGTCCACCGGGCTTCTTCATGGGCAAAACTTCTTGCACCCACAATTATTATGACTAAGTTCCCACCATTTCGACACTACTCCTATGGGTGAAGGATTTTCCTCCATCCTTTTCATCTGGGCACTTCTATCCCCTCTCCAGGACAAAGATATTGGACCTCATGCATCCACCAAATGAGGATGCATCTCTTCCATCTTACTTCAACATGTAACCCTTCTCATGGGCTCTTCTGCACTTCAATTTTTAATGTTGCTTGAAATCCCAAGCTTAGTACCACCCTCTACTTCAAGCGGTACTTGGAAAAACTACATCCACGGTAATTAGTAGTCGCAGTAGCAAAATAAGAAAATGCTATAAAAGGGATCAACCTCCAAAGCAGTCCTCATCCCCGACCATAATTTACAGTTCTTAGTAATCCTTCTCATGGAGCCTTCGCGACAACCTTCTCTGGCGTCCTTCTTTATTCGACCTAAGAATCTCACACGAATACGTAAAAGATTTTATGGGTTCTACCTCATGGCAGGAGAAATGAAATCTCACAAAAGAAATCAATGATCATAATCCTAGGGCTCTATGTCAAATCAAAAGCAACGGTGAAAACATAAGGCATCCATACAGATTCCTAAGGACCCTAGAACCTGATGCTCTGATACCATCTGTGACAACCCGCTCACCAAAATAAGGGGTTTCCATCCCAATACTCCAATATAACAGGAATCATGGATGGAATCATTCTCAGCATCACAACAATATAAAAAGTATTCAGGATAACCACCCGATATTTCAGAAAACGGGTTGCCAAAAATTTTGTGTTTAAAGTTAAAGAAAGAATTTAAACAACCCAATACTGAAAAGAAAAGTGAAAACACCAAGAACATATATATATATATATATATATATATATATATATATATATATATATAATGACAACAAGTATACAATTAAAAGGACCGAATATGTTGTCGGTCAACAGACTCTACAACAGTGTTAAACAAATTTAATTAATTATATAATACATTACATTAAACAATTACAAAGGCTTGGGCCTCATGCCCGAATAAAAGACTTGATCTAAACTAGAGTAAAAGAATGACAACGTCTATTGTAATATATCCCGTAATACCCGCAAAGCATCACGACTCGCCAAAATCACCGGAATAGGAAAGTCAGAGCAGGCGTCCTTGCGGCAGAGTACCTGAGCGGACACAAGATGCATGCACCACAAGAAATGTGAACGGGTCAGGGCCCGGTTTTATGTGATCACCAGATGACTAAAAATTAAGACAATTATGAATAGATAATCATGCTAGAAAACGAATAGAAATCTACCTACACGATTTTAAAGCATGAACTAAAGGAATCAGATGATCATAAAATTTAAATTTAATTATACATAAGAATATGATTAACATTAATTAAAAACCTACATCATTTTATACTGTTCCATTTCATTGTTATGTTCCTTATCAGGAACTCGTAGTCAAGAATTTTATGCTCTATCTAGAATTTCCATTCCTTATCAAGAATCTAATCATCATCAAATGCTCTTTGTGGCATTTCATTGTGCTCTTTATGGCACTACATCATGCTCTTTATGGCATATCTCATACATCAAGTCCCACTTGATTATGAATCGTTATATTCATATATATATATATATATATATATAACGATTCTAAGACCGCCCATCCGGGTTTCGCCACTGTGCGCGCCCCTAAATGACCATCATCTTCCAGGGACTATCAATTACGACACCTGGGCACCTACAACGCAAGACGTCGGGAATCGGCCATGTGCCTGCGGGGTATTCATAACCACACCCGGAATTAACTACCCATCGCAGAAAAATATACAAGAACAAACGCTCACATGGCCTAGGAATATATCCACCCTGCATTCACTAGGCAGGGGGCTTCACCTCACGCGTGAACTTCCCTTATGATGGCATTTAGAGAGTGTGTGTTTCTGAAAAAAAATAATATTTACCATATTCATAATCTAGTAAATTATCATTTACCAAAATTATTACCATTTCCATTTCATTTTCATATGTATGTTCCATTTATATGAAACCATAATCATTTACATTTTGTAAACTACATTACATTTTATCCGGATCCATACCTAATACATCTCATCATTGTAACCTCAATGAATGAATAAACTTTCAATTTATTCTCCCAGGATTCTTGTTACGGTGTTATACTATTAACCATCAAGACTTACATAGCTCAATTCAGCTTCTAAAGTCTCCCAAACACAGCACTACGACTCCTAGTTTCATAATAATCAACTAGAAGAAAGAGTGCCCTATTATACCCGGAAAGGCCCCCACATAACCCATTTCTAATGTAGGGTAATAAATAACTCATCTAGGACTCTAAGTTTACTTCATACAAGAAGTTTCCTAAGTTCTATGCCTCAAGAAAATGGATTGGAATTGAGTTATAAAATTAACTCAAAAACAGCAGGAAAACGAATCGATTCACCCAAGGGCCGAATCGATTCGCCCAATAAGCGAATCGGTTCGGACAAGGGAACCTAGGATTCTGTAACCTACCGAATCGATTCAGCCTGGTCGAATTGATTCGGTCCAAACAGACCTGTAAGCTGACCCTTTGGCGAATCGATTCGCCCTATGGCCGAATCGATTCGCCCCTGCGAATTTGCCAAGAATGGGTTTAAGGGTTATGAACCCTAACTTCCCCAAATCTCAAATCTCTTCCATTTTAAACACATCCAACAACATTTATCTACCCAAAATCATCCTATATGATTAATAACTACTATAATCCACAATTTCATCATCGTAACCCAAAATCTAGGTTTAAATACCATAATTTCCATTTTTGATCCCCAAATGCAAATACATAAATATCACACAAATTATTCATCTTAAATCACATATTAGAAAGTAGAAAACTTGCCTTGAAGTTTAAATCTCAGATTTCTTTGTGGTAGAAGCAATCCCAATCTTCAATCCCCAAATCTCTCTTCTTTCTCCTCTTTTCTCTTCCTCTCTCTTTCTCTCCTTTTCTCTCTATGTTTAAGACATACAATAGGGAAATTAGGGGATTTAGAAGACTAAAATCGGGGCTTAAGTCTAAAGTTCCCAACTTAAGTGGTTGATACCACATTAAAATGACTCCCAAATACGCATTTAAGTTAAAAACAGTCAAAAGTGCCCGTATACAATATGGCACTTATTTCGACTATCTCATACATTCCGGGACTAACTACGCCCTCTAAGCTGGCATCCGTCAATTTTATAAATTATTTCAAGTTCCGGATTCATTTGAACCATAATGTCATTTAAACATATGACATCATAAAACATACAACCGAATGATATTTACTTTCACATGCAGTAAATATGCAACAATCTAGTAAATATTAACTTCCAACTCATTAAATTAATATTTACTCCATTTCCAACATTTTATACAACTACGTTATGCAGTAAGATTAATATAAAATTAGCCTCCTAAAAGCGAGGGTTGTTACATTCAGCTAATTAAGATTTTGGATAGAAAAAATAATAATTTAAACTAGGGTTAGTGATTGGGTGTAGGTTATGATCCAAGCATTGTATTATTCTTATATTACGATCATTAACCAAGAGAATGATTATGTTCTTAGTGCTTATATGAGGGTAATCCATTAAGGATAATATATGCATATATGACAAACCTAGGTTCTCATCTGATTGTGCCAAAGAGGTGGCATTAATTAGGGATTGTGGCATAGCAGCGGTACTATGTATTGATATATAGAGTTAAGATACACTCAAGATGGGATTCATTATCATGTTAGTATTTTACTTACATTTGTCATAGTCATGTTACTATGGGATTTTATCCAGAGTGGGATATGGTTAGGATGGTGATCATTGTCGAATTATTATTTTCTCTTGTGTAGATATTAGGTGTGGGAATCTACCTCGTGTGCATGGGTATGGATGGCTTAGAGATTTTCATTGCCATTTTGTGACTTTGGTAGGTGGGATGACTTATAGTTAGTAAATGTAGTGATATAAGATTACCTCAAAGGTAAAAAGATCTTTGTGGGAGTTAATTGATGCTAATACGATTAGGTGCCCTGTTATAATATGTTATGTGCGGATTTATTCCCTATTTTTTTATGTGCTCATTTTTGGTACTTCGTATCTCGATGTTTCCATGATTTAGAGGTGTCATATAGGGTGATGTGTAAACCTTAGTGATAGATGGTATATGTATATTACTTAGTGGGTTATTTTATTGGTGGTGCATGAAGGACAATTAATCATGAATCATAATAATGATTTTGCATTTAACTCTCTTTAGAGGACAACGTGTGAATTGGCGTAGTTTATTTCTAAGGAGATTGACCTAGTTGTGGGTAGTGGAAGTACCGTAGGTTGTGTGATTTATGTAGTCATTGTTTTTGTCTTGTGCTTGTTAGATTTTAGTAACCATATAGAGAGGATCAAAGTGTATAAAAGGGTTTCCTTATCTAGATTATTCATTCCATGAATAAGGTTTAATTGGAGTTGGAATATAATCGGGCGTTGTAGTGTTTTAGGATTTAGTTTTAGATCTTAGTGCCCCTAATGTATGCCAGATATTAGGTATATGTGGATGGTTAGTTGTTTGTTGTTAGTTGTTAGAATGATGGATCAGTAGGGATAGTCCTTGTAGAATTGGTATAGAGAATATTTAGGGTTTGTCTTAGTTAACATCCATAAGGGTTTATCTTACCATTCTTATTAGTATTTTATGTGATAGGTCTTGGGTACCTTTTATTTTGCTTAGAGTTAGCATATCATCTTTCGTTCATAGATGGCTAGATGGGTTAATTACCATTATCATGCTTCACTATGAGGAATACATGATTTTTATATAGTTCACCATAATCTCTGATTGGGACTACAGGTGCACAAAACTTATCGGTTCAATTAATTCGACCATACAAGCTTACGAAAACTCTATAATAATTGCCTACGTCCACGAAGGGGTGAGAGTTTTTATTGATTGAAAATATAAATTGAAAGAGTTTTTAGGTCCTCTCCCACCAATGGGATGGCTACCATTATTTATAATTCTAAATACAAGTGTACTTAAATGTTAGACTCTCCCTTTATCACTTACCATCTCGTTGTGATTACACTTGTTCAAACGTATCCTTATCTGTAATGCGCTGACTCAAGTTTAAGGGTCACCCGTGGGTTATCCCAATATGGTCCGACTACATTAAGTGTGGAGTGATGTGAAATAACATAGATAATATTTTTAGTCCATTTTATTTAATTATATTTGCCTAATACTTATGCAATTCCAATTTCCAAGAATATAAACATAATAATAACAAGTGTGGAACCTATTAGGCAATACCTTAAGATTCGTGTAAACAAATCTACTAGCATAAATATTTAGAATTACTTACCTTTAAATTTCTCTCAAAAGGCAAAATATCGATTAACCGGTTGTGAGATTAGCCAATGCCCAGTGAGGTTCCCAATTACAATGCAATATATAAACGAATGAAAACAACAACGTAACAATACAAGAATCACGACATATTCTAAAAACATTTCCTTTAACTTAGGTTAATAACCATTAATCTTCATGCTCTATGCTTTACCTTTTTATTACAAAAATATTCCTTTAATTCATTAATCAATCAAATTAATATACAAGAATCCATATTTCTTCATTCTTCCGATATGCTAATCCAATTTCCTTTGAAATTCATCAATTTCACATTAAACTGCCATGTCCCTGGAATTATCTGAAAATAACATTTTTGACACACGCATCTAGTGTATGAAAAGGTTTATTTAAGCTTATATTTCAACCTGGGATTATAACCTCCACTGGTTATGTGAATGCCCAAATACAGTCTTTGTTGCTTATTTCCTTTAGCCTATAGCTTTTCCAACACATTACTATGTTAACTGATTATATATCTTAATGTGTCATACTATGGGTTTACCAATTTCCTCAATTGTACGATTACCTATAATTCCATCACGTGTCATATAACCCTAGAATATCATGACCATATACAGTTATTAACCGTTTGTCTTTTCCCAGAATTTAACAATTCTATATATTTCCATTTATTTTCTTTTATATCTTGGAGTTAACTTTATTCCATTTATGTTTTTGAGCTTTCATCTCCTGTCATAAATGTCACAGTCATTGCTTCCTTGGCTAGTGGTTTTGGGTGAAGCCACACCCAAGGGCTCGGTCCTTAAGTTTTTTTTATACTCATTTGTGTAAACATTTTCACTTTACATTAAGTCTGTTTAATTGCGATCAAATTGTATTTTTATCATTAACATCAAACATATTGTCATTCTTTTTATTTGCATACATGCTCTATTTAGTTTACTTTAAACATTTTACTCAGCCCGAAGGCCTCTACCCAAGGTAAATACCATATTGTCACCTTTGTTACACATTTGAGCTCATTTTCCCGTTTAATCCTTATTTCTTATTTTCAATGTCTAGCCAACATTTTACTTTTATCAAAATAAGGTTACTCTTCCATTTTTATGCTCATGGACCATTATCACGGTATTTGTGTTCATTTTAAAATATTGTGTAATAAAGTCTCTACTAATCAAAATATAATGTTTGGGATAAAGATCACAAGTTTATAATTTTCAGGGTTAATTTTATAAACCATCCATTATCAAGTCTTACATGAATTTTATCAACTTAATCATAAAATATTACAATGTTTACTATTTGAGCCCACGGTTAACATATTTCAACTTATACCCCATAATAATGTTAATGACATTTTTGTTCATTCATTCACTTAAAAATCACATTATTTTATGCAAAGAACATTATGAAAATTTTAACTTAATATTTTCATGTCAAATAACTTTTAATAATATTCACAATTTACCCCAAGTGATAATACATGACTTTTAAAATGACAAGTTTTATGGTTATGAACCCTAAATGCAACCCTAGCATCTGTTCTACATGGAATAACATTATTCAACATGAAATAACAACTTTTAAGCATGATTCTTCCATAAAATTTCCCATTTTATATTTTAAAATTTTCTTAACATAAGAACCTCTTTTTTGTTCCATTATTGTCATATATTCCTTCACAAAATCACAATATATGATAATACTAGTAGTAATGACTATTAAAATCGTAAGTGACTTTAGAACCTTAGTTGCTCCCTTCTGGACATCAGATGAGTAAGAGGAGATAAGTATCAAGTGAGACAAAGGTTTAAAGTGGTTCGAACCTCAGAAGACAGTCCTACGTATAAAGGTGTTATGCTGATTTATTAGAATGTAGTTGGGTATTATAGTCTAAGACCCTTTAAGCTTTAGTTAAGGGAGTCTGAGGTCTTACGATCTTTGCCAATGTTACAAATGACCTTAAGAAGTAATTGAATGACTTCTCTAAGTATACCTAAGTACTGTTTTTGGGATCTTGTAAGATGTAAAACCAATATAAATAATGGAACAAGCCCTAGTTACAAATATAAGATCTCGACAGTAGTTGGGAGTATGGAATGGAGTATAAACACATGTGGAATGGTAGAACTCCTATGATTATGATATTTGGATGCTCTTAATATCTTTGGATGTAAAAGATAAATCCACTTTCCACTTTCCATAACCTTCTATTTATAGGAGAACTCTTAGAAAGAGAATGATTGGGTTGTCACGGTGTGGCTTTGCTAGATTTAAGATCCGTCGGGGTTAATAGGAAGGTGGATTATTGGCCAAAGTATTTGTAGGTGGGGTTCCTTGGATGTTGGGTGCATTAATTGCTGGTGGTAATACTCAATGCACACGGAACTGAGTAGTGATGGTCGGTAAAATAGTGTCTTAATTTTTACTTACTCTTCTAAACATCTTATAGGAGCACTACTCTAGGTTTGAAAGGGATTGAGAGATTATGGAGTTGTGGGGAATTGATCCTAAAGTATCATGTGTCCCCACATCCCTTAAATAAGGTATGGGAAACCTCCAACGATCACTATTTCCCAGTGGGAGGTCGGCTGAGGGCATACATTTCAGTAACCGTAATGGAGAGGTATTTGAGCTTGTTAGGGGAACACATTGGAATGACTGATCCTCTTAGGGAAAAGGACATGCAAATGGGGTCCTCCATAGTACCATAGTTTACCCTTGAGAGTATTTAAGGTCTTATCAGATAAGTAGTTGTCCATCTGAGGTAAGTGGCTAGCCTTGGGACTTCTTCCCTACCTTAGGGGCAGTTGGGGATTTGGAAAAAGTTTTAAAGACCAAGTGTGAAATGGGGTATAATCAGGAACCACTTATTGCTTCTTAGAAAGGTTGCAAGAATCAAAACTCATCCTCTGTGCATGTTCGGGGTAGAGTCATAACTAACCATTTATATTTTCATCATCATTAGATCGTGTTCGAAAGGATCTTGCACGTGAATGAGGACAGGTGTTGGCGACTGAGCACTTTGATATGATTGAGGCATCTAAATTTAGGAACTAAAAAGGTCCAGAACCTTAGTCCTAGAAGATTATAAAAGACCCCCTTAGGCTGAACATAATTCTTCACCAATAATTTCCATCTTCTTTATTTCTCTTTAACACTTTCCTAAGTAAGCAAGTCTTAAGCGAACGATCCCTTCTAAGAAAATTACTTTTACAAAATCTTGGACCCAATCCTTTGTCTACTGTAGGGCCCCAGGTTTCTCTTCTCGCCTTAGTGAAGCCAAAAATTAAATCCTCTTCTCTTTTTATTAGTGGATCAATTCCACGCGGCTCGATAGTGATAAACTATGAGCGATCTTTAATCCCGACTTTTCCAGTGGGGTCAGTGCATCTCGCGGGTCACTGAACAAGATATGAAAGATCTTTGAAAAACTTACAAAATTCTAAAAAATGTTATTCCGAGAGTCACTAAACCCAACGAAAGGTCCTTATCTATGGTGGCTAACCATGTGCTTTTATGAGTGATTCTTACAATATGGGCCCCAACCCCCTTGCCTTTATAAGTGGTCATAGTTTTTATGGATTTTGGCATAATCCCTTCTTAGTTACTGGCCAATTCATGAAGGACCTTAATGGCTATAGTCTTGGCCTTTAAGGACTCTAATGGGGATATATATGATGTATCCCCATCCCAGTTCTTCAAACTATATAGGGTTCAGGATCATAGCAAGCCTATTGACACATGTCTGAAGTACCTATACCTTAGGCCCAATGTAACAGGCTTTGTAAGTAAGTTCAATGCCCCTAAAAATTGGAGAGAGAAATTACTCTTCATTGGGGGTGGGGGGTGGGGTTGTGCCACCCCAGATCTTGTTGACCCATTGGCTTCCCCACCATCTAGTGCTCTCCTCCGTTAGTGGGTAAGTTGATGCTTTATTTTGTGTTATAATTATAACTGACGTCTGCTTTAAGATGTGAACTTTTTATTAACCATTTACAGTGGTTACTGAGCCTACCATGTCTGAGTTCAACAGGATTATTAAGGCTCAAAAATTGGCCTGCACCCCTTTCAAGGGACTTGTTACGTCCAAACACCTATTTAACTGCAGATTGGGACTTAAGCTCGTAAATCTAGCATATGTGGGAATCCCTAAGGCCCCTAAGATCACTGTAGGGGCTATGGTGGAGGTCGGTCCTACTGCTTTAGTTCTCTGAAACATTAAGGCCTTATTTGCATTCCTATACGAGGTTCTTAAGGCCTCTAAGGATGAGGATGATCGGTTCAAAGGTGGGGCTGACCATTCAAAGATCGCAGGGGCCTCTGACTTAATTGAGGATCCCATTTTACTTTTTGACTATTTTCCTTGTAAGTAGTCTAGCCCTTTTATCTTTTTTATCATCTTTATTACTTCTTTGATGTTTGACTCTGACTTTTATTTGATTCAACTGGTGAATGGGAGAAAGGGAGAATTCTTGTTGAAGTCGCACTTAATGGAATGAAGATGACCAAGATCACCAAGCACTTGAGTTTTGGTACCCTAGTGGACATTCTAACACTTAGGGTTAAACGAGTGGAGATGGTTGACTTAGGGTCTTCCTTTGTTGGAGGATCAAGTCTAAAGCTCGATAAAACCCTGTCACTACTACAAATAAAATTAGGGGTAGGTGGGAATCCTGAAGTAACCTAGGTAGATCCTTTTATTTCAAGGGACTGATAGACCTTGGTCTCAAAAGATGAAGATGCAGGGAATGTTGTAATCCCTTACATGGAAGGGGATTTACAAGGGCAGCTAACGTGCCCAATGCATCAGAGGGAGGGGACCATGATACCTCTATAGTGGAGGTCCTTCTTGTGTTGTTAAATACTAACAACTCTGATATAGTGTCCACCTTGAGGAATAGGTGTACCCTTGCCAATGCTGAGTAACTAGTTAACTTAATGGGTAAGATACTTGAAAATTTTCATACTTCCTTACTAGTGTGCTCTAAATAAAGCTTATGATTCAAGTGTACATCTATCGCAACAAGTAATATCCGATAAGTACGAAATCATAAACCACAGGGATTGAAACACTCCTTAGAGAACATAAATAGGTTAAAAAGGATTCTCTAAACATCATAAAGGTAAAAGTGTAAAATATGATTTAGTTGTGTGGAAAAGTGATTGGGGGTAATCTGTAAACTATCATGCTATAGATGAACAATTAATTAATTAATAATTGTTAAACTATGAAAGGAACTAATATAAGCTTGAGTTCAAGATTTTAAGGGGATTGAGGATCATTCTCCCACCTTAGATTCAAAAAAAGGATAATAGGACTTGGTTGAAATTTCGTATAATCGATCACAACTAATTAAGTCCGAACATCAACCATGTAGAGACCAACTCATCAATGGAGGACTAAGGATTAATTAGTTATTGCTAAATGGGTTTGGTTTGAAGTAAAGCTTCAAAAACCATCCCTTTCATGACAAGAGAAGTTAAGAAGCTATGATACTTCAATACAAACACATAAAGTTCAATTACAAAAATTCAAAACCAAACCCTAAATTTGAAGTAGAAGCATCATAGGTGGAATTATGATCCTCAACCTTAAATTTAGCTACTCATAATAAGAACTAAAATACACATGCCAAGAAACCACATATTATAGTAACCCATAATGTTCAAACACACCACTATACTAGAGATTGTAATAAATGCAAATTAAAGATAATAGAACAAGTAGAGATGAAGTAAATGAACCTTTCTTGCATTAATAACCACAAACCAACTAATTATCCAAGCTTTACAAGTAGGTGAAAACAATAAATACTTTTGACCTAGGAGAGAGAAAATAGTGTTTTCTATCTTTTTATAAATATCCCAAGTAAGAACTATCTCTCAAATGAAAGAGAAAACAAGGATAAATACCAAAACTCTATCTAAAATGGCATACTAGTAAAAAGAAGAAAGTTGGAAAAGCAGGGCCGAATAGATTCAGGGGAAAATCCGAATCGATTTGGATATGTAGAGATACTGCACCATCTAAGGACGAATCAATTCGCAATATGGGCGAATCGATTCGCTGCTAATCCAAAATGAAGGCTGCATAGATTTGGCTTTATATATTTCAACCTTTACCAAAACATTCGTAACTTCTTCCTTCGATATTGGATTCAAGCACCGTCAAAATCCATGCGAAGATGAGAATAAGGTCTACAACTTTCGTGAAGAAATTGGATCAAAACCTAAATGCTGGAATTTTGAAAATGCCCTTGACTGTGTTAGTGTCTACGAAAATTCTCTGGATGAAAACCAAACCACCCAATATGCATTCCCGGGACCTATAAAATCTCAATAAATACACATACAAAATATATATGATGAATTTAGGGGTTAGTCAATAAGTGTGCATAAGAATCGGAAAATACATGCATGAGAATGCTAGAATGCACAAATTAATGGGGTATATATGTAACACCCCGTAATTTTGAGGATTTAATATTTAATTATTTTGGGAGTTATAAAAAAATATTTAAATTGGAGAAACTTAAATTGATGAGTTGGAGAATTTATTTGAGTGAGCCGAATTATTTATGATTGACGACTTTTATGTTTAATGGTTTAAAATCTCGTCTGTCGCATTTTGAGGTCAAAATTTGGAAATATCGAAAAGTATTTCGGATGGCAATTCTGAGTGTGTGGTTGCGTCCGAATGGGTTGAGAGAGTCAAAAAAGAGTACCCGGGGGTAGTAATTGGGTCTCGGGGTATTTTTGGGCATATCCGGGCCCACACGGGGTGAGTTGGGCCATTTTAATTAGGCCCAGATGGCCAAAACGGGATTAAGGGTTTTTAACCAAATTGGGAGACTAGGGAACGACAGTCAACACAACTCTAAACCTAGGGTTTGAGAGGAAATTGGGGGAAAGCAGATCAAGAGCCAATTTAGGAATTTTAGAGCCAAATTATGGGACTACACCAACGGATCAGACTCTGCGAACAATTCCAGGCAAGTGGTTAACTGTTGTGATTCCTAAAGTGACGATAATCAATTCATACCATAGTGTGTGTATATGAAAATTCGTTTTGGGTGTGTAACCAAAATTAAAATTGGGTTTTTATGAATTTAGAGTAATAGGCATATTTAAATTACTCAACGGATGTTAAGTTATGATTTGGGTATGTTAAGATTAAATTGTAGAGTGGATTACAATATGTATGGTGATTACATGGACTGAATATGGTAGGGTTGGATTTGGTAGAACAAACCCGGGTGAAAAACCCAAATCGGATATACTTAGGGTTTTGGACAAATTGTTAATGGATTAAGGTCTCTAGGTTGTTTAGAACCTTTTCTTGTGTGGAGAGCATGTTGGTTGTGATTAGGGTAAAGGTTTGGGAAGAAACCAAAAGCTTGAGGGTTCGTTAATGGCTGAAACAGCAAGCCGAGGAAGACGATCACCTGCTTGATCGATCGATCGACCCAGGGGGATCGATCGATCGGCGGTCCCAAAAATTTAACAGTTCGGTCAGTTTTGTATATAAAGAGGATTTTATTTAAGATTTAATCCCTTACTTTTATTTAGTGATAAATTCATATGTGGCACATATTTCCTTAACAATTATAGGGGTGATATAATTGGGTTTAGGAGGGTGTGAACGGTATGTCATGAGATGAACGAATTTGGGAAAATAATTCATAAGTAGTGATATCGGACTGAGGTATAATATTAGGGTATTGTAGTTGGGTGACGCTACATTATTAAAGGAATTGAGGTTAAATATTTAATTTTGGACCAAGTGGGCAAGTCCGGGTATGTTGATAATTATAGGTAAATATAATTGAGAGATTTGATGGAGATGAATGTGTAACACATTGTGGTTGAATATGTGGGAATGAAATTCTGAGATGTAAAAATGGACCAAGTGAGCGAGTCCGGGTATGTTGGTTAAGTCACACCAAAGTATTAAATTAATTATTGAGAGATTAAATTAATTTGGAGTCGGAACATAGACTCAGGAAATATTAAGGTATGGACCAAGTGAGCGAGTCCGGGGATAATGGTTGGGTGACACCAAATTATTAAATTAATGGATGTGTTAATTAATGAAAGTAGAGTCGGAAGGTAGACTCGAAAAAGTATTAAATTAATTGATGTTGTAATTAATTAACTTAGAGTCGGATTGTAGACTCAGGAAGGGTATGCATTAATTAATATATATATTAATTAAATGAGAGTCGGACCACAGACTCGGATCAGTATTAAATTAATAGGTGTATTAATTAATTTAATTAGAGTTGGATGATAGACTCGGGAAGGTATTAAATTAATAGGTGTGTTAATTAATTTAATTAGAGTCGGACCATAGACTCGGGGAAAATAGTATATGAATTTGAGGTGTGAATTAATTATATTAGAGTCGGACCAAAGACTCGGATTTGTGTTAATTAATTAATGTGTAGATTAATTAAATGAGGGTCGGACTACAGACTCGGATATGTGTTAATTAATTAATGTGTAAATTAATTAAATGAGGGTCGGACCACAGACTCGAAGTTGTGTTAATTAATTAATGTGTAAATTAATTAAATAAGAGTCGAATCATAGACTCGGGCAAATTACATATAAATTATTGTGTAGAGTATTATTATTATGAGTCGGACCACAGACTCGGGAAGATGGAAATTATTAAGTGAGAAAATTAATTAAGTTGAGTCGAGCCAGAGACTCGGGAAATTACAGGCTAGTGTTACGGGTTTTTGAGTACACGATAAAGCCGGAGTTTATATTATATACATATACGGTGTAGTGATAGTATATATATAGACATGTGTATATATTGTGTGTGCTATTAAATATACGTGGTTAGATATTTACTTAATTTATATATTCTAGTCCTATCGAGGGAGGTTGCGCGATGTGGGTGAATCTCCTAGCTTGAGGTGTAGGGTGAGTATATCCCCAGGTCATAGCGTCCGGTATATGGGTGAGGGGATTATCTCACTTTCAGGAAAGGAAAATGACCGCCTCCACTTCGTTTATGTTTTGGGCCAGGTTGGTGAGCGATTCCAACTTGGGTAACTAGGTTATGTGAGCACACCTAGTGAGATTGCACTTTAGAGGGAATCATCCGGCGAGGGTATACTTGGAGGGATGGATATACGTATGTTATATGTGTGGATGTTCTAGTAAAGGTACGTATATAATGGTATTCAATATTATATGCGGGTAATAATATAGTGTGTGATGTATTTACTTTATATAACTTGTGACACGGTTATATGCTACTATTTAAGAAGGAATTAATTAAGTTAATTGTGAGATAACTTATAATTCAAGAATCATTGTACTCGGGTTAGAGTAGTATGGCAAGGGGGAGGTTATACCAGGAACTAGTTGGACGGGGTAGTACAACTAGGTGGGGGGTCAAGGTAACCGACAGGTGTGCACAATAGTGGAGGGGTGAGAATGTCCACAAGGGAGTACGACACTAACTTAAATATGAAGAGCATTCATGAATTTTAAATTATTGCAATTAATTCACTTGCTAAATATTTTCAAAATGTTTTGGGTTCTAACCCTTGCTATAAAACTATTTTCAAAACCTTTTAGGTGTCCAGCCACAGGGACGCCAAGATTGATATTCTATTCCAGGGACACGGAGCTGCGGCATATGTGGATTCTAGCAGGAGTTCAGATTAGCCGCATCGTTCATTTATTCCTAGAGCAGGAATCATTTATCAGTTTCAGTTTTATTTAGGGCTTGTCGCCCAGACTTCTCAGTACAGTTTTCAGATGTACTTATTCAGGTGTTGGATGTTTGTATTGGATTTCATTTTGGTGGCCGATGGTTTAATCGGCGAATTGTTTATTTAATTATTCAGTTGTGTGAATGGTTCGTATTTATTTTCGCATGTACAGTTTTTGTTTAATTAAAAAGTTAAAACAGGCACCAGCTTTTGGAATACTAGGTGTTTAGTAAGTTTTAAAAAAGTTTTCGACAGTGATGCTAAGGATGAATCAACTGGGATTCCTGTTTTAATTTGGTATAGGACTAATCACCCGGTATTTTATTAGGCGGGGTGTCACAGATGGTATCAGAGCATCAGGTTCTAGTGTCCTTAGGATCTGTGCGACTTTTCACGTTTCAACTTAGCAGTCTTTGATATAGATCCCTATCATAGGATTATTGTATTCTCAATACGTATGAGCAATTACGTTCTTCTGCTAAATTTATATTTTGAGAGTGAACTCATACGATTCGATTCTCATTCCAGATGCCTCCCAGGAGAGAGAGAGCAGCTAGGGCAGCAGGGGTAGATGAGACTAGGGAGGCTCGTCAGGAGAAAGAGTTACCGCAGCAACGCCCAGAGATGATTTATGGAACACAGATAATTGAACTAGTGGCACTGGCAGTTGAAGCGACGGTGGTCACAATGGCAGGATACTTTTCACGGGGTCAGCCACCAGTGTTAGTGGCTCCGGATGTTCAGACTCATGCGGGGTTTTCGAGGTGGCTGCAAGTATGGGAGATATTTTTCAAGAGTGGTCATCCACCAGAGTAGTGAGGGGGTTCAAATGTAGTGCTAGCGTGTCAAGGAAGAGAGATATCCAGCATCACCTATGCATGGGAGATTGCGATGAGGTGCGAAAGCAAATGCTAGCCACTTTTAGTTTCGTGGGAGCAGCGCTACAGTGGTGAGAGTCGATCACCAAAGTTGTGGAAAGGGATACACTAGCTATTGCAAAGTTTTGGGTGCGATTCGACCGCACGTATTTTCCTTCAATGATTGAGATCAAAATGAGGAGAACATTTAAAGAGGATCAGGGGGACCGTTCAGTGGCCGATTACGAGGAAGAATTCACTTGTTGGAAAATTTTGTACCGGATGAGGTAAGCGAGGAAGAAAGAAAGAAAGAAAGAAAGGTTTATGGATGGGTCAGTTTGGAAAATTAGACAACATTTAATTGGTAATTACGCATTAGTACCTTATACTGATGTCGACAACGCAACACTCCTGCACTGTCAGAAAGATCGCTTCCACGTGAAAGGAAGCAAGAGGGGAGTGGAAACCAGCCAGTCGAATAAAGATGGAGGGAACAGTACCAGTGGGGTATCCCAGCAGTAGACAGGGGGAGATCAGGGGCTGGATTCCAGCAGGGAAATCATGGCAAATGATTTAAAACTGGAGGCTATCGGCAGGATGGCCAGAAATTCGAACAAGGTTGGCATGGAAGGGTCCAGTGGCAGGGTGAATTTATTCGGAGGTGTTTCATTTATGGGGAAGTGGGTCACATGCAGATAGATTGTCCTCAGCGAGGCAAGGGTCAACTACAGGACGAGGTCCTGGATGTACAGCCACTACAGCAAGTCATGGGTGCATTCGGGCAGGGAGAAGATGCTCCGGAACCTGAAGATTAGCTATTGCAGCTAGAGTATGGAGGTAATTATTTTTACCCTATGGGTATTTTTGAGTGACAAGGAGGATGTCACAATATAAGACTTATTTTCACTAGAGTTCGCGGGTGAGTCAAATTTAGTGGGTGCATTGGTTGTAGCAACCATAGTATGTGGATAAACTTTATGTGGGGTAGCGGAGTTCTTTGGTATTATTCACGGGAGAGTGGAGGTGTACACTGAGTGAAGGTTTGAATTAAACGAGGGGTTACTACTTTCGAGAATTTTGGGAGTAGGTTTGATGATTTACCCAAGTATCGACTGGATATCAGCGGATTTTAAATTATTGTGAATAGTAAGGGTAAGTTGGTGTTCGTGACACCAGGGTATGATGGGTATCGGGTATCACCTGAGAGGGATTTTAGCCTATGTATGTGTGTGTATATACGTTGTAGTTCGTGGTGCGATAGGCTCATAGTGAGGTCTTGTGCTCTCACATTTTACCCCAGTAAGTGGGGGTGTTTACTAAAGTAAATCAAGGTGGTTAGATTTATGTTCGAGCAAAGAGAGATAGCTCGGGGTTTATTTTGCGCAAGGACTAGTGATGGTAAGGGCCTTGTACTTTATGTTATCTTTGGTAACATGAGAGTAAGCGTATATACTTTTGTGTTGAGAGACATGTATTTTATGGGGAGATGTTTAGACGTTAGTACATGGGTTGGGTACACTGGGAAGTATATATATGTGTGTGTATATATATATATATATATATATATATGTGTGTGTGTGTATATATATGTGTGATATGACTAAGGGTTCGAAGTTATATTACGGTTTACGACTAGCATAGTCGGGTAGCTTTCATGCGGTAAAGCACGGGGATAGGGTGTATGGGCACCCGGGTTAATTAAGGCAAATTTTGTTCGGTTAAGCACGGGCATAGGGTGTATGGGCGCCCTGGTTAATTTAAATGCGTACTTCTGTAACTTATGGTTAGAAGCGGTAGAGATAGATATAGCGGGCTTAGAGGCACATGACTAGAGAGTAATATGCGAAGCTTAGAACATTACGCTCATTTTAATTTCGATGCCGAAATTCCTTTGTAAGGGAGGGAGTATGTAACACCCCGTAATTTTGAGGATTTAATATTTAATTATATTTTTAGTTGTAAAAAAATATTAAAATTGGAGAAACTTAAATTCATGAGTTGGAGAATTTATTTGAGTGAGCCGAATTATTTATAATTGGCGACTTTTAAGTTTAATGGTTCAAAATCTCGTGTGTCGCATTTTGAGGTCGAAATTTGGAAATGTCAAAAAGTATTTTTGATAGCAATTCTGAGTGCGCGGTTGCATCCGGATGGGTCGAGATAGTCAGGAAAGAGTACCCGGGGGTAGTAATTGGGTCTCGGGGTATTTTTGGGCATATCCGGGCCCACACGGGGTGAGTTTGGCCATTTTAATTAGGCCCAGATGACCAAAAACGGGATTAAGGGTTTTTAACCAAATTGAGAGACTAGGGAACGACAGTCAACACAACTCTAAACCTAGGGTTTGAGAGGAAATTGGGGAAAATCAAATCAAGAGCCAATTTGGGGATTTTTGAGCCAAATTATGGGACTACACCAACGGATCAGACTCTACGGACAATTCCATGCAAGTGGTTAACTGTTGTGATTCCTAAAGTGATGATAATCAATTCATATCATAGTGTGTGTATATGAAAATTCATTTTGGGTGTGTAACCAAAATTAAAACTGGGTTTTTATGAATTTAAAGTAATGGGCATATTTAAATTACTCAATGGATATTAAGTTATGATTTGGGTCTGTTAAGATGAAATTGTAGAGTGGATTACAATATTTATAGTGATTACATGGACTGAATATGGTAGGGTCGAATTTGGTAGAACAGGCCCGGTTGAAAAACCCAAATCGGATATACTTAGGGTTTTGGACAAATTGTTAATGGATTAAGGTCTCTAGGGTGTTTAGAACTTTTTCTTGTATGGAGAACATGTTGGTTGTGATTTGGGTAAAGGTTTGGGAAGAAACCAAAATCTTGAGGGTTTGTTAATGGCTGAAACAGCAAGCCGGGGAAGACGATCACCTGCTCGATCGACGGTCCCAGAAATTTGACAGTTCGGCCAGTTTTGTATATAAAGAGGATTTTATTTAAGATTTAATCCCTTACTTTTATTTAGTGATAAATTCATATGTGGCACATATTTCCTTAACAATTATAGGGTGATATAATTGGGTTTAAGAGGGTGTGAACGGTATGTCATGAGATGAACGAATTTGGGGAAATAATTCATAAGTAGTGATATTGGCCCGAGGAATAATATTCGGGTATTGTAGTTGGGTGACGCTGCATTATTAAAGGAATTGAGGTGAAATATTTAATTTTGGACTCAGTGGGTGAGTCCGGGTATGTTGATAATTATAGGTAAATATAATTGGGAGATTTGATGGAGATGAATGTGTGACACATTGTGGGTGAATATGTGGGAATGAAATTCTGAGATGTAAAAATGGACCAAGTGAGCGAGTCCGGGTATGTTGGTTAAGTGACGCCAAAGTATTAAATTAATTATTGAGAGATTAAATTAATTTGGAGTCGGAACATAGACTCAGGAAATATTAAGGTATGAACCAAGTGAGCGAGTCCGGGGATAATGGTTGGGTGACACCAAATTATTAAATTAATGGATGTGTTAATTAATGAAAGTAGAGTCGGAAGGTAGACTCGAAAAAGTATTAAATTAATTGATGTTGTAATTAATTAACTTAGAGTCGGATTGTAGACTCGGGAAGGGTATGGATTAATTAATGTGTAAATTAATTAAATGAGAGTCGGACCACAGACTCAGATCGGTATTAAATTAATTGGTGTGTTAATCAATTTAATTAGAGTTGGATGATAGACTCGGGAAGGTATTAAATTAATAGGTGTGTTAATTAATTTAATTAGAGTCGGATCGTAGACTCGGGGAAAATAGTATATGAATTTGAGGTGTGAATTAATTGTATTAGAGTCGGACCACAGACTCGGATTTTGTGTTAATTAATTAATGTGTAGATTAATTAAATAAGGGTCGGACTACAGACTCTGATATATGTTAATTAATTAATGTGTAAATTAATTAAATGAGGGTCGGACCACAGACTCGGAGTTGTGTTAATTAATTAATGTATAAATTAATAAAATAAGAGTCGAATCATAGACTCGCGCAATTTTTTTATCAATTATTGTGTAGAGTATTATTATTATGAGTCGGACCACAGACTCGGGAAGATGGAAACTATTAAGTGAGAAAATTAATTAAGTTGAGTCGGGCCAGAGACTCGGGAAATTACAGGCTAGTGTTACGAGTTTTTTAGTACACGGTAAAGTCGAGGTTTATATTATATATATACGGTGTAGTGATGGTATATATGTTGATTTGTGTATATATTGTGTGTGTTATTAAATATCCGTGATTAGATATTTACTTAATTTATATACTCTAGTGCTATCGAGGGAGGTTGCGCGATGTGGGTGAATCCCCTAGCTTGAGGAGTAGGGTGAGTATATCCCCAGGTCATAGCGTCCGGTGTATGGGTGGGGGGATTATCTCACTTTCAGGGAAGAAAAATGACCGCCTCCACTTCGTTTATGTTTTGGGCCAGGTTGGTGAGCGATTACAACTTGGGTAACTAGATTATGTGAGCACACCTAGTGAGATGACACTTTAGAGGGAATCATCCGGTGAGGGTATACTCGGAGGGATGGATATACGTATGTTATATGTGTGGATGTTATAGTAAAGGTACGTATATAATGGTATTCAATATTATATGCGGGTAATAATATAGTGTGTGATGTATTTACTTTATATAACTTGTGACACGGTTATATGCTACTATTTAAGAAGGAATTAATTAAGTTAATTGTGAGATAACTTATAATTCAAGAATCATTGTTCTCGGGTTAGAGTAGTATGGCAAGGGGGAGATTATACCAGGAACTAGTTGGACGGGGTAGTACAACTAGGTGGGAAGTCAAGGTAACCGATAGGTGTGCACAATAGTGGAGGGATGAGAATGTCCACAAGAGAGTGCGACACTAACTTAAATATGAAGAGAATTCATGCATTTTAAATTACTGCAGTTAATTCAGTTGCTAAATATTTTCAAAATGTTTTGGGTTCTAACCATTGCTATAAAACTATTTTCAAAACCTTTTAGGTGTCCAGCCACAGGGACGCCAGGATTGATATTCTATTCCAGGGACACGAAGCTGCGGCATATGTGGATTCTAGCAGGAGTTCAGATTAGCCGCATCGTTCATTTATTCCTAGAGTAGGAATCATTTATCAGTTCCAGTTTTATTTAGGGCTTGTCGCCCAGACTTCTTAGTACAGTTTTCAGATGTACTTATTCAGGTGTTGGATGTTTGTATTGGATTTTATTTTGGTGGCCGATGGTTTATTTGGTGAAGTGTTTATTTAATTATTCAGTTGAGTTTTATTCAGTTGTGTGAATGGTTCATATTTATTTCCGCATGTACTGTTTTTGTTTAATTAAAGGCACTAGCTTTTAGGAATACTAGGTGGTTAGTAAGTTTTAAAAAAGTTTTCGACAGTGATGCTAAGGATGAACCAACTAGGATTCCTGTTTTAATTTGGTATATGACTGATCACCAAGTATTTTAATAGGCCTGGTGTCACAATGTATTACAATAAAAGTGACGAATCACTAACCTAGATTTCATTATGTTTCTTATCCTCATATCTTTTTTCTTTTTCAGGATCAACACTTGAAGGAGGCTCTCTTGGATGATGAACTTGATGTTAATAAAGTATGGAAAAAGGAAAATGATATGGTAAAAAATTAGATCCTCACTTATTAAAACTTGGACTAGATAAAAAAAACTATGGATGGAGGATCTTGAGAGATAGGGACACTTTGAAGACTCAAAATGCCTTTTTAGAATAAGAGATATTTTCTAATGAGAAGACTCTCAGAGATAGTGCATCTTTATTTTTTGCTACATAAAAGTCTTTAGTCAAGATTGAGGAGTTGTGTGCCCTTAAAAATGTTGAGAATATAGTGATGGAAGAGGCATTTTAGTTCTAAAATATTGAGCTCCAGATCTTTAAGGGTAGACTCCTTTGGTTGGATGATGAGGTGGATATCTCAACCCAAATGCTCAAGAACTTGTAAAATGAGAATACAAAGTTAACCTCTGAAGGCCAGTAGCTTCAAATGAACTATGTTAAGGTTCTGGTTAAATACGAAGTACTTAAGGGGTAGGTCTGCACTGTAGTTCAAACCTAACTAGACACCTATCAAGAGTCCAAGATCTTTAAAAGATTACTCTTTCAAAACTTTAATGCTGACTTTGAAGCTTTCAAGACCAAGGTTCAAACAATTTTTTCAGAGGTGAACGTCTCTAGTTTATTTCTTAAAGCCACTTAATCGAAGGAAGAAATCTCTAATGATGAAGACAATCTTGGTGATGATACAGAAGATGCCTCATCTCCCAAGGTCCAAGGATGGAGACTTTAAAGGAGACCTCTAACACTATGCCTCTAACAAGTGAAGCCCATGTGAACCCCCATATACTCAAGCCTTGTAAGCCCTTTTATTTAATCTCATTTTTTATTATAGATAATTAATAAGTTGTGAGCCACTTTGTAATATATATTTTTACCTTCAATGAAGAGGTACTTTATGGAAATCTGATTTTTTTTATCTTTACTTTGTGCTTGCTTTATTCTTTTGCTTTGCTAAGGAATTTTATATACTGCTTGAGATGTATGAGATCTTATCTATATATGGTATATCCCTAACCCCCAACATTCTTTGGTAAAATTAGATAATTGGGGACGTAATTTTTTCGAAGTTGATCTAAGGGACCTAAGACCTCTATTTCACACTAGCGCAATTTGTCGAAGTCAAGACTGTGATTCTGTAGTGGTGCAGATAGACTTAGAACCTTAGCACTTTTGATTCTTAAATTAGAATCCCATATTTATGTCCTGAAACTTAGCCCCCTAAAATGTTTTGGGCGTAAATGTGTAGAAATCAAATCTGTAATGGGTAATAAGACTTTAGACTTTAAAATTTGAAATTGAGCATTTGTAATATAAAGTCCTTATAAGGGGTCCTAAGACCTCTGGAATGAGTAAACTAAAGATGAAGTCCCCTAAGGGTCATAAGATATTTGAACTTAGGAGATTTTGACTTCTGAAATCCTCACAAGGGTCCAAAGACTTTTGGATTTGAAAAGAGTGCAACATGAAGTCTCATAAAGGGTCATAAGACCTCTAAACCTAGGAAATTTTGACTGCTGAAATCCTTATGAGGGTCTTAAGACATCCAGATTTAGAAAACGTGCAACCTGAAATACCACAAAGGGTTATAAAATCTCTAGACTTAGGAAAAAAATAAAATTTGGAGGTCCTTGTAAGGGTCTGAGACCTCTGGACTGAAAGTTTTTATATTCTGCAGTCTTTTTAAGGACTAGGACCTCCGAACTTCAAAAAAATTAGAAAATTTGAAGTCCTTATAAGGGTCTGAGACCTCCGTTAAAAATGTTCTAGAGTGGTCTGATTATATGGTCAAATGTAGAGTTCGTAGATTAGGTCACACACAAGCCAAATTATATTTAATCTAATTTTATCTTGATTAATTAGGTGAAACTAAACATGCAAGATATATGATGTAAGAGATATAAGGAAAAATCTCTTTCTAGAAAAAGCCTTTTATAGCACTATCATAATAAGGTATTACAAATGACACAAATAGACTTATAGATTTAGACTCCACTACGTATCGCAGTTACGTCTCCTTCCTTATTAATGTAACACCTTGTAATTTCTGGGTTATTATTTCTAATTAATTAATTCAGTAATTAGTAATTTATTTGTGTTGTAAATTAATGAGAATTAATTAATGAGAATATTTAAAAGTGAATATATTTATATAAATTAATGGGTGAGAGTTAGTTTTAGAAATTTATTTCGGATGGTGATTTTGAGTGCGCGGTTGAGTCCGTTAGGCTCGAAATAGTCCAAAAGGAGTGGTTAAATGAATATATTGGGTATTGGGGGCCTAAATAGACATATGTGAGCTCCATATGGAGAGTATGGACACTTTTTATAAGGCCCATTGGCCCAAAAACGTGAATAGGGTTTTTAACCCCAAATGTGTAAGGGTTAGGCATCATTAAATCACATTAGAAGAGTAAAGAAGGAAAAATCTAAAGGGAGAGCCAAAGAGAAGAGGAACTTGGGGATCTTGGAGAGATGACTTCAATTCCATTCAACGCCTTCATTTAAAGCTTTAGATGTCCATTTGAGGCAAGTGGTTTAAATTTTGATTATTAAATTGCATATAACTTTTCATATTAATAGAGGTGGAATCCAATTGAATTCTAGTTGTTCTTCAATAAATTTGGGTTTTCTTTTAATGAGGGTTATAAATATGTAAACGACTTGATAATCAATGCAATTGATGATTAAATTGGTGAGATTGTTAGGGCATATAATTGCTATAATGAAATAAGGAACTTATGATGAATTTGGGGACGTTTTACTATATAAACTTGTTCAGAAAAGAGGTTTAAAATTTCTTTAATGACGGATTAGGTTTTAGCAGAAGAAATAGAGAGAGGAAATACCAGTGTCGTTTTAACGACATGGTATTTCGTTCAAACGAGATCTACTGCCGTTCGAACGACAGGGCTCTTCGTTCGAACCATCTCGAATGTTTGTCAGATTTCTGCAATTTCCCTAATTCAGACCTGCTATGTTGGAAATTTGTAGTTCCTACCTAACTGAATTGTGAAATTGAGTATTGAATTCTGGTTAATTTAGGAATACTTAACCTAGAAATTTATTTGACCAAATTGCATGAATTTGGAGATGTAAGTTCATGATTTAGCATATGGTAATATCGTTGTTTAAGTGATTAAACTTGATTGTCTGAAACTAAAGGGTGGATTAGACTAATTGAATTTTGGGTCGAGAGAAAAAAAGTTCGGGTATACTTGAAAGGGGTTACACCAAGATAATGGGAATTAATGTGTAATTATTTAAAATGAAGTCAGACCATAGACATAATTGTTTTAGGCTTGGGTATGGGCATAATACTCCGATAGCCTAAATTTCTATACATATGTCGATGTGTAGTACATATATGATTTATATATATTTGTGTGAATAATATATATAGTAAATCCATACCAATATTAATTCTATCATAGGAGGTTGTACGATGCGGGTGAATACCCTGACTTAAGGAGCAGAGCGAGTATAGTCCCCAGGCCATAGCATCTGTGTCTTAGGGGTGGAACCGTTATGGTATGGAGCGGACACTTTCGGCGGGAACTATGGTCGCCTCCTATGCGTTCGGTGACAGCATTTTATATGCGAAATGTGGGTGAATGTTGAGATATGATACGTATATATTGTGCAGAATTATATACGACAATTTATATATATACATGGTGTGAAATGTGTAAATAATATAACTTGTGAAATGGTTATATGGTATTAAGTTGGATATGGATATAAATAAGTTAGTGTTAAATATAACTTATAGCTCGTATACATGATGTGAATGGTGTAAAGGATATAACTTGTGAGAATGTTATATGGCATTAAATAGGAATTGATTTGAATAAGCTAATGTGGCTAATAAACCATAAAATGTATATGATACTCACTCAAGTTGGGATAGTGGGAAATAGTGATATATGAGACAAGGCTAGTTATGGAGGGTTGGCTAGATGGGGCATTTATATTTTAGGTAGGCGTGAACATTAGTTGAGAGGTGAGGAAAATTCAAGGGAGTTCGCGACACTAATTTAAATATGGAGAGTATTTGGATATTTATTTCTTGCATTTAAATTCGCTTGCTAAATATTTTTAAATGTTTTGGGTTCTAACCCTTGCTATAAAATATTTTCAAAAACCTTTTAGGTGTCCTGACACAGGGGCGCCAGTTTTGATCTTTCCCACAGGGTGCGCAACTGAAGCTTATGTGGATTGCTACGGGATCTTTGTTTAGACGCTTTCCTCGTTCTATCTCTAGATAGGGACTTTCTCGGTTGTACTATTGGGCTGGTACTTTTATATTCATTCTTGGCATGTATCGGTATTCTTTTATACTTGCACTTTGTGGATTGCTTGTAGTCAATGTTGCTCGATAAATTCTTGTACTTATTTTTTGGCATGTTTAGTTTCCTTCTTATTTTAGTTAATTTGGTTTCCTAGTTTATTGGTTAGATTTGATTTAAGTCATAAGATAAAATTTGACATCAGCTTAATTTAAGACTAGGTGATTAGTAATTAAAAAGTTTTCGATAGTGATGCTAAGAATGAACCAGATGAGATTCCTGTTCAATTTGGTATATGACTGATCATCCGGTATTTTATTGAGCGAGGTGTCATGGTTAATAATAGAAGGCATTGCAGATCTAGTAGCTCTCCCCAACTTCCCTCAGTGTCCACTGATTTATCCTTAGAAAAGTCATTTCCTATCTTCAGCAGTGCAGAATTAACTCCACAGGGATATGAGCATGTAATGTGTCTTTCAAGGTTTGATAAAATGATCACAAAACATCTAAGGGGAATATGAAAAATTAATGTGTTTGACACCAGAAAGATATGTAAAAGGCTTACTAAGAATTAGAAGTTCATATCTCTATATAGAAGGAGAAAGATCTCCACAAAATAGACATGAAAAGATTGCCTTTCAAATCAAATTACAAAACAAACCTTCATAGTCTCATTCGGACGAGGTATGTCTCATTCAAATGAAGTAACTAGTCCCGTTTGAACCACTTCTAACGACTTATCTGAAGAGAGAACTTAACACGCCAAAAATTACCAAAATCGATCCCGTTCGAAGTTTGTTCAAAGACGTTCTAGTGATGAACATGCACTCATTCAAACAACATCCAAATATCATTCTAATGACCTCGCGAATTTTTTAAAAATATTTTATTTTTAGACATGATTTAAAAATATCTCTAAACATAATTATTACAAAATCAACTTCATATACCTTCTTCATATGTTATAGTGATAAAATTAAATCTTCGATCTTCGATTGTTACGTTTGTCCACCAACTTGTCTTCACTTGAAGTATTGAGAATGTACATGATGGTGTAGTGGGGTGTAACAGAAAATTCCTAACTTAAACCATAATGAGCAATCATAAAACTTGCTCCAACATACCGGGCCAAATTATTTTGTAATTCGAAGTCGTTATAAGGGTCTGGGATTACCATACTTAGGGAAAAAAATAAGTCCTTGTAAGGGTCTAAGACCTCCAGAGTGAAGAATTTTATAATCTGAAGTTCTTATAAGGGTTTGGGAGCTCCGAACTTAGATAAAATTTAAAGTTTTGAAATCATTGTAAGGGTTTTAGACATCCAAACTGAATTTTTTTGTCTCCTGACTTAGAAAAAAATTAAAAATTTGAAATTCTTGTAAGGGTTTGAGACCTCCAGATAGAAAAAATTTGTAATCTGAAGTTCTTATAAGGGTCTAGGACCTGCGAACTTAGAAAAAAATTGAAAAATTAAAAAATTAAAATCCTTGTAAGGGTCTGAGGCCTATGGACTGAATTTTTTATAATCTGAAGTCCTTATAAGTGTCTAGGACCTCCGAACTTTAAAAAAATTAAAAGTTTAAAGTGTGTACGTCTTTTTGTGTATCTTAGGGTAAAATAATTATTTTTTTGTAAGGAATTAGACCTTAGCGTTTTGAAATTATGGATGAAAATATCAATAACTCTTTTATTCTTTATGGGTTCAGATAACTTTTGACTATGATTTTTGGTTTGTTTAAACCCGAGGACCATAGTCCTTTTTAAGTCTTAGGACCTTTGACTGTTAGTCTTAAGCCAAGGCTGAAGTCCTTGTAACTTAAATAGTGGGTCCTAAAACCTTAATTTTTCAAGGAATTCATCATAACTAATAAAAAAAGCTTAATTTTCTTAGGGGGTGACATACATATTCTAGGCCTCTTTTTCTCTTAGTTCTCAACCTTACTTTTGGGCTGTTAGTCATGGTGGTAGTCATCCTCATTTCATAGGGGTGCAGGCTCTCTAGAGGGAGCTCAGGCATCAGTGGTGGTGAAGGTAAGGCCTCTAATAAGATCTCAGGGATCTTCTGAAGGTTTATTGGAGCCCCTGTCAGGATTTTTGGTACATTGAGAAACTTCTTTTTATCCTTCATGGACGTGGCGTAGCACTCCCGAGCCTTTTTTTGGTCTCCAAAGACCTATACCACTCCATTGGGAACCTCATCACCCGTCTACGGGTTGAGAGCATAGTGTTCAAGTCATTGAGAGTGGGTTTACCTAAAATGACATTATATACTAAGGGGAGGTCCACCATTATGAATTTGTTCCAAACAGTGGTGCAGGAATCCTTAGAACAAATGGTGAGGTGGAGAGTGACATACCCCCAAGGAGTAGGTATGTTCCTCATTGAATCTAATGAGAGGGGTAGTGGACATTTGCATCTGTTTAGTTTAAAGGACCATATCCCCAAAGGCGTACAAGGATAGGATGCTCACAAATCATTCTATGTCAATTAAGATCCTTCTTATGTTGGTGTTCCCCATGATCACTGTGATCATGAAAGTATCAACGTGAGGATATCAGACTCTTTTAAGTCTGTTTTTGGTAAAACCGTCATCGAGACCTCCTTGGGGGCTTTATGTGGGAGAAAAACATGGATGACTTACACCTTGTCATGGTGGAAACTCCTAAAGTGGGACTTTATGGACGTGACAGAGAACCCACCTCCAAAAAATCATTCGAATATGCAATGGACATCAGGTAAAGGGACATCATATATGTTCCCGTTGTTGTTCTTATTGTTGTTATTGAGCTGACCTCTGTCCGCATATTTGATTGAAAATTCCTTGATATAAGGCCTCTTAATCACCCCTTCAATGGCCTCCTTTAGTCTGAATTAGTCATTGGTATTGTATCCATCATCTTTGTGGACCTGACAATACTTGTACTTGTCTCACATGTCATCCCCAGTTCTCATAGGATTTGGTTGGGGTGAAATATCTTGCATTTCTATAGTTGCAAAGACCTTGTCCGCCATGGTTGTGAGGGGAATGAAGTGTCTGTCCTCTGGAGGACCACTTTTCTTACCCCGTCCTTCTTTTTTTTTTTATCTCAGCTCTCCTGAGGTCTCCTTAAGGTGACAGAAGATGTCATTTATCTTTTTTTATTGGAGAGAAGTTATAGTCTGCCTTACTAATATAGCATCCTTAGTGTTGATGTGCTTTTGATCTCTTTTAAGCAGCTTAGTCATGGTCTTGGGAGTCTTCTTTATGAAGGACCTCAATAAATCATCAAAGGTGAGTCCTGAGATGAAGGAGAAAACAGGGATGATGTTGTTCAGATCGTTAACTTGAAGATCTTCCTGGTTGATTCTCTTGGCATAATCCCTAAGTAATTCCCCATCTTTCTGTCTGAAATGGAGGAGAGAAGTAACAGGCTTCCTTATTTTTTGATCTCTGGTAAAATGGTTGATGGAGTACCTTGCCATCTCTATAAACCTTGTAATGGTTCCTGGTTTGAGCATGAAAACCAATGCCTAGATTTTCCCCTTTAGGTAGAAGGAAAAAATTGACATAAGACCTCATTTGGGGTGTCCTGAAGGAGAATTAGTTATCTATAAGTTTTTAGGTGATAGATGGAGTCCTTGGTCCCATCGAAAGGCTCAATATTAGGCTTCTTCAACTTTTGTGGAAAGGTGTAGTGCTAGACATCATTAGATAATGGAGATAACTTCTTTTGGAGGGCCAACTCTATAGTATTAGGAGCTTGAGTCTTGCATTGATTGAGGAAATTCCCCAAAAGATCTTGCATCTTCTTGAGCTCTCTATTCGAGGGTCTAGTTGCCCTGGAACCTCCGGGGGGCTAGACTCTAGAAAGTGATAGCATATCCCTGAAAGGGATGTGAGTTTCCAATTATTAGGGGGGCCCTGGGTAAACTATATAGATCATTTTCTCCCTCTAATTGGGGCCCGTGGTTTTCCCTAGTGTCGTATGCTCTGGTACAATAGGTTTTTCTACCACCGAGGGTAAAGAAAGCCTACTGACGATGGTGTCCAATTTTTCTGGAGAATGTTTTGCTAGGTCTTCCTCTCTTTCAAAGAAATAGACAGGGCATAATTAGTCGCCATTTCAAAATAGATTAAGATGTGTGTTTGGAAGGAATGGATCTTGTTATTCCCACAAGCGGCGTCAAACTGATGAGTGTTAACTCATAAGTGACTTTAAACCCTCATATGCTCCTCTCTGGACCTCGGACGAGTAAGATAAGAGAAGTGTCAAGTGTGAGACAAAGGTTTAAAATAGTTTGGACCTTGGGAGATGGTCCTACGTCCACTATATAGAGGTGGTATGCCAGTTTATTAGTAGAGTCTAACAGACCCCTTGAGCTTTGGTCAAGGGAGTCTATGGTCCTGAAGTCTTTGACAATGATACAGAGGACCTTAGGAAGTTACTGAATGACTTCTCTAAGGATGAATAGGTACTGTTTTAGGGCTTTTACGAGATGTACAACTGATATAAACAATGAAAAGGGTCCAAATTATAAAAATAGGCTCTCGACAGTATGTCGGGATTATAGAATAGAGTATTAACACGTGTGGAATGTCAGAACTTCCCTCAGTCTGATAATTGGATTCTCTAAAAATCTTTGGATTCTAGATATCGATCCCATTTTTACCTTCCACGGCCTTTTGTTTATAGGAGAACTCTTGGAGAGATAATTATTTGGATATCATAATATGTCTTTAACAACTCTAACGTCCATTAGGGTCAGTAGAAAGGTGGAGTGTTTGGAAAAGTATTTATAGGTTGGGTACCTCTGTTATTGGGTTCATTGAATAACGGGATGAGAACACTGAATTCATATGGAACTAAGTAATGGTGGTAGGTTGAATAGTGTTTTGGTTTTTACCTGCTCTACTAGACATCTTATAGGACCACTGTAGGAGGTTTAAAAGGGATGAAGAGATCGTGGAGTTGAGGAGAGATAATCCTGAAGTACCACACGTCCTTACATCTTGTGATTAATGTCTAAATGACCTTAGAAGGTCATTATATCCCAGTCCGAGGTCGATTAAGGGTGTAGATTAAAATAAGACCTTGATACAAAGGTCTTGGAGATTGTTATGGGGACATATTAGAATGACTGACCCTTTTTGGGGAAAGGTCACGCGATTGGGGTCTGCCATAGTGCCATAGATTTACCCTTGGGGATCAGAGGTCTTATCTGATAACTAACCATCCATCTGAGGTCAGTGCTAGCCTTGGAACCTCTTCCCTACCTCGAGGGCAGTTGGGAGTTGGAAATCTTTTAAACACTGTGAAATAAGGTATCATCAATTAGGTAGCATGTGTTTTCCATATCATATACATACATGCATACATACATATATATATATATATATATATATATATATATATATATATATATATATATATATATATATGTGTGTGTGTGTGTGTGTGTGTGTGTACTAACATGCTTGTATATTTTCAGAATACTAAGTGAACAAAACCCCACCTCAAATGTTCCTAAAAATGGTGGAAAGAGAGGTTGAGAAGAAGGCCACCCGCCTCCAAAAGGTGGCCTTAAAGGGGTTACAAGGCTCCTATAAAATTCCCATGAAGAGTTACATTAAAAATCCCTTCAGACTCCATTAAAATGCATATCAAGCTCCACTAAAAATACATAGGTTTCACCCTTTAAACACTCCATTACTAAATTCCTCAAGCTCCAAGATAATAACCCTAATGGTTTGTGTATTTTTGTACAAATGGTGTTTGTATTCTAAATGGATGTGTAACAATGGCAGTTTCTAAATCATAAAACATTGTATTGTTATAAGAGGGAGAGAAAATGGTGTAGTTACCCCTTATAAGGTTTGTTGTTGAAGAGGTATTTAAAATAAGGGAAGTGGTGTCTATTTATTTTGATCCAACCACCACTTGACAACACATGCCCTTGATCCAATAAAATAATGACAACATTTTATTTAAATGGGACCGGGATTTGTGGTTGTACATGGGTTTTGGCCGGTTATATCATATAAGGGGACGAAGGGTACAAATTTCATTTTTAAATCCTCTGATTCTCACATGACAACATGCTTACAATTTTTACTTTTCACCAAAGGTCATGATCACAGCATATCCACCTTTGGTCGTGGTGCCTCGATCACACAAAAAATTCCCACAATCATAGGTTTGGTTGGCGTAATTATCATATTGTCCACGATCCCCATACATGTGTATATATTACTCAAGAACCTATATGAAATCAACTATCTAACCATCAATTCCTATTTTTTTTTATAATTATGTATCTTAGCTCTAGTTAAATTATTCATCCCTAAAAATGCCAATTTCATACGATTTGCATCATAACAATTATTTTTATTATAATAAGCAACCCTTAACTTTATAAACTTGAAATTAATAATTTTCAAAATAGCTATCACTACCTTAAGTTGTACCTTAACATAAACTCCAAAATCCTCAACGTGATATTAAATTGACTTACCATCATGTCCCCTTAGTTTATTCTCATAATAAATTCAATTTAACTACTCATAAGATAGTATCAATACATTAACCATGCAATGTCATGCATGCACGATGTAACTTATATAAACATATGTGATCTCATTCATGACCATATTTTACGTAAACATTTCATGATTATCCCGCGGACAACACATAATTAACATTTTAATCAATTAATTACAATTCCCCATATTACATTATCTCTATGATTTGTTAGGTTTTAAGATGGAAAGTTATTTCGAAATGAAATATTTATTTTGATTCTTGCTTTCGGCAGGAGTAGGACCCAAGTCTTGTGTAACCCACATGACTTTGTGAGCTTATAAAATTCTAGATCCCATAATTTTCCCTAAGACTTTTCATTGCATTTGTTGTGAAGTATTGTTCTGATTGGAGGGTAAAGCAGGTTCACCTGGTTGCTGAAAGAAAGTCCTTCTTATGAGTCGTGAAGATGATAGTTAGAAAATAATGCTTAATGATGGCTTATGTTTCGAGAATTGTCCCTCGGGAAGCTCCAAAATAACACAACTCACTTCTTGTTCGTTCATTTTCATACCCATTTAAAATCTTCAAAGATCCTCCTATAATTTCTCATTTATTTGTCTCTTTATAATTGACTTCCTCCTCTTGTTTAATCATCTTTTCAGGTTTTCTTTATTTTTTCGCAAATATGGTTTACACCATTGAGTAATTCAAGAGAAGGTATATTCTCAATTAGTCATTGTGGATATTACCAAAAGGGTTATAGACCATTATAACCTATCAGAGGGCCACTAAATGTCCTCATCATGGTGGTTGAGGTTGGTATCACATTTACTCATGACAAACATTTTCTCAGGTTTAGTGAGTATCTCAAAATAGTACCAGTCTATTGTGCCCAAGATGTTTTGAGAATAGTTAATGACATCAAATGCCTTAATAGACTTTATGGCACCAACTTGGGCATATTTGATATTAGATATTACTACTAGTGAGTTTTTTCAATAAGAAGCCTCTATTATCTTAATTCCATATGGGTCGAACATGCCTTGGTCATAAATCGTCTTGAATGAAATAGGGATTATAATTCTCAACCTGAATTTAGGGGTTACATGTGGGTCATATTGGTACGGTCTGGATACTTTGGGTGTAAAGTGATTTTAAATAACCTAAATAAAGTTTCTAGTCATATATAGTTGATTAAAATAACCATGTAAACATTACTTTTCATTTTTGAGAAATTTAAGCATAATAATAGCAAGTGGATCCCATTAGGCAATGTCCTAGGGTTCAAGTAATTAGAGATACTAGCGTAAGAATAAAGAATTACTCACCTACAAAACACTCTCTAATAATGGAACATCAACTAACCAATTGTAACAAAGGGAGGGGTTAAGCCAATGCCCAATAGGGGTTCCCTAAAAAATGCAATATAATGGGAAAAATAATGAAAGCAACACTAAAACCCATATAGTTATGACCCAACTCTACATGAAACTATTATATAGTATATGCATAAGTTATGTTTTACTTCAAAATATTATCTTTAATTTAGGTTAAAAACCACTAACCCTTTATCTTCACAAGTTACTATTTGATTAAAAAAAAGCCCTTTGGTCTATTAACTTAGGCAGTTAATTTAGAAAAATTGTACTCTTAGACTACCTTTAAGCCATCTGGTTTACCTTTCAAACTATTAATTTGTGTTTAATTTTACACACGATTGATGTTTCTTAAATTATATTTCAACTTACACACCCAATGTTTAAAAGAAGTTTTCTATACAAAAAGCAGTCAAGTATGGGATTGTGTCCCTCCAAGGGATTACCACACATCCAATTACTATCTTTTATATTAAATTGTCCATGCACGCCTAGTCGTAAACTTTTGAACATATGGAATTAAGATAATAGAGGCTTCTTATTGAAAAAACTCACTAGTAGTAATATCTAATATCAAATATGCCCAAGTTGGTGCCATAAAGTCTATTAAGGCATTTGATGTCGTTAACAATTCTCAAAACATCTTGGGCACAATAGACTGGCACAAAAAGCAGTCAACTATGTTGAACTTGGGGTTATTCCCCATCATGAGGTCATTCAAAATATCCAGTTATAATCATTTATATTCCTTTATAACTATATAAAATTATCACATACCCATGCTAGACATGGGTTGTGCCCACCTAGTCGTAAACTTTTTATTCCTTTAATTTACAAATACTAAATTTATCATTATATCTCATATTCCATAGTTCATCAAATGCGTTGATTTTCATAATTGTTCATGACTTAGGATTGGGATATATAAACTTGGAGTACCAACTCCGTAATCATTTACTAACCAATTATCCTTTTTCCTAGAGTGTACCAATTTTCATTCGTTTTTATAATTACTATTTATCCTGGAGTTCACCGAATTCACAAGCTTACACCGTCTGCTATAAATGTAGCAACCAAATGCTTTACAAGCCAATTGTTTTGGATCTAATCCAAATGATTTAGGATCCACTTCGTAATTAATAAAATGTCGACATTACTTTGTAATTTCTTTACAAAGTCAAAGTTCAATAACATTTAAATATTTAGGACTAATTCCCAAAGTCAAAAGTTTATAAAGCTTTTATAAATTTCCAGAGTCATAAGTTTAGGGACTTTTTTGCTATGAATCCAAATTTCAGGGATGTTTTGTAAATATCCCCTAAAAATACATTTTGTAAGTTCAAAATAGCACTTTTTAACAAGTATAGTGTCCAAAATATAATTTCATAAAATTTTGGAGTCAAAACCCTTATTATAAAGTTTATGGGGGTTAAAACATTATTTTTAACATTCTTCTGGCCCCAATTAATAATTATTCAAACTTCAGGGTTCGAATAATATTTTTAGAATATTCTTAAACAAAACCTTTAAGTTTTATACATCTTCTTTTTATATAAATTATTACTCAATTACTGGATGCAACAAAATAGCCAACACTCATGTTTTTAAGCAAATAATCCATCCATACATTATGTACCATTTTCAAATATGAAATGTACCAACACCCAAAGTTATACGTATATCTTAACATGTGTATTATATATCATATGTCTTCTAACCATGAAAAATAACCAAATAATACAACACTCATACCTATTTGGAGACCACAATCAGAAGAGACTAGTTTATGTGAAAGGCAACCCCCACCTTCAAAGGTCGCCTCAAATAGATACTAAGATTATAACTTGAAAATGGACCTCCAATAATTATTTCCAATGTATACCCACTCCAAAACACCACCAAAAATACTCCTTTGATGCACCCTCAAATACTCTCATTTGGTTGCATATTTTATTCTAGAAGAATGGAAGAACTTTGGGAGCGGATTGTTTTCTTCCCCATTTTTTGTTTTGGTTGGATATCCTTTAAATGTCTACGCACTCCTTTTTAAAATGAAATATGGTAGCATTGAGGTTTGACTGAGCACGCGTTTCAAGTCTTGTGTGGTTATATTCTCTTATAAGCATAATAATGAGGCCACATTTCAGTCGATTAATGGTTCAATTATAATACAACAGGTTTCTTCCCACACACCGCGCACCATAGCAATCCTTCTTACCCGCTATAGTATATATCAGCAACTACATTAGCTTGGATACCCCGCTCTAACAGTTCTCCAGAACAATTTTTGTTATTTAACCTTTGATTTTTATTTAGTTTCCAAATTACTCTTGCTCACCCAATTAATGCTTCCTATACTTCGATTTGGGTCACACCAATTATATAAATAATTCAATAATTACCTAAGTAGTCTAATAATAACTCAAATATTTTAATTAAAGACTTACTAACATACCATAAATTAAATAATTACTCCTTTAATCCCACTAAAATTCACCATTGCATCATTAAATCATAAAATGCATATGATCTTTCATACATTTCAAAACTCATAAATTTTATAAAAAGTCGAGTTGTTAGATTCTTCCCTCCTTTGGATATTTTTCCCTCAAAATTTTTATCGATGCGCATTGATTTATCCACTAGTCACCATTAGATCACTAAAATCAAACACAGATCATCAATAATGCTCACACAATTACCATAATTTCTAGTACCTTTCACCTCTATGTACTAATCTCAAAAGCCACTATCACAATGTATATAATCATGAATATTCATTTATTCTCTTATTCGTTTACTCAAAGTATAATACATGAACTTCCTTTAGTCCCAAACATAAGGGGATGCAAACAACTCGTATAATCACATAAACTAATTATGATCCATTACTCAGATATTGCAACCAATATGTACCTACATATAAATCATCTTTACTCCCATACTTAGGGATCACCAAATAACACTAATCAATATGAAACCATCTGTTGACCTCATTAGAGAATATTATATTTGTTATCAAGGCTTCTTAATCCCTCATTCTTAAAGCATTCACCCAATTTGGTATCCCTTCTTTTCCCTAATAATTCCATTTCTATTAGACCATCAAAGTTTACAATTTAAGTCCCTAATTTATTCCCGAACCTTTCCCTAGTATTGATGTCTAAAAGTGGACTTAATCCAGATTTATAATCAGAGATAAAATATAGTAAGTTAGTCAAATCACAAACACACAAGAGAAAGAGAAGAGACTTTTTTTGTGGTTCAGGTGTAAAATAGTCTACATCCACTGTTAGTATTATTTCGTGGGGTTACCATAGCTCAGTAGGGTGGTGTGCATATGAGTGATTCAAATTGTCCCTCCAACTGAGGGAGTATTTCGTATTTATAATGGTGTAAAACATTAGAGATGGAATGAATTTATATTGCCACGCATTTACATTTATGTACAATAAATGAAACTCTTGGAATTCAGTGCCGGTTGGCATCCCATCCGAGTAACTTTTGGTATTACTGATGAGTAGCATTTTTGGAGTTGGTCTGCCTTCCAACCGACTAAGTATCTCTAATTTCGATCGAGGTGGCTAGTCAGCCATGTAGGCGGACAAGTGTACATTTATTGTTGGTCCACATAGGAGAGTAATAATTACATACAACAAAAGCCCCAGTGCTCCACGCTTGATGATTGATTGAAAGTATGGAGTTTTTGGTCTAAGAAATTGTTCGGCGTACTATTTTTGAGTATTTGGTTGGCCGCCGACTTCCTATACTTGTAGAAAATTTCATTGGTGTTGTTTAGTAATGGCATTTTTGTAAATAATTCAAACTTTTTTAACTGCCAAAGGAAATAATAGTCTTTTGAAGGTTTGAGAGGCGTGCAGCCGGTGGTAGTTCAATAGTTCGTTCAATTAATCATTTCATTCCCATTTATCGAGGCAAGCTATAAATAGGTACAATTTTCCCTCCTTTATTTTCACCTTAAACCTTCTACACTTATTATTTCCTCTATATTCAATCTTTTTTGTACGATATTTGGCTGCCATTGTTTTTTCTTCAGTTCTTGCAGTCACCTTAGATCCCCTGTATGCCTTATTTCCCTGTTTCTCTGCTTTATTATCTTTTTTTCCACCATGGTTCACATTATAGACGAGGGTTCATTAGAAGAGTTTAGAGAAAAAAGAAAAATTCCAGCTTAGGTAGATTTATAGATAGCCAAAGGTCCCAAAGATGTGTATTCTCTTCCTGAGGGTCACTGGATCCCCACCTTATTCATTGCTAAGTGTGGCATCACTTTTCCATAATACCCTATTTTTTTCAATTTTGTCAATACTTTGACCTAGTTCCTGCTTGTGTGGAACCAAACACCCGGAGGGTTGTAAACGGTGTAAATAGGTTGAATGAAACTTATGGGACTCATATTGGGGTCCATTGAGTTGATGTGCTGTTACGAATGGGGTACTATTAGAGAGAACACATATTATTTGAAGACTAGGTAAGACAATAGGGCCTTATTAGTGAATTTACTAAATTTCAATAATGACTATTGGGATTATGGTGTAGTTTTTAGGAACTGGCAACATGCTCCTCTTTCGAAAGGAGAATCTTATACTGTGCCTAAATGCCCCCAAGTAGGGCATGGCATAGGTTGTAATTTTATTCCTTGTTTATTCTCCTTTTATTATGTGTTTCTAAATTTGGCTAACTAACTTTGTTGTTCCTTCTTAATTCAGTGGAAAGTAAGAAAAGGTGTCCCAAAGAAGGGGAAATTAAAATTGAAGAGCTCAAGTTTTTGTGGGGACTTAACCAAAGAATATGACAAAAAGATCCTTGAGTTACCTCTTTGCTATTAGAATAAAGGAGTTCCATCACCTCTTTTGTAGCCCGACCAACACTTGTGTTGCCCCATGTTGCAATCAATCTATAAGAGGATCCTGTACCCACTTTTCAACTACAAATTATGCTTGTGATGAGTTGGGAGGAACTTCTTCCTCATTTCAATCTTTCGATATTTTTGAGATCTCACTTTCTCCTACATTCTAAATGACTAAGAGAAATATGCCCAATTTAATGAGTGGGCCATTTTCTCCTCCCCCAAGAAGAATACTAATACAGACAAGAAGCCAAATGAGAAGAAATTCTAGGCCAGTGATGAGAGTCCTCTTAGTGCTGAAGAGACTCAAACTATTGAGTCTTAATTTAAGATATTGAAGAAAGGTTTTCCTGACCCTCAGAAACAGGCCTATAAAAATTGAGCCGACTAGCAAGTGTTGGCTGCAATGAAGACTCTGGTCAACTAATAAGATTTAGTAAGAAAAATCCAAGATAACCTTAACATTGGGTCAACTTCTGTTGTTGTTAACCTTAGATTGTCCAGGGGTTTGATCAAGTCTCGAACTTCTTCTACTGATCGGTCAACATCAACCCCCGTGTACAAGTCCAGGCTAACTGAGAGGGCTTGCCATAATTTGACACTAGTAATTATCTTATATTCTACTTTTCCTTGAGGTTGATGACTTTTTCCTGACATCTGGTGTCTGCTATTTTTATAGTTTTTGGTTGACTTTAACCAAATAATGGAGAAGGATGATCAACTAAGGTCTTCTTCTGGTGAAGTGGAAGAGGCCATTTAGGGACTAAAATAATCTTTTGACTGCTTCCCTTCAAGCCCTGGAATCAAAGCAAAAGTTTTGGGAGGAGGAGTTGAAAAAATCTATTGATATGGAAGTCTTGGAAGAATACAAAATAACGATTATTGATGAAAGGGCTCTAACTACTGAAAAGATGTTGAGTGATGCTAAAGTTAGAGCCAAGACTACCGAAGACAAATTTACAAAAGTCACAACTCGAGCCCAAACTACTGAGGATAAAGTGGTTGGCTTGACTTTTGAAGTTACTTCCTTGAAGTCTAAGGGCAAGGCTGCTTTTGATAAGCATTGGGAGAAAGCAATATTTGATGCTTCTACTCAAATTGAGTATGCCAAGAAATTGTCCTTTAAGGAAGGTTGGCCGGAGGCTCTAAAAGTGGTCGATACAGAGGAAAACTCTGAGATATTCCAAAGGCATGATCCAGGCACTCCTCCAAACTTGGATAAGGAGTTTGATGGTGGATAAGGGTCAGGAGAGTCTTTCGTGATGCCCCTTGAGTTTTCAGTGGTGTCATAAGAAAAGGCGGACCTACCTGTTGTCGGCCAAGACCTAGCCAAGGACAAGGAGATAATTTAGCTCCTTCCTAGCTAGTTTCCTTTTTTATCTTTTCACAGATGTATTTTCATTTATTTTCTTTTTTTTGGCCAATGTATGTATTCACCTCTGTACTTAAATATTAATCAATGAAAGAACAATTTTTTTTTATGCATTTGTTGATGCCTTTGAATGATTTTAATTTCTTATTTTTTTTTGTTATTTTCTGTATTGTTTATTTCTCTAAATTTTTCCCATAAACTCATATACTTGTAACTTTCCAGTTTGATGCTAGGAAGAAGGCCATAATCTCTGCTAAATCCGACTTACTCGGGGGGAGTAGAATTATTCTAAAAGTTGTTCATGTTCCCATGTCTGAAGAAGAATTAGTAGGGTTGCTCAGCGCAAATTCTTCAGACCAAATTAAGGAGTCGTATATCCATCTTTATTGTCTTTTGGATAGAGTTATAGCTAATAATGTTGCTTATTATGAAATGAATGAAAAGATGCCAAACAATCACAAGATGTCCTTGGATTTGTTTCACTCTAATTATGAGTCTAAGTACAAGACCTTAAGTGAAGCAAATTCTTTTGACAAAAATTACAAGTCGTCCTTCGGCTATAAATAAGAAATAATTATCTCTAAAATAAGATTTGGAGAGTGTCTGATCAATTATTGCAACGTTGGAGAGAGAAAATAATGCCCTGAGTTATAAATTTGACACTCTGAAGAGATCAACCACTACTAGTCCAAATGAGGGTGTTTTATTTTTGGAGACTAAAAATGCCAGGCTGTTGGAGGAGCTGGAAGAATTATAGAAGAAAAAGACCAAACCTAGCCAAGCCCCTAGGCAAAGTATAGTTTTACGGCCAACCATTGATGAGAAGAGAACTAAGAAGACTATGTCCAACTAAGCTGCTCATCTCAAGAAGAAAGGCAATATCATCTAAAAGCTCCAAGATAATGTAAACCCACTTACCTTCCCTTTCCACAAGCAACCCAGAGTTGTTTGGATAGATGGATACGATGAATCTCTCAATTATCTTGATGGGCATATGGAGTCGGCCAGAAATGAAGGTTATAAATTGAGTTGGTTGAACATGCTCGCCTTATTGAAGATACCAAAAGATGATGAACTATGACACTGGCATATTCCAGGAATGATGGACTATCCTGATCCTCCTTTCCCGGTTGACTTCAGTTGGATTCCTCAAAATGATATTCTTCTGAGTTTGATTAGAAAGTATGTTGGGGATTTTGGCCTTGAAGGATAAGTGGAGTATGTTCGTCCTCAGCATCTTCTTGACCGGCTAAGTGGTAGTATGAGTTTTAGGAGGAAGCCTTTTAGTTCCATCAATAATTTGAGCACCCTTGATGATCCTCCTCTTGGGATTAGCAAGGTTGATGGAAAGATCCTAATAGAATAGTTGCATACTTCTTCTTCTATTTTAGTGCATTTTAATCAACGAAATGAAGTTATTTTTAATTGAGTTTCCATTATTTCATCTTGTGGTTGATATTAATCTTTTTGTCGGCTAGGTAATCTTTATATTGATTAGTTAGTCAGCTTATAAACTAAATAACCTCCTATAATGCTTAATGTTTTATTCGTGTTTGAATTATTTACACGACCTTTGATTCAACTAATGCACTTAGATAAAATCATAAATAACTTTATTGTACCAAGTTATAGCATTTGTTATAAGTGATAGACAAGTATATTAGGAATGTCTAACTATTCTTGCACTTTAACTAGGTCGGTTAAAATCTCTAGTGAAGAAATTTTACTGACTTCTTATTCTTGACTTACCGAGAACAAATCATACATAAAGTTTAACTTTCCTTTGGAAAAGTTTAAACCATGCACTTTTCTGAAATTGGAAAGGATAAATAAGAACTTTTTTTAAGTTGGAAAAGTTTGGCGAGGAATTATTCTGAAGTTCGAAAAGTTTGGCAAATATAAAGAACTTTTGTGGAGTTGGAAAAGTTTGGCAAATAAAAAGAACTTTTTGGAAGTTGGAAAAGTTTGGCAGATCTAAAGAACTTTTCTGAAGTTGGAAAAGTTTGAAATTAAAATTTCTCATTAATTTATGGTAAAAGTTAATTGGTCACTAATTTATCGTAGAAGTTAAGGTGTAGCCACCATACTCCAAAAAATAAAACACAAAAAGGAATTATAATGGAAAAAAATGAAATTTCATTAACTTGAATAATTTATTACATTAAAAATGGAATTAGTGAAAATAGAATTACTGATAGTACTTGTGCATATGATCTGCATTCCAAGGATTTTGAATTCTTCCCCTTTCATAGTTTCTAAGAGATAAGTTCCTAGTTAGATGACCGTCGAGATATGGTATGGACCATGCCAATTAGGCTCCAGTTTGTTTCTCTTCTAAATTACTTTTTTGAGCACCAGATCTCCCTTATTCTCGTTGGTCAGCTTAACCCTTCGATTATAAAACCTTACAGTCCTTTATTGATAAGAACTCATCCAAATAGTGGTATCTTCTCAGACATCTTCTATCATTTCCAGATCTATTCGCATTATGATATCACTCTTGGGTGAATCAAAGTTCAAAACCCTATGAGTTGACAGACCTATTTTGACTGGTACCACTACCTCAGTACCAAAAGCTAACATGTATGGGGTTTCCCCCTTGATATTCTGGGAGTGGTCATATATTCCCAAAGAACACTGTAAATTTCATTAATCTAGTGGCCTTAAGCCTGATTCAACCTTTTCTTCCACCCATATATTAAGGTTTTATTGTTGATTTCGTTTGGCCATTGCATTGTGGGTGACCAAGTGCGAAATGAAGTTTTTAGATACAAGACCTAATACAGTAATTTTCAAATTCTTCATCATCAAATTGAGTTCCATGGTCAGTGATGAAGTCATAAGGCATGCCATACCTACAAATGATCTGCTTCCATATGAACTGGAAAACCCTCTGATAGGGCATATCCATTAAAGGTTCAGCCTCCACCCATTTGGTGAAGTAATCAACTGCTACAACCAGATATTTGAACCTTCCCTTGGTGGTCGGCGGTGATTCGACCAAGTCGATTCCCAAAATAGTGAAAGGCCATGGAGAATTGATGTGTGTTAAAGTTGCTCATGGTCTTCTATTCATTTTGAGTATCATGTTTTCGTACATGAGTTGCATTTTCCCATTACGCATGTTAATCAACACGTTATGCATGGTTAAGAAAGGGGGGCTAAGAATAACGAGAACATGATGACTCGATGGGGAGGAGGGCTATGTGTCTCAAATAATGAAATCTATCATAAAGTAGATAGTGTCAACTTAGACGATCACATCCTCAATTACCCCACGGGGTACCTTCACAAAAAGATCCACAAGTTGGAGAGTAATTTTGGTGGGCTTAAGATCTCCTAAATTAAGATTTTTATAGATGGATAGGGTAGAATGTTGACACTCACCCCTAAATCTAATAAATATCTCTCAATTTTATTATCTCCAATAATACACGATATGGTGGGGGCTCCCGAATCTTTATACTTCGGTGAGAGGTCGCTTAAAAGTACCAAACTCACATTGTGTGCTAACAACACCTTCTTATTTATCTTTAATTTACTTTTCACCGTGAGCAAGTCCTTGAGAAACTTTGCATACGGGGGAATTTTCTTGATAACCTCAAGAAAAGGTAAATTTAGCTCCAATTTCTTAAGCACATCGTGAATTTCATCACGGTCGGTCCCTTTAGGAGGGACCAACCGTTAAGGGTATGGTGAAACTATAGGGGGTTTTACTACCACCTTGGGTGTAACTATGTCTTCTTTTTCTCTTTCTTCCAAGGGGGCATCTTCAGCCTCTCGCGCACCGGGAGAAACCTCCTTGTCTTTTTACACATCGTGTGCAGGAGGTGACAAGTCAACAACTCTTCCACTACGTAGAGTGGTTATCGCGTTATAATTCTCTTGATTTTCATTGGGAGTAGAGCCAATATAATTTTGACCTTGGGTATGTCGTTGGCCTTGGGCAGCAAAGCCTCCCTTCTCTTAGATAATTAAGGAAGATTTCAACATAGAAAGTGGTGCCTTTAAGTCAACAAAATTTTGAGTGTTTTAGGTATTAGTTTCTAATCGAGTTTACATAATGTGGCCATATCAGGATATCTACCCTTATCCTCTTTCTAGGTGGGGGGAAAATAGGGGAAGGAGAAAAGGTCTCGCACCCTGCTTTCTCTAAGAGCGCTTTGATCGTCGATGGTGTGGGGTGAATGTAAAGACATGGATTCGCCAGCCTATTTTTCACAAAACAGGAAAAAGAACATGTCGCCGCTTTGAGAGATCGGCATCAAAAACAAATTGATTCTTATGAAACCAATAGTTTGAAGGTTCGGGAACCAAGTTACGGAATGGGAAGGTGTTAGGCATCCATCCCGCCATTTTGGTCTCTCATGGACTTGTGTTACTATTTTTCTTAATATATTCGTGAAGTGTGTGCACGTGTATATGAAAATGGAGATCGGAATCGCCCAACTCATATCATGGAAAAGATATAGTGAGGTCATGCAAAGGAATGTTCCCAAAATAATATCTAGAAAATGCGATGTATTCGTTTATCGAGATATTGATTGTTATGATAAAATGATAATATATGTTGGATAAACTGCCAATAAGGATCACAAATATAATATTAAAAAAATAATTTATAGATGAAAAGGAGACAAACGCAAAAATAGGAAAATTGGAAAATTGGATACTTGGACTCGAGTCTTGGATCTTAATTTGAAACACCTACGTAGCCTATAAAGGCATCAAATTCCACGTAGTTCGCATACGACATAAGGGTGGAATTTATCCCATAGATTCGAACGGGAATTTATTAGGTGTGTGTGTAGAAAATGTATTTTAGTTTAGAGAAATTATGGTGGATAATCCTGTTGGAATTTATAGGTGTAACCCTATTTTCTTTGTTTCATTTTTTTTATAGAAAATAAAATGTGTGCAATATAACTAATAAAGAATGAGATATTAATGTGAGTGAACTAAAGTAAATGCTAGATTAAGAATTCATGTAACTAATGCAAAAATAAAGAATTTAAAGAGAGAGAATGATTTTTGGACCTTCTTTGGAGAATTGAGGCTTGATCTTGGTCTTGGATGAACTCCTTTGACTTTTGAGATGAATGTTGGATGAGAGAGAATGAGATTTTGCTAAACTAGGAATGAAAAAGATGGGAATGAAAGATGGAAAGGATTTTCACATAAGTAATTGCAAGAGAATGTCACTAAGATCACTGATATTGATGGATCTGAGGTGTGATTTGGGAGCGAGGTCATGCCCTATATTTATAGGGTAAGGGGGTTCCAATAGGCATAGACCTAGCCTTACCAATCGATAGGTATCCCTAGATACACCACCAATAGGCAGGGGAAATGAACCTGCCAATCAGCAGTCTCATGAAAATTATTCTGGAAAAATGGTACTAGAACATAATCCATTCATTAAAATTGCGCATAGGGAATACTGTTAGAAAGGTACTTCAAAGACCTTCAAGAGTCCTTTGGGATGCTCTCAAATCCAGGAGTTGAATTTGGGTCAAACGGGGCTCGAAAGCGCTTGTCGATCCTTCGGATGCGAGATCGCCAGACGAAAATGGATCATTCATCCAAACCGTAAGTCAAAATCACGCACAAGGAGGACTATTGGAAAAATTATGTGAGGTAATTTGAAATTATAAAGAGCTTCGCTCAGTTCAAAAAGTTGACTATGGTCAACTGAGGCTCGGAAGCCCCTGGTGACCTTTCGGAGTGAAACGAGTCATTTGTCCACACCGTATGGCTGATTCATGCATGGGGTGAACTTTTGGAAAGGGTATTCAGAGCCCTTAGAATATTCATTAGTATCGTTCGAGTTTAAGAGTTGACCTTGCTCAAACAGAGCCCAAGAGCGCCCGGTGGCCTCTTGATTAATTTTTGGGGAAAATGGATGTTCATCTGAATGGTTATGCCATTTTACGCATGGGGCAGACCATTGGAAAGGGTTTTCAGTGCGCTTTGAATATTAAAGATCTTTCGCTCTGATGATGAAGTTGATTGGTGTCAAATTGGGGCCCAGGAGCTCCCGATGGCCTCCAGATCAATTTTTTATGGTAAAGTGGTCCGTTTGTCCAAACTGCTATGTCGATTCACGCATGGGGCAGACCATTGGAAAGGGGATTCAAAGCCCTTTGTTTATTCATTTAGCTTTAACTTTGATGATAGAGATGATCAGAGTTAAACAGGTTCTGGGAAACTTTATGGCCTCTAGATCGGTACTCGGAGTATGACCTAGGTTTTGTAGTAAAATGGCGAGGTGCTAGGGACCTAAGGAAAGACTGAGGGGGTACTCAAATGTGGTGTCCATACATAAATTAGGTAAGAGTATCCTCAATACTCTTCCACTGTGGGATCACATAAGTCATGGGGAGAGGTGCTTGCGTGGGTAGCCCTTATTGATAAGGTGGGAGTCGTGGTATTTATTGGGCAGTGTGTGGATTTGGGTTCATCGATGGACTAGTTTGTAAAACCAGGATGGTTTCGCCATGAGGGATTAAAAGAATTCGAGTAAGGGGCATCAAAATTATCCTTAAAATCTTCCACCATCTTAACTTACTCTTGAAGAATAACTTTGTAAGCATGTATAGTCTGACACTACTTAGTTAAATGTCCCACCTCACAAACCACTTAACTCTCCACAGGTAAATCTTGATATGGGCTGGGTATGTCTCTCCCCCTATCTTTGACCATGTCTTCTATCCACTTAGATAACTGGTTAATTTGGAGTAGCAACTCAGCTTACTTGTCCAAGTGATAGAGTCTGGATGTGGAAGGAGCTATGGACACGATTTTGGCTTTGGGTTGGGTGTTCGAATCCGATATGTCCTAAGCTTGAGTAGTTTCAATGACATACTAAAAGTGGGATTCTACATTGTGTGCATCTAACTCGAAGAACTCTCTCGAGCACATGGCTTCAACGAGTTATTTTGAGCTTAGGCTAAGCCCATGATGGAAGTAAGAGATGAGTCTCCATTTCTCAAATCCATGATGCGGGAACTTTTTAACTAACTCATTGAATCTATCTCAACATTTATCAAAAGGCTTGTTATCGATTTATTTAAAAGTTTAAATTTGATCCCGAATGGAGTTCGCCCTATGTGCGGGGAAAGAACTTCTGGAGAAACTTATCTTGCATGTCTCTCCACGTAGCTATCGAGTTCGGTACTAGTGACCAAAGCCAAGTCTTGGCCTTGTCCTTAAGTGAAAAAGGGAAAATCTTGAGGCACGGTACGTCTTTGGTTCAAGCTTTAGCATTAACATCTTGCACGCCTCCTCAAACTCTCTAATGTGGAGATAAGGATTCTCCGACTCCATACCGTGAAAAGTTCAGAGAATCTGAATGATCCCATCCCTAGAGTGGAATTTCCATGCATTATATGGGAATATAATGTATCCTAAAGCGATGGTTCTCTTGGGGTATAAGAGTTCTCTTATGGAGTAATACGGCATCACTCCCCCTCTCATTCTGAAACAAGCATGATTAGACGTCACACTCACATTTATAAAGTCACTTTCCTCACCAGAGCTCCTAAACGTTCGACTAGTGGTTTTACTACTCAGTGTAGGAGATGGTATCCAAAAATTTGGAGTGTTTGGAGTGTTATTTCTAGAGGGAGGGAGTTCGACCATAGGCTAGGGATTTGGATAGTATTTTGCATTTAAGGCTTTGAGAGAATATCTTCATTTTTATTTCTATTTTTCTCTTATTTTTTTGGATATTTTGGATCTTTTGATTTTTTTTTTGAATTTTTTTCGGATTTAAATGAAGGAAATAGAAATATTTTTCCATATTTACTACTATTGTTGATCCTTTTGTTCTATTAAATTATCTTTTTGACAATTTTTTTGGTTTATAGCTGACGAGACACATATTGTGTATGATACATGTGTACCTACTGCTAAAGTCCAAGCCGATCGCTCAAGTAATACCCAGTAAGTCGACGTTGACTTCCAAGGAATAGGACAAAAAAAGTTTTGACGAAAACAATAGGGTCGACTTCTAAATTACAAGTATCGAATCTCAAAAATAAAAATAAAATATTATTTTATTTTGTAGAAGTTACTAATTAACTACGAAGCTTAAACTAGTAAGTGAAATTAAATTTAAGAAAGCAATAAACTGAAGTTTTGATTTTATAAAAACTATTTGGAAAAGTAAAGTCGGAATCCAATCCCTCAAACTGTAATTATCTCTGCCAAGTATAATATTCCCGACAACTATATATTTAATGAAAAGAAGAACATTAATTAATCGAAGGCACCAACTATATGAGGATGTCAATTCGCACAATATCTAGTAAACAAATTAATCAAAGTGAATGACAAAATTATTGACACGTATATTGCATTCTCAAATACTCTGGTCGCCTAAAACAATTTGAGTTAAGATATCTACAACATTAGTTTCAATAAAAATATTAAATCTTAACAATTAAACAAATAATAACATTAAACTTTCTATCTAACGTCAAAAACCTAGGTTGGGTTCATGTTCCCCAAATCTCTATGAATCTAACCGGATATGATTGTATTAACTATGTAAGAATCCATTAACAAGCATGTAAACATATTGAAATAATATTAAAGGTGCTAGAAATTAAGGTTACTAAGGTTGAAGAACATAATCATGCAAGAAGAAGAAAAATCAAAAATAAATTATGATCCTGTATTGAATTGATGATCCAAAACATGTAAAATATTCTCCTAGATGTTCCTCATTAATTAGTAGATTTACAATGAATTAAAAATATGTTAAAAAACCCTAATGACTAAATATATAGGTTAGAAGTCATTTAGAAGAGTCCCTAAACTCAAAAACTGTTTTGGCTAAAAGATAAGTCCAAACTAAAATTTTCGCTTCATGATTTGTCACTATTCTAGACCGTGACAATATTTGTCATGGTTCTAGTCCAGTACTAATAGACAAACCAAACCCATTATCCCTAGGATCCTGTAGAAACCCCTCCTAGGACTCTCCCTAAGCACCTCCTTAGGTCCCTAGCACTCACTCGTTTATCGCAAGCCCTAAATCATACTCCGACTACTGATCTAGAGGCTATTGGGCACTTTCGAGCCTCGTTTGAATCTGGTACAATTTCTCATCTAAGCAAAATCTCAATGAATATTCAAATGTCTTTGAATCCCCTTTCCAATGGTCTACCTCGTGATCGAATTAGCTTTACAGTTCGGACGATTGGTTTTTTTATGATCTAAAACTAATCTAGAGGTCATCGGGCGCTCTGGGGCCTTATTTAACTCCGGTTAACTTTCTCACCTGAGAGAAACTTAATGAATCTTTGAAGGTCTCTGAATCGCCTTTCCAACAGTCTACCCAGTGCAAGAATCATCCTTACGGTGTGGATGAACGATTTGTTTTATCCCAAAAATGATATAGAGGCCACCAAGCACTCCGGAACCCAGCCCCGTTCGATTGCGATTAACTCTTCATCTTGAATGAAGCTAAATGAATCTTTGAATGGATCAGAATCTCCTTTCTAATGGTCTATCCCACGCACGAATCAGCCTTACGGTACGAACGAAGGACTCATTTTACTCCAAATGGTCACTGAACAATTTTGGGCCTATTTGACCTTAGTCAACTCTTCGAAACCGAACAAAGTAGAATGAAATCTATATGTACACTAAATACCCTTTCCAACGGTCCATCCTGTGCATAAATTAACCTTATTGTTCGAACGAATGATCCTTTTTCCTTTGAACTAACGAGCGCTTTCGGGTCTTGTTTGACCTCTATCAAGTCTCGAACCGGGGAGTGGCTCAATGGATTCTTAAAGGGATATGAATACCCTTTTAAATGGTCTTACCCTTATGCACGATTCTAACTCACGGTTCTCATTTTACAACCATTTTTCCAAAAAAACATGCCTCAGACTACCGAATGGCAGTCGTGTGTCTGGAGTTCTATTCCGATAGGCAGGTCAATACCCTGTTGATCTGCACCCCCTTGGCCCTATAAATAGAGGCCATGACCTCACTTTGAAAGGCACCCCTGAATTTCCCTCTCAGCAATTCAGAGAACATTCTCTAGAATTTAGAGTTGTTCCCCTCTTGAAAATCCCATTTCCCACATTCCTTCCATCTTTTTCATACGCCTTTTAGTAAATTCTCACCCATCTCCTCATACCACCAACACCTCATTGTGAGATCAGTGAATCTACAATCAAGATCCACTTCAAGTCTTCATGAGGAGGTCTAATTCTCTTCCCTTGTCTTTAACATCTCTTATTTTAGCATTATTCACTTTATTTTTACTTTAGTGCCTTAACATTACATCACATACTTTCATTTCAAACATTTATTATTAGCATTTGCACATACTTTATTTTCATAAAAAATCCAAAAACAAGAAAAACAGTGTTTAGCTATAAATTCTAAAAGAGAAATTATCACTACAGATCCTCACACTTGAAGCATGTTTATATCTTCACACACATATAAGAGAAATCCTCCTTTTGGATTTTTGAGTTAAACCCCACCCTAAGTTATCTTCGAACTACATGAACTTTGATGCCCCTTGGGCTACGTATGCATCTTGGGTAAATCCCTAGACTCGAGTCCTCCCTTGTACACTTTTGTTACCTTATTTTTATCATAGATTCTTAATATATTTTATATGCTTGCTTGTTTGTGTCTTGTCTGATGTATGCTTTTGTTCTTCTATAATGACTTGTGAATCGGAAAAAACTAACATTACACTTTGAATTATTATTTTGGGAACACTCCTAAGGATGAACCCACTCTGTCCTTTTCCATGATACGAGTTAAGATATATTCTTCATTTATATTATGCACATACGCACACACTCTGTAGAGTTTAATAAGAGAAGATTAACACATAAGAGGCCGAAAGGGCGGGATGGGTGCCTAACACCTTCCCGTTTCGTAACTTAGTCCTCGGACCCTTGAACTATTTGGTTTTACAAGCATCAGTATTGTCCTTGATGCCGTTTTCTCGAGGCAATAACATTTCTTTTTCCTGATTTGTGCAAAATAGGTTGGCGACTCTATCTCTACATATTAGCCCAAATTGACGACAGGCGAGTGCCCCGAGAAAGGGTGCAATCTCACATGCATGCCAGAAAGGAAGGAAAGGGAGGGAGTTCCTCCTCAGAGACCCTACCCTCTCGGGATGGCCACAGTGGAGACTCCATTGGGGACATTTTAAGAGGACTATACTTTATTTTTGCATGGGTATTATTCTTTTCAGCCTGTGTGCGTATGCACCTACCTGTATATTCCATTTTCTCCTCTATTTATCTTTTTGTATATATCTTTATCACATATATATCACTTTTCACTCACTTATATACTTCACACACTTGTATATACTCTCTATGTACAGTTCACACACTTACACTTAGCTTCACTTTATACTCACATGCTTCACACACCTCTAAGAGTATCCATGTTAGGCTTCACTAGCACACACCCACACTTCCCACACTTATATATATCTCTATGCTTATTTACACATATCACACACCACTTGTAGTTGATCCATGTCTAGGCTCGCTACCACATACACTCACTTGTATATATTCCTATGTCCCGTACTCATATATATCCAGGCGTAGTATAGTCTCCATAATAGATTTACTTTCCATAATACTTGTTTACGCTCCCTCATTAGTGTAGTTCTCCCTTTACTCGTCATGATAAAAATGATAAAAAAAATTACTCTCTATCCATAATATGTTAATTAATACTCATGCATTTTTGCACATTACATCACCAAGAGCATGGAAATATTGAGCAAAATTTTGTCCCGTATGAGGGGGTCACTTTTTGATGGGCCCTGGTCCTGCGGGTCGTAGTTAGCCTAAGTGATATGACTTTCATCTTCCATTAGCTTTGTACCTATGACGTATATTGAACGGTTCCTCCGCATCTTACCGCTTGACCGAACTCACGAAGGGAGGTATATGACATCGAACTCATTCACGCACATAGAGTATATCTAATTCTCTCTCATACGTACTGTCCCCATGAGGTATATAATAAGGCAATTCATATACATTCAGGTATATCAAATGGATTGTCCACACGTACCGATGAATGATTGCCCCTATAGGCAAGAGGTATATCATGGAATTCATGCCAAGGGGGTAACCCTTCCACCAATCCAATAATTGCATAAACCTCGTATAGATATCAAATCTAGGGCACTCATATTTATTTTGCCGGTTACCATGCGAAACTCTGGGTCAGCATACCGCCCGAATTTTTGTGTTATTTTACCTTTTTTAAAACAGGACCCTCATGAGCCTGGAAGGAAGTCAAATAGTATCTTACATATTTTCAAACCCTATTTTCCTAGGCTCGGGTCATGTTTGAAAAAATTTCTGCATTTAATCAAACCTAATATAAGTGAGAAACTAATAATAACATTAGTAATAATTATGTTCAGATTCCTTTCCTTTTTCCATCCCTTTTTAAAAATACCAAAAAACTCTTTTTCCTCCTCCCTCCAAAATACAAAAAAAAAATCTCCGTCCTTCTTTTAAAAATAAATTCGAACTGTTTTCCCTCTTAGGTCGATCACATACCCAATTTTGGCCTGCCTCACTATTGGCTTCGGTCTTCCATCAAACCACCCCGAAGCTCCGCCGATTCTTCTGCTACTTTATCCAAGTTTAGGATTTACCTTCACGAATTCTTCATGGAGAACACTGACCAAGCACCAAATATGCATGTCGATCTGATGATCGTCTTAGCTAAACTCAGTGCCAATATTGACAACCTTCAAACCAAGGCCCGTGAAACGTAACGTCACTGTGCCCAGATTCTTGAAGAACCCGAGGTTCTTTTTCCTCGTGCCATGGATATACCCGCTCCTGAGCCTATTTGGGTCCCAAAAAAGTGTCTGCATATTTTGTGTGCCCCACTTTCCAATAGGCCACAACCAACTCAACTACTTATTCCTAACCTTGCCCAGCTAGGGGCTAACCTTCCAGTACCTATGGATCCCATAGAGGAGGAACTGAACAAAGTCAAATAAGACCTCAAATTGCTATTAAACAAGTCCGACCATGTCAATATATTTGAGAACTACATGGACTACACCCATATGTCTCGCTGTCCTAAATCCAGACTGTCAGAGAAGTTCAAGATTCCAGATATCGAGAGGTTAAAGGTATGTGGACCCCTAATTGTTCACCTTTGAAGCTATCACCGATCCATAACTCTTATTGGAGCCTCCGAAGAGATAATGGCCCAGATGTTTCAGAAGACCTTGAAAGAAAGTGCCATTCGGTGGTTTCTATCCTTTAAAGAATCCATAATTCACATTTCAGAGGATGTTGCTCTAGAATTCATGTCTTGGTACAAGTACAATGAGGAGCTAGAGGTTATACATTAAGATCTAGAGCTTCTTAAGAAAAACCCTGGGGAAACAGTTAGTAGCTTCATAGTAAGGTGTAGAGAGAAAGTTGATACCATGAACAATAAACTCTCTGAAGATAAATAAGTCAATATCGTGAAGAAAAACTTTCTGCCTCATATCCGAGCATCTATAGGAGGATGGTATTACCCACACTTTTGAGTCCTTTAAGAGGCTGGTGTAGAAATTGAGTAAGGTGTTACCAAAGTGGAATTCGAGCCAGAGAAAGTGATCGAACAATTCACTCCTCGAAACTATGAGAATCCCACCAGTGCTACAGTCTCAACCATCAACAACATTCCTCTTGGAATTGAAAATTTTCCCTAATCATTCCAAGAAAGAGTACATTGAGCTCCATACTCCCTTGTCCAAATGTGATCAAAGGCCTGATTGATCGGGGTATCAATGCCCCACCAGCTAATCCTAAACCCAATACCATTCATAACTAACTTCCAGCACATACAAATGCCATCTTTCTAGAAGGTGACCCATTATTAGACCCATCTACTTAATTCATTCCCACCAAAGCACCCATCGTCCCTATAATCTCACCCAAATTGCTTAAGATTTTCCCATATTTTAGCCTACACCCTACATGCTTTATCGATCAAGATTTGTAACTCCTTAAGAGCGCCTGCATAGTCATTTTCACCCTATCTAGGGGGAGACATGGAGTTATCAACTGTGTTGAACCAACTCTTAGAGTTTGGGCTGAAATTGCCCACCGAAATGATCATTGATTGTCAAAAATTTAGTGGCTTGTTCATGGAAGCCCAGAAGTGGGCTCGAGAATGAGATGAATAGGTGGTACCTATTATAGAATTCAGTCTAGATAATGTGGTATAAACTATGGCTGATATGTTTTAATAAACAAGTGAAATATATAGCATTTTTTAGTTACTCATCACTTTAAAGCTTCAAGAATGGTTATCCCTTCACTACTGCACCTCCCTATTGAGTGGGAAGATTTGTACGATGAAGTCATTGAGGTTATTGAATTCATTGATTACTCTTAGAAAGAGGACATATTCATCACCGAATAAGGGGATGACTTTGACAGTTCAGACGATGAGACAACATCATGAAGAAGTTAGTCCAGATTCTAGGTTATGTGGCATGATCTTCTTTGAGGATTTGTTAGGAGAAATCAATAAAGTATCCGTTCAACCTGAAGTAGATAAAGCCATGGGGTTCTTGTTCTTCCCCGCCTTAGTAAATCGTATGACCAAGTCAAGGAGACACTACAAATATCTGATTCCTTATGCAATCAAAACAAATAAAGGAAATGGGGTCACCAAAGAAGTTCTCATGCCACAAATGACCATTAAAAAGAGCAGAGTCTTTGAACAGCTCAAGAAGACCCAAGCCAATATCACCCTATGGAGGATTTTCATGTCCGCTCAGTTGCATTGGAATGTTTTGATAAAACTCCTCACCAGAACCACGATCCCACATTCGACCACTCTCAAAGAAGACATAAACACGGCTGGGTCCTTGACCTCTTCCAAACTTCTCTCCTTTTTTAAAGAATAGATACCGAAGATCGACCCTGATCATAATAATTCCCTCAACATCTCCATTGAAGTCTTGGGAAAAATAGTTCCACTTTCACTTGTTAACAATGGATCTGCTCTCAATGTCTATCCTCTCAGAACCTTCAACTATTTAGGATTAAAATTCAATGATCTCACTCCCACTTTCATCATCGTGCGTCTTACGATAATACGCACCAAGAAGTAATAGGGTCCATAAAACTCACAATAGGAACTGGCCCTATCAATCCTATCATCGAGTTCTAAGTAGTTGACACACCTTCATATTTGAATCTACTCCTTGTCCATCCATGGCTTCATATCATTCGAGGGGTATCCTCTTCTCTTCATCAAAAACTGAAGTTATGTGCCAAAGGTTAGTGATAACTCTCAATTTGTGTTCCTTCGGATATGGATTTGGAATGTCGCTGCGGTCAAACTTCGAGTATCAAAATTCCTGGAATTACCTACAAAACTTGTTAAGAATTCACTATCGTGGCAAATTCGGGTATCAATCCAATTTCTTGCGTTGAAACTGTAATCGTGAAAACTTGCAATTCCAAATTTTATTAAAAATCTTTTTGTGTTTTTAAATTTTTTCTTTAATGTTTTTTTTATATATTTTAAAAACAATTTTCAAGGGAGCAAATGACAATTTATGCAACTAAAATGACTAAGAAAAATCAGAAAGTAATCTAGTTGAGAATTTATGAGAAGAAACAAGAGGTGGGATTACATCGCGTAGTCAAATTAATTTAAAGTCCTAATCACTCAATAGAATAGTTTGAAATAATATTGAATTTAAAATTTAACTCTCGTTACAATTCTAAATTCAATTTTATCTTTTTCAGCAATTAAATCGGGAATAGTCACAACATAAAAAAAATTAAGATTCACACTCGTTTCAATAAAATATCCGCTAAGATCAATTTATTAAAATTTGTACGAATCTTTGAATTGAACACACAGAATTAATATTTTAATTTAAGAATAATACTCATCTCTAAGTGAAATCCAAAAATCAAATATTAATTTGCACCATTAATTTATTAACTCTCGTTACATAAATTAATGTGTGATTTTTCCCATTTTAATTAGCCTAGAACGAATAAACGAACAATTATTCAAATAAAACAACTTAACATACGCGTTTCGCCCCACCACTTGAATGGGGTGTTTAGCCACACATGATTAGAATTTTAGCACAAACACAATTAACAAATAAGAATTAAAGAGAAAGAGTAGGAAATACAATACGCAATAATTTTTTGAGTCAATTGTGTGCATGAACACGCATCTCAAACTCGTCACAAAATCTGACTGAATTACAAAACTGAAAGTAAAAAAATGAACCTACAAATTTTTCTAGCCCTAAAACTATTTTTTTTTGTATTTTTCTGACTATTTTTTTCTACCCTCTTTTTTTTCTTTTTATGTCTCTCCATTCTCTCTGTATCTGTCTCTCTCTTTTTCTTTGTTGAGAGTCTTCTTATAAGATGCCATTTTCTTCTTTTGTTCCACGATTTGATTTGGTTGGAGAGATTTTTATGGGATTTTAATGGGTTGAAGATGGTTGACTCCGATTTTGCTGGGATATGAGATGGGATTTCGGTTTGGAGATTGCCGAGTTGGGCTCGGGTTCGGTTGGTTGGAGGTCCGATGTTGGTAGTGGGTCTTGGTTAAGGTTTTGGGTATAGTTGTCGTGGATCGGAGCTGGGTCAGGGAGCTCGCGGATCAGGTCGAGTGGGTTGCTCCGAGATCAGGTTGGGGGTATCGGGCTCCGGGTTTGGCAGCGAGGAAATCGCGTCGCCGTTCGCGGGTCAGGGGTGAGAGGTCGTGGTCGGTCATGGCTGGGTAAGGTTGTCGAATGGGGATGGAAGGATGATGATAATAGTGGGTTTCTATGGTGGTGGTTTTTGTTGGTGGGGTGTGATGAGAGAGAGTGAAGATGTGAGTGTTTGGTGATGGTGGTAGAAGATAATGAACAGTGATGTAGGGTGTGTTTGGGTGTGTAAGATTTTGGGTGTAGATTTATGTGGGGGGTGTTTAATTGGGTTGTGTGTGTTTAATATGTACCTCTAAAAAAATTAAAACAATCTAATTAAAAAATTAAAATTAACAAAACTCAAAAAAATAACATCCTAAAAAAAAACTCAAATAATAAAAGAAATAAAAACTAAAAATCCAAAAATCAAATCAAAATAAACTAAAGACTAAAAATAAATCTAATAAAACTAAAAAAAAATAACATCCCACTAAATTAAAATAAAACTCTATTAAACCTAAAAAAAAATATAATCCTAATAAAATAAAACTTAAATAAATAAATAAAAAATATATAAAATAAAATCTAATAAAACTAAAAAAAATAAATTCCTAAAAACTAATCCTGATAAAAATAAAATAAATATTAAAAATTAAAAACTAATAAAAGTCAACATCAAAATAAAGAAATAGAAAAATAGAAAATAAATCTCAGAAAATTCTAAATAAATCTAAATAAATCCTAAAAATAAAATGACTAAAAATAATAATTTAGAAAAATAATAAAAGTACAAACTCAACACACACCGAGCTCGGGGAATGGTTTGGGCTCGGTATAGGCTTGAGTTTAGGTTACGGGACTATTTCGGGGAGTTGGATTACACCGGAGCAAGCTCAGAATGGACTTTTCACTTCAAGGTCTCTTTGAATTTCTTCGATGCACGCTTTTGACCGCTTTTGAGTTGCAATTGTACTAATTTAGCATTATTTGTACCGCAACTGCGTCTTGACCTGAGAAATAAATAAATACGAACATAAGGCCATTTTTATTAAAAATGAGCAACTAAAATGCATCTATTCGGGGTATAAAATAGACACTTTTGGGTGCTTATCAGTTAGCATATGACTATTTTAGGGGATGATGACAGTACAGACAATACCAGCACTAGCAACCCAGTATTGGAAAACTAGTGGGACAAATGACATGCTCCTCTCTGGCTTCAGAGTTAATCCACTTCCTATTCCAGTAGGAGATAATTTTAAAGTTCGGGTCTGTCCAGAACATAACCCTTATGGCAATATCAATGTGATTTAGATATTCAAGAATATGCGCTTCATGCCCGAAATAGGGCTAAGGCAATCCCAACAAGGGATCCTTGAGCCCATAGTCCTAAAGGAGGGATTTCCCCTATGTGGCTTGGGTTACCAGCCTTCACCAGATGAACTCAAACCGCTCCGATGACCAAGACCAAAAAGAGGCTTAAAAGATAAGAAGACTGTTTTGAGAGACTCTTTTAATGGAAGATTTATTAGAGGGTGAATATTTCCCTTTCGATTTCTTCCCTGAACCATGGTATGACCATGTTGATAAGAAAATAAAATCAGGATTGGAAACCTTCTTTCATGACAGTAACTCTTAGTTTGAATACTATAAACATGAAGTGAAACCTCTCACCGAGAAAGTCACAGCAGTTATCGAGAATTTTATGGAAAGTGATTTCAAATACTCGTTCGACCTGTAGACTCTAGGGGTGATTCTTTACATGATCCTCTCAGATGTTGCGCTGTTGGACCCATCTGCTAAAATCAAAGCTGCTGACATGGATCTCCTCAATTGGAATGTTATACCAGTCTGAGCTACTCAGTCTCAACTTGACGTTATTTTTTACCCTATCCAGGTCTCTTCACCTGATGTTGTTCTTCCTTTTCTTGATATTAATGTAATTGAGATCTCTTTTGACGAGGTTCTTAATGCTATTTTTCTTAAAAATAAAATAAATGAGGATTTTTAGTATCTTGTTGTGCCCTACATTAATTGTTTTAATTGTAATCAAACCTTTGATGATGATTATTTTACAAATGAATAATTCGTAACTAGTATTAATAAGGAGAATAACAAACAACATAACCGCATTCAAATTAATGATGATAAGACTCACCATACTAAAAATAGCAATTTGGCACACCCTGATATTAAAAATCTAGCACAGTTTAAAACTGTGCCAAATTTTGGCATGATTTAATGACAATCTGGCACACTTTAAAACAGTGCCAAAATTTGGCACTGTTTTAAAGTGTGCCAAAATTGAGTACACTTATTAAAATATAAAATACTTAAAACATTTCTTTCATTCCCGCTCAATCCACTCTCTCTCATCTCATTGGCGCTCTCGCCTCTCTCTCTCTGGCCAGCTCTTTCTCTCCCTCTCTTTCTATCTCCGACCAACTTCATCATCTCGATGTGCACCCTTTCTTTTATCGGTAAAAAAATAACCTCCATCGGTAGATGAAAGATTTCGACTCCATATACCCTCCTCCGACTGATAAAATCTCCGATCGATGAAATCGAGACTTCAATCGACCAAAGGTAGCAATTCCATCGTGTTTGGCCACTGAGAAAAGCTCTGAATCAAGGTATTCTTGTATTTTAAACAAATTTAAACCGTGACTTGTTAAGTTAAACTAAAGCTCTGACCAAAGATTTGAAATGTAGTTTTGATATTTTAAACAAATATAAGTAACAAATTTACTTTAGCTTTATTCTGATGATTGTGAAATCTTGACCACCACCTTAAAACCCGACGACCCTAGTTCCAACTACGATCTCAGACACTTGTTGCCCAACTCATTAAACCGGATCAATTGGATTGTGATGGTGTTGATAGCATTTTTTCCATTTCATTAAGTACAAATCGATTTAAATCTGTTATATGTATTTTTGTTTAAAGAAGTTACAAAGCGGTTTTGTAAATAGTTTATTGTTATATTGTTTGGGATTTAAAGGTGAGGAAAAAATCAATTTTGATTTTTTGGATTTGGGATTCAGTTCTGGATTCGTTGGGTTTCAAAGTCACAAATTGGATTTGGGTACTTATGATTTGTTCTTTGCTGATTAGAGGGTAATTAATTTGTTGCCTAAGCTTTTGGGTAAGCAGTTTTTTAGGCAGAAGAAGTTGCCATTATCTGTGAATTTGGCTCATAAGAATTGGAAGGAGCAAAATCAGAGGGGGTGTTCGTCCGCTTTGTTGTATGTGAAGACGGGGATGTGTAGTGTTGTGAGGGTTGGAGGGTTTCCATGGAGATTGGGGAGGTTGTGGAGAATGTGGTTACTATGATTAATAAGGTTGGTCGGGTGTGAGGTCATTGAATTTGAAGTTTTTGAATTCGTTGGCTTTACCGATATATCAAACGGTGCCTAATATGAAGTTGAAGATTCAAGGGATTAAGGATAGTGTGGAAGGTGGTGGTGAGTTGGAGGTGAAAGGGGATAAAAAGAAGGATGCGAATTCGGGTAAGAAAAGGGGGTCGAAGAAGTGAAGGATATAACAGTTTCCCAAGGCGATGGTAAAATAGTTAGTAGAATATGACTTTAGCATGTTTACATTCATATTTCTTTATGTAAGAAACTACTAACTTCTCAGTTGGCATAACACTAACTCTGCTCTATTTTGGTAGACTATTTTCAACAATGGAATTTTTTATCAATTTCAATTATTTGATGAAGTAATTTTACTTTTCGATCTTGTTTTTCAGAAGAAGGCCCCAAGAGCAAATGAAGGTACTAATGTATATTCCATATATTATATATAACATCTCTTGTTTAATATTTATAGAGTTAACAATTTAGAAGGTTCTAGTTGTCTAATGATAAATAGATCCAACTGGTATGGACCTTAATGAGATAATTTCTTTTGCGCCTTACCAAGTTTTTCTTAGAATATTGATCTGCAAGAGATTAACGTGCTACTAAATCTAAAATCCATTTATTCATTCTCTATACTAATCATGACTTACTTTTTAAGTATTTTGTGTTGAGTTTTCTAAGTGGTCTAAAGGAGATAATTCCATCTCTAGTTAATGTGTTTCATCCCACTACTTTGAACCAGACCATTTATTTAGCAAGAATGCAAGAGGAAAATCTGGAGGGCACCTTCATCAAATCGAAACCAATATCAATTTTTTACTCAAATCCAAAAATACCCTATTTCAACAATCCAAAACTAACTAATCAAAGTGATCCCAAGTAGTTCACTAATGTCTGAATGTAATTACTCGTTTATTTTCTTAATTTTAGGAAGCCCTGTTGTTGGTGGTGACAGAGTGAGCACATATTGAGTTGGCAAGTGGCTTATGGATGAGGGGAAGATATTGGGGCATCTCAGTATGATTAACAGGTCTCCCACAATAACATTACATTGCTAACTAGTAGACTAGAGGTACGCCCTCTCCCTGATATCTCTCATTTTTATTCTATATATCTCAGTCAGTTCTTATATCTCTCATTCTTATTTTTCTATAATAACTGTCCCTGAAACATATTATTTGTTCTAACCAAAGTCTTCGATCCAATTTCTATTATATAACTGAGTGTGTAATACGAAAGTTCAAATAACAGTGAGGGTGAAAATAAAAAAATATTCATATGTTCATCTATGTTTTCCTTACGTAGATTGTATCGGAGATACGCAAGACGATGGAATCTGTAGGCTTTCTTGAAATCGACACAACGGTTACACAGGTTTGTAAATTTTTTATGCTCATGTTCGATTGATTCATCTTGTGGTTATAGTTGTATAATTAAACGATCTAGAGAGATTAGAAAATAAAAAAAAAATTATTTCCTTTTTAGACCAGTGAAAACTCAAACCATCTCCCAAACGGTCCCGTAAGAGGCACGAACACCTCGTACGGGACCAATGTAACTCATAGGAACTGACCGTGTAGTCACGGGTCTCCTGATTTGAGATTATGATGATAATTTAAAAATATCTAGATTAGGCTTAAAAATAAGCCGTTAAAGGGTCAAAACCCAAACTAGCTCCCAAACGGCCCCGTAAGAGACACGAATACCTCGCATGGGACCAATACAACTTATAGGAACTAATCGTGTAGTCACAGTTCTCCCGATTTGAGAATATGATGATAATTTGAAAATATCTAGATTAGGCTTAAAAACAAGCCTTTAACGATTGAAAACCCAAATCAGCCCCCAAACAATCCCGTAAAATGAACGAACATTTCCTAGGGGACCAATGTAACTTGTAGGAATTGACCATGTAGTCATGGATCTCCCGATTTAAGATTATGACGATAATTTAAAAATATATAGATTATTCTTAAAATATGCAATTTGATGGTAAAAACTCAAACCAACCCCCAAATGGTTCTGTAAGAAGCACAAACACCTCTCACGATTTGTAACTTGTAGGAATTGATCGCATAGTCATGGGACATATGATTTGAAAATATGATGATAATCTAAAAATAATTAGACTTTGTCTCAAAAACATGTCGTTAGTGGGTGAAAACCCAAACTAGACACCAAATGGCCCCGTAAAAGGCACGAACACATCATACAGCGCCAATGTAACTCGTAGGAACTCACCGTGCAGTCACGGGACATATGGTTTGAGAATACAATGATAATTTCAAATTATCTAGACTTTGGCTTAGAAACATGCCGTTAGTGGGTGAAAACATGTACTAGATCCCAAATGGCCCTCTAAGAGGTATGAACACCTCGTATGGGACCAATGTAACTCGTAGGAACTAACTGTGTACTCACAGGTCTCTTGATTTGAGAATATGATGATAATTTGATAATGTATGGATTAGGCTTATAAATAAGCCATTAAAGGGTGGAAACCCAACTAAGCCTCCAAGTGGCCCCATAAGAGGCACTAAAACCTCGCACAAGACCTACGTAACTTATAGGAATTGATCACGTAGTCATGGGCCTCTCGATTTGAGAATATGACAATACTTTGAAAATATATGGATTAGGCTTAGAAATAAGCCATTGAAGGGTGAAAACCAAAACTAGCCCCCAAGCGGCCGCGTGAGAGGCAAACACCTCCCACGTGACCAATGTAACTCGTAAGAACTCACCGCGTAGTCACAGGCCTCTTGGTTTGAGAATATGATGATAATTTGATAATATATAGCTTAGGCTTTGAAATAAACCATTGAAGGGTGGAAACCCAAATCAGCATCCAAACGATCTCGTAAGAGGTACTAACATCTCGCACGGGACCAATGTAACTCGTAGGAACTGACCGCGTAATCACGGGTCTCTCAGTTTGAGAATATGATGATAATTTGATAATATATGGATTAGACTTAGAAATAAGTTGTTGAAGGGTGAAAACCCAAACCAGCCCCCAAGCAGCCCCTTAAGAGGCACTAACGCCTCCTACGGGACCAATGTAACTTGTAGGAATAGACTGCTTAGTCACGGGCCCCTCAATTTGATAATATGATGATAATTTGATAATATATGGATTAGGCTTAAAAATAAGCTGTTGAAGGGTGAAAACCTAAATCAGCCCACAAGCGGCCCTGTAAGAGGCACTAACACCTCGCACGGGACCAATGTATCTCGTAGAAACTAATCGCATAGTCACGGGTATCCCAGTTTCAGAATATGATGATAATTTGATAATATATAGATTAGGCTTAAAAACAAGCCGTTGAAGGGTGAAAACCAAAACCAACCCCCAAGCGGCCCCGTGAGAGGCATTAACACCTACCATGGGACCAATGTAACTCGTAGGAACTAATCGCATAGTCACGGGTCTCTCGATTTTAGAATATGATGATAATTTGATAATATATGGATTAGGCTGAGAAACAAGTCGTTGAAGGGTGAAAATTCAATCCAGCCCTGCAAGAGGCACTAGCAACTCGCACGGGACCAATATAACTCGTAGGAACTGACTGCTTAGTCATGGGCCTCTCGATTTGAGAATATAACGATAATTTGATAATATATGGATTAGGCTTAGAAACAAGCCATCGAAGGGTGAAAACCCAAAACAGCCCCCAAGCGGCCCCGTAAGAGGCACTAACACCTCCCACGGGACCAATGTAACTCGTAAAAACTGACCGCGTAGTCACTGGACTCGATTTGAGAATATGATGATAATTTGATAATATATGGATTAGGCTTAGAAACAAGCCGTTGAAGGGTGAAAACCCAAACTAGCCCCCAAGCGGCACCGTAAGAGGCACTAAGACCTCCCACGGGACCAATGTAACTCGTAGTAATAGACTGCGTAGTCATGGGACTCTTAGTCTGAGAATATAATGATAATTTGATAATATACGAAATAGTCTTAGGATTAGAAATAAGCCTTTGAAGGGTGAAGACTCAAACCGGACCCCAAGCGGCCCCGTAAGAGGCACTAACACCTCGCACGGGACCAATGTAACTCGTAGGAACTAACTGCATAGTCACGGTCCTCTCGGTTCAAGAATATGACGATAATTTTAAAATATATAGATTTGGCTTAGAAAAAAGTTGTTAAAGGGTGAAAACCCAAATCAGCCACCAAGCGGCCCCATAAGAGGCACTAACACCTCGCACGAGACCAATGTAACTCGTAGGAACTGACTGCGTAGTCACGGGCCTCTCGGTTTGAGAATATGACAATAATTTGAAAATATAGCTTATGCTCAGAAACAAGCCGTTGAAGGGTGAAAACTCAAACTAGCACCCAAACGGCCTCGTAAGAGGTATTAATACCTCGCACGGGACCAATATAACTCGTAGGAACTGACCGTGTAGTCACAGGCCTCTTGATTTGAGAATATGAGGATAATTTGAAAATATACATATTAGGCTTACAAACAAGCCGTTGAAGGGTGGAAACCTAAATCAGTCCCCAAACGGCCATATAAAAGGCACTAACACCTCGCACGTTACCAATGTAACTTGTAGGAACTAACCGCGTAGTAATGGGTTTCTTAATTTGATAATATGAAGATAATTCAAAAATATATTAGGCTTAGAAATAAGCCGTTGAAGGGTGAAAACTCAAATCAGCTCCGTAAAAGGCTCTAACACCTCGCACGAGACCAATATAAGTCGTAGGAACTGACTGTGTAGTCACGGGCCTCTCAATTTGAGAATATGATGATAATTCAAAAATATATAGATTTGTCTTAAAAAAGTCGTTGAAGGGTGAAAACCCAAACCAGCCGCCAAGCGGCCCCGTAAGAGGCACTAACACCTCCCACGGGACCAATGTAACTAGTAGGAACTGTTCGCTTAGTCACGGGCCTCTCAATTTGAGAATATGATGATAATTTGATAATATATGGATTAGGCTTGGAAACAAGCCGTTGAAGGGTGAAAACCCAAACCAGCCCCCAAGCAGCCCCGTAAGAGGCACTAACACCTCCCACGGGACCAATGTAACTTACAAGAATTGATCGCGTAGTCACGAGCCACTCAGTTTGAGAATATGATGATAATTTGATAATATATGGATTAGGCTTAAGCTTAGAAACAAGTCGTTGAAGGGTGAAAACCCAAACTGACCCCCAAGAGTCCTCGTAAGAGGCACAACACCTCGCACAGGACCAATATAACTCGTAGGAACTGACCGTGTAGTCATGATCCTCTTGGTTTGAGAATATGACGATAATTCAAAAATATATAGCTTATGTTTAGAAATAAGCCGTTAAAGGGTGGAAACCCAAACTAGCCCCCAAACGGCCCCGTAAGAGGTATTAATACTTCGCACGAGACCAATATAACTCGTAGGAACTGATTGCATAGTAATGGGCCTCTCGATTTGAGGATATGATGATAATTTTAAAATATATATATTAGGCCTGAAAATAAGCTGTTGAAGGGTGGAAATCCAAATCAGCCCACAAGCGGCCACGTAAAAGCCACTAACACCTCGCACGGGACCAATGTAAGTCGTAGGAATTGACCGCTTAGTCACGGGCCTCTTGGTTTGAGAATATAATGATAATTTGATAATATATGGATTAGGCTTAGGCTTATAAATAAGCTGTTGAAGGGTGAAAACCCAAACCGGCCCCCAAGCGGCCCTGTAAGAGGCACTAACACCTCGCACGCGACCAATGTAACTTGTAGGAACTGACCGCATAGTCATGAGCCTCTCTATTTGAGGATATGATGATAATTCAAAAATATATAGCTTGGGCTTAGAAATAAGCCGTTGAATGGTGAAAATCCCAACTAGCCCCCAAACGGCCCCGTAAGAGGTATTAATACCTCGCACGGGACCAATACAACTCGTAGGAACTGACTGCGTAGTCACGGTCCTCTCAATTTGAGAATACGATGATAATTTGAAAATATATAAATTAGGCTTAGAAACAAGCCGTTGAAGGGTGGAAACCCAAATCAGCCCCCAAATAGCCCCGTAAAAGGCACTAACACCTCGCACGTTACCAATGTAACTCATAGGAACTGACCGCCTAGTCATGGGTTTCTTGATTTGATAATATGACGATAATTCGAAAATATATATATTAGGTTTAGAAATAAGCCGTTGAAGGGTGTAAACCCAATTCAGCCCCCAAATGGCCCCGTAAAAGGCACTAAAACCTCGCACGAGACCAATGTAACTCATAGGAACTGACCGCGTAGTCACGGGACTCTAGGTTTGAGAATATGATGATAATTTGAAAATATATAGATTAGGCTTATAAACAAGCCGTTGAAGGGTGAAAACCCAAACTAGCCCCCAAACGATCCCGTAAGAGGCACTAACACCTCGCACGAGACCAATATAACTCGTAGGAACTGATTAGGTAGTCATAATTTGCGTAAGATTTTCAATTTGAGAATATAATAATAATTGTAACTCCTATATGTAATGTTTTAGATTGAGTAAGCTTTTTTTATAAATTACTTAGGTACTAATATCGTCTCTTTTTTGTATCCTATTTTTTTTGCGAGATAACATTTTATCGTTAGCATTTATTCACGTGGAACACACGGAGAAGTCAATGGTTTACAACAAGGGGTTTATTTATTTAATGTCGTTAATATTCATGATTCTATTTTTTTGTGTTATGGTCATGCGGGCTTTTGTAGTTTTATTGTTAACTTTTATGGTCGTGCAGGCTTTTATAAGTTTATTGTTATATTTTGTGGTCATGCAGGCATTATATTACGCAGGTTTTATATTAACATGTTTTAGAATGTTCAAAAAATAGAGGAAGTTCTGTCCAATTTTTGTTTTGGTTTGTGAACTACTAAAGACTTATAATATTTTGAAGTTTGTATGTACATTAATTTATCAACAATGTGCGAGATTTACAATTTGTGAATTTTCTTGTTTTCAAATAATTAAATTTTTTTTCTTTTATCCAAAAATTTGGCATAGTTCAAAAGTGTATCAAATTTTGGCACAATTTTGAAATGTGCCAAAAGTTTATCAAAATGTGTTCAATCTGGCACAGTCCAAAACTGTGCCAAAAGTGTTGCAGAAATATCAAATTCTGGCACGGTTTTAAAGTGTGCCAGAAGTGTTCGTGTTTGGTTAAATCTGGCACACTTTTAAACCGTGCCAGAAAAAATGGCCATTTTGGAACACCTGATTCTGGCACAGTTCAAAACCATGCCAGATTTGATCTGGAACAGTTTTAAACTATGCCAGATTGTTTTTTTGGTGTAGTAACTATTATTATTAATCTTAGTTCTAATATCCATCAGCGCGAGATTAAGATAGGGTCCACCCTTAATGAACGTAAGCGTGCTCAATTTAAAGATCTGCTGAAAGAAGTCGTGGACGTCTTCGTATGGTCCCCTATGATTACATGCCCTGTGTTGACTCGAAAATAGCTCAACATGAGATCCCAACATTCATAGAATGCAAGCAGACCAAACAGAAGCTAAGGAAACTCTGCACTGAATGGTCACTCAAAGTCAAAAAAGAAATGGTCAAATAGTTGAATGTGGGTTTCATTCACATAGCTCGCCAATATAGTCCCTGTGTTGAAATTAGGAGGAAAAATTTGCATGTACATCAACTATTTGGATTTGAATAAAGCATACCCAAAGAGATGACTACCCATTTCCTAATATTGATATGATCGCAGACAACATGGCTAGCCATGCCCTTAAGTCATTCGTCGATGGATTCATTAGATATAACCAGATCAAGATGCACCCTAACCATCAGGAGAAAATCTCCTTCATCACCCCATGGGAACCTTCTATTATACTGTCATGCCATTTGAACTCAAGAACATCGGAGCTACCTACTAAAGGGCTTCCACAACCATCAGCATGACCTTACTCACAAGGGGAAGTTTACATAGATGACATGATCATTAAGTATAAGACTCGACTAAGGTCACATTCTTACCCTTACAAAATTCTTCAAACGACTGGGGTAATACCAGATGCCGCTAAATCCATAAAAACGTGTTTTTAGCATCATGAAAGGAAAATTCTTAGGATTCATAGTTAATGAGAAGGGAATGGAAGTAGACCCAGCCAAGATGAAATACATACTTGAGATGCCACCACCACAAACGGAGAAGGAAGTTTGAGAATTCCTGGGTAAACTATAGTACAATAGCCGGTTCATCAACCATTAACTTCTATATGCAAGCCCATTTTCAAACTTCTTCGAAAGGTTTCAACTAAAGTTTGGAATGATCCTACCAAGAATCCTTTGACTGAATAAAGCGATACCTTACTCGAACTTGGGTGATTATGACTCTACAGCCAGGTCTCCCCCTCCTCCTATACCTAACTGAAACAAATATTGCATTAAAGGTTCTTCTAGTCCAATACATTGAAGAATCCCATAAGGAAGGATCCATTTATTACACCAGTAATAAATTGAACGGGTACGAGTTTAACTACACTGCTTTGGAGAAAGCGTCTGTCACCCCAGTCTGGGTCATGCAGAAGTTATGGCATTACATGCTTTCCTTCCCCATCTGACTAGTATCTCATATGGGTCCTTTAGGTACCTGCTAGAAAAGCCCCATTTGTCCATCTTAATGGTCCATTAGTTAATGTTGCTACCCGACTTCGATATTATATATGTCACACAGAAAGTTATGAAGGGAGAGCCAGCTCCGATTACCTTGATTATTACCCATGGAATAGATCGATTTTGGGTCTCTGAGTTATCAAATGAATATATTCTCTGCACTTCTCAAGAGGACCTTAGATGGAAAATGTTATCTGATGAAGCGACCAATGACAAAGGACATGACATTAGAATGCTCCTGATCACCCCTGATGTCTCTCACACCCCCATTTCCATCAAATTAGACTTCCCCTGCACCAACAACATGATTGAGTATAAGACCTCAAGGTCTCCCTCAAGAAAGGAATCCGACACCTAGACGTTTATGAAGACTCTGCCTTCATCGTCATCCAAATCCTTAGAAAATGAAAAGTCAAATACGAGAATTTCGTACCCTTCCATGCCCATCAAGAAGATTTGTCCTCTAAGTTCAAAGATGTTACTTTACACTACCTTCCTCATGCAAAGAATAGCCCAACCGATGCCCTTGCCACCATGGCCTCCATAGCTGACTTGCTTGAGGGAATAATAATGGCCCCTTTCCTGGTTCAACAATAAGATAAGCCCATCCACTTCTACCACATTAAACTCATTACCAAGAAAGATTATGATATGGTTGGGTTATGGTACTATGACATTTGGCACCTCCTCAAATATGGTAGGTATCCTTGAGACGTGGATAAGAAATATCGTGCAATGCTTTGTAAATTGGCTACCTAGTACATCATCTATAACAAAGTGATGTTCAAGAGAAACAACAGTGGAACTAATTTGCACTTCATAGTAGTGGCTGATATTGAAGAAATGATGTAGAAGATACACAGTAGGGAATGCGAACCCCACATAAATGATTACATGCTTATAAAAAAATCATCTGTTAAGGGTACTATTCAAAGATGCCTAAAATGCCAACAGTTTACCAATCTCCAACACTTGCCTCCTCGAGAAATATAAAACATGACCTTTCTCCAGCCTTTCTCCACATGGGTCATTAACATCGTAAGGAAGGTTACTCCCAAAGCTTCAAACGATCATGAATTCATCCTAGTCTCTATTGATTACTTCACCAAATGGGTCGAATCCGAATCATATGCAGTGCTAAATGCTAAGAAAGTGGTCAAGTTTATCCGAAAGAGCATCATCCACAGATACGGATTTCCCCATGAGTTAGTATCAGATAATAGGATCCACTTCAAAGATGAAGTCACAGAACTAGTCGATGAGTAAGGGATTCAAAGACACAAATATTCTCCCTACTGACCCCAAACTAATGGTGCTGCCAAAGCTGACAATAAAATCCTCAAAACCATAATCAGTAAGATGACTAAGAATTATAAAGATTGGGCTGACTGGATCCCTTATCCCCTATGGGGGCTACCGCACTTCAATCAGAATGCCTATTGGGGATACCCCTTATTCTCTATTGTATGGCATGGAAGCAGTCCTTGCCATTGAGGTAGAAATACCTTCCTTTCGTGTCATGCTCTAAAGAAATGTTAGTAAATAAGAATGGCATCAGATCCGCTTTGACGAACTGCCACTCTTTGATGAAAAGAGACTTAAGGATCTATACAATATGTAGGGGCATCATCACCAGATAACACTATCATTCAACCGAAAAGTTAAGGATCGCGGTATCCAAGAAGGAGACCTTGCCCTCAAGGAAATCATAGTTACCGTTTGGGAGCCTAGAGAGAAATTCAAACTGAATTGGAGTGTCCCCTATATTATGATGAAAATTCTATTAGGGGGCATCACTATGCTCACAAACCTCGATGGAGAAGAGATGGCGCATCCAATCAACCTACACCATCTCAATAAATTTTACCATTAGTCTCAAATCTTGGCACGCTATAACTCTTCTCATCCCCCTTCTAAAACAAATCTTCATTTCCCCTTACCCAGAACTACGTGGGACCTAATTCTCTAAAAAACATTTTCTTTTTAAAATGAAACTAATGAAAATTGTCAAAACCCCCAAAGGTATGTAGGCAATCCATGCACCATACATGGGACCGATCCCCTTCTTATTCTAAAAATTATATTCTTCTCTAACCTCAGAGAATGATGGTCTGCTTTATTATTTACATGAACAAAAGGATTATGTTTGCCTTAGCGATTGGTATAGATAATTAAAATGCAAAATTCATCGAAAGGCACACAAAATATGATCAAAATCATTTTTTATTTCTAAATAAGGAATACAACATTATTACATGAAGTATCAGTGCAGAAAGTTAAGCAAACCACCCCTTCTACTGACTAAAACCTTCTTAAATGGACCCAATATTTACCAAGATGCACAAAAAATATTCTAAACCCCAAAAACACAAGACACCAAAATTACCCTAGATTCATAAAAAAATCACCCCAAGCTACATAAGACATTGCCTTCAACTACCTGATGGCTCTGCTTCGTTGTTATTCCTGACCCACGAGGGTCCTCTACTCTCCCACTACTGTTTAACACTTTGTATGTGCTCCACGGAACTGTACTGGAAGATTATCGAAGGCTCTACCACAAGGATAGATACATTATCCTCAGTGATTCAGTCAAATCCTCCACTAGGAAGAAGTTTGTTATGTGAGGGGCATAATTTGTTCCCACACAACTTGGCAGAGAAGTGGCCAAGGCAAATAAAAGGAAGTCTGGTGAAGGATGACAAATGACACATACCGATACTCTCCCTACTGCAAAATAGAATGCAAGTCTCCCCACAATGGCACCAACTAACAAAGACATCGAGCTCTGTATTCCACAAATTAGTTGACCCAAGTCTCTACCGATGGACCGAAATTGAAGTCTAGATAAATAAATTAGGTACACCCGCCAAGGGATAATCAGGAGGGGCCACTAGACGAAACCTCTCTGCAAGCCACATGAACAACATTACTAGGCTCCCCCTCAGAAATTCGGATCGACCCACTTTCCAAGCATCCAGACTGTTTAGGGTCTCAATAATTAGCACCATCACAAGATTATGGAGGTAAGACATTCATGCTATTATTGCAGCTAGATACGTCATAAATACTGCATATTTGTGCCCTTTATTGTTATAAATTCTAGCACTTTTGTGTTCCTTATGCCTATATTTATGATCGTTGACCAGAAAACCTCTATTTTGTATGTTTATATGCTTTGTGAGTTATAATTGAGATTTTTAAGGTATTGGAATGCTTACGGTGTGGATTGGTTACTTTTTGAGGAACTCCCATCATCTGACTCAATTTCAAGGTCCATTTAATCATTTCAAACTTCATCTTCGGCTAATAGAATTCCATGGAAGATTAGTTCGTTGAGTTATCTTTGCGTAGCCATGAATGACACATCATTTCAAGTTCAAATGAGGAAGTTAGAGTCATTAGGTACTTTTTTTCCCATGGAAAGACCAAAGCATCCAAGAAAACAGGGCACCGGTCAACCGGCCCTGATCCCCCAATCGACCGATTTTTCAAAATTTAGCCTACGATCAAGGTATGAGCATTAACCATAACCTACGATCGACCAACCCCTTGGCCAGGATCAACCGGGTCCAATAGATTTAGGGCGCTAGCATTCTTATTATTTTACATCTCAAAAACCCCTTCCCTGGGAAGAAAGGTAGACCCTCACCTAATCTACCAAAGTCCACTGAAACAAATCAATACAGAATAATTTATAAATATGTAAGAGTATCTCTAACAAACTACTCAGAATGGGTATTGTAAAACCTGCCACATCAGCATTTTTAGGGAGTTGTTAATTTTAGCAATGCAGACTACTACAACGGATGATATTTGGAATAACAAAAAAAGTGGGTTTTCAATGTAAAACTACACCGTTTTACAAACCAAGCTCCCACACACGACCCCCCACTCCCACATGATTAAGTACCCGCCAAAATTACATCTCTATAATAACGAGTCTGGCGCCAACATACCTACACCTTTTGCTTCAACTAAATTCATTAATCCCACTTCCATTACACAAATCATTACCTAGAAATGGATTTCAATTTTTTTGAAAACTTTCAGCCCTCCCAAACCATGGAATCGCAGAGCCAAACTCAACCTGAATCAGAGAACCAAAAGAAAATAAGGAACTGTAATTACTCGATGGAAGAGGATACTGCATTGGTCCGTGGTTGGCTGCATATTTCTGAAGATCTAGATGTCGGGACGGATCAGAAGACTACGAAGTTATGGGAACGTATTCTTGATAATTTCCATCAATTTCTTGGTAAAATAACTTAAGGAAATGGTCAAGGATTGCAAAATCGATGGCAATAAATTTCACATGATGTCTCAAAATTTTTTGGATATTACAACAAGGTTAGGCGTTTGAATCCAAGTGGATGGAATGATCAAATGATAGTAAGTACATTTAAGACAAACTGTTGCATTATTTAGTAAGTTGTAGGACATTTGTGTGATGATATATCAGATTGTAGCTTACAGGTAATATATAGTGTAAAAGGATTCATTAACCATAAAAAGTATAATATCATGTTTTGAATGAGGGTATAATATAATTAAATAATTAATTCTATAAGAATATATGTTTTGGCATGCCCAGTAAAGAACCAAATATGTCAAACTTCAGTGGACAAAAAGTGTAAGATTACATGTAGAAATATATGTTCTTTCGTAGTAGAAATGTTAGTTTAATTAATAATATTATTTACCATTTGGCTCTATTATGCATTTTTGCGGTTAGATGAAGCCAAGAAAATATTTGGTGAACTTGAAGGCCCGTTGCAACCAAGACTAGTGGCTTTTTATAGATTCAAATTTGAACACTGCTGGAAGCTATTGAAAGATACCTCAAAATGGAATAACTATGTTCTTTTGCAAAGCACAAATACAAAAGCGCCCAAAAAACCATCCATTTCAAAATCTCAAACCGTTGACGTGGATAATTTAGGTTTCCCAACAACCGAGAATGCTTCAACTACTAGCGAGCCAAATTTGGTGCGGCCTGAAGGAAGAAAAAATAGTAAAGTAAAAAGAAAGAGAGAAAGCAAAGATGATGAGGCTAATTTGTATTTGAAAAGTATAAATGAAACACTTAAGGAAGCGGTGATGATTGAGAAAGAGAAGTGGGAATCAATGAAGAAAAGAGAAAATCAAAAGGAGTTGAATCAAGAAATGAAAGTGATGAGTCAATCAATGGAGGGACTAACTCCCGAACAACAAGCTTATTGGAAAGTCCAACAGTCCATGATTATTGATCGATACAAGGCAATCGGTCTCATGTCGAACTTTGAGACCTCAAATGCCTTTGGATTTAACTTTGATTTAAATGAAGATTAATGGTTCAATTAGCGTGAGGGTTGTGAGTAGGACAACATTTTACATATTTGTTTTATTGCTTAATTTTTATTTAACTGGTTTGAGTTATGTTTCTGATGTGGAATAGTTTTTACATTTCTTATGGAGTGTAGTTTGTTAGTTTGGTTTAGCTCTTTTGTTGCTTAATTATAGTTCAATTGGTTTTGGTTAAGTTTCTGATGTGGAATAATATTTTTTTTTCATTGTTAATGGAATGTATTTTGGTGGTTTGGTTCAGCTGTTTTCTTTCTTAATTTAAGTTGAACATTGAGTAGATGATCAATTATACTCATTTTTTACAAATTCAAAATCTTTAATCCTGCTAAGTTTTATTATTTTTGAATATATTTTAAATACAGCAAACTCTATGTTTTAAGTCAGTAAGCATTATCGCTTTTTTGCTATATGAAGTGCAGCCTACTCCATTAAGTTTGATTTACATAAGCTACTATTTGTAAATGGACAAAAGAAGTTAAATACAAGTGCAAATGCTTTTACTAATATTTGAATTACATAACATTCCCATGATATCAATTACATAACATTCTCATGATAAATCACAATCATGAAATCAAATAAAATACCAAAAAAGACTCTTATTTTTTCATTCAAAACCATATTCGCCACATCGATTCCATAAATGCTCAATGAGGTCTGATTTTAATTGACTATGAGTGACTTGTTTTGTGAGTGCTCTAATTCAACTTAGATGATTTTGTCGTAATACGTGTGCATCTCGATGATGAACCACAAATTGTAATGTTTCTCCGTCTATGGGTTCCTAATCCTCAGGGTCTTCCTCACTTTCCAAAATCATGTTGTGGAGAATAATGAAAGTTTTCATTATGTGTCCACATTCTACTCTATCCCAAAAATGCACCGACCCTTTCACGATTGCAAAACGTGCTTGCAAAACTCCAAATGCCCTCTCAACATCTTTTCGTGCCGCCTCTTGTGCTTCAAAAAAGTACTTCTGCTTTGCATTTATTGGTTGGGCGATTGTCTGGATAAGGGTAGACCACTTCGGTTAGATTACATAGGCGAGATAATAACCCATTTCGTATGTATGTCCATTCATAACATAATTGCATGACAGAGCCTCACCAGAGATAATACCATCAAAAATATGAGAATTGTCCAAAACATTGAGGTCGTTATTAGTACCTGACATCCCAAAAAAACAATGCCAAATCCATAGGTTTCGGGTTGCAACTGCCTCTAATATGAGGGTTGGGGCTCCAATATTTCCATTCTTATGACTTCCACGCCACCAGATGGGACAATTTTTCCACTTCCAGTGCATACAGTCCAAACTACCAAGCATACCGGGAAAGCCTCTTGTTGTATTTTCTGTGAGTATCCGCTCAATATCCTCCTTGGTTGGTTTTCTCAAGTACTCATCACCGAAGATCTCAATGACAGATGAGCAGAAATATTTCATACATTTGATTGCCATGGTTTCTGCAACTTTGAGATATTCATCACATTGATCTCCAGCCATTCCATATTCCAGCATCCTAATCGCAGTTGTCATCTTTTGGAAGGAAGACAAACCTAATTTCTTGGTAGCATCTCGACGTTGTTGGAAATTTAAAGGATCATGCTCAAGCACAGCATCATGAATGCGCAAAAATGGAGTCCTATTCATCCTGAATCGTCGACGGAAAATATGATCAGAATATGTGCAATCCTCATCAAAGTAATCCCTCATCAAGTTTTTATGAGCTTTAATCCGGTCACGGTGAACATACCGTCAACCTTCTGTAGAACACCCCCCCCCCCCCCCCAAACAAATTTCTTCTTTTAATGTATTTCTTTGCAAGTCGTATACAACAGAAGTAATAGAAGCACCATGGTATATTAATTTCATGCCAATGTACTCGTTAGAGGATGAAGACGATGAATAATCAAATTGTGTCGATGAATACATGTTTTTTATGGGAATATATTGAGCTTATCTGCAAAAAAAAAAAGAAAAAAGTGTTCAAATACAACTCATGTGCACATTAGTTATCTTTTCATAGTGACTGAAATTTGCTACTTCCAATATCAAATTCAATCATAAAAATCAATGCCAATTACTGAAATTAGTCACTTGCAGTATATTATTCCAATATTCATATAAAAGCATATGGCATGACTAATTCCAATCTTCATTCACATCATAATAGTATAAGATAAATGCACTACTAGATAAAATTTCTACATGAAGTATGGACTTATATTGGATCCAAATTTTAGATTCAACCCACAACTTAGTAAAACACATTTTTTTACCACCATGATCTGTCAATGAATATATTATCACAATAAATATTGTGATAATATGCATAGACCATATCTGTTTTCCCACCTTAAGCTACACTAAAATAATGTTGTTTATTTGAATGAAGATTGAATACGTCAATTCGTACTATAGTATTCATACCCTAAAAAAATCAAAATATTGTAAATCGTTCCTATTTCTTGAGTAAGTTCCCATTTATTAGTACAGTATCAAACTCTATCTTCATCTTAAAATATAAACGAACTAAATTCATTCTGATGTTTAAATATATAGAATCTATGAAATAAACTAACCAACCTGTGATAATCCTTGGTCGAAGAAAGTCCAAACTATGATGACACAGCTATGTTTGTGGAGGGAGAAGAAAATCCTTGGTCGATCATTAAATATGATATATGGATCTTAAACTAACTGAAATTAGGAGACAAAAATTATTGTGAAGAAATTATACATGAAAAATTGCAAAGGATACATGATTTGGTGAAAGGCGATGAAGGAAAGGAAGTGAGGGTAAAGAAGTTGTAGAGAAGGTAACAGTTATTGGGGTAAGTTTTGTGGTGGGACCCGACTTTTGGTTATTGAAAACGATGGCTAGTTTTGATTATTGAGGAATGGATTTTGATTATTAGGCCCGGTGTTGTTAAAATTTGATTATGCCGTTGAAGAGTGTTTTTTAACAACTATTGTTACTGTTGATGTAAAAAACTAGATTTGATCTCATTATTTTAATCACAGATAAATATGAATAAGTAAATATGAGACAATGGATTTTGAAAGTGGTTCAGCCTTAAGGAAATGGCCTACATCCACTATTTTTGTATTGCTGACTGTTTGCCTAGAATTCTTGACAAGTAGTTTTCCCAAGAAATTACGATCCCCTCTAATGAGGAGGTTACAATGTATTTATAGCCTTGATGCTGTAAATGTCAAAGGACAATGCGTTGTTATCTAGTAAATATATCCATATGTATGATAATAATGAGCATTTAATGCGCAGTCGCCTCTTTAATTATCCTGATTTGAGTGTTCTGTACGCTAAGTAGCTCGGACCGCTTAAGCTTCTCGGACCGTCTAAGTATCTCGGCACGCTTGAGTTTCTCGGGGCCCATGAGCTGCCCGGGGAGCCTAAGTTGATCGATACGTTTGAGCTGTTTGGAATATATGAGTTACTCGTGGCGCTTGAGTAGCTCAGTGGCAGTGAGTTGATAGGTAAAAGTATTTGTAATTGCCACGTTGGTTAACACGTGTCTTCAAATGATGGGTCCATGTCAGTAGACTAAATTTGGTATCAACAGAAGCCCCCAATGTTTCATAGTTTGATGTCGAAGAAAAATATGGGACATTCTACTTGAAAACTGCATAGATTATTGGTTTGTATGGTTTTTAGGAAAACGATCGTTGTATATAACTCTTTTTTGAATGCATAGTATCAGGCCTCATAAATATTTTGAATGTTCATGATCACTTCGATATTTGTGCCCCTTTTCTTCTTTTTAGCCGCCGGATATGCAAACGTCCTCCCTTGTAATCATTGGTTTTCTCTATTCCCGAGGTAAAGTATTTAAGAGCGACAGAAATCCTATCGTCTCTCACCTTTCAAATCTTTATCTTTGAACTCTTCATTTTCTCTCTGTCTTGTGCCTTCGTTCTTTTCGTTGTTCATTATCACCTGATCTCTTTTTCCCTGTAAGATTTTCTTCCCTTTCTCTTATTTTACTTTGTTCATCATGGTTTATCTTGTTGAGTCTTTGGATAAATTTCGATCTGAATTTTCAATCCCTTCATGGGTTATTTTGGAAGAACTTTCTGAACCTTCTGATTATTTTTCTTTGACTAAGGGACATTGGTTCCCAAGTCTTTTTGTGGCCGAATGTCGCTTTTCTTTTCCACCAAATCCCCTATGTTTGGAGTTCTGCCAATATTTTGATGTTGTACCTGCAAAAATAGCTTCAAATACCTGGAGGATAGTTAATGGTGTACATAGATTGAACCAACTCCATGGAATCTGTTTAGGGATTCCAGAGATTATGTACTGCTATAGATGGGTTGTCAGTGATTCCACATTTTATTTAAAAACTAGGTTTTTGAATAGGGCTTTAGTTGTTAATCTTCCAGATGCCAATAGGGATTATTTTGAGCATGGGGTTATTATGAAAAATTGGCAACATGCTCCATTAAATGGAGATGATGTATATCAGGGTCCCAGGTGTCCCCCTTATGGCAATGGAATAGGTTTTTTTTATTTTTTGACATCTTATTTTCTTGGTGTTTGATAAAATGTATCACTGACATTTATTTTTATTTGTTACAGTTGACAGTAAAAGAAAACCTCCAAAAGAAGCTACCGTTAATTTAAAGCATTTGAAACTTATCTGAGATTTGCACCAATCTGTTATCGAGGAACATATTAGATCTGCCTCTTATTTTTTGCAGTACAAGAGCTATACTTCATCTTTCACTGCTCGTCCTCGTCCAGTGGTAGTTAATCTTGACTAAGTGCCAGCTTATAAGACTAGGGTGGAAGGTTCTTCCTCTGAGTCAAGTATTCCTATTAGTGATCTAATGAAGAGGAGAAGAGCTCCTGCCTTTTTCGACAAATCTTCCTCTCCTGTTGTGGAGGCAAAGAAAAGTAAAAAAGATGTCCCAGAAGAGGGGATGAAGACTGTATAGGTACCCCCTCCTGATGTTGCGAAGAAATTTGGCGAGAATCCCCCTATGGCTTCAAGCAAGATTATTTCTCTCTCTCCTCCGAGTGAGGTTATTGTCATATCACCAATAAAGACAACGTCTTTGGTTGAAGATGCTCCTGCCCCTGTGAAGAGGTTGAAAAAAAGTTCTTTCGAGAGACCCGCTGAACTTGTCTCTCAAACTTCAAATGTTGAAGGTAATATTCCATCTTTTATTTCTCCGAGCTCTGCTATGAGCTTGGTGAAATCCTGGACTATCCCAAAAGTCCAAGGCATTGAAGACACTCTTTCTCGTGAGAGAATCACTACTTTGGTTGCTCAACACATTTCCTTAGTATGTATTGTTAACTCGACCCCTTTATTTTTTTAGTACTATGTTCCTGTATTGACTTAAAATGCTTTCTTTTTTCAGCTGGTGACGTGTTTTAACAGCATTCTGAAGAAGGATGAAGTTATCAAGGCTTCAAGCTCCTTAGGAGGAGTAGAGGAGGCTTTTGTTGGGCTGACCCAATATCTAAAAGATTCTCATAAAAAATACGAAGAAGATAACGTTTCTTGGGAGAAGCAACTCAACTCCACTGAGCTGGATAGAAATCGGGCTATGAATGCCTCCAAGGACTTGGAGAAGAAATTGAAGGAATCTGAGCAAAGCAACAAAAACTTTGAACAGAGCAACAAGAAGCTTGAGGCTAAGATCAAGTCTACTGAAGATGAAGTTGTTAAACTTCAAGATGTTGAATGACAGAAAAAGGAGGTGGATGAGAAGTTGAAGGTTGCCGAGGAGCTCCTTAGGGAAAGGACCTCCTCGGAGAAGGCAAAAAGGAAGAAGGCAGTTAAAAAATCATTCAGCGCTGGTTGGGATAAAGGCTAGAATAAGGGTCTGGATGCCATGTCCTCTCAAATGGAATACGACAGTCTTAAATACTTTAGGTATGGATGGGTTGCGGCCTTGCAAGAGCTGAAAGTTGCTGAGAATTCTGAATTATTCCAGCAGCACACTCATGGCCCTCCTCCCTCTCTTAGAGAAGAAGAAGAGGATGAAGCTGCCTCAGATGAATCTTCTTTAATGATTAGAGATCAGTCCCTTTCTATCCCAGTTGTTCAAACTTTCTCCGAGCAACTCCAACCCACCAGCACTTCTGTCGAGCAGCTACCTTTATCCTCCGAGCAACCAGTCACTTTCTCTAAACTTTCTGAGGAGATCGTAGGGAACAAGGAGAAGGTGTAGAGTTGTTCGGGTGTTTATTTTGTTATTTTTTAATGTAACCTCAAACTTTGTACTTTCTTCTATGATGAAATAAAATTCGAACATTGGTTGCTCACCTTGAGTTTCTCTTTTACTTGCTCTGTATGTGTTATTATTGATTCTTTTTATTTCTTCTCTTTGCTAGTTTATGGCCAGGATGGAGCTCTTATCAGCTCACGACACAGAACTGATAAAGAAATGTAATGACTATTTTAAAGCTGGTCATGTAGATCTTAATGAGGCTCAAATCGTTGACATTCTTAGTCCAGATACTTCTAAACGAGCAATTGAAGCTTATCAATTCCTAAAATGCTTGCTCGATCGTGCTGTGGTCAATAATGTGGCCTACTATGAGATGATTGAAGACCTCCAAGGGACGATCGAGGAACTTCAGCAGCAGTACAAAGAATCCTATACTCTTCTGCATCAAGGATACGAGAAGAAATAACAGCATTTAAGTGCTAACAAAGGGTATGATAAATTCATCTCTGCTCATGAGAAGAAGGAGAATGTTCTGAAGCTTGAGGTTTAAGAGCACAGGCACATCGCTAAGCTATTGGAGCAAGAAAACATTACTTTGAAAGAAGAGATTAAACAACTCAAGTATGTTGCATCTTCCTCGGGAGCCTTGGTCCCTGTTAATGATAAAGGTTTCTCTTTCTTGGAGGTAGAAAATGCCAACTTAAGAGATGAGTTGGAAACTTTAAAAAGTACTGGACCCTCCTCATCTACTCATGGACGAGCAAGGTCTTCTTCTCGTGGACGAGCTAGGGCTTGTCGAGTCACCATTGAAGAAGCTAGAACGCAATATGCTTTAGAGAATCAGGCTTTTCAGTTGGTGGCGAAGAACCAAGCCTTAGCAGAAATGTCTAAAAAAAATTTGAATCTCAGCGAACAACTAACTACTCAGAGTTCTGCCTTGGAAAATAAGGAAATCCTGGTGAAGAATCTCCACGAGCAACTGGAGAGGTTAACTTACCAATTCCACAAACAACCCAGAGAATTTTGGATGGCTGGGTATAATGAAGCTCTTACCATCTTGATGATCGGATTCAGCAGTCGAATAATGAGGGGTACAAGAAGGGATGGTTGAATACTATGTGTGTGCTGCAATTGGAGCAGGGACACTACTTATGGGATTATTATGAGCTTAGAGTGCTTGACTTTCCATGCCTCCTTTTAAGCTTGATTTTAGTTGGATACCTGCTCGGGTAATTCCTCGATGCTTAATCTCCAAATATCTTGGCGACTACAGTCTTCATGCCAATGTTGATATATCTCGCCCAGAGCATTTGCTTGATCAGCCCTCTGTGATGAATGTTAGAATGCTGAGAGATGTAAATTTTATAAATTATCCTTATGCCTTAGATGACCCTCCTGCTGGAGTAGAACCTGTTTCAAAGGCAGAAGGGAAAAAATCGATAGAATAGGATTTTTATGATGTGTATTTTTCACAGCATATGCAATTCTTCTTGTTTTGAATGAAGTAATTTATAGAATGTCCTTGTTTGTTTGTTTATGAATAGGTGTACATTTTGTTTTGTGTTTTTGGATAATAGAACTTGTCCTTTTTATTGTTTGATTATAGTGACTTGTCACTCTTTGGGTCTAAGCAATGAAATGATTTGCATCCCATGTTCCTGCTATTGTAATTGGTTTATCGACCAACTGGAGTTGGTGATAATTGATTCCCGACCAACCGAAGTTGCTGGTAATTGATTCCCGACCAATCGAAGTTGACGGTAATTGACTCCCGACCAACCGAAGTTGGTGGTACTTGATTCCCAGCCAATCGTAGTTGGTGGTAATTGGTTCCCGACCAACCGGAGTTGGTGGTAATTGGTTACCGACCAACCGGAGTTGGTGGTAATTGACTCCCGACCAATCGGAGTTGATGGTAATTGATTCCCAACCAACCGTAGTTGGTGGTAATTGCTCTGAATTTGATGTGTAGTGTGTAGCACTAATATTCAGAAAAAAATTCAATCAAAGAAAGAAACTGGATGAAGCATCACTTTATTCATTTTGAAGAAACTGCATTATATATGAATTAAAATTACTAATAATATTTGCGTCGATGCTCTGCATTCCATGCATTTTTGAATTCTTCTCCTTCCAAGGTTTCAATCATGTATGTCCCTGGGCGAACAACTTCTGTTACTCTATAGGGTCCGTGCCAGTTGGCTTCCAGTTTGTTATGCTTTTAGATCACTTTCTTCAGCACATAATCCCCTTCCTTCAAATCACACTTCTTCACTCTTTTGTTATAGAACAAAGTTGTTCGTTGTTGATATGTTGCATTCCTGATTGCTACTTCTTCTCTAACTTCTTCGAGCATATCTAGGTATAATCTTCTCATCAAATCACTGACAAGAGAATTGAAATGTAGTACTCTATGCGTAGGTAGACCCAATTCAGCAGGTATGACAACCTCACTCCCAAATGCCAGCATGTATGGGGACTCTCCAGTTGCTGTTCGCGGTATGGTGCGATAAGCCCACAACACAGAGTGTAGTTCATTAATCCAATTTTCTTTTGCACTATCTAGTCGTTTCTTTAATCCATTTAGTAGCGTTCTATTTGTCACCTCAGTTTGTCCATTGCTCTGGGGGTGACCTGGTGCAGAATGAGTTTTCAGTATATTGGATTGATGACAGTATGCAGCAAACTCCTCGTTGTCAAACTGGGTTCCATGGTCAGTAATGAATGCATGTGGGAGACCATATCTGCAAATAATGTTTTTCCAAATGAATTGATATACTTTTTCGTATGTCATATCAATAAGGGGCTCAACTTCCACCCATTTTGTAAAATAATCCACAACAACCACAAGGTACTTGAATCTTCCCCTGGTCGTTGGGAGTGGTCCGAGCAAGTCTATCCCCCACATGGAAAATGGCCAAGGGGACGTCATGGGTGTTAACAATGCCTGGGGAGTTATTCGAATGGACGAGAAGCGTTGGCATTTGTCACACTTCTTAGCATAAGCTGCGCAATCAGCTCTCATCGTCGGCCAGTAGTACCCCTGCGTGATTATTCTTCGTAAGAGCGTCTGACCATCTACATGGGCTCCACAAGACCCTTCATGAACCTCTTCGATCAAATATTTCACTTCAGAGGGATGGACACATCTTTGTAGCCCTGCTATAACTCCTCGTCTGTACAAAATGCCACTAGTCAATACATAATGAGCAGCTTTAAACTTTAGTTTCTTGGCTGCGAGTTTATCAGTTGGTAAAGTCCCATCTTCAATATAGGCCCTGATGGGATCCATCTAATATGGTCCTAAGTCGAGGGCAATGAAATTCATTATTAGATCTTCGTCTATGCTCCGACCAACTAGGATTTCTATTGGGATTGTTCTTCGTAGCTCGGTGCGTGCGGTTGATGCCAATCGAGCTAGTGCGTCTGCTCTTGCATTCTCCAATCTTGGTATTCTAATCAACTGAACTGTAGTAAGACTTGATACAACCTTCATTTCTTTGGCATAATACTAATCATTAATTCTCTTTTTGCTGCATACACCCCCATAATTTGATTTACAATTAACTGGGAGTCACTGTATACAACGACTTGCTCTGCCTTCATGGTTTTGGCCAGGCTTAGTCCCACAATCATTGCTTCATATTCGGCCTCATTATTAGAAGATTTAAATTGAAATGGCAGAGCATACTCCACATCAATCTCATCCGGACTTTTCAAAATAATCTCTGTTCCACTACCCGCAGTGCACGAAGAGCCATCCACATACAAATTCCATATAGGTAACTTATCATCAAAATTTTGATCAGAGAGAGTTCCTCGGTGGAATATCTGGTACTTCCTTTTGTCCTCCTCCAGTACTTCTCGCTGCTCGTCAGTCATCTTTTCTTGCTCGACTGGCATTTCTTGTTGCTTTCCTACCGACGTAAGTTGGTCGAGGTTTACATTTGATGATCTTGTAACATCTACGGGTTGAGTTGTATTCAAATCCTGTTTTTCAGAGGCATTTTCTTGGGTAAACTCTACAATAAAGTCCGTTACTGCCTGCCCTTTGAGCAACGACCTAGGCTCATAAATTATATCATATTCACCGAGCTCCACTGCCCAGTACATCAATCTTCCTGATTTTTTCAGTTTATGCAGAGCTTTCCTTAATGGCATATCGGTGTACACCACTATAGTATGGGATTAGAAGTATGGCCTCATTCTTCTGCTTGCTTCATTTAGTGCTAGTGCTAATTTCTCCAGCCTTGGATATCTGATTTCTGCTCCTCGAAAAGCTTTGCTGGTGTAATAGACTGGTTTTTGTATTCCATCCTCCACTTTTATCAATGTCGAGCTCACTGCGTTTTCTGAAACTGCCAGATATAATTATAGTCTTTCTCCCATCACTGGTCTAGATAATAGTGGAGGTGTCCCTAAATACTTCTTCAACTCTTGAAAGGCCTCCTCGCATTCATCATTCCACTCAAAAGTTTTTCGGAGTGTTTTGAAGAATGGGAGACATCTGTCTGTTGTTCGTGATACAAATCTGTTAAGTGCTGCAACTCATCCTGTGAGACTTTGTACTTCTTTCTTCATAGTTGGAGATCATAGCTCCAATAGAGCCTTGATCTTTTTAGGGTTTTCCTCGATTCCTCGTTGGTTAACAATATATTCGAGAAACATGCCTTCTCGTACTCCGAATATGCATTTGGTGGGATTCAGCTTCATTTGATAATTCTCTAGTTGATCAAAGGTCTGACCTAGGTCAACTAGATGATCAGCAAATTTCTTGCTCTTCGTCAGCATATCGTCAACATAAACCTCCATGTTATGACTGATTTGTTCTGCAAACACCTTATTCATCAGCCCCTGATATATTGCACCTGCATTTTTAAGTCCAAAAGGCATAACATTATAACAATAAGTTCCCCTTAGGGTGATAAAAGAGGTACTCTTCCTGTCTTTAGGCTTCATTTTAATCTAGTTGTAACCAGAATAAGCATCCATGAAACTCAACAATTCATGTCCCGAGGTAGCATCCACCAATTGATCGATTCGAGGCAAAGGAAAATGATCCTTTGGGCAGGCTTTATTAAGAGCAGTGAAGTCCACACACATCCTCCACTTGTTGTTTTTCTTCTTCACCATTACCACATTTTCTAGCCAATCAGGATATTTGACATCCTCAATAAAGAGGCTTTTTTTAGTTTCTCTACTTCTTCCTGTATGGCTTGGTTCTTCTCGGGACTGAATACCCTTCTTCGTTGATTCACTGGCTTGATTTCCTTGTTCACGTTGAGCTCGTGACACATGAAATTTGGGTTTATCCCTAGCATATCTTCGTGACTCCATGCAAAAGTCTGCTTTTTGCGTCTTAGAAATTCTATCAGCTCTTGTTTTATTGATGCATCGATTTGAGTTGTTCGTTCTGGATGCTCATTGTCCAAAATGATATTTTCGATAGCCTCCATGACCTGGCCCTTAACAAGATGAGACTCGTCTCTAGGATCTAAAGTTTCAATCTCCGCATCTTCTATTTCATCTACCTGGTAAGTAGTAGTCTTCTTCCTAGATTCTTCATTCTCCTCTTGCTCGGCAAATGAATAGTAGCATTCCCGGACTACTTTTTGGTCGCCTTTCACAACTCTCACTCCGAAATTGGTTGGGAATTTTAAACATTGATGTACAGTAGATGGTACCGCTTCGAATTTCTTCAGGCCTACCTTTCCCATGATGATATTGTAAGCTGATTGGATATTTTTATCCATCACAAAAAAGCGTACCCTTTCTGTTCGACAAGCAGGCCATGTACCGATGAGCATATCCAACTTAATCGTCTCAAGTGGAAAAACCTTTTCGCCAGTAAAACCAAGGAGGGGCATATGATATGGATCCAACTGGGATAGCTTTAGATTCAAACTATCAAAATATGGGTAGAACATGATGTCTGTCGAGCTACCATTATCCACCAGTACCCGTGAAATCACCACTTCTTTCATTCTCATCTTGATTACTAACGGGTCGTCATGAGGATACAGTACGCCTGCCAGGTCATTTTTAGAGAAACCAATGATTAGTTTATCTTTATTCACCTTCTTCGGGCGATCATCTTCGACTAAGTTTATTCGCTGAATGTACGAGCAAGCTTGAGCCTCGTTGAGGTAAGCTTTCCTATCTGCAATCATGTCCCCACCTCCTGTGTCTCCACCTATAATAACATTACATTCAAATGATCCAAAATGTATTGAAAATACCTCACGTTCTAGCTGCTTTGGTCTTTTGGGGAGATCGGGGTCATCTTGGTCATCTTCTAGGTCTTCTTCATGACTTCTCTTCTTGTCTTCTTTTGCTCGACGAGATCTAGACCTTTGCCTTGCTCGATCGTTGCTTTTTCCACCATTTTGACGATCAACATATTTAGCCATCTTTCCTCGTTTGATGAGTGCCTCAATTTCGTTCTGGAGAGCTATGCAATTTTTTGGTCGTGTGACCATGATCTTTATGGAGCTCGCAATATTTGGACTTATTCCTCTTGTCAGGGTTTGCCTTCATTTTTCTGGCCAGTTTAGCTCCTCGCTATTCTTGATCTCTTCCAGAATGTGGTTTATATCTACCTTCAAAGGAGTATAATTTTCAAACTTCTTCAACTGTTCCAGTGTTTACTTTGCTTTCGGCTGCCTGTTGCCACCATTATTCTTCTGATCTTTCTTCTCAGTCTTGTCAGCCTCGACCTCGGTTTCCTTAATATCTGCATTCTTCTTAGCAGCCATAGTCTCCTCGGCATTCATGATTTTGGCTGCTTTTGCCATCAGTTCAGCCATGGTCCTAGGCAGATCCTTGGCTAAAGTGTAGTACAATTTATCTGGCAACAGTCCACTCATCAGAGCAATAATTGTTATTTTCTCCTCGTAATCAATTACTTCTAGTTTCTCGTTATTGAAATGAATAATATAGTCCCTGGTGCTTTCACCTGTCTTTTGCCTAACGCTTAGCAAGTGTGCTACTCGTTTGACTGGCTTTGCTCCAAAATAAAAATTCCCAATAAAGAGTTATGCTGGTTGAAAGAAAGTCGTAATTTCCCCCGAGGAAGGTTATTGTACCATATCTTAGCAGATTTGGTCTGAAGATGCCTTGCATCTCATCTCATCTGGAACTCCATAGATATCAGCAGAAGCTTGGTATTGTTCTATATGAAGGACAGGGTTAGTTTTCCATCATATTTAGGTGTCACCATAGAAGCTTTGAATTTTGATGGTGTGGGAAAATCCACAATTGCCTGTACAAATGGTGTTCCTTGGATAAAAGTTCTTTGTAGAGGATTCTTGGCCTTAGCCATTTCCCCTAATCTGTATTCCAACCTCTGAATAGATCTCTTCCATGCATCATTTCCCTCCTCGGGCCTATTGGTTCGAGCAACTGATCGCGTTAAATTTGCCTCTTGGGATCTTTCATGACGAGCAGTTGGTCGTGATTGGGAAGAGCCTTCCCTTAAATCAGATGGTCGTTGAGAGTTCCTCGACCCAATCCTAGGGGGACTTCTATTCCTCCTAGGACCTAAACGATCAAAAGGAGAGACTCTACTCAACCTTTCAAGAGAACTTGTCCTCTATGGAGATAGAGTGACGTTTTGTTGAGTGTTTGTAGCTCATACTGAGGAAGTCCGTCCAGGCTGATAAGAAGGATCATTAGATCTCTCAGTATGATATGAATCGGTGCGTCTAGATCGATATTCCTCTGGAAATAACATTCACCTAGTTCGAGAAGAGGGTAAATGAGTATTTCTCTGAACACTTCATTGTCCTGATTGAGCCGGCACTCCGCCTTGAACGATTTGTATAAGCTGTCGCATGGTTTCTTGCATGGCCGTCTGGCCTTGGTCCAAATTAGCCATTATACCCGCCAGATCTAAAAAATTTGGGGGAGCAGAAGGGTTTGTGGGAATCCCAGCGTTTCGATTACTGGATTCTGGATTATCAGCCATAGATGATGAATTATTTTGGTGAAAAATGCTAATTACAGTCGTTTCCCACAGACGGCGCCAATCTGTTGATGTAAAAAATTAGATTTGATCTAATTATTTTAATCACAGATAAATATGAATAAGTAAATATGAGACAATGGATTTTTAAAGTGGTTCAGCCTTAAGAAAATGGCCTACATCCACTGTTTTTGTATTGCTGACTATTTGCCTAGAATTCTTGACAAGTAGCTTTCCCAAGAAATTTCGGTCCCCTCTAATAAGGAGTTTACAATGTATTTATAGCCTTGAGGCTGTAAATGTCAAAGGACAATGCGATGTTATCTAGTAAACATATACATCTATATGATAATAATGACCATTTAATGTGCATTCGCCTCTTTAATTATCCTGATTTGAGTGTTATGTACGCTAAGTAGCTCGAATCGCTTAAGCTGCTCGGACCGTCTAAGTAGATCGGCACGCTTGAGTTTCTCGGGGCCCATGAGCTGCTCAGGGAGCCTAAGTTGATTGGTACGTTTGAGCTATTCGGAATGTATGAGTTGCTCGTGGCGCTTGAGTAGCTCGGTGGCAGTGAGTTGATCGATAGAAGTATTTGTAATTGCCACGTTGGTTAACACGTGTCTTCAAATGATGGGTCCATGTCAGTAGACTAAATTTGGTATCAACAGTTACTTTTGATTAGATTTACATTTTTAATTAGTTTGCTGGAGATACACTAACAAGACTCAAAGTAGGTAGGGATGGTAAACGGACAGATACGGATCGGATACCATGTTTTCCATATTCGTATCCGCTATCTAGATGTACTATCTATATCCATATCCGTATCCGCCCGGATAGTTAAAACAACTATCTATATTCGTATCCGTTCGGATACCTCGGATTCGGATAATATCCGTATCCGTTTACGTTGTTTAGCCATCGCAAAAAATAACTATTAAAATATCCAATCCAATGAAATCCAATCCAAATAAATAAATAACAAAATTACTACCTCCGAACATCAATAATTATGGCTTCTATAATAATAGTAGCATTCCATAATGATAATATGGATTAAAGACATCCATACTTTACAACCATATAAGTTTAAAGCCATCCATACTTTAATAGTAGCATTTTATAACAGTTCAAGCCGCCCGAAGGCACCCCGATTTTTAATTTCTTGAAAAATAGAGTTCTTTACAAAGTAATAATTTCCTTTTTATGAAAAAGATGCGGAAGCGTAAAGAGGTGATGGTTCACAACATAAAAACAACAAATTTTAATTTCTTAACAAATTAAAATTAAACCGAGTGAAATTAACTCATAACACATACACAATTCAAATTTCACTTAAACCAAGTTAATTAATCCAAGTCCTAGAATTTGCCTAAGTCATATTTATTAATATTTCCAAATTAGGTCAAACCAATTTTAACAATAGACTAGAATTAAATAAACAATTACCCAAATTTAATTAGCACCCAATTAAATTAAGTGTGACAATTAAAACCATTTTTATCTTGAATTATCCTAAGCATGAGTTCTAAGTTATTATGCAAGATAAAAATAAATCAATCACATTACGTCGCGATGTACGAGGAAAAACCCAAGACGGGAAACAACCTCGGACGGCCCTAGCCTCAAATTCACTAAGTATGGAATTTACAATTACAAGACAAAAGACTTACATCACACGACTCGATCCCTCTCAAACCTCGATGCTCCTTCTTGTAAACACCTCCACTTAGGGAATAACCCCAGAGCTCCACCGCGGTCTCGAAATCCATCGATCGGACTTTATGTGGTCACCGTCACCCGAACTAGGAGCCTTTCTCCAAGTGGGTAAATCACGAAAACCTCTTCTTCTTTGTGGGATTTAGAAGCAAACTTAAACTTCTCTTCTTCAATGGTGTAAAGAAAATCGGTGCCAAAACTCCAAGAAAGATGTATATATATATGAACTTGGATAAACTAAACTATGGATGTAAACTAAAGTGTATAATGATTTTCCCTTGAAAATTGACACTTTAAAACAATGAACTTTTCCCTAAAACAATTTTTCTCTCAAACACTCTCTAGAGGTTGGTAGCATATGAAAAGTTAAGTTAGAAAAAATTATTCCCGCACATAGATATTCAGCAAAAAGATAGTGGGGTAAAATAAGTGGGAAAGTGGGCAAAACTGCTCAAAACTGCCAAAAAACTTGTTCCCGCCAAAATTCGTTCGAACGACATTCTTGTTCGAACGAGTCTTCTAACGAAGTTCCAGTATGAACTCGTTAGAAACTCATTGAAAATATCGTTAGAACGACCATATCGTTCAAACAACATTTCGAACGAAGTTTCAGTATACCATAATGGGAAGTTGTTGGCAATCTCGTTCGAACGACACTTCGAACAAACTCACAGAGTGTTCAAAAATTCTTTTAAATCCCATAAACTTTTATATACTTTATATATATAAGTTTTAATAGAAAAAATTCTGAAAACAAAACACAGTTTTAAAAACCTAACACCCAATATAAACCGTTCCAAGCTCCTATATATATATGTAATGCATTCATACCTTGGGAGAATGGAACCACTATTAATGACGTAGAAACGAGGCACTTAAACTCGGCATTTTGATGAAGCTTTTTACACTTGGCCGCTATGTCTTCAACAAACACATCATAGGCTTGAAAGATGATCAATATACTCTATCCTATGACTCAAACATTTTTGTCCGAAATTGAGCCAAAACTACAAAGGACTCAATTGGAAATTTACGTCCTTACAAATCTCCCCCTTTGGCTATTCCGGGACAAAAACCAAAAAAAAATCCTAAAGGGCCGTCAAGCTCTACTAGACTAATAAAAAGTCCCACCCAAAATAAAAATACAATGATTGACTCAAACAACCCAAAGGATCAACAATCTGTGCCGTTGAAAGTTACCTCTTTATAAAATAATTCCTGCACACTTAGGCAAACACATTACACGCACAGGGAATATCAAAATAGTTAATGCAAGTAAAGTTAACTACTCCCCCTAAATTAATTCTCTCCCCTTATCAAGTATGATCAACTTAGAAAGACGTCTCTCCCTAAGATAAATCTCCCTTAAACTAAGATACGATAATAATAGGATTAGATACCATTTCTCCCCCTATCATTCTCCCCATTTTTGTTCAGGAATAGACAAAGTCTTAAAGAAGCAAAAATGTAATTGTGCATTTAGTGAAGAGAACATTAATGCATATGGGGAACAAAATTATAACTAATCCAACAAATAACAACTTAGACCAAATAGGATGCAATAAAATGATACCAATATAATATATAAATTATTAAGCATATGACTTCAACAAAGAATGCAATAAGATTGATACCAAGTATAAATTAAAGCATATATGGATTAGAAATCAAAGCAAAGATTAAACAAAATATAAAATATGTATACATCAGATATAACTAATAGACGTAAGTACACATATATAGACACATAAATGACACACACAAAATATAATAGGAGTCTTTCACACTCGTAAGGCAAAAATGTGTCATATGGAAACGGAAGTGTTGGGGTGTGAACTAGTAACGATTAAATTTAGACCCAATCACTTAAAAATATGTTCACGGAGTTCTCATTTGATTGCAAACTTCATCACATTTGAATATACCCTCATGTGACAATATAGATTGAACTCAATGAACAAACATACACAATGCATACAAGTCTAGCATGTTGATGATTCTACAAACCAATAGAGTCATGACATTGAAAATGCAACTAGGATGAACGGACATTGTGCAAACTAAGGGTGTAACCGGTACGGTATGGTCGGTAATGACCCCTTACCAATACCAAAACCACATTCTATATGGTAAAATCGTACCGTACCAATTTACCGACCGGTACATCAAAATAAAAACCAAAACCAAACCGACCGATTTTTCGGTATTTTCGAATTTTTTTGGTTTCGATAATTTCGGTTTCAATTTGGTTTTTTACCGGTAAATACCAGAATTTCAAATCGGTTTATGCATTCGGTAAATCCGGTATAGATTTCGATATACCCATTTCTAGTTGTTAAAATTTCTAACATTTCTAGCTATTACAATTTCTATCGTTTCCAGTTGTTTGGAACAATTAGAAACATACACAAACAGGTGCAATTTCTAGCATTTGGAACAATAGATTTAAATAGATACGAGACCAAACTAACCGGTTTGGTTTTGTCGGAGCCGGAGGAGAGTGAGACGAGATGAGGGAGATGGTGCCTGAGGAGAGTGAGTCAAGATGATGAGCCTCAAAAAATGAGGGAGCTGTTACCTCAAAAAATGTTCGCTGGAAAGTCAAAATCATCCACACCTCCAACACCGAAAAAATAAACATTCGCCGAAAAAGCCAACTCGTCGGGAAAAAAAATAACCGAAAAACACGGAGGGAACTCAGATCCGAATACAGCTGGCGTCGAAAAAATTGTCACCGAAAACCTGATCTCAAAACGAAGTAACCACACCAAATCGAAAGCCAAATCTCAAAACAAAAAAATGGTGTTCTCAAATAAAAGTCCCCAAACAATTATTTCTCAAAATCAATCCAAGGTTGAAGAAGAAAAAAAAATGAGAGAGAGAGAGCTCAAACAAAAATGACGGCCACACTTTTTGAGAGAGAAAAAGGTAAAAAAAATGAAATGGAAACCCTAAAAAAAGATCTCTACACAAACCACAATATAAAGCCCAAATGAAATAAGAGAAAAACGAAAATATAGCCAACAAAACAAACGGCTCTTTTTATTTTAACAAAATGCTGCCTAATTCATTTTGTGTTAAATTTTTGATTAATTAAATAAAATATATATTTAATTAACATGATTATTTAACACTTAAACCAAATACTCAAATAAATAAATTTAAATTCAAAGAGAATATAAAAACTCATTCATGAGAAATAAAATAAATAGAAGTAGTATGATACCCAAAATAATTTGACACTATACAAAAAGTTTGGTACGGTATTTCGGTACGGTAATTTTGGTACGATATCGGTACGGTAAATTCGATAAATTGATTTTTTGTATCTAAAAACCAAAACCAACCAAATTTTTTACGGTATTTTCGGTTTCGGTAAAATCAGTTTTCGGTATTTCATAATATGTAACCAAAACCATTTTTTTCAGACCAAAACGGTACGGTACGGTACGGTAAAAACCCGTACCGGTTGCACCCCTAGTGCAAACCGTTGATATGCCATCCAATCTCCCTCAATAAGCATTTATATTAATTTTGAATGAATATATCAATCAAACATAGGCCTTGGCAATTATTTTTCTTTTTAATGTCATATTTTCTATTTTTAGGCCTTTGGATCACGTATTTCTTTTAGGTCCTTTCAAAATTGTGGCTTACAATCGCAAAGGATCAGTAAGTCCTTTCGGAGCCCTTCCCCGTGCACATTTATATTTATCATGTTTTCATTGTTCACATAAATCTCATGTGCAACGAATTTTGACATGCACAAGTCCTCCTAAGTCACAAATATGTAGATTACAAGATTGAAAGGAGAATACCTCACATAGCTCAAATATACATATGAAGTTAAAATTTCAAAAGAGTTCGTGCATGTGTGAATAGAGGCATATAAAAATATAATCCATTTAATCAACACAAAATCAACTACTCCATGTAAGCATGGTAAAGAACATAATAAAGATTGACAATCTAAACCAAAAGTTCTAGCCGCATGGGAGCGTAAAAGATGGGATTCTAACACAAGTGTATGCCACATAAAGTGTGTCAAACTAAAGTAACACAAAAATCTTTTTGAGTTTTTGAATTTTTTAACCAAAAATAAAAATATTTACTCAAAAGGCAAATAAAAATCATTTGAATCTTTTATTAAGCTTAAATTCCAATAGATAAAAACCCAAATGATAAACAAAAATCTTTTTGTATTTTTCATATAATGCAAATAAAATGAATAAATAAAATACAAAAGATAAACAAAAATCATTATTCTAGCATGTGATTAAGCATGGGGCATAAACTAGAAAATGATTAAACAAGCATACATTTAGCGTGTGAATATAGCATGAAGTACAAACGCTAAAGTATGCAAACACTAACACATTCATCCTTTAGATTTAGCAAATGAGGAAGCATGTGAAAGTAAATGAGAATCAAAAACCCTATTTTGTAAGGCAACCAAGTCGGATTTTCTAACCCAAATTAATGAAGAATGACTATCTAGGGGTGTAGAAATTTTAAATACATTGGTTGCTTTACATTGGTATTTTCTAGGAATTCGTTTAATATCAAAACAAAATTTCCTAATATGACCTTTTCGACCATAATGTGTACAAGTAAAAACATATCGAAAAGATTTACCTATGGAGTGATCTCTAAAAGCTTTCCTAGTAGATTCTCCTAAAACGTTGGTTTTGGCTTTATGAGTAGATTCATTACAAGTATTGAAACCTAAACCACACATGTCATTTTTAATTTGGACCATTCCTAAGATTTTATCTAATTTTTCTGAACGACACTCCAAATCAAACTTGACATTACTAGAGTCTTTTAATTTATTTTGCAATTCTAAAACGTTAGACTCTAATAAAACATTTCGCTCTTCAAAAGCAAGAAGCTCCTTTTTCAAGGATTCCATTAAACCCCTAAGGCTATCTCTCTCGCCTTCTATATATTCAAGCTTCTCTAGAAGAGCTTTCTCTCGTGTCCAAAGGTCTTCAACCAACATGCTATCATCAACGACCTTGACACTCTCTCTTAAACTAGCTTCTAACTTCAAATTAACTCTTTTCAATTTAATATATTCTTTATAAAGTTCTTGAAAAGCATTTTGAAGTTCACTCACACTAACCTCTTCTTCATTTTCACTCTCTCTTTCTTCTCCACTCTCACTATCATCAAAAATAAGGGAATCAAAAACTTTGACCTCGGAAGTGTCATGAGTTTGAGTATCTTCATGAGAAGATTCACTTTCGGTGCTCACATGACTAGCCATAAAAGCCACAAAATTTGGCTTAGTGGGGGAATCGGGTCCCTCTTCCTTATCACTATCACTAAGGGTCGCATTATATGAAATGGGTCGTTTACCCTCTTTCCTTAGATTAGTGGGGCACTCAAAAGCCCTATGGCCATAACCCTCACAACCAAAACACCTATTTGACTCGTCCCTATTTAATTGTTCATTGATAGGTTTAGGGATGTTCTCGACTTTGTCATACTTAGAAGTTTCAAATTTCTTAAAATTATTTTTAAATTTATCTTTGTTAAATTTAAGAAATTTTCTAAATTTACGAGCAAACAAAGTCATGTCTTCCGAGTCACTATCACTCTCGCTCTCTACTACTTGTTTGACCTCTTTTCGGGCTTTTAAAGTGACGCCCTTTTCAATTTTCTTTTCAGTTTTGGAGGGAAACATGTCCAGTTCATAGGTTTGTAAGTCAGCTACGAGCTCTTCTAATTTCATAGAGACTAAAGTTGGTAAAGAATTTAAAACGGTCACTTTTGGAATAAATCTATCGGGTAGGGACCTTAAAATTTTCTTTACAACTTGGTTGTCAGGTATTTTCTCTCCCAAGTTAAAAGATGAATTAATAATATCGGAAAGTCTAGCATAAAATTCATCAAAAGTTTCTTTTTCATTCATTTTGATAGTTTCAAATTGAGTGGTGAGGTTTTGGAGTTTCAAAGCTTTAACGACACTTGTACCTTCGTGAGTGAGTTATAAAATATCTCAAGCTTCTTTAGCGGTCTCACACGTCATAATGCATCGAAATTCATCCGGTGTGATAGTGCTAAACAAGGCATTTAAACCACGAGAATTAAAATTAGAAAGTTTAAATTTACCTTCACTCCATCTATCGGCCGGTTTGGGAACACGCTCATTATCTACTAACTGAGTAAGTGGGGACCACCCGTTAACAACAGACATCCAAACTCTCTCGTCGATAGATTTTAGTGCTGAGAGTGCAGCAGCAGCGGAAATATTGCGACTTCTCAAATAAAAACCAATTTTAATTAATCCCAAATATTAGTTAAACCCTAAGACATGCATCTAAATCACCCCATCAAATATAAAGCATGCGACACAAAGTTAAGGAAAAATCCCCGAAGGGCAAAACCTTTTATTTCTAGAACTTTAAAGAATTTACAAGACCATTGACTTACATACAACCTGATAATCGCCCACAAGTGTAACGCACGGTGTCTTCGGTAAACCTTCAAAGCAACGGCTAGAAACAGTGTGACACAGAAATACCCGCAGGTGTCGGTTCCTATGTCGGCGGCTGGAATTTTCCCTTTCTAGGAGGGCAGCAATGAAGAAGAGAACGGCTTCTCCACAAGGGTTGAACAAACTCAAAGGTTGTGTTCTTGGGTTACCAAAAAGATTCACAAAGGATTGGAAGAATTGTGTGAATCAAAACATGAGTATTGGGACTCAAAAATATGAAGATTAGAGGTATTTGGACTCTCAAAAACGTCTTCTAAAGTCTTGCAAAACAACTCCCCCGAAGTTGGTTTTTATAGGAAAAAATATGAAGAGTTCCTCTTTTTTAAAACTCTAAAAATCTTATCAGCGTACAGGTACACCGAACCCCATCTGGGGTACACCGAACCGGTTTGGTTGTACCATTCTGGTATGGGGTTAAAAAACAGCATTCTTCAAGGAATTTTCTCCAACTTCAAAAGGTCATAACTTCTTCATCGTAGCTCGGATTGAGGTGCCGTTTCTTCCAGTATCTTCGTTGCGGCGAGCTCTTCAACTTTCCAGTTGACCAGACCTCTGAACTATGGATGTGAAATTACGAAAATGCCCTTGAACTTCCCTATCAAGCCTTTTTTTCACTGTTTTGACTTCCCTTGCGTACCACTTGCATTAAGTCCCTAAAATCTTGGAACGTGAATTCGTTGAGGCAGATGTGGGACACATTAATGGAGATGTTGAATGCTTGATTCCCGGAATTCGGATTGAGGCCGCCGAGTGACATCTTGAGGTGACGTGCCAAATGTAGCGGCGTACGACATACACAAATGAAACATGTTGGACATGAGAAAAATGTCCTTACAAATCTCCCCCTATGTCTATGCCGGTACATACATAAAAAATCCAAATTATCAAATACGAAATTGCCTATACAAATCTACCCTCCCATGAACCCAAAACTGGAAAAGGTACAAATGAATAGTCTTCATCGTTTGTTCTTCAAATCTTCAGGAATCTCAAATCTTTTCTCATCAGGGTGTGCAATTCAGGGATCATCAATGTAGTACCTACACACATGAGATAAAGAAAAAAAATACCAAGTGACGTATCGAGTTTGAAATGAGATAAACATAGATACCAATATATGATAAGCATAAGTCAAAATTCAAACTCCCCCAAAATTCAAACTCCCCCATAAAATGATAATTCTTTCTCCCCCTTTTTATGATGTCCCCAAATAGACAAATAAGAAGAATGAATCAAACAAGCAAAATCGGGGTGTCACGGTATACAAAACAGGGCATCAAACAAATATGGTCAACGTGCTCTTGCAAGGAGATGCTAAAAAAAAACTTTACAAACTATTTTTGAATTTTTCAAATATTTCGTACAAAAATAAGATACCAATTTGAACAAATATGATACAAAAATCTCACCATGGATTTAGACTCAACCAACCAAGTCATGGAAATGGAATGAATGGGTGTGAACACATTCGATAGGTAAATCAACTCAATCAATCATATGTGCACGATGCATACGTGTACTCCTAACGAATGAACATCAAAGGTATCCTTAAGTGTAAACGTTTGTTGAATTTAGATGACATCGTTTTATGCAAATCAACAAATCAAAGTCAAATGATTTTCACACCAATAACGTCCAAAACTATATAGCGCATTTTTCAAAAATTTCAAGGACGTGCAAACCCGTTTTAAATACTCCAACCAAACTCCCTCATATATATTTTCTTTTAGAGGTAATCTAAATTCTCAAACTTTGGAGAATTGGTGCAAAAACCTAAATGGCCCATATTTTGGCAAGAATATCTTTTTATTGCCTTTCAATTTTTTCGGGCTCTTTTAACCTCTTTGGACCTCGGATAATAAAATTCCTCAATTTTTTAGGTCCTTTTTAACGGTGGCTTTTGCGCAAAGGATAGATAATTACCTTTCGCAGCCCCTCCCCGTTATTCAAATAAAGCACACAAACTCACAACACGATTTTTATATGCACAATTTCCTTATAAAAAATTATCGCGCTTGGTTTGTTTTAAAGACAGGGTTGAGATGAAAACACCCAACCAACATGTGATAAGACAAGCATAATAATCAAACAAATCCGTGCATGTGTGCAATAAAGGAAACATGAGTCAAACATGTAGGAAGTAACACTTAATTACATCTTAATGACTCCAAACATTATAAAGCACAAGGATGAATTGACCTATTATCAAATAGTCACATGAAAAAAATGGAATGATGTTGTGACTTGGTCATCCAAAGTGTTCATCCATAAACGGTGCAATACAAAAATCTTTTTGGATTTTCTCAAAATTTTATCAAAATAAAATCTTTTTGTATTTTTCAAAATTCTTCAAAAAATATATACAAAAGGTACAAGTCATCACACTAGTAAAAATATATCATGAAACCACAACTAGTGTATGACAAACATGCAATCACAATCAACCAAAAGATTTCACATGGGGTGAATTACGTGCAAGCAAACGGGAATCGTGGACAAATAAACCATAAGACTCTAAATCCGATTTTCTAACCCAAATTGATGTGTAACAAAGTGTGGGGGTTTTGGGAATCGAATTTATTCTTTCATTAACCTTCCTAGGTCCATTTAAAAGCTTGTAACAAAATCGCCTAAGATGACCTTGCCTACCGCAATGTGTGCAAGTGTAAATCGGGCGGTGTGTGTTACCTAAAGGTGGCCCTCTCCTCAAATTTATCGGTTGCTCTCTCCGAATTTGCCTAGGTGGGTCTCTCCTAATGATCCTAGGAGGTTCTCTCACGATGTTCCTATGGGGCGCCTTTTTAACAAACTTAGGTGCCTCTTTCTTAACAATCCTAGGAGGCTCTCTCACACGTGTGGGAATGGGTGCAACATATTTTTCAAGACCAATCCCACCCCTATCCGTTTTGATCTCGACTGTGCCTAAAATCTTATCAAGTTTTTCAGACCTAGACTCCAAATCAAATTTCACTTTACTTGAATCTTTCAATTTCACCTCAAGTTCACCTATCCTAGATTCAAGTACTCGTTTAGAATCCTCAAACTCTAAAAGCTCCTTTTTCATAGTCTCCATCAACCCTCTAAGACTATCTCTCTCACCCTCGACGTACTCAAGCTTCTCTTTCAAAATTTTCTCATGTGCCCTAAGTTCTTTAATTAAAAAATCATTATTTTTTATGGCACACTCTTTCAATTGAGCTTTCAATTTCAAATTTTCTTTCTTTGTTTTCAAAGTTTCAGCATAAAGTTCATTGAAAGCAGTTTGCACGTCATGCTCATCTACACTTTCCTCCTCACTTTCATCCACACTCCCATCACCTTCACTATCATTACTAATCACATGGATGGGAAACTCTCGCCTAGAAGCATAAAAAACTTCTTCTTTCGAATCACAATCACTAAGGGTAGAAACATGAGAAATCGATTTATTCAATTTCTTCTTTAAATTTGTGGTACACTCATGTAACGTGTGACCAACACCCTCACAACAAGGACACCTCTCAGATTCGTTTTCAACAGAAGATTTAAAACAAGAGTTTGTGTGAATTTTCCAAATTTTTTCAAAAATTTGACATCGAAGATCATCAAAACCATCAAAATCCATTTTTGTGCAAAATTAGAATCAAAACACAATAACTTAGTGCAACAGGCTCTGATACCAATTTGACGACGTGAGAAGTCAAATTGTATCAAAAAAAATAAATCCTCGAAAAATTAGGATCACGCGATAAATTAGCGTAACCCGCTCTGATACCAATTTGAGAGTGCAGCAGCAGCGGAAATATTGCGACTTCTCAAATAAAAACCAATTTTAATTAATCCCAAATATTAGTTAAACCCTAAGACATGTATCTAAATCACCCCATCAAATATAAAGCATGCGACACAAAGTTAAGGAAAAATCCCCGAAGGGCAAAACCTTTTATTTCTAGAACTTTAAAGAATTTACAAGACCATTGACTTACATACAACCTGATAATCGCCCACAAGTGTAACGCACGGTGTCTTCGGTAAACCTTCAAAGCAACGGCTAGAAACAGTGTGACACAGAAATACCCGCAGGTGTCGGTTCCTATGTCGGCGGCTGGAATTTTCCCTTTCCAGGAGGGCAGCAATGAAGAAGAGAACGGCTTCTCCACAAGGGTTGAACAAACTCAAAGGTTGTGTTATTGGGTTACCAAAAAGATTCACAAAGGATTGGAAGAATTGTGTGAATCAAAACATGAGTATTGGGACTCAAAAATATGAAGACTAGAGGTATTTGGACTCTCAAAAACGTCTTCTAAAGTCTTGCAAAACAACTCCCCCGAAGTTGGTTTTTATAGGAAAAAATATGAAGAGTTCCGCTTTTTTAAAACTCTAAAAATCTTATCAGCGTACAGGTACACCGAACCCCATCTGGGGTACACCGAACCGGTTTGGTTGTACCATTCTGGTATGGGGTTAAAAAACAGCATTCTTCAAGGAATTTTCTCCAACTTCAAAAGGTCATAACTTCTTCATCGTAGCTCGGATTGAGGTGCCGTTTCTTCCAGTATCTTCATTGCGGCGAGCTCTTCAACTTTCTAGTTGACCAGACCTCTGAACTATGGATGTGAAATTACGAAAATGCCCTTGAACTTCCCTATCAAGCCTTTTTTTCACTGTTTTGACTTCCCTTGCGTACCACTTGCATTAAGTCCCTAAAATCTTGGAACGTGAATTCGTTGAGGCAGATGTGGGACACATTAATGGAGATGTTGAATGCTTGATTCCCAGAATTCGAATTGAGGCCGTCGAGTGACATCTTGAGGTGACGTGCCAAATGTAGCGGCGTACGACATACACAAATGAAACATGTTGGACATGAGAAAAATGTCCTTACAAGTGCCGATTTCATACGCCCTTTCCAATACGCGTAATTAGAACCGTCGAAAATAGGAAATTTTTAAAATGGAGAAAATTCCATTTTAGCCAAAAATTATTTAAAGGATCTTTAACGAAATAATTTGTCGCTTTGGCTCTGATACCAATTTGAAGTCGCCCGAAGGGACCCCGGTTTTTAATTTCTTGAAAAATAGAGTTCTTTACAAAGTAATAATTTCCTTTTTACGCAAAAAGATACGGAAGCGTAAAGAGGTGATGGTTCACAACATAAAAACAACAAATTTTAATTTCTTAACAAATTAAAATTAAACCAAGTGAAATTAACTCATAACACACACACAATTCAAATTTCACTTAAACCAAGTTAATTAATCCAAGTCCTAGAATTTGCCTAAGTCATATTTATTAATATTTCCAAATTAGGCCAAACCAGTTTTAACAATAGACCTGAATTAAATAAATAATTACCCAAATTTAATTAGCACCCAATTAAATTAAGTGTGACAATTAAAACCATTTTTATCTTGAATTATCCTAAGCAAGAGTTTTAAGTTATTATGCAAGATAAAAATAAATCAATCACACTACGCCGCGATGTACGAGGAAAAACCCAAGATGTGAAACAACCTCGGACGGCCCTAGCCTCAAATTCACTAAGTATGGAATTTACAATTACAAGACAAAAGACTTACATCACAAGACTCGATCCCTCTCAAGCCTTGACGCTCCTTCTTGTAAACACATCCACTTAGGGAATAACCCCGGAGCTCCACCGCGGTCTCAGAATCCACCGATCGAACTTTATGTGGTCACTGTCACCCGAACTAGGAGCCTTTCTCCAAGTGGGTAAATCACGAAAACCTCTTCTTCTTTGTGGGATTTAGAAGCAAACCCAAACTTCTCTTCTTCAATGGTGTAGAGAAAATCGATGCCAAAACTCCAAGCAAGATGTATATATATATGAACTTGGATAAACTAAACTATGGGTGTAAACTAAAGTGTATAATGATTTTCCCTTGAAAATTGACACTTTAAAACAATGAACTTTTCCCTAAAATAATTTTTCTCTCAAACACTCTCTAGAGGTTGGTAGGATATGAAAAGTTAAGTTAGAAAAAGTTATTCCCGCACGTAGATATTCAGCAAAAAGATAGTGGGGTAAAACAAGTGGGAAAGTGGGCAAAACTGCTCAAAACTGCCAAAAAACTTGTTCCCACCAAAACTCGTTCGAACGAGTCTTCTAACGAAGTTCCAGTATGAACTCGTTAGAAAATCGTTGGAAATATCGTTAGAATGACCATATCGTTCGAACGACATTTCGATCGAAGTTCCAGTATGCCATAATGGGAAGTCTTTGACAATCTCGTTCAACCGACTTGTGGTTCGAACGACAATCTCGTTCGAACGAACTCACGGAGTGTTCAAAAATTCTTTTAAAGCCCAGAAACTTTTATATACTTTATATATATAAATTTTAATAGAAAACATTCTGAAAACAAAACACAGTTTTAAAACCCTAACACCCAATATAAACCGTTCCAAGCTCCTATATATATATATATATGTAATGCATTCATACCTTGGGAGCAAGGAACCATTATTGATGACGTAGAAACGAGGCACTTAAACTCGGCATTTTGATGAAGCTTTATACACTTGGCCGCTACGTCTTCAACAAACACGTCATAGACTTGAAAGATGATCAATATACTCTATCCTATGACTCAAACGTTTTTGTCCAGAATTGAGCCAAAACTACAAAGGACTCAATTGGAAATTTTCATCCTTACAACAGTAGATATAAATATGCACCTTTTAGATTAAATCAAATTTATTGAGAATGATAACCTCGTAGACCTTTTAGTTTTCAAAACATACTGATATTTTTTATTTTAATAAGTATACATTTTTATTTTGTATATAATATGCATGTTGTTAACTTCAGTTCTCATCACAATCAAAATCATCTTTTTACTTTTTTGTTTCTCCCCTACATTTATTTATAATTAAGGAAACTTAATGAACAACCACATGACCAATATACAAATACAATTATATATTTTTATTTTTATTTTGTATGTACTTTTCGTTGCTAACTTTCTGTTGCAGGAGGAGGGGATGCGCAGTGGCGGAGCGACGAAGTTGATGCGCAGCGGAAGGGTTGATGAGAAGCGATGACGTGGTTAATGAGCAGTGGCGAGTTGATGCTGCAGAGGGGGAGGTGGCGAAATGAATTAAGATTTTTTATTTTGAGTGGAGTATATGTTCTTTATTGGATGTATGTTATGTGTGATAGGATGTATTTTAATTTTAGGGTAACTTCATGATACTATACCCAATAAAATAATCATACATTGCATTTTATAATATAGCTAATAAAATAATAACCTTAGGATGTTTTTTATTTTGAATGGAGTATGTGTTTGTTTTGTTTTAGGGAATAAACGATTAAGATTTTTTTTAATATTTTTATTAGCAATACTAATACTAATATTGTAAATAATATTTTAAACATATGTTTGACTGTACGGATATCCGGTAAAATGGATACTCCGCATGGGATACGGATTATCCATGTCGGAATTAGTACTATCCGTATCCGTATCCGTTTTCTCGGATATTTTTATAGAGTATCCATATTCGTATCCGTTTCCATTTCTTCGGATAAATATCCGCAAATTCAGATTCGGTTATCGGACGGATGCAGATTTTTGAATATCCGTTTACAGCCCTAAAAGTAGGTTAAATCAGAAAGCTATTACCTATCTCGACCAAGCCTCTCTCCTCTAGTTGCTCTCGTAATATTAGCCTCACTATGAATCTCTTGTCCACCTTTCTTTCTTCACGTCTCAGCTTCCCCTCTAGCTTCCTCAGCGCAGTTCAGCTCAGTGCCTATTGATTCTAATAGTGACGTGAGGTAGTGCAATATTTGTGACGTGTGTTATTCTATATGACACACTCACCCTTAGTGTTACAAATCGAATGAATATGCACACTTTTGATATCTTAAATATCAGTAGCAAATCTTATGTTCCTTTCTTCTATTTAAATCAAGTTATCTTGATTTAAAACTATTTTCAGCAAACTTTCTTTTCAAAAATTACAACATTCAAATTTGATCTAATATGTACACAAGAATCAGTGTCAATGTGAATATTAGTGTATAGTGTATGAACTACAAGTGATATGCAATGATGTATCACAGTTCCTGAAATATCACTAAGATTATGTAACAAGAATAGTCCAGTAAGCATATACAATCTAGCAATAAACAAAATAATATATGACTTTAAATATATAAACAATTCAAACACAAAGTCAAATATTAACAAACTGTTTTAAATGTGAGTTTAGATTAAACCAGATTTAATCTAACACCCTACCAACAGTCTTAACAGTTCTTACAGTCCAATATTTCGAAACAGTTCTTGTCCATGTCTAAATAGTTCAATAGTTCCAGTTTCAGTCGAAGTTCAAGAATAATCAAGTTCAGGTATTAGGTCAAAAGGGATAGTCCAAATATTAATTATTTTACGAATAGTTCCTCAATGGTTTTAGGTTTAAATGTCTAAACCTTAAATCAGATATAACCTTATTAAGCCAAACTTTCTTCGATATGATTTAAAATAAATTATTTTAAATATCAACTTTGAATAACCACAACAACCAAGAATATACACAAATGTGATTTGGGTGTGAATTAATGTTCAAACAAACACAAAAAGAAGATAAAAAATATCTACCAGATCCAAACTATTTCAATACACAGAACGTGTAAAACCGTGTGTAAAGTGTAAGAAAACACTCTAACAAACATGCAACAGTTTTATCAATACTTCTCGACAAAAGCTACACACATAAAAAAAAAATTGTATGTGTAGTTATATAAACAGAAATCTCTAACAAACTAGAAATTATTTACAATCTAAACATCTAGATCTAAGAACAAAAACAGAGATGAACACGAGAATGGTGTAAATCAATGTGTGTAGTGATTCTAAACACTAATCGGCCCACAAAAGCAAGAAATCATTGAGAATGACCCGAAAAAAGAAATAAACAACAAGTGTATGATTGTATGTGACAAGGTGTTTAAAATCATATATGAACAACATATTTAAGAATATATTTGACAAAATAAGAGATGAGAGGATTTTTCACTTTAACAAATCATATCAACAATATACACAAAAGTGAAATTATTTGTTGTTCTTGAATAGTGGATCACAATATTAATAAAAGGTTTTAGCATTTTCAAGTTCAAATTTAACAATTAAATCCTTAACATATTAAGACTACGATATAAACAAGCCATCACTATGTTGTTGGATCTAGAGTCATAGGAAATACTATAACTCCCCCATAAGTGACATTTTAAATTCACTGATTGTGTCTTTTAAAAACTTACTAAATTCATTTTCAGAGGTTGACCCAAAAATAATATCATCTACATACATCTGAGCAATTAAAAGTCATTTTTATTAGACTTCTTAATAAATAAAGTTTGGTCCACATCTCCTCTAACAAAGCCATGTGAAGATAAGAAAGCAGTTAAGCATTCGTACCAAGCCCAAGGAGCTTGTTTGTAACCATATAGGGCCTCTTTAAGTCTGTAAACACGATTAGGGTGTTTAGGATCTTGAAATCCTTTGGACTTCTCAACGTAAACCTCTTCAGGAAGAATACCATTAAGAAAAACTGATTTAAAGTCCATTTGAAACAACTTTAATTGTAAGTGACATGCAATAGCTAGAAGTCATCTCATTGATTCAAGATGCATTACCGGGGCAAACGTCTTGTCACAATATAGATCTCATATTTGAGAGTAACCCTGAGCAATACGTCTAGCCTTGTTTTGGACCCTTTTCATCGATCTTACTCATTTTGTACCGATTAATTAAATATCTTTCGGCCTTGTAACTAGATACCAAATGTCATAATCCGTGAAGTGAGCTAGCTCCTCTTGCATTGCGTCAATCCAATAAGAATCACAAAGTGCCTCATCTACTGATTTTGGTTCCACGAGAAATACAAAAGCAGTCAAATGATCTACTTGATGTAATTGATTCCTAATCTGTACAGGTGCATAGATATCTCCCATAATTTCTATGGAGGTGAAGACACCACATTTTAGGACCCCCTAGGTCTCTCCTTAGGTCCCTAATGCCTCCCCATTTCACTACAAACCCTAGGTCATACTCCAAGTGCTAATTTAGATACCATTGGGTACTCTCAAGCCCCATTTAACTGTGATTAACTCTAACGCTATAATAAAAGCTCAATGAATATTAGAATGGCTCTGAATCCCCTTTCCAAAGATTCTCCCCATGCACGAATTGACATAACAGTTCGGATGAACGGATTATTTTACCATCTAAAATCGATCTCGATGTTTAACCATAATCAACTTCATCGTCAGAGCAAAATCTCTTTAAATTCTCAAAGTAAACTAAAATCCCTTCCCAACGGTCCACCTTGTTCACGAAATGGCATAACTATCAGAACAAATGATTTGTTTTCCCCCGAAAATCAATCTAAAGGCCATCAGGCACTCCCGAGCCCCAATTTGACGCCAATCAACTTCATCGTCAGAGAAAAAGATTTAAACCCCTTTCCAACGGTCTTCCCTGTGCACTAAACCGCATAACCATTCGGATAAACGATCCTTTTGCCCCCAAAAATTGATCTGGAGGCCACCGGGCGCTCTCGGCCTTTATTTGACCAAGGTCAACTCTTCATCTCGAATGAGACTAAATAAATCTTTAAAGGTCACTGAATACCCTTTCTAATGGTCTTCCCCGTGTGCAAATTAGTCTTACGGTACGGATGAACGACGCATTTTACTTCGAAAGGTCACAGGGCGCTTTCGGGCCTCATTTGACCAAAGTCAACTTTTTGAACCGATTCAGTCCCTTTGAAATGTCGAAGTACCTCGCATAACCTTTCCAACGAATTACGTTCTACGATAGTTTTTCTAAAAAAATCTTCATGAGACTATCGATTGGCAGGTCCGTTTCCCTGCCTATTAGCAGTGCGTCTAGGGTTAGCTGCCAATTGGCAGGGAGCTAAGATGATCGGCACCCCCTTACCCTATAATATAAGGAATGGCCTCACTCCCAAAGCACACCTAGGATCCATCAATATCAGTGATCTTAACAACATTCTCTTGCAATCAGCGAAGTTTCCTTGTGTGAAATGCCTTTCCATCTTTCATTCCCATCCCTTTCCTACCCAATTTAGCAAAATATCATTCTCTTTCATCTTACATTCATCTCAACACTCAAGAGATTTCATCAAGGATCAAGATCAAGCCTCAAATCTACAAAGAAGGTCCAAAATCCTTCTCTCTTTAAATTCCTTATTTTCGTATTAGTTACCTAAATTCTTAATCTAGCTTTTAATTTAGTTCATACATATTAATATCTCATCCTTTATTAATTATATTGCACATATTTTGTTTTATATAAAAACAACAAAGAAAAAGAGGGTTACATCTATAAATTCCAACGGGATTATCCACCATAATTTTCCAAAATTTAAAATACATTTTCTACACACACATATATAATAAATTCTCTTTCGAATCTATGGGATAAACCCCACCCTTATGCCTCATGCGAAGTACGTGGACTTTGATGCCTTTATAGGCTACATAGGCGTTTCGGGTTAAAATCCAAGACTCAAGTCCAATTTCTCAATTTTCTAATTTTCGCATTTGTCTCCTTTTCATCTATACATTATTTTAATATATATCATATTTGTGATCATTTTTGGCATTTTATCCTATATATATTATCATTTCATCATAACGATCAATAGTTTGATAAACACATACATCGTATTTTCTAGATATTTTTTTGGGAACATTCCTTTGGATGACCTCACTCTATATTTTCCATGATATGAGTTGGGTGATTCCGATCTCCATTTATATATATACGCACACACAGTTCACATAGAAATTAAGGAAAGTAATAACACAAGCCAATGAGAGATCGAAAGGGCGGGATGGATGCCTAAAACCTTTCCATTTCGTATCTTAACCCCCGAACCCCCAAACCTACGAACTATTGCTTTTGTAAACATCAATTTGTCTTTGATGCCGCTCTCTCGAGGCGGCGACATGTTCTTTTGCCTGTTTTGTGAAAAATAGGTTGGAGAATCCATCTCTTTACATTCACCCCACACCGACGACAGTCGAAGCGCTCTTAGAGAAAGCAGGGCGCGAAACCTTTTTTCCTTCCCTCCCCCCCCCCCCAAGAAAGACGAGAAGGGTAGAGATCCCGAGATGTCCATAATGGAAACTCCTCTGAGGACTTTCATTCATAAGAGGGCTAGACTATGTTTGCATAGGTGTTATTGTTTTCTGCTTGTGTGCGTAGGAACCTACTTGTATGTTCCTTTTTTTCTCCTTTGTTATTTATTGCATATATATACATGATGCTTATATCACATCTCACTCACACATTTGTAATTATTCTCCATGTACACTTCACACTACTTACACGTAGCATCACTTATATCCACACGTTATACACACCACTTAGAATATCCATGCTTAGGTGTCACCAACACACACCTCCACTTATCACATTTGTATATATCCAACACACACCTCCACTTATCACACATCACTTGTAGTTGATCCATGCTTAAATTCACTACCACACACTCACTTGTAGATATTCACACATCACTCACTCTCACATATCCATGCTTAGTATAATCTTCATGCTCCATGTTAGATTTACTATTTAATACATGTAAATCCTTCCCTATTAGTATAATGCTCATCATGCTAAATAAAATACTCTCTCCATAATATGTTAATCATGCATCATGCATTTTGCACACTACAACACCAAAGAGCATGGCTATTGACCAAATTTTGTCCCGTAATTGGGGGTCACTTTGTGATGGGCGCTGGTCTGATAGGTCGTAGTTAGCCTAAGAGATATGAATCTTACCTTCCACTGACCAAGTACCTTCAACGTATATCGAACAGTTCCCTCCACATCATACTGCTTGACCGAAGCCATGACTCGAGTTATATAGGAAGGAACTCGCTCACGTACGTCGAGTATATCGAATTTGATCTCACACGTACCGTCTCCATGACGTATATAGTGAGGAAATTCACGTACACTCGGGTATATCAAATGGCTTATCTACACATACCAATTGCCCTCAAAAGAAAGACGTATATCCTGGAAGTCATGTCAAAGGGGGGAACCCTTCCAATTGATCAAACAATCGCATACCCACATATAGGCGCTAAACCTAGGTCACTCATATTTAGTTTGCCGGTTACTACTCGAAACTCTTTTGAAATAATGGGTCAACATGCCGCCCAAAGTTTCGAGCGATTTTGTCTTTTTTAAAAATAGGACCCTGTCCATGAGCCTGGTAACAAGTCCAACCATGTTTTACATATTTTTCAAACTCGATTTTCCCAGGCTCAGGTCCCGTTTGACTTTTTTTTACATTTAGGTAAACCTAATACAAGTGAGAACATAATAATTGTAATAATAAACATGTTGAGACCCTTTTTCTCATTTTTCCTCTTTCCTTACCAAAATGATCAAAAAAAAATTCCCTCTTTTATCAAAATACCAAAAATATTTTTCCTCCTTTTTACCTAAAACATTTTGTCCTCCCCTTTTCTAAAAATGTCAAAAATATTTTCCTCCATTTTCAATAATAACAGTTTTCCCCATTCTATTTCAAAAATAAATCTGAATCTTTCTCCTTCTCATGACAACAGCATACTCGACCCTTATCATGGCTCCACATTGGCTTCGGTCTTCAATTGAACCTCCCCGAGGATTCATCAGTTCCTTTGCTACTTCCTTCGAGTCCGAAATTCACCTTCACCCACTTTCCATGGAGAATGTCGACCAAGTATTGAATGTGTAGCCAGATTTGATGACTGTCCTAGACCAACTCACTACCAAGATTGACAACCTTCAAATCGAGGTTCATAAGATGCAATAAAATCATGTCCCTATTCCTGAAGAGCCTGAAGTCCTCTTCCCTCGCGATATGGGTCTAACGACACCTAAGCATATTTGGGTCCTCGAGGAATATCAGCATGCTCTATGTGACCCTCCTGCTAATGGGCCACCGCCAGCTCAGCTGCCTATGCCGAATCTTGCCCATCCAGGGGCTAACCTACCCATAACTTTTGATCCAAAGGAAGAAGAGTTAAACAAGGTCAAGGAGAACCTTAATATGTTAACCAAGAAGTTTGACCAAGTCATAATCTTAGGGAACTACATAGATTACACCCATATGTCTCCCTATCCTAAAGCAAGGTTGCCAAAAAAGTTCAAGATGCATAACATCGAGAAGTTCGGGGGTAGTGGACCCCCAATTATTCATCTTCAAATTTACCACCAAGCCATGAATCACGTAGGTGCCTCTGAGGAAATAATGGAACAAATGTTCCAAAAGACTTTAAAGGACAATTCTCTTCGTTTGTTCTTATCTCTTGAGGACTCTAGGATTTGCAATTGGGAGGATATTGCCAGTGAATTCATGTCACAATACAAGTATAACGAAGAGTTGGAGGTTACCCGTCATGATTTATAACTTCTCAAATAGAATCTCAGGCAATCTATCAGTAACGTCATAGCAAAGTGGAGAGAGAAAGAGGCCACCATGACCAACCGGCCTTCTGAAGAGGTGAAAATCAGTATTGTAAAGAGGAATTTCTTACCCCATGTTCGAGCGAAGATGGATGGAAATTACTACCCCTATTTTTGAGCCCTTAGGGAAGTAGTAGTGCAGATAGAAGAAAGTACTGCCAAGATAGAAGTTGAGCCGAAGAAATTATTTGGATAGTTCACTCCCAGAAAGTATGAGAAGCAAGCTAATACCTCAGTTTCAACCACTGTTCTAAAAAACCCGCCTAGGCTCCGCCTAGGCTTAAGGCTTGGGAGAAAATCCTCGCCTTAAGATTTTCACGCCTTATTCTTGGTAAAACCCTTAAGGCACACTTTTTTTCTAAAAACAACAATGATTTAGTGGAACGATGTCACGTTTTAAAGAATTTGTTTACAAACCGGACCATTATCTCATCCAAAATAATCAAATAGTATTTTAATTTGCATATATTCAGACATATTTTTATGATATGTGCAATTTTTGTATTTTAATAGCCTTGTTATGGTTAAAAAATATTAAAATATATTAAGAAGGCCTAAACGCCTTTTCACGCCTTTTTACGCCTTGGCCCGCCTAGGCTTCTAAGGCTTAAGGCTTGGCCTCCACTCCTCAATCACGCCTCGCATTTTTTAGAACCTTGGTTTTAACCATTAATAAGATCTCTCAGACTGCCACTTCATGGGCACTAGAAAGCCGCCTTGACCCAGTCAAAAAGGAATACATTGAGCTTCACGCTCCCCAAAGTTTACCAAGTCCTTTTAATCCAAAATATTATCAAGCCATTAGACCCTCATCCATTACTAAACCCACTTCCCAAAAATTTCAAACTAGATGCCCATTGTAATTTTCACCAAAGTTTTGGCCATACCACTTATCAGTAATCCAAGGTCTGATTGACCGGGGTATCATCACCCCACTAACCAATCCTAAATCAGACACTACCCATAATCCACTCCTAAATCATGAAAATGCCATCTTCCTAGAAGAAGACCCAGAAGTTGATCCATCTACGCAGATCATACCCAGTAAATCATCCATCATACCCATATACTCCCCTAAACTCTTCTAAGTTTGCCCATATTTCCGCTTACATCCTACATGTTTTTTCGAACAGTCTCTATTACTCCTTACAAGAGCATATATTGATGTTCGTACACGTTTCGAGGGGAAAGATGTGGAATTATCTACAGTATTGAAATAGCTTTTAGAGTTCGGGCGGAAATTGCCCTAAAAAATAACCATTAACTACCAGAGATTCAGTACGCTATTCTTGGAAGCTAAAAAATGGGCTCGAGATTCAAATAATTAGGTGGTACCTACCGATGAAGTCATCTTGGATGATGCCGTTCAGATCATGGTAGACTAATTCTGAAAAATCGATGAAATTTACAACATATCTGAGCTACTTGATGCTTTGAAACTATAAGGGCGCCTGGTCCCTTCACTTTTACATATCCCCATTGAGTGGGATGATCTATATGAAGAGGTCATGGAAGTTATGGAGTGTATTGACTTCTCATGGAAAGATGATGTCATTGCCATCAGATGGGGAGATGAATTTGATAGTTCAGATGAAGAGCGAAACCCAGAAAAGATTAGCCCAATAGTCAGTATATGTGGAATGATATCATTTAAGGAGCTTCTAGGAGAAATAAAAAAGGTGTCTGAATAGCCCAAGATAGGTGAAGAAATGGGGTTTCTATGTTTTCCCTCTTCTGTGAACCATATGACTATATAAAGGAGTTATTACCAAGTTCCAAACCCACAATCATTAGCAATCGATAAGGAAAAGGTGATGAGAAACTTCCTATATTGGAAATAACCCTCGAGGAGAGTAAGATCCTTGATCAGTTAAAGAAAACCCAAGCTAACATCACTCTGTGGGGACTCTTTATGTCTTCTCAGATGCACCGGTATACCTTGATCAAACTACTTACCAGGTCCACAGTCCCTCCTTTTACCACGCCAGAAGAAGTAATGAATTTGGTCGGATCTCTAACCTCTACTAGAATGCTCTCCTTTTTTGAAAAAGACATCCCTAATTTCTGTCCAAACCATATCTATTCTCTCAATATCTCTGTCAAAGTCATGGAAAAGACCATCCCACTTTCGCTTATCGATAATGGATCAGCTCTTAATGTTTACCCATTAATAACCCTCAATTGCTGGGGATTGAAAGTGAGCGACCTTTCTCCAACCTCTACCACGATGCACTCTTATGATAATACTCGTCGAGAAGTGATTGGATCAATAAAGCTTACAATAGGGGTTGGCCCTATTAATCCTATTACAAAATTCCAAGTCATCAACATCTCGACTTGTTTCAATGTGTTGCTCAGACGATCCCTCCCTTAGAAATTAAAGTTCTTCGCCAATGGGCAGGTCATCACCATCTTGGGAGACAATAATAATACTGAGAATACAAGCACCAATAATTCGGTACTAGAGATACAGTATGGGGGAAATGATATGCTTCTGTCAGGTTTTTGAGTCGAACAACTTTCGCTCCTAGCAAGGGATGATTTTAAAGATAGGGTTTGTCCAGAACACAACCCTCATGGAAATGTTAATGTGATATAAATGTTCAAGAACATGCACTTCATGTCCGGACTGGGGCTGGAACGACGTCAATAGGGAATACTAGAACCCATAGTATTGAAGAAGGCCTTTCCTCCTTGTGGCATGGGTTATCAGCCATCAACATAAGAACCTAAAATGCTCTGCTAACCTTGATTGCAGAGAAGTCTAGAAAGTATTAATACTGTCTCAAGAGATTCCATGAACATAAGATTCATCAAGGAAGGTGAAGATTTCCCTTTTTGCGCTTCCCAGAACTATAGTATGATCATGTAGATAAGAAAATGAAGCTAAGAAGGGAGATATTTTTCCAAGATAACTCATGGTCCAAAAGTTCCCAACATCATATGAGACCACTCTTTGAGAAGACCATAGTTGCTACCAGATATTCCTAGGGAAGTGACTCTAAGGATTCATTCAATATGCATACACTGGACTCTGTATGGTCCACTCAAGCACTACATCATCGAATCCACCCGCCTGATCAAAGCTACTGATGAACCTCTCCTCAACTAGCATGCTACACCAGTTTTGCTTGCTGAAATATAACCCAACCCAAATGTTCATACTATTTCCTCTTATTTTATAATTACTCCCTATTCTAATCATAATGTAATCGAGACCTCCTTCGATGAAATAAATGAAGATTTTGAGTATCTTGATGTGTCATACATTAATTGTCTCGATTCCAATCAAACCCTTGATGATGATGATTTTGAAACTGAATAATTATTAACTAATCTTAATAAAGTTAATAACAAACAACATTACCGCGTTCAAGTTAATGAAGATGAAACCATTGTTATTAATCTCGATTTCGGTATCCAACAGTGCAAGATTAGGACAGGGTCTACCCATGATGAGCAAGAGCGCGTACAACTTAAAGAATTATTGATGGAAGTTTTGTATGTATTCATATGGTTCTATAATGGCAAGCCCATCATTAATCCCGAGAACGCTCAACATGATATTCTGACTCTCCCTGAATGCAAACCGACCAAACAGAAACTGCGAAAACTCTACACCGAATGGTCACTCAAAGTTAAGGAAGAGGTGGTGAAACAGTTGAAAGTGGATTTCGTTCGTGTAATCGAATATCCCACATGGCTAGCTAACATCGTAACCGTGTCAAAATTCAAATGAAAGGTTTGCATGTACGTTGATAACCAAGATTTGAAAAAAGCCTCTCCAAAGGATGATTACCCTCCACCCAATATTGACATGATTGTAGATAATACAACTAGTTATGCTCTCAAGTCATTTGTTGATGGTTTTTCAGATACAAGCAGATCAAGATGCACCCAGATCATCAAGAGAAAACCCCATTCATCACCCTTTTGTGAACCTTCTGTTACACTATTATGCCATATTGGTCTAAAAAATGCACAAGGGCTACTAGAGGACTGCTATAACCATCTTGTATTATCTAAAATACAAAGAAGTCGAGGTCTATGTGGATGATATGATTATCATGTCTAAGACTCTAGAAGGTTATATTACTGCTCTTGGAAAGTTCTTCGAGTAATTACGGCGATACCATATTCGACTTAACCCATAGAAATGTGTCTTCAAAGTTACCAAAGTAAAGATCTTGGGATTCATGGTTAGTGAAAAGGGGATTGAAGCAGATCCTATCAAACTAAAAGCCATACTAGAAAATACATCACCCCGAATGAATAAGGAAGTTCGGGGGTTCCTCAAAAAATTGCAGTATATCATTCGGTTCATCAGTCAATGGACTTCTATCTATGAAACCATCTTCAATCTCTTTCAAAAAGATTAAATTAAGGTTTGGAACGAAGCTTACCAGGAGGCCTTTAATTGAATAAAAAATATGTAACCCAACCTTCGGTACTTATACTACTGCAGCCTGGTTTACCCCTACTCTTATATGTGAGTGTAACAGAAATCGCAATTATGGCTTTACTAGCCCAATACCTTGAAGAATCTCGCAAAGAGAAAGCCATTTACTACATCAATCGCAAGTTGGTCGGGTATGAAGTTAACTACACTATCTTGGATAAAGCACGTGTTGATCTTGTCTGGGTCACCCAAAAATTATGACACTACATCAAACTTGTGTCCCGAATAGATTCTATCAAATACGTGCTCGAGAAACCTTCTATATCTAGTCGAATGGTCCAATGGTTGATGCTACCATCCGAATTTCATATCATGTATGTCTCGTAAAAAGCCATAAAAGTAAGAACCACCTCTAACTACCTCGCTGACTACCCTATGGAAGAAGCTAATGTCTGGATATCTTAATTACCGAATGAAAATATCCTTTGCACCCCCAAGAAGACCTTCGGTGGAAAATATTCTTTGATGGTGCTGCCAACAAGAAAGGGTATGGCATTGGAACACTCATAATTTCCCCTAATGACTCTCACAGTCCCATTGCCATTAAGATGGATTTTCCCTGCACCAATAATATGACCGAATACGAGGTATGCAAGGTAGGCCTCTAAATTTCTCTTAAGAAAGGAATTTGAGACCTAGATGTCTGTGGGGATTTAGACCCCATCATCGGTCAAGTACTTAAAAGTTGGAAAGTCAAGGACGAGAAACTCTTACCCTTCCATGCCCACCTAGAACAGTTGGCCTCCCGATTCCAAGATATGACCTTCCATTACCTACCCCGAGAAAAGAACAACTTAGTCGATGCCCTTGCTACCTTAGACTACATGGTTGAAATGCCCAAAGGAATAATAATTCCCCCCTTCGTAGTCCAAATGCAAGTTAAACCAACCCACTGCAATCACATTCAGTTAGTCACAGAAAAAGATCATAATACATTCAATTGTTGGTACTACGATAGTTGGATCCTACTAAATCATGGTAAGTATCCCCCAGATTCTAACAAGAAATATCGAGAGACCCTCCGCAAACTGGCTACCCAGTACACTATCTGTGATGAAGCACTGTTTAAGAGAAATTTTGATGGAACCCATTTACACTGCATCGAAGGGGATGACATTAAAGAGATGATGCAAAAAATCCACAGCAGGGAGTGCAAACCCCACATGAATGGCCATATGCTCGCCAAGAAGATCATTTGACAGGTTATTATTGGACTACCATGGTTCAGGATTGCGTCACCTATGTTTGGAGATGTCTTAAATGCCAGCAGTTTTCTAACCACTAACACTTGCCCCCACGAGAATTGTACAACATGACTTCTCCCTGGCCGTTCTCCACATAGGGCATCGACATCATAGGGAAAGTTACACCCAAGGCCTCTAACGTACATGTATTCATCTTGGTTTCCATCTATTACTTCACCAAATGGGTCGAATCTGATTCATACGCAGTTCTGAATGCAAAAAAGGTGGCCAAGTTCATGCAAAAAAATATCATCTACCGATATGGGGTCTTGCATGAGCTAATAGCAGACAACGGATTATATTTTGAGGAAAAGTCACAAAAGTGTTTGAAGAATATGGGATCCAAAGACATAAATCTTCTCCCCACTGACCTCAATCCAACAGTATAGTCAAAGTCACTAATAATAACCTCAAAGTAATCATCAGCAAGATTATTGAGAGTTACTGTGATTGGGCCGATCGAATCCCTTACACCCTCTGGGGCTACTACACTTCAGTTCGAGTATCTATTAGGGATACCCATTACTCTTTGGTATACGACATGGAAGCAATCATACCCATTGAGATGTAAATTCGTTCACTACGCATCATGCTTGAAAGCAAAGTCAGCGAGGAAGACTGGCATTAAAGCCGTCTTGACAAGTACTCACTCTTGGATGAAAGGAGACTGAAGTATCTATATCATATACAAGGGTACCATCACCAAATAACATGATCATTCAACAAAAGAGTCAAGGATCGTGGTGTTCGATAAGGGGATTTAGCCCTTAAAGAAATTTTAGAGCCCATCTGGGACGCCAGAGGGAAATTCAAGCCCAATTGGAGTGCCCTTTACATTATGAAGAAGATCCTATCCGGTGGCGTCACTATGCTCACTGACCTCGATGGGGAAGAGATGACCCATCCACTCAACTTGGACCATCTCAAGAAATTCTAGCCTTAATCTCGGTGCACTATGATAGAAAGAACTTTTCAGTATATTTTTGTCGTCGTTGCTTGAAAAGTTCCTCTAATCAAAAGCTTAAAATTACCTACAAAATATCACAATATCAAGTGTAGAGGTAAGTGTCTCAATCCACATCAAGGGGTAAGCTAGAGACAAACTCAATTGTAATTCAATTTTATTTTCTTTTTGTGCTTTTTCACTTTTATATTTTTTTTATCTTTTCAAATATTAAAACAATTGGGTGAGGTGAGGTGAGGTGTAAAATGTGAGATGAAAAAAACTAACTAAAAAGTGACTAAAAGTGAAAAATAAAGTCTAACACTAAAATAAGAGATAAAGTGAGGTAAATAATTGTGAGAACAATCAAGGAATGGGATTACACCACAAATTTTAGCTATTCTAATTAATTAATTGAATTAATTAAATTCTCCCAAATTAATATCAAAATTACAAATCAACTCTCGTTGCAAATGTAATTTTAATAGTAACCTTTTAAAAAATTAAGTTTAACCCTCCACAACTCTAGAAAATAGATCTACACTCCTTTTAATTAATCACCCGCTAGCATCGATTTATTAAAATTTATGTAAATCTAGAAAATAAATTTTAGAGTTGAAATTCAAGGAATAATACCACACTTAAGAAATCCCTATCTTTATTTCGAATCTAAAATGGGTATTATAATTTAGAATTTTGATTTTCTCTCGAAAATCATTTACTCTCTCTCGAGGTGTAAATTTAAGGGTGAGGGATCAAAATTAATATTCAAAGGGAATTTTCAAGTAATCAAACTAACATCAAATAAAGGTTCACCCCACCCCTTAAAAGGGGATTTAGACTAACATAATATCAAACATGATAATCAAATAATTAAAGGCTAATAAAATAAAGTAGAAGAGAAGAACAATCCAACCAAATCTCTTTGAGTGAAATTGGACTCCAATCCTTGAATTTGCGATTTACATCCCTCCAATTTGTGTGATCAAACCAAAATTACATCAACAATTACACTCAAAAATGGATTCTCACTAATCAAAAAAAAGTAAAATAAAAATAAATTCTAACCTAAAAAATTAAACTAAAAAAGGGTGTTTCTCTCTCTACAATTCTCTCTACTAATTCCTATTCTCAAACTTTCTCTTCAAATTGTGGTCTTCCATCCTTAAATAGTAGGCATGGAGCATGGGGGTAATTTGGATAGGTTTAATGTGTAAGAGGTGTGTAAGGTGCTGAGATGAGGGTGTTTAGGGAATTATACACACATGTGTGTGGGAAAGGTGTGAGGTAAGGAAGGTACATGGGTGAGGGAATTTGGGTGACAAAATCTGATATGGTTAGAGGGGTAGTTTGGGTATATGGGTTAAATTAGTTAAATGGGTGTAGTTTGGGAAAAAGGGGTAAAGTGGTTTAAATGGGTTTAACACATGTGAGTTTAATTAAGTTCACTTGGTCTTTGGTTTGTAACAGGTGAGATCGTGGCTTGGATTTGGGATGGGAAATGGGGTATGGATGGAAATTGTTTTCAGTTTGGGTTGAATACGAAATTGGGTTTGGTATGCGGGTCTGGTGGGTTTTGGGTTGCCAAAGGTGGGCAGCGACAGGTCAGTGCCACCAGGTTGTGGGCGGTCGGCTTAAGGTTGGTGGGGCTATGGTTCGGCCAGAGGTATAAGGTCGGAGGTGGTGGAAGTTTGTTGAGTGAGAGGCTGGATCGTCAGAGTTTGGAGAATAGATTTTCGGGTATGGGGATGGGGCTAGAGGGGGGATGCATCGGGTCTTGTGGGTTTCGTTCAGTGGAACGAGGTCGAAGCAGGTGTGGCGGGTTATGGCCGTATGGGAGTTTGGACAAGGGGCGATCGGAGGTTGGTTCAGGAGGCGCAGGTCGCGGGATGGCTGCGAGTAGAGGGTTGGTGGGATTCCGGCACTGATAAGGGTCGACCAGAGCTTGGGAGCTGGACGAATATGGGGTAAGGTCTGGTTGGCAAGGGTGCGATTTTGGGCTAGTGGGTATGGAAGCTAAAGAAGGTTGATGAGTTTGTTTTGGGTTGGAGATGGTGGGTTAAGGTTGGAGGTTGGTTATGGTGGTGGGGGATGAATGAGAAGACGGGTTTGATTGAGAGGTTGAATATGATAGAGGGAGTAATAGGGTGTGAGTAAGGTGTAGGGTAGTAGGTTGTGGGTGAGAGGTTAGTTTTGTGTGTGTTTAACTTATGACCACTAAAAAATATCCAACTAAAACTAAAAATAAAATAAAAACAAAATAAAAATTTAACTAGAGTAAAAATAAAAATTAACTAAAATAAGAATGACACGACACGACACGACACGCTATACAAACTTTAAAAAAACTAAACACGACTAAAATAAAAACTATAAAAATAATAAATAATAAATAATAAATTAAAAATAATAAATAATAAATAACAAATTAAAAATAATAAATAACAACAATAAATGAAATAATAATAAACTAACTAAAAATAAGAAAATATAAAAACTACTATACGACGCGCTAAAAACATAAAATCCTAAAAATATATACATGACTCAATAAAACAAAATAATAAAATAAATCCTAAAAATAAAATGACACGAATAAAATAAAATGGAACCAACGAAACACACACGGTTCGGGACAGGTTTAGCCTAGGTTAGGGTTGGCTAGTATACGGGACAAGGGTAATTAGCTCCACATTGCGTACAATTGCCTTGAAATACGTGTTTGGACACCGCAATGTGTATTCAACCTACAAAATACATAATAAAGCGCATAAGACCCAATTGCCGAGGATTAGCAACTAAAATACGTCTATTCGGGGTGATGGAAAATGAGGTGCGTGCATGGACGGGTCAAGAATATATATATAGTACTCGTGAGAGAGGTGAGACCACTAAGGATATCATAAAGAGACGGCTCATGATCACTCTCACACGTGTCGCGTGACAATGGAAAATGACCAAAGTAATCCCGTAAAGGACGTTCTTCGGCCATGTGGATAGAAATATTTTTTGGAGTTTTTTAAATTTTTTCAAAAGGGAAGAAAATATTTTTGGATTTTTCTAAAACGAAAGAAAGAAAATATTTTTGGATTTTTTGGAAGAAAAGGTGGGGAAAAATATGGACTCACTGAATGAAAGAACTAACTAAAATCGACTACCGAAAAAATGGAATTGGACACACACACAAGTTAAGGAGAATTCCTAACTAGCACATAGCCAATTTTTATCTTTGAATTTAGTGAAAGGGTAGTCAAATTTTAATTAAGTCCGCGAGCGATAAAAAATCATGGAATAATCTGAGTGCTCGCCTTTGCAAAACTGTTCTCCTAGAGGGCTACCTAGTTGATTGATTTTAAATTTAGTGATGGCTAGGGTAGTACACAATGGTAAGCGAGTGAGTCGGGTAATGAAATCCCTTCTCGTGAGTGACCGGGTGTAGGTCTTTGTCAATTAATTCATCACACTGTTCGAAAATAAATGCGAGAATAAAATCAAGTAAGAGCACACAAATCACACAGAATAATTGACTCACTAACAGGAGAGGCGCGAGGGTGTAGAAATGTACCTCCCGCGGTTTTTTAGGCCGTGAGGTGCCGAAAAATTTGAGTCGATCGGGGGGAGATCACACCTATCTCAACCGGTCCCGGGAGTCCTACCGACCCAAGGTAGAGAGGTTTCTTTTCCTCGCCTTTGACGCCCTCTCTCCACCTTGTCTGGTTTCCCTATCACGCTTTCTTCGATTATTATCATTTTTAAAATGAAAAATAAAATAAAGGTGTCTCTATGCACCGCAATACAAGCAATGATAAACCTAATACGAGCCTTCTAAAATAAAGAAAAATGGTACTAAAATGCAACAAAATATAGGAAATAAATGAACTAAAAAATTGAATCCGCTTCGAGTGCCTCACACTCCCAAGAATGGCAATGATGCAATTTGATAGAAAGAACTTTTGCGTGTATTGTTGTTGTTGAAGCCAAGTTAATCAAAACCTCAATTTACCTACAAAATATAACAAAGTCAAGTGTAGAGGTAAGTAAGGGTATCAATCCACATCAAGGGGTAAGCAAGAGACAAACTTAATTGTAATTCAATTTTTTTTTTTGCTTTTTCACTTTTCTAATTTTTTTATCTTTTCAAATATTAAAACAATTGGGTGAGGTGAGGTGAAATAACACTAAACTAAAATGTGAGATGAAAACAACTAACTAGAAAGTGACTAAAAGTAAAAAATAAAGTCTAACACTAAAATAAGAGATAAAGTGAGGTAAATAATTGTGAGAACAATCAACGAATGGGATTACACAACAAATTTTAGCTATTCTAATTAATTAATTGAATTAATTGAATTCTCCCAAATTAATATCAAAATTACAAATTAACTCTCATTGCAAATGTAATTTTAATAGTAACCTTTTAGAAAATTAAGTTTAACCTCCCACGACTCTAGAAAATAGATCTACACTCCTTTTAATTAGTTACCCGCTAGCGTCGATTTATCAAAATTTATGTAAATCTAGAAAATAAATTTTAGAGTTGAAATTCAAGGAATAATACCACACTTAAGAAACCCCTATCTTTAGTTCGAATCTAAAATATGGGTACCCAAAATTAAGATCATGGGCCTGGACGAGTAGCCCAATTCTGGCGGCCCAAAGTCCAGGCCCCCAACCTCTTATTTTGATTATGATCCGGTCTCTTCCCAGGTTCCCATTAAGGGAGGTTATAGGGAGAGATGGAAGACGTGGGGGAATCCAACACCCCCACTTACCTAAACATACATGTATATTTTGAACCCTAGGTCCGGGGCAAAAGGACAAGATATATTCTCTGTAATCACTCTCCAGAATATATAGAAATAACACCGACTGCACCATCGTGGACGTAGGAACTTCTTTGTTGAACCACGTACATCCTTTGTTGTGTGATTGTCATTTTACATTCCTTGTTCTTATTTGGTGCTTGCCTTTCCCTTATTTATTTTTGTTGCACAATAATTGTCACCATAATTGGCGCCGTCTGTGGGAATCGTTTATCTTCCCTGAGAAAAGCCCACACCAAAAAAGGAATTTAAAATGTATGGTCACAGCAGCAATGCCCCCCAGGCAGGGGATATTCAAGAACCACCTGCTCCTCGCAGGATTAGGTCTGAAGTTCGACGTTCAGATCAGAAGGCTCGCTTAGAAAGGCCAGCCTCAGAAGAAAGCCAAGGACCAGCGAGGTCCACGCAGATATCCAGGCTGATTGATGCATACGAGGCAAGGCTCCATGAGCAGAGAGAGTCTTCTTGCGGGTACGAGGCAGAGAATACTCGCTTGAAAAGAAGACTGGAGAGAGAAGTTCATCATGATAACATCAGAAGTCCATACCGCATTCCTAGCCCTCAGGAGAGAAATTCTCGCAGCCGAGGAAGGAGCCCTAGGCGAGAATCTCAAAAGGTTGAGGGAGGCGAATCAGACGACGACCTCCGCGAGCAGTTGCGAAGAGCTCGCCGTTACCAGAGCCCTACTCACAGCAACGAGAACATACGAAATCTAGTCCGCAGGGAGATAGACCAACATCCTGCCCACCACGATACCAGATCGACCCGAGAACTCGCTAGACGAGCTCTCAAAACCCAAATAAAGTCACCTTTTACGAGGGAAATTGAAGAAGAAGAAGCCCCCAAGAAATTTTCCATTTTGAGGTTCAAGATTTATGACGGTAAGACTGATCCCATTGATCACGTCAGGCAGTACCGACGGGCTATGACCCTCTGGAACCACTGGGACGCGCTAATGTGTCGAATTTTTCCCTCGAGCCTGCATGACGTAACCCAGAAGTGGTTCGAAAGGCTTCCCCATCGGTCCATCAGGAGTTTCAAGTCCCTGGCCGAGCTCTTTACGGCCCGATTCATTACTAGTAGCTCCCATCCCAAAAGGATGGATGCTTTGCTAATAATGAAGAAAACGCCTCAAGAGACCCTCCGGGACTACGCAAAAAGGTACTGGGAATTATTCAATGAGGTCGAGGATTGTTCGGAGCAAGTGGCAGTGGCTTCTTTCAAAATTGGACTACCCAGTTCTTCCCTTCTATACCAGTCCCTAACAAAGAAGGAGGCTATGACTATTGACGACCTAATGGCTCGCATCGATAAGTAAGCTAAGGTGGAAGATGTCACCCGCCTCAGTACAGAAGAAAACGGTTGAGATAAACTCACTACCAAGGGCAGTGACAAAGCTGAAAACCAAAAGAAAGGAGGAAAGAACGGGGGCAAAAATGGCTCCAAGAATGGAGGGAACAATGATGCGTCGAAAGCATTCCAGGAGATTAACACCATCTTCAGAGAACCAATTTACAAAATTCTCGCGAAGATCAAAGATGAGCCATTCATCAAGTGGCCCAGGAAGATGGGGGGAGATCCCTTGAAGGGGAACAATGCGCTAAAATGCGCTTTTCACAAAGAGGGAGAACATAAGACTGAGAATTGCAAAGCTCTTAAGTCTCACCTCGAGGAGCTGGCCCAGTCGGGGCATTTGAACGAGTTTGTGGAGAAAAAGGGTAGAAAAAGTGGCTGCCAATAGGGATGCGAGACTTGGCAACGTGCTTGAAGATGACGCTGGACATGAGTTCGTGGTAATTCACGGGGCATCTGATGCCAAGCAGATACAAGGAAACACAGCTCGAATGGAGATGAAGAAACTTACAGTGGTAATGCAGGCTTTTCAGATTGATCCAGCAAAGTCACAGTCAGGAAAGCGTCGACGAGCAGATGATGTCAACTATAACAAGCATATTGTTTTCACAGATGAAGATCTGGCGGGAGTGAGGACCTCGCATCACGATGCTCTGATCATTACCCTCATGATAGCTAACTTTGACATCGACAAGTCAATCTTCGACCAAGGAAGCTCGTCCGAAGTAATGTATCTCGACCTATTCAAAAAATTGAGGTTAAGCGTCGCCGACCTAAAGGAAGTTACTGTACCTTTAGTTGGCTTCGTTGGAAAAATAACTATGCCATTGGGAAAGATTGTACTACCGGTGCGTGCTGGAAACGTCTACAAGATGATCGAGTTTTTGGTAGTTGACATCGACTCGCCATACCAGGCCATCCTCGGCAGGGGATGGCTTTATGCGATGAAGGCAGTCTCCACAACCTACCATCAGAAACTCAAGTATGTAACCAAGCGAGGAGTAAGGGAGATCAACGGTGATCAGGCAATGGCGAGAAGGTGCTTCATAGCAGCCATCCGATAAAAGCCAGAGAAGAAGGCCGAGCAGCCCAGCGAGAAAGTTAAAGAAGGTCTGACACCTTCTAAATAGCAACTAAAGTACGAAAGACCTGTGTGACACCCCGACTAATTAAATACCGGGTAGCTACTCCTTTATTAAATTAATACAAAATGCAAGTTGGTTCAGTTAATAGCATCACTGTCGAAAACATTTTAATAATTACTAACCACCTAGTATTTAAAAAGTGAGTTGCCGAATTTTAAGTTAACTCTGATAAACATGCAATAAGTGAAATATAAAGAATAACATAACCATTCACAATAAAGTCCAACTATAGTAATCATCGAATAATAATAAGTCTAGAGGAAATACTCCTCACAACAATCCAAATACGGAACTGAAATAAGAACCATAGCATGTATCCTGAATTAATTACAAACCAAAGTCTGAATAACTGAAATGTAAAGTGTCTCTAAAAGAAATGGGCGACATGCCCTACAAATGATGAATCTGAATATGGAATCAAGACAAGAAAAGGAGGCGTCTACTGTCAAGGCCCTGTAACTTCCACAACAGCTACAGCTCGTCACCTGCATAAAATTCCTATGCATGGTGTCCTTGTGGCGGGGAACCTAAAATGGTTTTTACAAAAAGGTAGATTTGAAAGCAAATGGGTCAGAGCCCAAATGTGGAGAATATTTTAAAAACAGCAAGTGTTTTAACAACATTTAAAACAATGAATGCAAAGTACATGTTAGGACGTGCGCTTACATGAAATACTCACCTCTCGACTACTTGTGCACTCCTAACGAAACGTACCCATACATGTGATTCTCATATCTATCTAGACCAAAACAATTATTAACCTTTCTACTCGATTCACAATATGAATTCCCAATGTTATCACTTGAATAGATAGCTTTACTTAAACTCGGATTCTCAATTATTAGCATTACCATTTACTGGAGGTTATCCCCTTATTTATCTTCTCAAGGAGTTACTATAAATTATTCTCATAATTAAACATATCAATTCTGTTCATTTAACCGTATATCATTCACATCATAAATATACAATACAAGCACCCCGAGGCTAAGCTGCGGTGCACACATACTCTGCTATCCATCCCGGTACATCACGTACATAAGGATTACAAATTCCGAATCTCTCAAGAATTGTTAGAATAAGCACAACACACAAAAATGGAGGTGAACAAAATTCAACATATCCATGGTCACATACATACCTACGCTCCATAGTCAGCTGACTTATTAACTCACAATTAAGTCATTCTCTTGAACTATGTCCTCTAGGTACCAATCTAAATCCGGGCACACAAGGATTAGATGGCCCTAAGCGAACGTAGACCTCCCGTGATAGCAAGTATGGTCGGTATGTCGTACACAAAAAATCATATACATATACTAAGCATGCACACATCTTAGTAATTACCATAATTTATTAGTGGTATACTTCTTATTCTTATACCAATACACGTGTCCCCGATTTATATATACACATCATCCATTATCTTCACGTCGTAATTAGTTATTCGCGTCCTAACCCACAATTTCCATTTGGTTCAAATCATTCTTCTATATTTTACTCCCCAACATATCCCGAATATACCAACTATATCAATTAGTCATCAAGGTAATGTTATCTCTACAATTAAACAAGGTTACGGGACACTAGAAATCAAACCAGGCCAAAAAGGCCAATCTGTCAACTCGTTAGAAATCTCGTTCGAACGAGGTCGTTCGAACGAGGTCGTTCGAACGAGAGTTCGTTCGAACGAAGTGGGCATCTAACGAGATCTCGTTCGAACGAAAGGCATCGAACGAACATCCCACTCGTTAGAAGTCAAACTGTCAACTCATTAGAATCTCGTTCGAACGAGCTCGTTTGAACGACCTGGGCAGGCCTTCTAACGAGGTGACAGTTTCGAGCCCAGAATTTTCCTATCTCGTTTTTCCCAATTTTCTTCACCTCTAATCTCATCTAAACATCATTCCAATAGTAGTTCAAGGTTTCTAATCATTCTTAAACATACTTAGTTTGTATATTAACATATATATGGGATCAAATCATCCTAAACCGTATCTAATCATCAAATCTCCCCAATTTTTCCAAACCTTATGAACATGAACCCTAGAAATTTAAAGTCTTCAATTTGCATAAATAAATCCGTTTTTGTAACATAAAAAGTAGTAATTCTTTTAGTTCAATCACCCAACAACAATTCTACATGCAAACCTATATCAAAATCTGAATTTATAACTCCAAATTACATGGGTTTTTACAAATCTCCCAATACAATGCAATTATATCAATTTATAAGCATGGAAGAAGCATTCACTTGAAATTAACGTAATTAAACCACTTGCCTTGGATTATTCTCTGAATTTGGTGTAGAATGATGAAGGTTGCACTCTCTCTTTTCCTCCCAAGGTTGAAGGTTGAAGATGGAGGTTGTGTTTTCTCTTTGGAAACTCTCTCTAACCTCTCCTATAACTCCCGTAGCCCTTTAGTTGGTTAAGTGATGGTAATGGCTTAGTGGGTCACTAAATATCCTAAAATTTAACTCCCAAAATTCGTTGGTTAATTATCCTAATATTTCAAAATTACCAAAATACCCTTTTAAGTTGCCGGTATGGCCCAATAATGCCCCGGGACCCAAACTAAACCCCCGGCTAGTGTTTTCTGACCATTTCGACCCTTCCGAACACGTTGACGCACTCAAAATGACCATACGGTTGATAAAAATAAAATCCATTTTTTAATTAAAATAATTATATTCCTGACGCGACTGTCACGCGCGTCCCAACAAAATTTCTCAAATTGCCGTATTTCAATTTCACGACAAATTCTATATATTCATATATATGCCATATATTCACGTTATAATCAAATACCAACTCACATCTTGTTAGTATTTTATCCGGATTAATTCTCAATTAATTCCCATTTAATTTAATTAATCCCACAAATAAATATCAATAAAAGTACGGGGTATTACATACTTCCCCCCTAATAACAGAATTTCATCCCGAAATTCGGAACTAGAAAGTACCTGGTAAAAACAACTCTGGATAACGTTTGCGCATCTCATCCTCGCGCTCCCATGTGGACTCCTCGACATTATGATGTCGCCACTGAACACGCACTAACGGAACTATCTTTGACCGCAGTTTTCGCTCACTTCGGTCCAAAATAGCAATCGGTCCCTCCTCGTAGGAGCTATCGAGCTGGAGATCGATGTCCTCCAAAGCAATGTGAGAATGAGCCAAATCATCTCTAAGATATTTCCTTAGCGAGGAAATATGAAACACATCATGAATCCTGTGTAAATGCTCCGGTAACCCAAGTCTATACGCAACAGACCCAATCCACTCGATGATAGGAAATGGTCCCACGTATCTCGGTGCCAACTTCCCCTTCTTCCCAAATCGCATAATCCCCTTCATAGGAGATACTATGAGTAAAACCTGGTCCCCAACTTGGAACTCCCTGAAAAATCTCTTCGCATCGGCGTAGCTCTTCTGTCGATCCTGAGTTACCCGAATACGGCTCCGTATCAATTCTATCCTCGCGGAAGTATCCTGAATCACTTCCGGCCCAAGTAGTTTGTTGTCCCCCACCTCTAACCAACATGCTGGGGAACGACAAGGTCTACCGTACAACGCCTCAAATGGAGCCATGCCAATGGTGAACTGGTAGGAGTTGTTGTAAGCAAACTCCACCAGTGGAAGATACTGCTCCCATCCACCTCCGAAGTCAATGATGCACATCCGCAACATGTCCTCCAACATCTGATTTGTACGCTCGGTTTCCCCATCGGTCTGCGGATGATAAGCCGTACTCAACCGAAATTCCGTGCCCATGGCCTCCTTAAAACTCTCCCAAAACCGTGAAACAAATATCTTATCTCGGTCAGACACGACATTTAGGGGCACACCGTGAAGTCTCACTATTTCTACAATAAAAAGTTGGGCATACTATCCCGTAGTGTAGTCTGTCCTTACGGGTAGAAAATGAGCAACTTTGGTCAACCTGTCCACAATTACCGAAATGGAGTCGTGACCCCTCTGTGACGTAGGTAACCCCGTGATAAAGTCCATGGAGATGCTCTCCCACATCCACATCGGGACCTCTAATGGCTGTAGAAGTCCTGCCGGTCTCTGATGGTCCACTTTCACCAGCTGACAAGTGGCGCATTTAGAAACAAGCACGGCGATATCTCTCTTCATCCCGTTCCACCAATACTGAAGTCTCATATCTTGGTACATTTTGTCCCCACCGGGATGTACCGCGAATCGTGAGCCGTGCGACTCGGCCATCACCTCGTGTCGTAATTCCTCCCCTTCTGGAACTACCAGTCTCCCATTGAAGCGTAATCCCTCGTCTGAGCTAACGGTATAGGACTCGGCTCCCTCTGCTAGTAATCGAACTATCTGCTCCTGACAGAACGAGTCATTTTCCTGTGCCTTCACCACTCTCGTGACAATCTACGGTGTAACAGTCATCACAGACATGAATGATCGGGCCACTGTATCCTGGTGTCCCAATTCCTTTCACTTTGGCTTCCACACCCCTACCACCTCATCTACTGGCCTACGACTCAATGTGTATGCTACCACGTTATCCTTCCCCTGGTCATATTGGATATCAAACTGATAATCCTTAACCCACCTTCGCTGCCGCATATTCAACTACTTCTGCGTGAATAGGTACTGTAAGGACTTGTGGTCCGTGAACAATCAAAACTTCTCCCCCAAAAGATAATGTCTCCAAATCCGTAGGGCAAATACAACTGTTGCTAACTCCAAGTCATGAGTGGGGTAATTCTTCTCGTGAGGCTTAAGCTTACGGGAAGCATAAGCTATGGCCTGACTCTCCTGCTGCAATACACCTCCAAGTCCTTGTAAGGACGCATCGGTGTAAACTAGATACTCAACTCCCGGTCTCAGCAATGCTAACACAGGTGTTGAGGTCAACTTATCCTTCAACTCATCGAATGCCAACTGACAGGCATCACTCCAGATGAATGGCACACCCTTACGAGTCAGATGTGTCAAAGGACCCGCTATCTTTGAAAAACCCCGAATGAACCTCCTGTAGTATCCTGCTAAGCCCAAGAAACTACGGATATCAGTCGGTGTCGTGGGATGTCCCCACTCCCTCACCGCGGATACCTTCCTCGGATCAACAGATATCCCCCGGTCGGAAATAATGTGCCCCAAAAACTGAACCTCCTTCAGCCAAAACCCGCACTTCTCATACTTTGCATACAGCTCGTTCTGACGTAGCGTCTGCAAAACCTGCCTCAAATGCTCGGCGTGCTCCTCCTCTGTCTGGGAGTAAACCATAATGTCATCAATGAAAACAATGACGAACTGGTCTAGGAACTCTCTGAACACCCTATTCATCAAGTCCATAAACACGGCTGGAGAATTGGTCAAACCAAAAGGCATAACCCGAAACTCGTAGGAACCATATCTCGATAAGAAAGCAGTCTTCAAGACGTCCTCCTCCCTGATACGCAACTGATGGTAACCAGATTGAAAATCAATCTTCGAGAAGAAAGAAGCTCCTCTCAGCTGGTCGAATAAGTCATTGATTCGGGGCAACGGATACTTATTCCGTATCGTGACCTTATTCAACTCCCGGTAATCCACACACAACCTCAACGATCCATCCCTCTTCTTAACGAACAACACAGGGGCACCCCACGACGAAGTACTCCTCCGTATAAACCCCTGACCCAACAACTGCTCAATATGATCCCGTAACTCTCTCATCTCAGCTGGAGCCATACGGTAGGGTGCGCGGGCAATAGGCCTAGTGCCCGGCGTTAAGTCGATCACAAAATCTATCTCTTTACTCGGAGGTAATCCAGGTATATCCTGAAATACATCGGCAAACTCTCGAACAACCAGAATCGAATCAAGTGGTATCACCACTTCCTTAGAGGTCTCCTCCTCTATATAGTACAAGTGGGTGGACGATCCTCCCTCAGGACGAGGCATCGCCACTAAAAACATCTCTTGCCCGGGAATGGAAAAGATAATACTCCTACTAAAACAGTCAATCATGGCTCGGTATGCTACTAGCCATTCCATACCAATAATGGCATCATACTCAGTCATCTCTAACACTAACATGTCAACGGGTAAAGTAAACCTCCCGATCTCTATACCCACACCTCTACATATAAGCGAAATCATGGAACCCCTACTCAACGGTTAGTCTACACAAGTAACGGTGCCCTCTGCGGTGTCTAATAACCCAATAGTGCGTGCAAATCTCATGGCAATGAAACAATGTGTGGCCCCCGTGTCAAACAAAATACGAACCATAGTCCCCTGAATAGAGAACATACCCTCAATGGCTGGTAAATCCTGTGGGGATGCGGCCTGCTGGAGCTGATATACTCTCCCATACTGCAGCTATCCCTGCTGAACTAGAACCGCTGGAATGGGTGGTAATGCTGCCATCTGTGGTGGTGCCGGGAGGGCGGCGAGAAACATAGGCCTTTGTGGCTCGTGTCGAGCACCCTGCTGCTGCTGCTGTGGGGCCCTGCCCCTATCAGGACAATCCTGACTTTTGTGGCCAATCTTACCACAAATGAAACACTTCCCCTGGAAGTTTCCCCCTCGTTGTCCCTGCTGACCACGGCCTTGGTGACCGTTACCATTTCTGCCCTAGCCTTGCTGGCCCTGCTGAAACTGCTGTTGACCATTCTTCCCCTGTTGGCCGTTCGGACCCTGATGGCCCTGCCTAAAACCTCCCTATCCGTGTCTGAAATTCCCCAATCTGAACCTCTTAAGATCCCCCTGCTGGGAACCCTGGTCACCCTGCCTCTGCCCCTGAGTAGATTGTGCCCCACTGGCACCATTTCCCCCTGTCCTGCCCTGATGGATGGTCTCTCCTGATCGCTTCCCCTCTGTCAAGTAAAAGCGGTGGTCCTGGCAATGGAGCAGTGCAGCGATAACCACATCAGAGTAAGTGGCCAACGATAGATTCCCCAACAAGTGCTGACGGATCCTCCAAGTCAATCCATCTGTAAACTTCTGAATCTTTTTCTCTTCTGTCGGTATCTCATCCGGGATAATATTCAATAAATTAGTGAATTCGGCCTCATACTCGGCCACAGTCCTTCCCTCCTCTCTAAGGTTCATCAACTTCCTCCTCATTTCCGTGTGAACAGCTGGCGAAAAATATTTGCGGTCGAACCGCACCCAAAACTCTTGTATAGTGAGAGTATCTCTCTCCTCCACGGTGGTAATAGACTCCCACCACTGCAATGCAGATCCCACTAGCTTGAAAGTAGCTAGTATCTGCCTCTGAACATCGGTGCACTAATACATCCTCAAGTGCCTCTGAATATCTTTCCTCCACTGACTAGATACCACAACATCGGAGCTACCTGCGAACTCCGGAGGGTGTGCTTTCTGAAAAGCATCATGGACGCGTTCCCAAGAAGACGGGAATGCATGTGCCTGAACTGGCGCGGCTACTGGCGCCTGGGATGGTGCCTGCTATACAACGGCAAGAGTGGCGTTTACCGCTTGGGCTACAATGGCTGCAACCTCAATGGCATTCATGGTGCCCTATACTGGTGCTGGCTGGGGCTCTGGTTGTGCATCCCTAGGAACTCGCTGCGCACGTCGTGGAGGCATCTGAAATAAGAGTAAGGTCTATAAGTTCGCAGTTATAAACCCAAAATAGCTGAAGAGCGAAGCATACATTAAGGAATACAACAGTCCAAAAATATAGGGCTCTACATCAAAGAAAGCTCAGCGGAAACATAACAAGCCGTACAGATCCTAAAGGACACTAGAACCTGATGCTCTGATACCACCTGTGATACCCCGACTAATTAAATACCGGGTAGCTACTCCTTTATTAAATTAATACAAAATGCCAAGTTGGTTCAGTTAATAGCATCACTGTCGAAAACATTTTAATAATTACTAACCACCTAGTATTTAAAAAGTGAGTTGCCAAATTTTAAGTTAACTCTAATAAACATGCAATAAGTGAAATATAAAGAATAACATAACCATTCACAATAAAGTCCAACTATAGTAATCATCGAATAATAATAAGTCTGGAGGAAATACTCCTCACAACAATCCAAATATGAAACTGAAATAAGAACCATAGCATGTATCCTGAATTAATTACAAACCAAAGTCTGAATAACTGAAATGTAAAGTGTCTCTAAAAGAAATGGGCGACATGCCCTATAAATGATGAATCTGAATATGGAATCAAGACAAGAAAATGAGGCGTCTACTGTCAAGGCCTTGTAACTTCCACAACAACTACAGCTCGTCACCTGTATAAAATTCCTATGCATGGTGTCCTTGTGGCTGGGCACCTAAAATGGTTTTTACAAAAAGATAGATTTGAAAGCAAACGGGTCAGAGCCCGAATGTGGAGAATATTTTAAAAACAGCAAGTGTTTTAACAACATTTAAAACAATGAATGCAAAGTACATGTTAGGACGTGCGCTCACATGAAATACTCACCTCTCGACTACTTGTGCACTCCTAACGAAACGTACCCATACAAGTGATTCTCATATCTATCTAGACCAAAACAATTATTAACATTTCTACTCGATTCACAATATGAATTCCCACTGTTATCACTTGAATAGATAGCTTTACTTAAACTCGGATTCTCAATTATTAGCATTACCATTTACTGGAGGTTATCCCCTTATTTATCTTCTCAAGGAGTTACTATAAATTATTCTCATAATTAAACATATCAATTCTGTTCATTTAACCGTATATCATTCACATCATAAATATACAATACAAGCACCCCGAGGCTAAGCTGCGGTGCACACATACTCTGCTATCCATCCCGGTACATCACGTACATAAGGATTACAAATTCCGAATCTCTCAGGAATTGTTAGAATAAGCACAACACACAAAAATGGAGGCGAACATAATTCAACATATCCATGGTCACGTACATACCTACGCTCCATAGTCAGCTGACTTATTAACTCACAATTAAGTCATTCCCTTGAACTATGTCCTCTAGGTACCAATCTAAATCCGAGCACACAAGGATTAGATGGCCCTAAGCGAACGTAGACCTCCCGTGATAGCAAGTATGGTAGGTATGTCGTACACAAAAAATCATATACATATACTAAGCATGCACGCATCTTAGTAATTACCATAATTTATTAGTGGTATACTTCTCATTCTTATACCAATACACGTGTCCCCGGTTTATATATACACATCATCCATTATCCTCACGTCGTAATTAGTTATTCGCGTCCTAACCCACAATTTCCATTTCGTTCAAATCATTCTTCTATATTTTACTCCCCAATATATCCCGAATATCCCAACTATATCAATTAGTCATCAAGGTAATGTTATCTCTATAATTAAACAAGGTTACAGGACACTAGAAATCAAACCAGGCCAAAAAGGCCAATCTGTCAACTCGTTAGAAGTCTCGTTCGAACGAGGTCGTTCGAACGACCTCTCGTTCGAACGAGAGTTCGTTCGAACGAAGTGGGCATCTAACGAGATCTCGTTCGAATGAAAGGCATCGAACGAACATCCCACTCATTAGAAGTCAAACTGTCAACTCGTCAGAAGCTCGTTCGAACGACCTGGGCAGGCCTTCTAACGAGGTGACAATTTCGAGCCCATAATTTTCCTATCTCGTTTTTCCCAATTTTCTTCACCTCTAATCTCATCTAAACATCATTCCAACAGTAGTTCAAGGTTTCTAATAATTCTTAAACATACTTAGGTCGTATATTAACATATATATGGGATCAAATCATCCTAAACCGCATCTAATCATCAAATCTCCCCAATTTTTCCCAAACCTTATGAACATGAACCCTAGAAATTTAAAGTCTTCAATTTGCATAAATAAATCCGTTTTTGTAACATAAAAGGTAGTAATTCTTTTAGTTCAATCACCCAACAACAATTCTACATGCAAACCTATATCGAAATCTGAATTTATAACTCCAAATTACATGGGTTTTTACAAGTCTCCCAATACAATGCAATTATATCAATTTCTAAGCATGGAAGAAGCATTCGCTTAAAATTAACGTAATTAAACCACTTGCCTTGGATTATTCTCTGAATTTGGTGTAGAATGATGAAGGTTGCACTCTCTCTTTTCCTGCGAAGGTTGAAGGTTGAAGATGGAGGTTGTGTTTTCTCTTTGGAAACTCTCTCTAACCTCTCCTATAATTTCCGTAGCCCTTTAGTTGGTTAAGTGTTGGTAATGGCTTAGTGGGTCACTAAATATCCTAATATTTAACTCCCAAAATTCGTTGGTTAATTATCCTAATATTTCAAAATTACCAAAATACCCTTTTAATTTGCCGGTATGGCCCAATAATGCCCCGGGACCCAAACTAAACCCCCGGCTAGTGTTTTTTTGACTATTTCGACCCTTCCGAACACGTTGGCGCACTCAAAATGACCATATGGTTGATAACAATAAAATCCACTTTTTAATTAAAATAATTATATTCCTGATGCGACTGTCACGCGCGTCCCAACAAAATTTCCCAAATTGCCGTATTTCAATTTCACGACAAATTCAATATATTCATATATATGCCATATATTCACATTATAATCAAATACCAACTCACATCTCGTTAGTATTTTATCCGGATTAATTCTCAATTAATTCCCATTTAATTTAATTAATCCCACAAATAAATATCAATAAAAGTACGGGGTATTACAATCTGGAGTAGAGGAAACCAGGCTCCTCCCCTCCGAGCGGCTCGTCGAGGACCTGGTAGAAGTTACGACTGGAGATGGCGACAGCAATAGAGTCTTCTTGATTGGAGAATCTCTCACCGACCAGGAACAGAAGGAATTGACAACCTTGCTGAGGCACAACGTAGATGTTTTTGCGTGGGAACCATACGAGATTCCTGAAATCGATCCTAGTATGGTCTGTCATCAGCTGGACGTCGACCCCACCTTCAATCCAATCACGCAGAAGGCACGGCGAACTGCACCCGAGAAGGCTAAAGCGGTAGAAAAAGAAGTTGAAAAATTACTGGATGCAGGATCCATACGGGAAGTACAATTCCCCAAGTGGCTATCCAACCTAGTAGTAGTTCCGAAGAGCAACGGGAAGTGGAGAGTTTGCATCGACTTCACTGACCTCAATAAAGCATGCCCCAAAGATAGTTTACCCCTCCCAAAAATAGACCAACTAGTAGACGCCACTACAGCTCACGAGCAAATGAGTTTCCTGGATGCATACTTAGGGTATCACCAGATCCCCTTATATGCCCCAGATCAGGATAAAATGGCGTTCATCACGACAGTTGGGTTATACTGCTACAAGGTCATACCCTTTGGGATCAAGAATGCTGGGGAAACCTATCAGCGGCTAGTCACCAAAATGTTCAAAGATCAGATGGGAGACACCATGGAGGTCTACATCGACGACATTCTCGTTAAAAGTAAGAAGAAAGAAAATCACCTTTTAGACCTGTCAAACACCTTCGAAATCCTCAGGAAGTACCGAATGAAACTTAATGAGAGCAAGTGTTCTTTCGATGTCCAGTCAGGAAAAATTCTTGGGTGCTTGGTCAGAAAGAGAGGCATAGAGGCTAACCCAGACCAGATCGATGCAATCAACAGGGTGCAACCTCCTCGCACAATCCGAGACGTACAGAAGATCACTGGTATGCTCGCTGCCTTAAATCGTTTCATCTCTAAATCTTTCGAGAAGTGCAAGCCTTTTTTCCATCTTCTAAAGGGGAGCAAAATGGTAAAGTGGAGCCCAGATTGCTCGCGAGCATTGGTCGAGCTCAAGTCTTACTTAAGCTCTCCACCACTGCTCGTCATACCATAGCAAATAAATTCTTTGTACCTATACCTCTCCATTTCTAATCACACTATTAGCTCTGTGTTAATATGCGAGGTTGCAGGAGTCCAGCACCCTGTTTATTACACAAGCAAGAGCTTACTGGACGCCGAGCAGAGGTATCTTCCATTGGAGAAGCTCGCCTTTACACTAATAGTAGCCTCGAGGAAGCTGAAGCATTATTTCGAAACACACACTATCATCGTCCTTACGTCGCATCCCCTTAAGGCAATCCTGAGGAAAGCGAATTTGTCGGGAAGACTGTCTAAATGGTCAGTCGAGCTCGAGCAATTTGACATCCAATTTCAACCAAGGACAGCTATCAAGGGTCAGATCCTTGCTGATTTCATATCCGAATTCACGGGCAAGGAACCCTCCGACCAACCTCAACCAAGAAGGAAAAAGGAGAACCAAGCAACAGAGGAAACCTGGAAACTGTTTGTTGATGGAGCCTCCAACTCAAAAGGGGCAGGGGTAGGCATTGTCCTCATTACTCCAGAGAATACAATCCTTGAACAAGGAATCAGGCTTGGATTTGCAGCCTCCAACAACGAAGCAGAATACGAAGCCATAATAGCCGGCCTCCAAAAGGCACACACTTTAGGAGCAAAGCATTTGCAGGTTTTTGGCGATTCCCAATTAGTCTCCAATAAGATAAGTGGAGATTATAATGCAAAAGATGAAAGAATGGTAGCTTACCTCGCCTTAGTTAAAAAATTAATGGCGAGCTTCGAAGAGATCAATGTCCAGCAGTTTCCTAGAGGGAAAACAGCCATGCTGATGCCCTAGCATCCCTGAGCTCGGCAGTCGACTCCGACCTAAAAAGAATTATCCCCATCGATTTCTTTACTCACCCGAGCATCCACGATAGCAGGCTACCAGGCGGGAAATAGGTACTCCAGGTGAGATCAGCTCCAAGCTGGATAGAGCCCTTAAGGGACTATTTAAAGGATGGCACACTCCCGAATGACAAGAAAACTGCCCACCAGATAAGAGTCAAAGCTGCTCGCTTTCACTTATCCCCGGAGGGCAACCTGTATAAGAGATGCTTCTTCGGTCCCTACCTCCAATGAATTCACCCAGGGGATGTCGAGCAAGTGCTACATGAGCTTCACGAAGGAGTCTGTGGAAGCCATATCGGAGGAAGGTCTCTAGCTTTTCGAGCAATGAAGGAGGGCTATTGGTGGCCATATATGCAAAGGGACTCTGCGATGTATGTCCGCAAGTGCCTTACATGCCAACTTCACGCTCCTATGGTCCGCCAGCCTGCTAGTGACCTAAAGTCACTGTCCATCCCATGGCCATTCGCCCAATGGGGAATTGACATCGTGGGATCACTGCCTACCGCCACCGACAATCGCAAATATCTGTTGATTACGACTGACTACTTCACCAAATGGATCGAGGTAGAACCCCTAACAAACATCCGAGATGCTGATATGATAAGGTTCATGTGGAGGAATATAATCACTCGCTTTGGCATCCCCAGAACCATCATCACCGATAATAGAACACAGTTCGAAAGCGGCTCCTTTCAGAATTTCTGTAATGAACACGGTATCAGACACAACTTCAGTTCGGTGGCCTACCTTCAGAGCAATGGCCAAGCTGAGGCTTCCAACAAAACTGTGATCGATGGCTTAAAGAAGCGATTGGAGCGAGCCAAAGGCGCATGGGTAAATGAACTACCCCATATCCTATGGGCATACCGAACCACTCCTCTGCGAGCAACAGGAGAAACCCCATTTTTGCTAACATATGGCATGGAAGCATTCATCCCACTAGAAGCAGGTTTGCCAACAATGAATAGGTGTACATTTTGTTTATGAATGGAATGAAGTAATTTGTAGAATGTCCTTGCTTGTTTGTTTATGAATAGGTGTACATTTTGTTTTGTGTTTTTGGATAATAGAACTTGTCCTTTTTATTGTTTGATTATAGTGACTTGTCACTCTTTGGGTCTAAGCAATGAAATGATTTGCATCCCATGTTCCTGCTTAGTTTAATCAACCGGAGTTGATTGTAATTGGTTTATCGACCAACTGGAGTTGGTGATAATTGATTCCCGACCAACCGAAGTTGCTGGTAATTGATTCCCGACCAATCGAAGTTGACGGTAATTGACTCCCGACCAACCGAAGTTGGTGGTACTTGATTCCCAACCAATCGTAGTTGGTGGTAATTAGTTCCCGACCAACCGGAGTTGGTGGTAATTGGTTCCCGACCAACGGGAGTTGGTGGTAATTGACTCCCGACCAACCGGAGTTGGTGGTAATTGATTCCCGACCAACCGTAGTTGGTGGTAATTGCTCTGAATTTGATGTGTAGTGTGTAGCACTAATATTCAGAAAAAATTTCAATCAAAGAAAGAAACTGGATGAAGCATCACTTTATTCATTTTGAAGAAACTGCATTACATATGAATTACAATTACTAATAATATTTGTGTCGATGCTCTGCATTCCATGCATTCTTGAATTCTTCTCCTTCCAAGGTTTCAATCATGTATGTCCCTGGGCGAACAAATTCTGTTACTCTATAGGGTCCGTGCCAGTTGGATTCCAGTTTGTTATGCTTTTGGATCACTTTCTTCAGCACATAATCCCCTTCCTTCAAATCACACTTCTTCACTCTTTTGTTATAGAACAAAGTTGTTCGTTGTTGATATGTTGCATTCCTGATTGCTGCTTCTTCTCTAACTTCTTCGAGCATATCTAGGTATAATCTTCTCATCAAATCACTGACAAGAGAATTGAAATATAGTACTATATGCGTAGGTAGACCCAATTCAGTAGGTATGACAACCTCACTCCCAAATGCCAGCATGTATGGGGACTTTCTAGTTGCTGTTCGCGGTATGGTGCGATAAGCCCACAACACAGAGTGTAGTTCATTAATCCAATTTGCTTTGTACTATCTAGTCGTTTCTTTAATCCATTTAGTAGCGTTCTATTTGTCACCTCAGTTTGTCCATTGCTCTGGGGGTGATCTGGTGCAGAATGAGTTTTCAGTATATTGGATTGATGACAGTATGCAGCAAACTCCTCGTTGTCAAAATGGGTTCCATAGTCAGTAATGAATGCATGTGGGAGACCATATCTGCAAATAATATTTTTCCAAATGAATTGATATACTTTGTCGTATGTCATATCAATAAGGGGCTCAACTTCCACCCATTTTGTAAAATAATCCACAACAACCACAAGGTACTTGAATCATCCCCTGGTCGTTGGGAGTGGTCCGACCAAGTCTATCCCCCACATGGCAAATGGCCAAGGGGACGTTATGGGTGTTAACAATGCCTGGGGAGTTATTCGAATGGACGAGAAGCGTTGGCATTTGTCACACTTCTTAGCATAAGCTGCGCAATCAGCTCTCATCGTCGGCCAGTAGTACCCCTGCGTGGTTATTTTTCATAAGAGCGTCTGACCATCTACATGGGCTCCACAAGACCCTTCATGAACCTCTTCGATCAAATATTTCACTTCAGAGGGATGTACACATCTTTGTAGCCCTGCTATAACTCCTCGTCTGTACAAAATGCCACTAGTCAATACATAATGAGCAGCTTTAAACTTTAGTTTCTTGGCTGTGAGTTTATCAGTTGGTAAAGTCCCATCTTCAATATAGGCCCTGATGGGATCCATCCAATATGGTCCTAAGTCGAGGGCAATGAAATTCATTATTAGATCTTCGTCTATGCTCCGACCAACTAGGATTTCTATTGGGATTGTTCTTCGTAGCTCGGTGCATGCGGTTGATGCCAATCGAGCTAGTGCGTCTGCTCTTGCATTCTCCAATCTTGGTATTCTAATCAACTGAACTGCAGTAAGACTTGATACAACCTTCAATGCTTTGGCATAATACTTGATCATTAATTCTCTTTTTGCTGCATACACCCCCAGAATTTGATTTACAATTAACTGGGAGTCAGTGTATACAACGACTTGCTCTGCCTTCATGGTTTTGGCCAGGCTTAGTCCCACAATCATTGCTTCATATTCGGCCTCATTATTAGAAGATTTAAATTGAAAGCGCAGAGCATACTCCACATCAATCTCATCCGGACTTTTCAAAACAATCTTTGTTCCACTACCCGCAGTGCACGAAGAGCCATCCACATACAAATTCCATATAGGTAACTTATCATCAAAATTTTGATCAGAGAGAGTTCCTCGGTGGAATATATGGTACTTCCTTTTGTCCTCCTCCAGTACTTCTCACTGCTCGTCAGTCATCTTTTCTTGCTCGACTGGCATTTCTTATTGCTTTCCTACCGACGTAAGTTGGTCGAGGTTTACATTTGATGATCTTATTACATCTACGGGTTGAGTTGTATTCAAATCCTGTTCTTCAGAGGCATTTTCTTGGGTAAAATCTGCAATAATGTCCGCTACTTCCTGCCCTTTGAGAAACGACCTAGGCTCATAAATTATATCATATTCACCGAGCTCCACTGCCCAGTACATCAATCTTCCTGATTTTTTCAGCTTATGCAGAGCTTTCCTTAATGGCATATCGGTGTACACCACTATAGTATGGGATTAGAAGTATGGCCTCATTCTTCTGCTTGCTTCATTTAGTGCTAGTGCTAATTTCTCCAGCCTTAGATATCTGATTTCTGCTCCTCGAAAAGCTTTGCTGGTGTAATAGACTGGTTTTTGTATTTCATCCTCCACTTTTATCAATGTCGAGCTCACTGCATTTTCTGAAACTGTCAGATATAAGTATAGTCTTTCTCCCATCACTGGTCTAGATAATAGTGGAGGTGTCCCTAAATACTTCTTCAACTCTTGAAAGGCCTCCTCGCATTCATCATTCCACTCAAAAGTTTTTCGGAGTGTTTTGAAGAATGGGAGACATCTGTTTGTTGCTCGTGATACAAATCTGTTAAGTGCTGCAACTCCTCCTGTGAGACTTTGTACTTCCTTCTTCATAGTTGGAGATCGTAGCTCCAATAGAGCCTTGATCTTTTTAGGGTTTGCCTCGATTCCTCGTTGGTTAACAATATATTCGAGAAACATGCCTTCTCGTACTCCGAATACGTATTTGGTGGGATTCAGCTTCATTTGATAATTCTCTAGTTGATCAAAGGTCTGACCTAGGTCAACTAGATGATCAGCAGCTTTCTTGCTCTTCGTCAGCATATCGTCAACATAAACCTCCATGTTATGACTGATTTGTTCTGCAAACACCTTATTCATCATCCCCTGATATATTGCACTTGCATTTTTAAGTCCAAAAGTCATAACATTATAACAATAAGTTCCCCTTAGGGTGATAAAAGAGGTACTCTCCCTGTCTTTAGGCTTCATTTTAATCTAGTTGTAACCAGAATAAGCATCCATGAAACTCAACAATTCATGTCCCGAGGTAGCATCCACCAACTGATCGATTCGAGGCAAAGGAAAATGATCCTTTGGGCAGGCTTTATTAAGAGCAGTGAAGTCCACACACATCCTCCACTTGTTGTTTTTCTTCTTCACCATTACCACATTTTCTAGCCAATCAGGATATTTGACATCCTCAATAAAAGAGGCTTTTTTTAGTTTCTCTACTTCTTCCTGTATGGCTTGGTTCTTCTCGGGACTGAATACCCTTCTTCGTTGATTCACTGGCTTGATTTCCTTGTTCACGTTGAGCTCGTGACACATGAAATTTGGGTCTATCCCTGGCATATCTTCGTGAGTCCATGCAAAAGTCTGCTTTTTGCATCTTAGAAATTCTATCAGCTCTTGTTTTATTGATGCATCGATTTGAGTTGTTCGTTCTGGATGCTCATTGTCCAAAATGATATTTTCGATAGCCTCCATGACCTGGCCCTTAACAAGATGAGACTCGTCTCTAGGATCTAAAGTTTCAATCTCCGCATCTTCTATTTCATCTACCTGGTAAGTAGTAGTCTTCTTCCTAGATTCTTCATTCTCCTCTTGCTCGGCAAATGAATAGTAGCATTCCCGGACTACTTTTTGGTCGCCTTTCACAACTCTCACTCCGAAATTGGTTGGGAATTTTAAACATTGATGTACAGTAGATGGTACCGCTTCGAACTTCTTCAGGCCTACCCTTCCCATGATGATATTATAAGCTGATTGGACATTTTTATCCATCACAAAAAAGCGTACCCTTTCTGTTCGACAAGCAGGCCATGTACTGATGAGCATATCCAACTTAATCGTCTCAAGTGGAAAAACCTTTTCGCCAGTAAAACCAAGGAGGGGCATATGATATGGCTCCAACTGGGATAGCTTTAGATTCAAACTATCAAAATATGGGTAGAACATGATGTCTGTCGAGCTACCATTATCCACCAGTACCCGTGAAATCACCACTTCTTTCATTCTCATCTTGATTACTAACGGGTCTTCATGAGGATACAGTACGCCTGCCAGGTCATTTTTAGAGAAACCAATGATTAGTTTATCTTTATTCACTTTCCTCGGGCGATCATCTTCGACTAAGTTTATTCGTTGAATGTACGAGCAAGCTTGAGCCTCGTTGAGGTAAGCTTTCCTATCTGCAATCATGTCCCCACCTCATGTGTCTCCACCTATAATAACATTACATTTAAATGATCCAAAATGTATTGAAAATACCTCACGTTCCAGCTGCTTTGGTCTTTTGGGGAGATCGGGGTCATCTTGGTCATCTTCTAGGTCTTCTTCATGACTTCTCTTCTTGTCTTCTTTTGCTCGACGAGATCTAGACCTTTGCCTTGCTCGGTCGTTGCTTTTTCCACCATTTTGACGATCAACATATTTAGCCAGCTTTCCTCGTTTGATGAGTGACTCAATTTCGTTCTGGAGAGCTATGCAATTTTTGGTCGTGTGACCATGAGCTTTATGAAACTCGCAATATTTGGACTTATTCCTCTTGTCAGGGTTTGCCTTCATTTTTCTGGCCAGTTTAGCTCCTCGCTATTCTTGATCTCTTCCAGAATGTGGTTTATATCTACCTTCAAAGGAGTATAATTTCCAAACTTCTTCAACTGTTCTAGTGTTTACTTTGCTTTCGGCTGCCTGTTGCCACCATTATTCTTCTGATCTTTCTTCTCAGTCTTGTCAGCCTCGACCTTGGTTTCCTTAATATCTGCATTCTTCTTAGCAGCCATAGTCTCCTCGGCATTCATGATTTTGGCTCCTTTTGCCATCAGTTCAGCCATGGTCCTAGGCAGATCCTTGGCTAAAGTGTAGTACAATTTATCTGGCAACAGTCCACTCATCAGAGCAATAATTGTTGTTTTCTCCTCGTAATCAATTACTTCTAGTTTCTCGTTATTGAAATGAATAATATAGTCCCTGGTGCTTTCACCTGTCTTTTGCCTAACGCTTAGCAAGTGTCCTACTCGTTTGACTGGCTTTGCTCCAAAATAAAAATTCCCAATAAAGAGTTCTGCTAGTTGAAAGAAAGTCGTAATTTCCCCCGAGGAAGGTTATTGTACCATATCTTAGCAGATTCGGTAAGAGTTCCTGAAGATGCCTTGCATCTCATCTCATCTGGAACTGCATAGATATCAGCAGAAGCTTGGTATTGTTCTATATGAAGGACAGGGTCAGTTTTCCATTATATTTAGGTGTCACCATAGAAGCTTTGAATTTTGATGGTGTGGGAAAATCCACAATTGCCTGTACAAATGGTGTTCCTTAGATAAAAGTTCTTTGTAGAGGATTCTTGGCCTTAGCCATTTCCCCAAATCTGTATTCCAACCTCTGAATAGATCCCTTCCATGCATCATTTCCCTCCTCGGGCCTATTGGTTCGAGCAACTGATCGCGTTAAATTTGCCTCTTGGGATCTTTCATGACGAGCAGTTGGTCGTGATTGGGAAGAGCCTTCCCTTAAATCAGATAGTCGTTGAGAGTTCCTCGACCCAATCCTAGGGGGACTTCTATTCCTCCTAGGACCCAAACGATCAAAAGGAGAGACTATACTCAACCTTTCAAGAGAACTTGTCCTCTATGGAGATAGAGTGACGTTTTGTTGAGTGTTTGTAGCTCGTACTGAGGAAGTTCGTCCAGGCTGATAAGAAGGATCATTAGATCTCTCAGTATGATATGAATCGGTGTGTCTAGATCGAGATTCCTCTGGAAATAAAGTTCGCCTAGTTCGAGAAGAGGGTAAATGAGTATTTATCTGAACACTTCATTGTCCTGATTGAGCCGGCACTCCGCCTTGAACGATTTGTATAAGCTGTCGCATGGTTTCTTGCATAGCCGTCTGGCCTTGGTCCAAATTAGCCATTATACCCGCCAGATCTAAAAATTTTGGGGGAGCAGAAGGGTTTGTGGGAATCCCAGCATTTCGATTACTTGATTCTGGATTATCAACCATAGATGATGAATTATTTTGGTGAAAAATGCTAATTACAGTCGTTTTCCACAGACGACGCCAATCTGTTGATGTAAAAAATTAGATTTGATCTAATTATTTTAATCACAGATAAATATGAATAAGTAAATATGAGACAATGGATTTTTGAAGTGGTTCAGCCTTTAGAAAATGGCCTACATCCACTGTTTTTTTATTGCTGACTATTTGCCTAGAATTCTTAACAAGTAGCTTTCCCAAGAAATTTCGGTCCCCTCTAATGAGGAGTTTACAATGTATTTATAGCCTTGAGGCTGTAAATGTCAAAGGACAATGCGATGTTATCTAGTAAACATATACATCTATATGACAATAATGACCATTTAATGTGCATTCGCCTCTTTGATTATCCTGATTTGAGTGTTCTGTACGCTAAGTAGCTCGAATCGCTTAAGCTGCTCGGACCGTCTAAGTTGATCGGCACGCTTGAGTTTCTCGGGGCCCATGAGCTGCTCAGGGAGCCTAAGTTGATCGGTACGTTTGAGCTGTTCGGAATGTATGAGTTGCTCGTGGCGCTTGAGTAGCTCGGTGGCAGTGAGTTGATCGATAGAAGTATTTGTAATTGCCACGTTGGTTAACACGTGTCTTCAAATGATGGGTCCATGTTAGTAGACTAAATTTGGTATCAACAGTTACTTTTGATTAGATTTACATTTTTAATTAGTTTGCTGGAGATACACTAACAAGACTCAAAGTAGGTAGGGATGGTAAACGGACAGATACGGATCGGATACCATGTTTTCCATATTCGTATCCGCTATCTAGATGTACTATCCATATCCATATCCGTATCCGCCCGGATAGTTAAAACAACTATCTATATTCGTATCCGCTCGGATACCTCGGATTCGGATAATATCCGTATCCGTTTACGTTGTTTAGCCATCACAAAAAATAACTATTAAAATATCCAATCCAATGAAATCCAATCCAAATAAATAAATAACAAAATTACTACCTCCTAACATCAATAATTATGGCTTCTATAATAATAGTAGCATTCCATAATGATAATATGGATTAAAGCCATCCATACTTTACAACCATATAAGTTTAAAGCCATCCATACTTTAATAGTAGCATTTTATAACAGTTCAAGCCGCCCGAAGGGACCCCGGTTTTTAATTTCTTGAAAAATAGAGTTCTTTACAAAGTAATAATTTCCTTTTTATGAAAAAGATGCGGAAGCGTAAAGAGGTGATGGTTCACAACATAAAAACAACAAATTTTCATTTCTTAACAAATTAAAATTAAACCGAGTGAAATTAACTCATAACACATACACAATTCAAATTTCACTTAAACCAAGTTAATTAATCCAAGTCCTAGAATTTGCCTAAGTCATATTTATTAATATTTCCAAATTAGGTCAAACCAATTTTAACAATAGACTAGAATTAAATAAACAATTACCCAAATTTAATTAGCACCCAATTAAATTAAGTGTGACAATTAAAACCATTTTTATCTTGAATTATCCTAAGCATGAGTTTTAAGTTATTATGCAAGATAAAAATAAATCAATCACACTACGCCGCGACGTACGAGGAAAAACCCAAGACGGGAAACAACCTCGGACGGCACTAGCCTCAAATTCACTAAGTATGGAATTTACAATTACAAGACAAAAGACTTACATCACACGACTCGATCCCTCTCAAGCCTCGACGCTCCTTCTTGTAAACACCTCCACTTAGGGAATAACCCCGGAGCTCCACCGCGGTCTCGAAATCCACCGATCGGACTTTATGTGGTCACCGTCACCCGAACTAGGAGCCTTTCTCCAAGTGGGTAAATCACGAAAACCTCTTCTTCTTTGTGGGATTTAGAAGCAAACTTAAACTTCTCTTCTTCAATGGTGTAAAGAAAACCGGTGCCAAAACTCCAAGCAAGATGTATATATATATGAACTTGGATAAACTAAACTATGGGTGTAAACTAAAGTGTATAATGATTTTCCCTTGAAAATTGACACTTTAAAACAATGAACTTTTCCCTAAAACAATTTTTCTCTCAAACACTCTCTAGAGGTTGGTAGGATATGAAAAGTTAAGTTAGAAAAAATTATTCCCGCACATAGATATTCAGCAAAAAGATAGTGGGGTAAAATAAGTGGGAAAGTGGGCAAAACTGCTCAAAACTGCCAAAAAACTTGTTCCCGCCAAAATTCGTTCGAACGACATTTCGTTCGAACGACATTCTGTTTCGAACGAGTCTTCTAACGAAGTTCCAGTATGAACTCGTTAGAAACTCGTTGGAAATATCGTTAGAACGACCATATCGTTCAAACAACATTTCGAACGAAGTTTCAGTATGCCATAATGGGAAGTTGTTGGCAATCTCGTTCGAACGACACTTAGAACAAACTCACAGAGTGTTCAAAAATTCTTTTAAATCCCATAAACTTTTATATACTTTATATATATAAGTTTTAATAGAAAACATTCTGAAAACAAAACACAGTTTTAAAAACCTAACACCCAATATAAACCGTTCCAAGCTCCTATATATATATGTAATGCATTCATACCTTGGGAGAATGGAACCACTATTAATGACGTAGAAACGAGGCACTTAAACTCGGCATTTTGATGAAGCTTTATACACTTGGCCGCTATGTCTTCAACAAACACATCATAGGCTTGAAAGATGATCAATATACTCTATCCTATGACTCACTGTTCTAAAAAACCCGCCTAGGCTCCGCCTAGGCACGCCTAGGCTTGAGGCTTGGGAGAAACGCCCCGCCTTAAGATTTTGACGCCTTATGCTTGGTAAAACCCTTAAGGCGTACTTTTTCTCTAAAAACAACAATGCTTTAGTGAAACAATATCTCCTTTTAAAGATCTTTTTGCAAATCGGACCATTATCTCATCCAAAATAATCAAATAGTATTTTTATTTGCAAATATTTAGACATATTTTTACGATATGTACAATTTTAGTATTTTAATAGTCTTGTCATGGTTAAAAAATATTAAAATATATTAAAAAGACCTAAACGCCTTTTCACGCTTTTTTACGCCAAGGCCCGCCTAGGCTTCTAAGGCTTAAGGCTTGGCCTCCACGCCTCGATCACGCCCCGCGTTTTTTAGAACCTTGCTATGACTCAAACATTTTTGTCCGAAATTGAGCCAAAACTACAAAGGACTCAATTGGAAATTTACGTCCTTACAAATCTCCCCCTTTGGCTATTCCGGGACAAAAACAAAAAAAAAATCCTAAAGGGCCGTCAAGCTCTACTAGACTAATAAAAAGTCCCACCCAAAATAAAAATACAATGATTGACTCAAACAACCCAAAGGATCAACAATCTGTGCCGTTGAAAGTTGCCGCTTTATAAAATAATTCCTGCACACTTGGGCAAACACATTACACGCACAGGGAATATCAAAATAGTTAATGCAAGTAAAGTTAACTACTCCCCCTAAATTAATTCTCTCCCCTTATCAAGTATGATCAACTTAGAAAGACGTCTCTCCCCAAGATAAATCTCCCTTAAACTAAGATACGATAATAATAGGATTAGATACCATTTCTCCCCCTATCATTCTCCCCATTTTTGTTCAGGAATAGACAAAGTCTTAAAGAAGCAAAAATGTAATTGTGCATTTAGTGAAGAGAACATTAATGCATATGGGGAACAAAATTATAACTAATCCAACAAATAACAACTTAGACCAAATAGGATGCAATAAAATGATACCAATATGATATATAAATTATTAAGCATATGACTTCAACAAAGAATGCAATAAGATTGATACCAAGTATGAATTAAAGCATATATGGATTAGAAATCAAAGCAAAGATTAAACAACAATATATAATATGTATACATCAGATATAACTAATAGACGTAAGTACACATATATAGACACACAAATGACACACACAAAATATAATAGGAGTCTTTCACACTCGTAAGGCAAAAATGTGTCATATGGAAACGGAAGTGTTGGGGTGTGAACTAGTAACGATTAAATTTAGACCCAATCACTTAAAAATATGTTCACGAAGTTCTCATTTGATTGCAAACTTCATCACATTTGAATATACCCTCATGTGACAATATAGATTGAACTCAATGAACAAACATACACAATGCATACAAGTCTAGCATGTTGATGATTCTACAAACCAATAGAGTCATGACATTGAAAATGCAACTAGGATAAACGGACATTGTGCAAACTAAGGGTGTAACCGGTACGGTATGGTCAGTAATGACCCCTTACCAATACCAAAACCACATTCTATATGGTAAAATCGTAACGTACCAATTTACCGACCGGTACATCAAAATAAAAACCAAAACTTAACCCACCGATTTTTCGGTATTTTCGGATTTTTTTGGTTTCGATAATTTCGGTTTCAATTCGGTTTTTTCCCGGTAAATACCAGAATTTCAAATCGGTTTATGCATTCGGTAAATCTGGTATAGATTTCGATATATCCATTTCTAGCTGTTAAAATTTTTAGCATTTCTAGCTATTACAATTTCTATCGTTTCTAGTTGTTTGGAACAATTAGAAACATACACAAACAGGTGCAATTTCTAGCATTTGGAATAATAGATTTAAATAGATACGAGACCAAACTAACCGGTTTTGTTTTGTCAGAGCCGGAGGAGAGTGAGACGAGATGAGGGAGCTGGTGCCTGAGGAGAGTGAGTCAAGATGATGAGCCTCAAAAAATGAGGGAGCTGTTACCTCAAAAAATGTTTGCTGGAAAGTCAAAATCATCCACACCTCCAACACCGAAAAAATAAACATTCGCCGAAAAAGCCAACTCGTCGGGAAAAAAAATCACCGAAAAACACGGAGGGAACTCAGATCCGAATACAGCTGGCGTCGAAAAAATTGTCACCGAAAACCCGATCTCAAAACGAAGTAACCACACCAAATCGAAAGCCAAATCTCAAAACAAAAAAATGGTGTTCTCAAATAAAAGTCCCCAAAAAATTATTTCTCAAAATCAACCCAAGGTTGAAGAAGAAAAAAAAATGAGAGAGAGAGAGCTCAAACAAAAATGACGGCCACACTTTTTGAGAGAGAAAAAGGTAAAAAAAAATGAAATGAAAACCCTAAAAAAAGATCTCTACACAAACCACAATATAAAGCCCAAATGAAATAAGAGCAAAACGAAAATATAGCCAACAAAACAAACGGCTCTTTTTATTTTAACAAAATGCTGCCTAATTCATTTTGTGTTAAATTTTTGATTAATTAAATAAAATATATGTTTAATTAACATGATTATTTAACACTTAAACCAAATACTCAAATAAATAAATTTAAATTCAAAGAGAATATAAAAACTCATTCATGAGAAATAAAATAAATAGAAGTAGTATGATACCCAAAATAATTTGACACTATACAAAAAGTTTGGTACGGTATTTCGGTACGGTAATTTTGGTACGATATCGGTACGGTAAATTCGATAAATCGATTTTTTGTATCTAAAAACCAAAACCAACCAAATTTTTTACGGTATTTTCGGTTTCGGTAAAATCAGTTTTCGGTATTTCATAATATGTAACCAAAACCATTTTTTTCAGACCAAAACGGAACGGTACGGTACGGTAAAAACCCGTACCGGTTGCACCCCTAGTGCAAACCGTTGATATGCCATCCAATCTCCCTCAATAAGCGTTTATATTAATTTTGAATGAATATATCAATCAAACATAGGCCTTGGCAATTATTTTTCTTTTTAATGTCATATTTTCTATTTTTAGGCCTTTGGACCACGTATTTCTTTTAGGTCCATTCAAAATGGTGGCTTACAATCGCAAAGGATCAGTAAGTCCTTTCGGAGCCCTTCCCCGTGCACATTTATATTTATCATGTTTTCATTGTTCACATAAATCTCACGTGCAACGAATTTTGACATGCACAAGTCCTCCTAAGTCACAAATATGTAGATTACAAGATTGAAAGGAGAATACCTCACATAGCTCAAATATACATATGAAGTTAAAATTTCAAAAGAGTTCGTGCATGTGTGAATAGAGGCATATAAAAATATAATCCATTTAATCAACACAAAATCAACTACTCCATGTAAGCATGGTAAAGAACATAATAAAGATTGACAATCTAAACCAAAAGTTCTAGCCGCATGGGAGCGTAAAATATGGGATTCTAACACAAGTGTATGCCACATAAAGTGTGTCAAACTAAAGTAACACAAAAATCTTTTTGAGTTTTTGAATTTTTTAACCAAAAATAAAAATATTTACTCAAAAGGCAAATAAAAATCATTTGAATTTTTTATTAAGCTTAAATTCCAATAGATAAAAACCCAAATGATAAACAAAAATCTTTTTGTATTTTTCATATAATGCAAATAAAATGAATAAATAAAATACAAAACATAAACAAAAATCATTATTCTAGCATGTGATTAAGCATGGGGCATAAACTAGAAAATGATTAAACAAGCATACATTTAGCGTGTGAATATAGCATGAAGTACAAACGCTAAAGTATGCAAACACTAACACATTCATCCTTTAGATTTAGCAAAGGAGGAAGCATGTGAAAGTAAATGAGAATCAAAAACCCTATTTTGCAAGGCAACCAAGTCGGATTTCCTAACCCAAATTAATGAAGAATGACTATCTAGGGGTGTAGGAATTTTAAATACATTGATTGCTTTACATTGGTATTTTCTAGGAATTCGTTTAATATCAAAACAAAATTTCCTAACATGACCTTTTCGACCACAATGTGTACAAGTAAAAACATATCGAAAAGATTTACCTATGGAGTGATCTCTAAAAGCTTTCTTAGTAGATTCTCCTAAAATGTTGGTTTTGGCTTTATGAGTAGATTCATTACAAGTATTGAAGCCTAAAACACACATGTCATTTTTAATTTGGATCGTTCCTAAGATTTTATCTATTTTTTCTGAACGACACTCCAAATCAAATTTGACATTACTAGAGTCTTTTAATTTATTTTGCAATTCTAAAATGTTTGACTCTAATAAAACATTTCGCTCTTCAAAAGCAAGAAGATCCTTTTTCAAGGATTCCATTAAACCCCTAAGGCTATCTCTCTCACCTTCTATATATTCAAGCTTCTCTAGAAGAGCTTTCTCTCGTGTCCAAAGGTCTTCAACCAACATGCTATCATCAACGACCTTGACACTCTCTCTTAAACTAGCTTCTAACTTCAAATTAACTCTTTTCAATTTAATATATTCTTTATAAAGTTCTTGAAAAGCATTTTGAAGTTCACTCACACTAACCTCTTCTTCATTTTCACTCTCTCTTTCTTCTCCACTCTCACTATCATCAAAAATAAGGGAATCAAAAACTTTGACCTCGGAAGTGTCATGAGTTTGAGTATCTTCATGAGAAGATTCACTTTCGGTGCTCACATGACTAGCCATAAAAGCCACAAAATTTGGCTTAGTTGGGGAATCGGGTCCCTCTTCCTTATCACTATCACTAAGGGTCGCATTATATGAAATGGATCGTTTACCCTCTTTCCTTAGATTAGTGGGGCACTCAGAAGCCCTATGGCCATAACCCTCACAACCAAAACACCTATTTGACTCGTCCCTATTTAATTGTTCATTGATAGGTTTAGGGATGTTCTCGACTTTGTCATACTTAGAAGTTTCAAATTTCTTAAAATTATTTTTAAATTTATCTTTGTTAAATTTAAGAAATTTTCTAAATTTACGAGCAAACAAAGTCATGTCTTCCGAGTCACTATCACTCTCGCTCTCTACTACTTGTTTGACCTCTTTTCGGGCTTTTAAAGTGACGCCCTTTTCAATTTTCTTTTCAGTTTTAGAGGGAAACATGTCCAGTTCATAGGTTTGTAAGTCAGCTACGAGCTCTTCTAATTTCATAGAGGCTAAAGTTGGTAAAGAATTTAAAACGGTCACTTTTGGAATAAATCTATCGGGTAGGGACCTTAAAATTTTCTTTACAACTTGGTTGTCAGGTATTTTCTCTCCCAAGTTAAAAGATGAATTAACAATATCGGAAAGTCTAGCATAAAATTCATCAAAAATTTCTTTTTCATTCATTTTGATAGTTTCAAATTGAGTGGTGAGGTTTTGGAGTTTCAAAGCTTTAACGACACTTGTACCTTCGTGAGTGAGTTATAAAATATCTCAAGCTTCTTTAGCGGTCTCACACGTCATAATGCGTCGAAATTCATCCGGTGTGATAGTGCTAAACAAGGCATTTAAACCACGAGAATTAAAATTAGAAAGTTTAAATTTACCCTCACTCCATCTATCGGCCGGTTTGGGAACACGCTCATTATCTACTAACTGAGTAAGTGGGGACCACCCGTTAACAACAGACATCCAAACTCTCTCGTCGATAGATTTTAGTGCCGATTTCATACGCCCTTTCCAATACGCGTAATTAGAACCGTCGAAAATAGGAAATTTTGAAAATGGAGAAAATTCCATTTTAGCCAAAAATTATTTAAAGGATCTTTAACGAAATAATTTGTCGCTTTGGCTCTGATACCAATTTGAAGTCGCCCGAAGGACCCCGGTTTTTAATTTCTTGAAAAATAGAGTTCATTACAAAGTAATAATTTCCTTTTTACGAAAAAGATACGGAAGCGTAAAGAGGTGATGGTTCACAACATAAAAATAACAAATTTTAATTTCTTAACAAATTAAAATTAAACCAAGTGAAATTAACTCATAACACACACAATTCAAATTTCACTTAAACCAAGTTAATTAATCCAAGTCCTAGAATTTGCCTAAGTCATATTTATTAATATTTCCAAATTAGGCCAAACCAGTTTTAACAATAAACCTGAATTAAATAAACAATTACCCAAATTTAATTAGCACCCAATTAAATTAAGTGTGACAATTAAAACCATTTTTATCTTGAATTATCCTAAGCATGAGTTCTAAGTTATTATGCAAGATAAAAATAAATCAATCACACTACGCCGCGATGTACGAGGAAAAACTCAAGACGTGAAACAACCTCGGACGGCCCTAGCCTCAAATTCACTAAGTATGGAATTTACAATTACAAGACAAAAGACTTACATCACAAGACTCGATCCCTCTCAAGCCTCGACGCTCCTTCTTATAAACACATCCACTTAGGGAATAACCCCGGAGCTCCACCGCGGTCTCAGAATCCACCGATCGAACTTTATGTGGTCACTGTCACCCGAACTAGGAGCCTTTCTCCAAGTGGGTAAATCACGAAAACCTCTTCTTCTTTGTGGGATTTAGAAGCAAACCCAAACTTCTCTTCTTCAATGGTGTAGAGAAAATCGATGCCAAAACTCCAAGCAAGATGTATATATATATGAACTTGGATAAACTAAACTATGGGTGTAAACTAAAGTGTATAATGATTTTTCCTTGAAAATTGACACTTTAAAACAATGAACTTTTCCCTAAAATAATTTTTCTCTCAAACACTCTCTAGAGGTTGGTAGGATATGAAAAGTTAAGTTAGAAAAAGTTATTCCCGCACGTAGATATTCAGCAAAAAGATAGTGGGGTAAAACAAGTGGGAAAGTGGGCAAAACTGCTCAAAACTGCCAAAAAACCTGTTCCCGCCAAAACTCGTTCGAACGACATTTCGTTCGAACAACATTCTCGTTCGAACGAGTCTTCTAACGAAGTTCCAGTATGAACTCGTTAGAAACTCGTTGGAAATATCGTTAGAATGACCATATCGTTCGAACGACATTTCGATCGAAGTTCCAGTATGCCATAATGGGAAGTCTTTGGCAATCTCGTTCAACCGACTTGTGGTTCGAACGACAATCTCGTTCGAACGAACTCACGGAGTGTTCAAAAATTCTTTTAAAGCCCAGAAACTTTTATATACTTTATATATATAAATTTTAATAGAAAACATTCTGAAAACAAAACACAGTTTTAAAAACCTAACACCCAATATAAACCGTTCCAAGCTCCTATATATATATATATGTAATGCATTCATACCTTGGGAACAAGGAACCATTATTGATGACGTAGAAACGAGGCACTTAAACTTGGCATTTTGATGAAGCTTTATACACTTGGCCGCTATGTCTTCAACAAACACGTCATAGGCTTGAAAGATGATCAATATACTCTATCCTATGACTCAAACGTTTTTGTCCAGAATTGAGTAAAAACTACAAAGGACTCAATTGGAAATTTGCATCCTTACAACAGTAGATATAAATATGCACCTTTTAGATTAAATCAAATTTATTGAGAATGATAACCTCGTAGACCTTTTAGTTTTCAAAACATACTGATATTTTTTATTTTAATAAGTATACATTTTTATTTTGTATATAATATACATGTTGTTAACTTCAGTTCTCATCAAAATCAAAACCATCTTTTTACTTTTTTGTTTCTCCCCTACATTTATTTATAATTAAGGAAACTTAATGAACAACCACATGACCAATATACAAATACAATTATATATTTTTATTTTTATTTTGTATGTACTTATCGTTGCTAACTTTCTGTTGCAGGAGGAGGGGATGCGCAGTGGCGGAGCGACGAAGTTGATGCTCAGCGGAAGGGTTGATGAGAAGCGATGACGTGGTTAATGAGCAGTGGCGAGTTGATGCTGCAGAGGGGGAGGTGGCGAAATGAATTAAGATTTTTTATTTTGAGTGGAGTATATGTTCTTTATTGGATGTATGTTATGTGTGATAGGATGTATTTTAATTTTAGTGTAACTCCATGATACTATACCCAATAAAATAATCATACATTGCATTTTATAATATAGCTAATAAAATAATAACTTTAGGGTGTTTTTTATTTTGAATGGAGTATGTGTTTGTTTTGTTTTAGGGAATAAACGATTAAGATTTTTTTTAATATTTTTATTAGCAATACTAATACTAATATTGTTAATAATATTTTAAACATATGTTTGACTGTACGGATATCCGGTAAAATGGATACTCCGCATCGGATACGGATTATCCATGTTGGAACTAGTACTATCCGTATCCGTATCCGTTTTCTCGGATATTTTTATAGAGTATCCATATTCGTATCCGTTTTCATTTCTTCAGATAAATATCCGCAAATTCGGATTCGGATATCGGACGGATGCAGATTTTTGAATATCCGTTTACAGCCCTAAAAGTAGGTTAAATCAGAAAGCTATTACCTATCTCGACCAAGCCTCTCTCCTCTAGTTGCTCTCGTAATATTAGCCTCACTATAATCTCTTGTCCACCTTTCTTTCTTCACGTCTCAGCTTCCCCTCTAGCTTCCTCAACGCAGTTCAGCTCAGTGCCTATTGATTCTAATAGTGACGTGAGGTAGTGCAATATTTGTGACGTGTGTTATTCTATATGACACACTCACCCTTAGTGTTACAAATCGAATGAATATGCACACTTTTGATATCTTAAATATCAGTAGCAAATCTTATGTTCATTTCTTCTGTTTAAATCAAGTTATCTTGATTTAAAACTATTTTCAGCAAACTTTCTTTTCAAAAATTACAACATTCAAATTTGATCTAATATGTACACAAGAATCAGTGTCAATGTGAATATTAGTGTATAGTGTATGAACTACAAGTGATATGCAATGATGTATCACAGTTCCTGAAATATCACTAAGATTATGTAACAAGAATAGTCCAGTAAGCATATACAATCTAGCAATAAACAAAATAATATATGACTTTAAATATATAAACAATTCAAACACAAAGTCAAATATTAACAAACTGTTTTAAATGTGAGTTTAGATTAAACCAGATTTAATCTAACACCCTACCAACAGTCTTAACAGTTCTTACAGTCCAATATTTCGAAACAGTTCTTGTCCATGTCTAAATAGTTCAATAGTTCCAGTTTCAGTCGAAGTTCAAGAATAATCAAGTTCAGGTATTAGGTCAAAAGGGATAGTCCAAATATTAATTATTTTACGAATAGTTCCTCAATGGTTTTAGGTTTAAATCAGATATAACCTTATTAAGCCAAACTTTCTTCGATATGATTTAAAATAAATTATTTTAAATATCAACTTTGAATAACCACAACAACCAAGAATATACACAAATGTGATTTGGGTGTGAATTAATGTTCAAACAAACACAAAAAGAAGATAAAAAATATCTACCAGATCCAAACTATTTCAATACACAGAACGTGTAAAACCGTGTGTAAAGTGTAAGAAAACACTCTAACAAACATGCAACAGTTTTATCAATACTTCTCGACAAAAGCTACACACATAAAAAAAAAATTGTATGTGTAGTTATATAAACAGAAATCTCTAACAAACTAGAAATTATTTACAATCTAAACATCTAGATCTAAGAACAAAAACAGAGATGAACACGAGAATGGTGTAAATCAATGTGTGTAGTGATTCTAAACACTAATCGGCCCACAAAAGCAAGAAATCATTGAGAATGACCCGAAAAAAGAAATAAACAACAAGTGTATGATTGTATGTGACAAGGTGTTTAAAATCATATATGAACAACATATTTAAGAATATATTTGACAAAATAAGAGATGAGAGGATTTTTCACTTTAACAAATCATATCAACAATATACACAAAAGTGAAATTATTTGTTGTTCTTGAATAGTGGATCACAATATTAATAAAAGGTTTTGTAAATTTAAAACCTATTGTAATATGTATTTTGAAAATAGGACAACAAACATTTTATTTATAGTTTTAATCCCTATTTTTTAATAATGTCACTCACACAAATCCATTTTTATAAAACATCAACTAATCACAGCATAACACATGTCCCCTTAATTTAAAAATATGGACTAAAAATGAAAACGAAATGTTTGGTGTTCTATATGCATAATCAATATTATTAAAAGTCCTAAATGTACATAATTTATATTAAAATAATAGCAAGCCCTAATAAAAGAGTTCTAAACAAATTTGAAGAGATTTCAACTAAAAACACAAACAAATTGCCTCATTATTTGTGGTGTATTAATTCTTCACTCTCTCTCTCTCTCTAAAAATGAATTTGATAGAGGTTCGGTGCAAATTTTATTTTTCCCGGATGATAAAAATGAGGACCCAAAGGTCTCAATTTATAGAGAACTAAAGTATGTGTTGATTGGTTATACAAGACATCACAAGGATTGAACATAACCAATACAAGCCGTAGATAAGATTTAACTGAATGAATCATAAAGAAACACAAATCTGTAGTTTAAATGAATGACACCTTGCAGCCAACTGGGGCCAACTCAAACAAATAAAACGTGGCTGACGGTTTTGATTCTTTGAAAAATGAAGCCGCTTTTAAATAAGCGAAATACTAGTTTTAAAAACGTTGGTTTGTAAGACAAAAATCGTGGGCCAAGGTCAAATACTATGGCATCGTATTTAGTTTAAACAGACATTTACAAAAAGTAGTGACCCTAAGCGATGATGTTCATACAATGTCAAACCCAAGATAAATTCGTGTACACAATGGCATGGCAACAGACAAAAGTATCTTGAAAGGTCAAATCGGCACAAATTGGGGAACACGCCAAAAACTAATGGTTGAGGTCTATATGACCTGCTATGGGTAAAATTTACAAAAATGGATGTAGCCTATCTGACATTAAATCGGCAACACACATGTATTCCATTTGATAAAAAATATAGGCCACGCATATATGAACAATATAATACAGTATATAAATAATATAGTATACATACAAACATATACTCATTTACGCAAAATAATTTAAAAACAATTTAAGCTTCAAAATTAATTTTGAAATTTATTTTCAAAAAATCTTTAATCAAATAAATAAAATTCAAATTATATTTTAAACTGTTTTAAAAATTCATTTTGAATAAAAACAACACATAATGGGATGCATTGCGTGATGTGGTGTAGAAATATATCCTATGAGACAATGTGAATAGGTGTGAGAGACTACCTTCATTGTGTGGAAGAATTCTGAATTAATGTAGGCTTAAGTGGAGAGTTTGGCAGAGGTAGCTAGACACGACATAATTACAAAAAAAATCTTGTCAAAATTCAAGTCCAACTAAATGAAGGGATATATAGCTAAAGTATAAAGAACAAACCCTAGGAGTGCTCTATATAGGTCCTGTAAACTCCCCCATTTGACTAATTTTGACAAAACCCTCAAGAACATCAAATGATATACTAAAAGTAAAAATTCCTAGAATTTCCTATACAAAAATGTTTCTAACTACCCAGAAAAGAAAATACTTAATAACTAACGACCGACGAGAAAACCTGTAAACGATAAATACCCTTTCTACAGAGAAATCAAGTTAGTAGCACTTGTTATACATTTATTAAAAGACATAAATAAATGTTCAGGAAAAAATAAGACAAGATAATATGCATGAAAGAATATCAACACACTAAATAGGAATATGTACTCAACTCTCCCCCATTTTGACTAAATTGGACAATGGTGAGAAATTAACATATGAAAATGTTTATAAACTGTCAATAAACGTCTCCTACATTAAACATGGTTTAATAACGATATATTTCTCCTAAAACCTCAGAGATCTAGTAATCAGAAGTCAAAATAAACATATTTTAGTTATCAAGTACTACCATCAACCTTTCAAATCTAGATTCATCTAATGGTTATGTAAAGAGATTAACAAGTTGTTTATATGTTGAAATATGTTCTATGATAAGCTCTTTCGATTCTACCAACTCTCTGAAAAAGTGATGTGTTATGTTAATATGTCTAGTCCTACTATGTCGGACAGGATTTTTAGCTTTGCAAATAACACACTCATTATCGCGGTATGAGTCAACTTTGGACTCAATTATACCATAATTGATAACATTTATTTAATCCAAATTAGCTGCGCCAGCAGCAATATATTCCGATTTGGTAGTAGATAAAGTCACACTAGTCTACTTTTTACTAATCTATCCTACAAGGTTCTATCCTAAATAGTAACAACCACCCGAGGTGGATCGATAATCATCTGTGCTACTACCCTAATCCGCATTCGAATATCCAATTATCTCACATGATGAGTCATTGGTATACCAGAGTCCATACTCAATTGTGCCTTTGACGTATTTTAAAATATTTTTAGCACAAATAAAGTGAGATTCCTTTGGATTGGATTGAAATCGTGCACAAATACATATGGCATATACAAATATCAGACCTAGAAGTAGTTAAGTACAGCAAACTACCAATAATACTATGGTATAAGGTAGGATCTACATCAGTGCCACTTTTAGATTTTGTTAACTTGTTTTTTATGGCCATAGGTGTAGACGATGTTTTAGCATTTTCAAGTTCAAATTTAACAATTAAATCCTTAACATATTAAAACTACGATATAAACAAGCCATCACTATGTTGTTGGATCTAGAGTCCTAGGAAATACTGTAACTCCCCCATAAGTGACATTTTAAATTCACTGATTGTGTCTTTTAAAAACTTACTAAATTCGTTTTGAGAGGTTGACCCAAAAATAATATCATCTACATACATCTGAGCAATTAAAAGTCATTTTTATTAGACTTCTTAATAAATAAAGTTTGGTCCACATCTCCTCTAACAAAGCCATGTGAACATAAGAAAGCAGTTAAGCATTCGTACCAAGCCCAGGGAGCTTGTTTATAACCATATAGGGCCTTTTTAAGTCTGTAAACACGATTAGGGTGTTTAGGATCTTGAAATCCTTTGGACTTCTCAACGTAAACCTCTTCAGGAAGAATACCATTAAGAAAAACTGATTTAAAGTCCATTTGAAACAACTTTAATTGTAAGTGACATGCAATAGCTAGAAGTCATCTCACTGATTCAAGATGCATTACCGGGGCAAACGTCTTGTCACAATCTAGATCTCATATTTGAGAGTAACCCTGAGCAATACGTCTAGCCTTGTTTTGGACCCTTTTCATCGATCTTACTCATTTTGTACCGATTAATTAAATATCTTTGGGCCTTGTAACTAGATACCAAATGTCATGATCTGTGAAGTGAGTTAGCTCCTCTTGCATTGCGTCAATCCAATAAGAATCACAAAGTGCCTCATCTACTGATTTTGGTTCCACGAGAAATACAAAAGCAGTCAAATGAGCTACTTGATGTAATTGATTCCTAGTCTGCACAGGTGCATAGATATCTCCCATAATTTCTATGGAGGTGAAGACACCACATTTTAGGACCCCCTAGGTCTCTCCTTAGGTCCCTAATGCCTCCCCATTTCACTACAAACCCTAGGTCATACTCCAAGTGCTAATTTAGATACCATTGGGTACTCCCAAGCCCTATTTAACTCTGATTAACTCTAACGCCATAATAAAAGCTCAATGAATATTAGAAGGGCTCTGAATCCCCTTTCCAAAGATTCTCCCCGTGCACGAATCGACATAACAATTCGGATGAACGGATTATTTTACCATTTAAAATCGATCTCGAGGTTTAACCATAATCAACTTCATCGTCAGAGCAAAATCTCTTTAAATTCTCAAAGTAAACTAAAATCCCTTCCCAACGGTCCACCTTGTTCACGAAACGGCATAACTATCAGGACAAATGATCTGTTTTCCCCCGAAAATCAATCTAAAGGCCATCAGGCACTCCCGAGCCCCAATTTGACACCAATCAACTTTATCATCAGAGAAAAAGATTTAAACCCCTTTCCAACGGTCTTCCCTGTGCACTAAACCGCATAACCATTCGGATAAACGATCTTTTTGCCCCCAAAAATTGATCTTGAGGCCACCGGGCGCTCTCGGCCTTTATTTGACCAAGGTCAACTCTTCATCTCGAATGAGACTAAATAAATCTTTAAAGGTCACTGAATACCCTTTCTAATGGTCTTCCCCGTGTGCAAATTAGCCTTACGGTACGGATGAACGACGCATTTTACTTCGAAAGGTCACAGGGCGCTTTCGGGCCTCATTTGACCAAAGTCAACTTTTTGAACCGATTCAGTCCCTTTGAAATGTCGAAGTACCTCGCATAACCTTTCCAACGAATTACGTTCTACGATAGTTTTTCTAAAAAAATCTTCATGAGACTATCGATTGGCAGGTCCGTTTCCCTGCCTATTAGTAGTGCGTCTAGGGTTAGCTGCCAATTGGCAGGGAGCTAAGATGATCGGCACCCCCTTACCCTATAATATAAGGAATGGCCTCACTCCCAAAGCACACCTAGGATCCATCAATATCAGTGATCTTAACAACATTCTCTTGCAATCAGCGAAGTTTCCTTGTGTGAAATGCCTTTCCATCTTTCATTCCCATCCCTTTCCTACCCAATTTAGCAAAATATCATTCTCTTTCATCTAATATTCATCTCAACACTCAAGAGATTTCATCAAGGATCAAGATCAAGCCTCAAATCTACAAAGAAGGTCCAAAATCCTTCTCTCTTTAAATTCCTTATTTTCGTATTAGTTACCTAAATTCTTAATCTAGCTTTTAATTTAGTTCATACATATTAATATCTCATCCTTTATTAATTATATTGCACATACTTTATTTTATATAAAAACAACAAAGAAAAAGAGGGTTACATCTATAAATTCCAACGGCATTATCCACCATAATTTTCCAAAATTTAAAATACATTTTCTACACACACATAAATAATAAATTATCATTCGAATCTATGGGATAAACCCCAGCCTTATGCCTCATGCGAAGTACGTGGACTTTGATGCCTTTATAGGCTACGTAGGCGTTTCGGGTTAAAATCCAAGACTCAAGTCCAATTTCTCAATTTTCTAATTTTCGCATTTGTCTCCTTTTCATCTATACATTATTTTAATATATATCATATTTGTGATCCTTTTTGGCATTTTATCCTATATATATTATCATTTCATCATAACGATCAATAGTTTGATAAACACACACATCGTATTTTCTAGATATTTTTTTGGGAACATTCCTTTGGATGACCTCACTCTATCTTTTCCATGATATGAGTTGGGTGATTCCAATCTCCATTTATATATATACATACGCACACACAGTTCACATAGAAATTAAGGAAAGTAGTAACACAAGCCAATGAGAGATCGAAAGGGCGGGATGGATGCCTAAAACCTTTCCATTTCGTATCTTAACCCCCGAACCTACGAACTATTGCTTTTGTAAACATCAATTTGTCTTTGATGCCGCTCTCTCGAGGCGGCGACATGTTCTTTTGCCTATTTTGTGAAAAATAGGTTGGAGAATCCATCTCTTTACATTCACCCCACACCGATGACAGTCGAAGCGCTCTTAGATAAAGCAGGGCGCGAAACCTTTTTTCCTTCCCTCCCCCTCCCCCCCCCCCCCCCCCAAGAAAGAGGAGAAGGGTAGAGATCCCGAGATGGCCATAATGGCAACTCCTCTGGGGACTTTCATTCATAAGAGGGCTAGACTATGTTTGTATAGGTGTTATTGTTTTCTGCTTGTGTGCATAGGAACCTACATGTATGTTCCTTTTTTTCTCCTTTGTTATTTATTGCATATATATACATGATGCTTATATCACATCTCACTCACACATTTGTAATTGTTCTCCATGTACACTTCACACTACTTACACGTAGCTTCACTTATATCCACACGTTATACACACCACTTAGAATATCCATGCTTAGGTGTCACCAACACACACCTCCACTTATCACATTTGTATATATCCAACACACACCTCCACTTATCACACATCACTTGTAGTTGATCCATGCTTAAGTTCACTACCACACACTCACTTGTAGATATTCACACATCACTCACTCTCACATATCCATGCTTAGTATAATCTTCATGCTCCATGTTAGATTTACTATTTAATACATGTAAATCCTTCCCTATTAGTACAATGCTCATCATGCTAAATAAAATACTCTCTCCATAATATGTTAATCATGCATTTTGCACACTACAACACCAAAGAACATGGCTATTGACCAAATTTTGTCCCGTAATTGGGGGTCAATTTGTGATGGGCGCTGGTCTGATAGGTCGTAGTTAGCCTAAGAGATATGACTCTTACCTTCCATTGACCAAGTACCTTCAACGTATATCGAACAGTTCCCTCCACATCATACTGCTTGACCGAAGTCATGACTCGAGTTATATAGGAGGGAACTCGCTCACGTACGTCGAGTATATCGAATTTGATCTCACACGTACCGTCCCCATGACGTATATAGTGAGGAAATTCACGTACACTCGGGTATATCAAATGGCTTATCTACACACACCAATTGCCCTCAAAAGCAAGACGTATATCCTGGAAGTCATGTCAAAGGGGGGAACCCTTCCAATTGATCCAACAATCGCATACCCACATATAGGCGCCAAACCTAGGTCACTCATATTTAGTTTGCCGGTTACTACTCGAAACTCTTTCAAAATAATGGGTCGACATGCAGCCCAAAGTTTCGAGCGATTTTGTCTTTTTTAAAAATAGGACCCTGTCCATGAGCCTGGTAACAAGTCCAACCATGTTTTACATATTTTTCAAACTCGATTTTCCCAGGCTCAGGTCCCGTTTGACTTTTTTTTACATTTAGGTAAACCTAATACAAGTGAGAACATAATAATTGTAATAATAAACATGTTGAGACCCTTTTTCTCATTTTCCCTCTTTCCTTACCAAAATGATCAAAAAAAAAATTCCCTCCTTTATCAAAATACCAAAAATATTTTTCCTCCTTTTTACCTAAAACATTTTGTCCTCCCCTTTTCTAAAAATGTCAAAAATATTTTCCTCCATTTTCAATAATAACAGTTTTCCCCATTCTATTTCAAAAATAAATCTGAATCTTTCTCCTTCTCATGACAACAGCATACTCGACCCTTATCATGGCTCCACATTGGCTTCGGTCTTCAATTGAACCTCCCCGAGGATTCATCAGTTCCTTTACTACTTTCTTCGAGTCCGAAATTCACCTTCACCCACTTTCCATGGAGAATGTCGACCAAGTATTGAATGTGTAGCCAGATTTGATGACTGTCCTAGACCAACTCACTACCAAGATTGACAACCTTCAAATCGAGGTTCATAAGATGCAATAAAATCATGTCCCTATTCCTGAAGAGCCTGAAGTCCTCTTCCCTCGCGATATGGGTCTACCGACACCTAAGCATATTTGGGTCCCCGAGGAATATCAACATGCTCCATGTGACCCTCCTGCTAATGGGCCACCGCCAGCTCAGCTCCCTATGCCGAATCTTGCCCATCCAGGGGCTAACCTACCCATAACTTTTGATCCAAAGGAAGAAGAGTTAAACAAGGTCAAGGAGAACCTTAATATGTTAACCAAGAAGTTTGACCAAGTCATAATCTTAGGGAACTACATAGATTACACCCATATGTCTCCCTATCCTAAAGCAAGGTTGCCAAAAAAGTTCAAGATGCATAACATCGAGAAGTTCGGGGGTAGTGGACCCCCAATTATTCATCTTCAAATTTACCACCAAGCCATGAATCACGTAGGTGCCTCTGAGGAAATAATGGAACAAATGTTCCAACAGACTTTAAAGGACAATTCTCTTCGTTTGTTCTTATCTCTTGAGGACTCTAGGATTTGCAATTGGGAGGATATTGCCAGTGAATTCATGTCACAATACAAGTATAACGAAGAGTTGGAGGTTACCCGTCATGATTTATAACTTCTCAAATAGAATCTCAGGCAATCTATCAGTAACTTCATAGAAAAGTGGAGAGAGAAAGAGGCCACCATGACCAATCGGCCTTCTGAAGAGGTGAAAATCAGTATTGTAAAGAAGAATTTCTTACCCCATGTTCGAGCGAAGATGGGTGGAAAGTACTACCCCTATTTTTGAGCCCTTAGGGAAGTAGTAGTGCAGATAGAAGAAAGTACTGCCAAGATAGAAGTTGAGCCGAAGAAAGTATTTGGATAGTTCACTCCCAGAAAGTATGAGAAGCAAGCCAATACCTCAGTTTCAACCACTGTTCTAAAAAACCCGCCTAGGCTCCGCCTAGGCACGCCTAGGCTTAAGGCTTGGGAGAAACGCCTCGCCTTAAGATTTTCACGCCTTATTCTTGGTAAAACCCTTAAGGCGCACTTTTTTTTCTAAAAACAACAATGATTTAGTGGAACGAAGTCACCTTTTAAAGAATTTATTTACAAACCGGACCATTATCTCATCCAAAATAATCAAATAGTATTTTAATTTGCATATATTCAGACATATTTTTATGATATGTGCAATTTTTGTATTTTAATAGCCTTATTATGGTTAAAAAATATTAAAATATATTAAGAAGGCCTAAACGCCTTTTCACGCCTTTTTACGCCTAGGCCAGCCTAGGCTTCTAAGGCTTAAGGCTTGGCCTCCACTCCTCAATCACGCCTCGCGTTTTTTAGAACCTTGGTTTCAACCATTAATAAGATCTCTTAGACTGCCACTTCTTGGGCACCAGAAAGCCGCCTTGATCCAGTCAAAAAGGAATACATTGAGCTTCACGCTCCCCAAAGTTTACCAAGTCCTTTTAATCCAAAATATTATCAAGCCATTAGACCCTCATCCATTACTAAACCCACTTCCCAAAAATTTCAAACTAGATGCCCATTGTAATTTTCACCAAAGTTTTGGCCATACCACTTATCAGTAATCCAAGGTCTGATTGACCGGGGTATCATCACCCCACCAACCAATCCTAAATCAGACACTACCCATAATCCACTCCTAAATCATGAAAATGCCATCTTCCTAGAAGAAGACCCAGAAGTTGATCCATCTACGCAGATCATACCCAGTATATCACCCATCATACCCATATACTCCCCTAAACTCTTCTAAGTTTTCCCATATTTCCGCTTACATCCTACATGTTTTTTCGAACAGTCTCTATTACTCCTTACAAGAGCATATATTGATGTTCGTACACGTTTCGAGGGGAAAGATGTGGAATTATCTACAGTATTGAAATAGCTTTTAGAGTTCGGGAAGAAATTGCCCTAAAAAATAACCATTAACTACCAGAGATTCAGTACGCTATTCTTGGAAGCTAAAAAATGGGCTCGAGAGTCAAATAATTAGGTGGTACCTACCGATGAAGTCATCTTGGATGATGCCGTTCAGATCATGGTAGACTAATTCTGAAAAATCGATGAAATTTACAACATATCTGAGCTACTTGATGCTTTGAAACTATAAGGGCGCCTGGTCCCTTCACTTTTACATATCCCCATTGAGTGGGATGATCTATATGAAGAGGTCATGGAAGTTATGGAGTGTATTGACTTCTCATGGAAAGATGATTTCATTGCCATCGGATAGGGAGATGAATTTGATAGTTCAGATGAAGAGAAGAACCCATAAAAGATTAGCCCAATAGTCAGTATATGTGGAATGATATCATTTAAGGAGATTCTAGGAGAAATAAAAAAGGTGTCTGAATAGCCCGAGATAGGTGAAGAAATGGGGTTTTTATTTTTTCCCTCTTCTGTGAACCATATGACTAGATAAAGGAGTTATTACCAAGTTCCAAACCCACAATCATCAGCAATCGATAAGGAAAAGGTGATGAGAAACTTCCTATATTGGAAATAACCCTCGAGGAGAGTAAGATCCTCAATCAGTTTAAGAAAACCCAAGCTAACATCACTCTGTGGGTACTCTTTATGTCTTCTCAAATGCACCGGTATACCTTGATCAAACTACTTACCAGTTCCACAGTCCCTCCTTCTACCACGCCAGAAGAAGTAGTGAATTTGATCGGATCTCTAACCTCTACTAGAATGCTCTCCTTTTTTGAAAAAGACATCCCTAATTTCTGTCCAAACCATATATATTCTCTCAATATCTCTGTCAAAGTCATGGAAAAGACCATCCCACTTTCGCTTATCGATAATGGATCAGCTCTTAATGTTTACCCATTAATAACCCTCAATTGCCGGGGATTAAAAGTGAGCGACCTTTCTCCAACCTCTACCACGATGCACTCTTATGATAATACTCGTCGAGAAGTGATCGGATCAATAAAGCTTACAATAGGGGTTGGCCCTATAAATCTTATTACAAAATTCCAAGTCATCAACATCTCGACTTGTTTCAATGTGTTGCTCAGACGATCCCTCCATTAGAAATTAAAGTTCTTCGCCAATGGGCAGGTCATCACCATCTTGGGAGACAATAATAATACTGAGAATACAAGCACCAATAATTCGGTACTAGAGATACAGTATGGGGGAAATGATATGCTTCTGTCAGGTTTTTGAGTCGAACAACTTTCGCGCCTAGCAAGGGATGATTTCAAAGATACGGTTTGTCCAGAACACAACCCTCATGGAAATGTTAATGTGATATAAATGTTCAAGAACATGCACTTCATGTCCGTACTGGGGCTGGAACGACGTCAATAGGGAATACTAGAACCCATAGTATTGAAGAAGGCCTTTCCTCCTTGTGGCATGGGTTATCAGCCATCAACATAAGAACTTGAAATGCTCTGCTAACCTCGATTGCAGAGAAGTCTAGAAAGTATTAATACTGTCTCAAGAGATTCCATGAACAGAAGATTCATCAAGGAAGGTGAAGATTTCCCTTTTTGCGCTTCCCGGAACTATAGTATGATCATGTAGATAAGAAAATGAAGCTAAGAATGGAGATATTTTTCCAAGATAACTCATGGTCCAAAAGTTCCCAACATCATATGAGACCACTCTTTGAGAAGACCATAGTTGCTACCAGATATTCCTAGGGAAGTGACTCTGAGGATTCATTCAATATGCATACACTGGACTCTGTATGGTCCACTCAAGCACTACATCATCGAATCCACCCGCTTGATCAAAGCTACTGATGAACCTCTCATCAACTAGCATGCTACACCAGTTTTGCTCGCTGAAATATAACCCAACCCAAATGTTCATACTATTTCCTCTTATTTTATAATTACTCCCTGTTCTAATCATAATGTAATCGAGACCTCCTTCGATGAAATAAATGAAGATTTTGAGTATCTTGATGTGTCATACATTAATTGTCTTGATTCTAATCAAACCCTTGATGATGATGATTTTGAAACTGAATAATTATTAACTAATCTTAATAAAGTTAACAACAAACAACATTACCGCGTTCAAGTTAATGAAGATGAAACCATTGTTATTAATCTTGGTTTCGGTATCCAACAGTGCAAGATTAGGACAGGGTCTACCCATGATGAGCAAGAGCGCGTACAACTTAAAGAATTATTGATGGAAGTTGTGGATGTCTTCATATGGTTCTACAATGACAAGCCCATCATTAATCCCAAGAACGCTCAACATGATATTCTGACTCTCCCTGAATGCAAATCGACCAAACAGAAACTGCGAAAACTCTGCACCGAATGGTCACTCAAAGTTAAGGAAGAGGTGGTCAAACAGTTGAAAGTGGATTTCGTTCGTGTAATCGAATATCCCACATGGCTAGCTAACATCGTAACCGTGTCAAAATTCAAATGAAAGGTTTTCATGTACGTTGATAACCAAGATTTGAAAAAAGCCTCTCCAAAGGATGATTACCCTCCACCCAATATCGACATGATTGTAGATAATACAACTAGTTATGCTCTCAAGTCATTTGTTTATGGTTTTTCAGATACAACCAGATCAAGATGCACCCAGATCATCAAGAGAAAACCCCATTCATCACCCTTTTGGGAACCTTCTGTTACACTATTATGCCATATTGGTCTAAAAAATAAACAGGGGCTACCAGAGGACTGCCATAACCATCTTGCATTATCTAAAATACAAACAAGTCAAGGTCTATGTGGATGATATGATTATCATGTCTAAGACTCTAGAAGGTTATGTTACTGCTCTTGGAAAGTTCTTCGAGTAATTACGGCGATACCATATTCGACTTAACCCATAGAAATGTGTCTTCAAAGTTACCAAAGGAAAGATCTTGGGATTCATGGTTAGTGAAAAGGGGATTGAAGCAGATCCTATCAAACTAAAATCCATACTAGAAAATACATCACCCCGAATGAATAAGGAAGTTCGGGGGTTCCTCAAAAAATTGCAGTATATCATTCGGTTCATCAGTCAAAGGACTTCTATCTATGAAACCATCTTCAATCTCTTTCAAAAAGATTAAATTAAGGTTTGGAACGAAGCTTACCAGGAGGCCTTTAATTGAATAAAAAATATGTAACCCAACCTTCGATACTTATACTACTGCAGCCTGGTTTACCCCTACTCTTATATGTGAGTGTAACAGAAATCGCAATTATGGCTTTACTAGCCCAATACCTTGAAGAATCTCGCAAAGAGAAAGCCATTTACTACGTCAATTGCAAGTTGGCCGGGTATGAAGTTAACTACACTATCTTGGAGAAATCACGCGTTGATCTTATCTGGGTTACCGAAAAATTATGACACTACATCAAACTTGTGTCCCGAATAGATTCTATCAAATACGTGCTCGAGAAACCTTCTATATCTAGTCAAATGGTCCAATGGTTGATGCTACCATTCGAATTTCAGATCATGTATGTCTCGCAAAAAGCCATAAAAGTAAGAACCACCTCTAACTACCTCGCTGACTACCCTATGGAAGAAGCTGATGTCTGGATATCTTAATTACCGAATGAAAATATCCTTTGCAACCCCCAAGAAGACCTTCGGTGGCAAATATTCTTTGATGGTGCTTCCAACAAGAAAGGGTATGGCATTGGAACACTCATAATTGCCCCTAATGACTCTCACAGTCCCATTGCCATTAAGATGGATTTTCCCTGCACCAATAATATGTCCGAATACGAGGCATGCAAGGTAGGCCTCTAAATTTCTCTTAAGAAAGGAATTTGAGACCTAGATGTCTGCGGGGATTTAGACCCCATCATCGGTCAAGTACTTAAAAGTTGGAAAGTCAATGACGAGAAACTCTTACCCTTCCATGCCCACCTAGAACAGTTGGCCTCCCGATTCCAAGATATGACCTTCCATTACCTACCCCGAGAAAAGAAAAACTTAGTCGATGCCCTTGCTACCTTAGACTACATGGTTGACATGCCCGAAGGAATAATAATGGCCCCCTTCGTAGTCCAAATGCAAGTTAAACCAACCCACTGCAATCACATTCAGTTAGTCACAGAAAAAGATCATGATACATTCAATTGTTGGTACTACGATAGTTGGATCCTACTAAAGCATGGTAAGTATCCCCCAAATTCTAACAAGAAATATCGAGAGACCCTCCGCAAACTGGCTACCCAGTACACTATCTGTGGTGAAGCACTGTTTAAGAGAAATTTTGATGGAACCCATTTACACTGCATCGAAGGGGATGACATTAAAGAGATGATGCAAAAAATCCACAGCAGGGAGTGAGAACCCCATATGAATGGCCATATGCTCGCCAAGAAGATCATTTGACAGGTTATTATTGGACTACCATGGTTCAGGATTGCGTCACCTATGTTTGGAGATGTCTTAAATGCCAGCAGTTTTCTAACCACTAACACTTGCCCCCACGAGAATTGTACAACATGACTTCTCCCTGGCCGTTCTCCACATAGGGCATCGACATCATAGGGAAAGTTACACCCAAGGCCTCTAACGTACATGTATTCATCTTGGTTTCCATCTATTACTTCACCAAATGGGTCGAATCTGATTCATACGCAGTTCTGAATGCAAAAAAGGTGGCCAAGTTCATGCAAAAAAATATCATCTACCGATATGGGGTCTTGCATGAGCTAATAGCAGACAACGGATTATATTTTGAGGAAAAGTCACAAAAGTGTTTGAAGAATATGGGATCCAAATACATAAATCTTCTCCCCACTGACCTCAATCCAACGGTATAGTCAAAGTCACTAATAATAACCTCAAAGTAATCATCAGCAAGATTATTGAGAGTTACTGTGATTGGGCCGATCGAATCCCTTACACCCTCTGGGGCTACTACACTTCAGTTCGAGTATCTATTAGGGATACCCCTTACTATTTGGTATACGACATGGAAGCAATCATACCCATTGAGATGGAAATTCGTTCACTACGCATCATGCTTGAAAGCAAAGTCAGCGAGGAAGACTGGCATTAAAGCCGTCTTAACAAGTACTCACTCTTGGATGAAAGGAGACTGAAGTCTCTATATCATATACAAGGGTACCATCACCAAATAACATGATAATTCAACAAAAGAGTCAAGGATCGTGGTGTTCGAGAAGGGGATTTAGCCCTTAAAGAAATTTTAGAGCCCATCTGGGACGCCAGAGGGAAATTCAAGCCCAATTGGAGTGCCCCTTACATTATGAAGAAGATCCTATCCGGTGGCGTCACTATGCTCACTGACCTCGATGGGGAAGAGATGACCCATCCACTCAACTTGGACCATCTCAAGAAATTCTAGCCTTAATCTCGGTGCACTATGATAGAAAGCACTTTTCAGTATATTTTTGTCGTCATTGCTTGAAAAGTTCCTCTAATCAAAACCTTAAAATTACCTACAAAATATCACAATATCAAGTGTAGAGGTAAGTGTCTCAATCCACATCAACGGGTAAGCTAGAGACAAACTCAATTGTAATTCAATTTTATTTTCTTTTTGTGCTTTTTCACTTTTATATTTTTTTTATCTTTTCAAATATTAAAACAATTGGGTGAGGTGAGGTGTAAAATGTGAGATGAAAAAAACTAACTAAAAAGTGACTAAAAGTGAAAAATAAAGTCTAACACTAAAATAAGAGATAAAGTGAGGTAAATAATTGTGAGAACAATCAAGGAATGGGATTACACCGCAAATTTTAGCTATTCTAATTAATTAATTGAATTAATTAAATTCTCCCAAATTAATATCAAAATTACAAATCAACTCTCGTTGCAAATGTAATTTTAACAGTAACCTTTAAAAAATTAAGTTTAACCCTCCACAAATCTATAAAATAGATCTACACTCCTTTTAATTAATCACCCGCTAGCATCGATTTATTAAAATTTATGTAAATCTAGAAAATAAATTTTAGAGTTGAAATTCAAGGAATAATACCACACTTAAGAAATCCCTATCTTTATTTCGAATCTAAAATGGGTATTATAATTTAGAATTTTGATTTTATCTCGAAAATCATTTACCCTCTCTCGAGGCGTAAATTTAAGGGTGAGGGGTCAAAATTAATATTCAAAGGGAATTTTCAAGTAATCAAACTAATTAAATCAAACTAACATCAAATAATGGTTCACCCCACCCCTTGAAAGGGATTTAGACTAACATAATATCAAACATGATAATCAAATAATTAAAGGCTAATAAAATAAAGTAGAAGAGAAGAACAATCCAACCAAATCTCTTTGAGTGAAATTGGACTCCAATCCTTGAATTTGCGATTTACATCCCTCCAATTTGTGTGATCAAACCAAAATTACATCAACAATTACACTCAAAAATGGATTCTCACTAATTTATTTTTCTCACTAATCTAAAAAAAGTAAAATAAAAATAAATTCTAACCTAAAAAAGGATGTTTCTCTCTCTACAATTCTCTCTACTAATTCCTATTCTCAAACTTGCTCTTCAAATTGGGGTCTTCCATCCTTAAATAGTAGGCATGGAGCATGGGGGTAATTTGGATAGGTTTAATGTGTAAGAGGTGTGTAAGGTGCTGAGATGAGGGTGTTTAGGGAATTATACACACATGTGTGTGGGAAAGGTGTGAGGTAAGGAAGGTACATGGGTGAGGGAATTTGGGTGACAAAATCTGATATGGTTAGAGGGGTAGGGTATACGGGTTAAATTAGTTAAATGGGGGTAGTTTGGGAAAAAGGGGTAAAGTGGTTTAAATGGGTTTAACACATGTGAGTTTAATTAAGTTCACTTGGTCTTTGGTTTGTAACAGGTGAGATCGTGGCTTGGATTTGGGATGGGAAATGGGGTATGGATGGAAATTGTTTTCAGTTTGGGTTGAATACGAAATTGGGTTTGGTATGCGGGTCTGGTGGGTTTTGGGTCGCCAAAGGTGGGCAGCGACAGGTCAGTGCCACCGGGTTGTGGGCGGTTGGCCTCAGGTTGGTGGGGCTATGGTTCGGCCAGAGGTATAAGGTCGGAGGTGGGGGAAGTTTGTTGAGTGAGAGGCTGGATCGTCAGAGTTTGGAGAATCGGTTTTCGGGTATGGGGATGGGGCTAGAGGGGGGATGCATCGGGTCTTGTGGGTTTCGTTCAGTGGAACGAGGTCGGATCAGGTGTGGCGAGTTATGGCCGGATGGGGGTTTGGGCAAGGGGCGATTGGAGGTTGGTTCAGGAGGCGCAGGTAGAGAGTTAGTTGGATTCCGGCGCTGATAAGGGTCGACCAGAGCTTGGGAGCTGGCCGAATATGGGGTAAGGTCTGGTTGGCAAGGGTGCGATTTTGGGCTAGTGGGTATGGAAGCTAAAGAAGGTTGAGGAGTTTGTTTTGGGTTGGAGATGGTGGGTTAAGGTTGGAGGTTGGTTATGGTGGTGGGGGATGAATGAGAAGACGGGTTTGATTGAGAGGTTGAATATGATAGAGGGAGTAGTAGGGTGTGAGTAAGGTGTAGGGTAGTAGGTTGTGGGTGAGAGGTTAGTTTTGTGTGTGTTTAACTTATGACCCCTAAAAAATATCCAACTAAAACTAAAAATAAAATAAAAACAAAATAAAAATTTAACTAGAGTAAAAATAAAAATTAACTAAAATAAGAATGACACGACACGACACGACACGCTATACAAACTCTAAAAAAACTAAACACGACTAAAATAAAAACTATAAAAATAATAAATAATAAATTAAAAATAATAAATAATAAATAATAAATAACAAATTAAAAATAATAAATAACAACAATAAATGAAATAATAATAAACTAACTAAAAATAAGAAAATATAAAAACTACTACACGACGCGCTAAAAACATAAAATCCTAAAAATATATACATGACTCAATAAAATAAAATAATAAAATAATAAAATAAACCCTAAAAATAAAATGACACGAATAAAATAAAATGGAACCAACGAAACACACACGGTTCGGGACAGGTTTAGCCTAGGTTAGGGTTGGCTAGTATACGGGACAAGGGTAATTAGCTCCACATTGCGTACAATTGCCTTGAAATACGTGTTTGGACACCGCAATGTGTATTCAACCTACAAAATACATAATAAAGCGCATAAGACCCAAATTGTCGAGGATTAGCAACTAAAATACGTCTATTCGGGGTATAAATTGTACGCTTTTAGGTGCTTATCACACCACCCCAAACAGAGCGCTGCTAGCCCTCGAGCAATAAGATAGAGAGAAAGAGAAAGATAAGCAACCAGAAGTGTACCACTTTCGTGGGAACTTGCGATTGCACTTAGCATGTGCAATAAGCCTTTAAACCTATAGGTTGCCCTACAGGACGAGTTGTGTCTCGTGAGAGTTCGCAAGGAATATACCCACAAAATTTTTATTTGCAAAAGCCAGTCATTCTCTTATTAGACATAGAATAATCGCACAATCCATCATGAGAGAAATAATTTTAGAAATACAAGCTAGAATGTGTAAAAAGATTTAGCTAAGTAAATACAAAAGGCACATCCTTCCTAGAACTCAACGTGTGTGGTGTGAATCAGTCAAAATGGGTCGAGTGTCATAAGAGTAATTCCTAGATTTCCTTTTCGGAATCAACGCTACAACTTCAAATCTCACTGGATATATCTCTCTCAAACGAACTCTCGAGATTAGGGTAAGTGTATCTCTCTTGTGTGTAAGGAGGTGAGTAAATGTAAGAAAGTTCAAACGTCTCACACACACATAAGAAATAACGAACAATTAGAGAGAAAAGTGATCTCATGAAAGAAATGCTAATCACTATAGTGAGAACGTCGAGTTATTCACCACGTTGACTTTCATTTGCCTGAACACCTATGGAAAATATGGATGATTACGAGTGAGGGGAAAATGAAATGAGAAGGATGATGATGTATGGATGATGAGTGATGGATGCGATATAAGAGTGTATACACTTTAGGCACAAATGTCTTTTATTACATAAAAATTAACTACAACTCTCTCTTTTTTCTTTTCTCTTTTTCTATTTTTTTTCTTCTTTTTTCTATTTTTGCTATTTTTCTTTCTTTTTTTTTCTCTCTCTTTTCAAACCAACACTGAAGACATTTAACATTTGGAATCAACACTCTTTTTCTCAATATGATGGATGATATATGAATGTGGTGGGGAATATGGTAAGGTAATGGGTGAAATAAATGAGAAATGGTATGAAAAAGGGGCGAGTGTATGGATCAAAGTGTGGTGATCAGGACAAACTTCAAGACACTTGTTTCTTACAACTAAAAAATAATGTCATTCTCAGTGATCAAGCCAAATTTTAATAAAGGATAATGAGGTCATGCAACAATTTAAGTGCGGACCCTAAAGAAGTTGAATCAACTTGTGACTCGTAGATTGCGTAAAACACTCTGAAAGGGTGAAAGGTACAAATATCACAAGATAAAGGCTCTACTAGTGATCCTTAAAGTTCTCTTGAGAATTGTAGTACTCCTCAACTCTAACTGTAGTGACGTGATAAGTGCGCAAATTTTGTTGAGTCTAGGAATTCATAGTGCAAAATGCCTTGTTATGTATTACATAAGCTATTTAGAAAGAAAACAATCCTCTAGCTTGATTCTTAGACTTCTAAAAGATGAATGATAGAAAATTCATGTCAATAAATGAATGAAATAAACTGCACGAAATTTTAAAAATCACGTTTAAAAATCAAAATTTTTCAAAAGAGGTACAATTTTGATAAAAGTCCCCACCCCCAAACAAAAAGGAACATCGTCCTCGGTGTTAAATAAAATGATTTTTAAAATTGAAAGCATAAGGTAGGAAAGAGATTACCAGAATCAGCCGCTAATGAAGTGAACAGATGAAGCCAAGAAGAAACCTGAATGAAATGAGAGAAAAAAATGTACAAGTCTATAAACATGGAAAAACATAGGGGGATGTGAAACACCCCCCCCCCCCCCCCAAATAGGATGAGACTCATACAAGAAACAACGGGATCCCTCTCGGTAGCGATAAGTTTAACGTCTTCATTCAGACCGAAGGGATCTCACCCTAAATATAAGAACTATGAAAGCGCAGGGCGACAGAAAAATGGGTGATGAGAATCACCCCCAAACAAGACCGAAGAGTCATTCTTGCTGGATAAAGGCTAAAGGTGTCAATGCACTTGTATGGAAAAGTGCATCACGCGATGCAAAGCTTCGGTGGACCATGGGCGGATGGGTATTAGGGTAAGGGTGAGGGTGGAAAGGGTGAAGAGGTATCGGCCACGGGCCTTGTTGAGATTAAAGGTGAGGGAAACTAGGGCCCTATAAGCATGGTGCTTAAGCTGGTGAGGGAGGCAAAATGGTTTAGTAAGTGGAATGGGTTGGGCCTCAAAGAAATCACACGACCGTTTTATAAATGGGCGATGATAATGGTCGCACCATGACACGCCAAGGAGTTGTCGATGGAAAAAATCAACACCACAAGAGAGTGGCGGGCATGGAGGAACAAGCTCGGTGTCACGATGGAGAGTATCACCATAACTCTCATGGAAGGTGGAGGATGGTGTTAGGTGAGGATCTAAAAATATGGTTGGGGACATGCATGGTGTAAGATCTATATCCAAACTAGGTGATGGGATAATGGGTGGGTCGGGTGGGATAAACAGTGGAGGAAGATGATCCAACTCAAGCGTGGGAGATACACACTCATTGGGAGGAGTAAATATATACTCACAAGGGAGTGTGGTTTCTAAAGATGGAGTGGTCAAATTCTCCATAAGAGTAGTATCAGGGAATGTGGTGAGTGGGTAAGACGAGGCACCAAGCTCAGAGATAGAGGGATCCCTAGAAATATCGGTCTCAAAGGGAGCCATACATGGTAGGATATCATACATATCCAGATAGGTGGGAACTATCACAGATTCTATCTCGGGAAAATGATGAACACTCGTAGTCGGAGCTAACCTAAAAGATATGGGCATGTCAGAGACATATGCAATTGGGGAATACGGTAAAAGCTCGAGCCTATTTTTGGATTCTATGGGAAAGTGAGTAGGAACCTCAAAGTGGGGTTCAGGATGACATGGTGGGATTGGATCAGGCTCACTATCGAAAGGTAAGTTAACACAATTGTCGACTTGGGGCCCGGACAATGGAATGGTCTCAACTTTAAGATTCTCAGGATGGTAGGGTTGGTCACACTCAAAATCTGTGTCACAAGAGGACACATCATTGTCACACTCGGGTGCAATGATGGGTGGAGCCATGGGAATGCCTGGCTCTCTCGCACACTCCAATTCATTTAATCGTTGTTCAAGCCTTTGGATAACTTGAGTTTGAATTTGAGTGGCTTGATCTTGCTCGATGATAAATTTTTGCAAGAGGCTTTAGAGAGCGGAGGTGGATGATGGTGGTGGTGTAGTGACGGGTGGTGGCGGTGGTTGAGGTGGACACAACTCGCTACTATAAGGACTGTACGAAGAATAATCAATGAAGTGTGTGGAGTGGTGCCAAGCTCATCATACACGAAATGATCTCTTTCGTGATGGACAAATGGTTGATACGCATGGGGTGCATAGTGAGGGAATTGATCGGGAATGGGTGCACAAGGTTGCCATGACAACTGTGCGAACGTGTGAGGATCCACAACATCGGGTTGGGATTCGTATTGCATGGAAGGGTGATCAGGACTCCATGAATAACTAGGGTAATCACACCACTCGGGATTGGATACATTAGGATAATAGGCCGAGGTGGGTTCCGGAATAGTGTCATATGGACACACATGTTCCATGGTGGGTTCGTAAGGATATGAAAAGTAAGGGCACTCATGGGACATGTGATCTACATAGGAACAATGGGTGCACGACAAGGTACCCGACACGTCGACACTTCACACAGAGGGTGATGGAAAATGAGGTGCGTGCATGGACGGGTCAAGAATATATATAGTACTCGTGAGAGAGGTGAGACCACTAAGGATATCATAAAGAGACGGCTCATGATCACTCTCACACGTGTCGCGTGACAATGGAAAATGACCAAAGTAATCCCGTAAAGGACGTTCTTCGGCCATGTGGATAGAAATATTTTTTGGAGTTTTTTAAATTTTTTCAAAAGGGAAGAAAATATTTTTGGATTTTTCTAAAACGAAAGAAAGAAAATATTTTTGGATTTTTTGGAAGAAAAGGTGGGGAAAAATATGGACTCACTGAATGAAAGAACTAACTAAAATCGACTACTGAAAAAATGGAATTGGACACACACACAAGTTAAGGAGAATTCCTAACTAGCACATAGCCAATTTTTATCTTTGAATTTAGTGAAAGGGTAGTCAAATTTTAATTAAGTCCGCGAGCGATAAAAAATCATGGAATAATCTGAGTGATCGCCTTTGCAAAACTGTTCTCCTAGAGGGCTACCTAGTTGATTGATTTTAAATTTAGTGATGGCTAGGGTAGTACACAATGGTAAGCGAGTGAGTCGGGTAATGAAATCCCTTCTCGTGAGTGACCGGGTGTAGGTCTTTGTCAATTAATTCATCACACTATTCGAAAATAAATGCGAGAATAAAATCAAGTAAGAGCACACAAATCACACAGAATAATTGACTCACTAACAGGAGAGGCGCGAGGGTGTAGAAATGTACCTCCCGCGGTTTTTTAGGCCGTGAGGTGCCGAAAAATTTGAGTCGATCGGGGGGAGATCACACCTATCTCAACCGGTCCCGGGAGTCCTACCGACCCAAGGTAGAGAGGTTTCTTTTCCTCGCCTTTGACGCCCTCTCTCCACCTTGTCTGGTTTCCCTATCACGCTTTCTTCGATTATTATCATTTTTAAAATGAAAAATAAAATAAAGGTGTCTCTATGCACCGCAATACAAGCAATGATAAACCTAATACGAGCCTTCTAAAATAAAGAAAAATGGTACTAAAATGCAACAAAATATAGGAAATAAATGAACTACAAAATTGAATCCGCTTCGAGTGCCTCACGCTCCCAAGAATGGCAATGACGCAATTTGATAGAAAGAACTTTTGCGTGTATTGTTGTTGTTGAAGCCAAGTTAATCAAAACCTCAATTTACCTACAAAATATAACAAAGTCAAGTGTAGAGGTAAGTAAGGGTATCAATCCACATCAAGGGGTAAGCAAGAGACAAACTTAATTGTAATTCAATTTTTTTTTTTGCTTTTTCACTTTTCTAATTTTTTTATCTTTTCAAATATTAAAACAATTGGGTGAGGTGAGGTGAAATAACACTAAACTAAAATGTGAGATGAAAACAACTAACTAGAAAGTGAATAAAAGTAAAAAATAAAGTCTAACAATAAAATAAGAGATAAAGTGAGGTAAATAATTGTGAGAACAATCAAGGAATGGGATTACACAACAAATTTTAGCTATTCTAATTAATTAATTGAATTAATTGAATTCTCCCAAATTAATATCAAAATTACAAATTAACTCTCATTGCAAATGTAATTTTAATAGTAACCTTTTAGAAAATTAAGTTTAACCCCCCACAACTCTAGAAAATAGATCTACACTCCTTTTAATTAGTTACCCGCTAGCGTCGATTTATCAAAATTTATGTAAATCTAGAAAATAAATTTTAGAGTTGAAATTCAAGGAATAATACCACACTTAAGAAACCCCTATCTCTAGTTCGAATCTAAAATATGCGTACCCAAAATTAAGATCATGGGCCTAGACGAGTAGCCCAATTCTGGCGGCCCAAAGTCCAGGCCCCCCACCTCTTATTTTGATTATGATCCGGTCTCTTCCCAGGTTCCCATTAAGGGAGGTTATAGGGAGAGATGGAAGACGTGGGGGAATCCAACACCCCCACTTACCTAAACATACATGTATATATTGAACCCTAGGTCCGGGGCAAAAGGACAAGATATATTCTCTGTAATCACTCTCCAGAATATATAGAAATAACACCGACTGCACCATCGTGGACGTAGGAACTTCTTTGCTGAACCACGTACATCCTTTGTTGTGTGATTGTCATTTTACATTCCTTGTTCTTATTTGGTGCTTGCCTTTCCCTTATTTATTTGTGTTGCACAATAATTGTCACCATAATTGGCGCCGTCTGTGGGAATCGTTTATCTTCCCTGAGAAAAGCCCACACCAAAAAAGGAATTTAAAATGTATGGTCACAGCAGCAATGCCCCCCAGGCAGGGGATATTCAAGAACCACCTGCTCCTCGCAGGATTAGGTCTGAAGTTCGACGTTCAGATCAGAAGGCTCGCTTAGAAAGGCCAGCCTCAGAAGAAAGACAAGGACCAGCGAGGTCCACGCAGATATCCAGGCTGATTGATGCATACGAGGCAAGGCTCCATGAGCAGAGAGAGTCTTCTTGCGGGCACGAGGTAGAGAATACTCGCTTGAAAAGAAGACTGGAGAGAGAACTTCATCATGATAACAGGAGAAGTACATATCGCACTCCTAGCCCTCAAGAGAGAAAGTCTCGCAGCCGAGGAAGGAGCCCTAGGCGAGAATCTCAAAAGGTGGAGGGAGGCGAATCAGACGACGACCTCCGCGAGCAGTTGTGAAGAGCTCGCCGTTACCAGAGCCCTACTCGCAGCAACGAGAACATACGAAATCTAGTCCGCAGGGAGATAGACCAACATCCTGCCCACCACGGTACCAGATCGACCCTAGAACTCACTAGACGAGCTCTCAAAATCCAAATGAAGTCACATTTTACGAGGGAAATTGAAGAAGAAGAAGAAGAAGAAGCCCCCAAGAAATTTGCCATTTCGAGGTTCAAGATTTATGACGGTAAGACTGATCCCATTGATCACGTCAGGCAGTACCGACGGGCTATGACCCTCTGGAACCACGGGACGCGTTAATGTGTCGAATTTTTCCCTCGAGCCTGCATGACGTAGCGCAGAAGTGGTTCGAAAGGCTTCCCCACCGGTCCATCAGGAGTTTCAAGTCCCTGGCCGAGCTCTTTACGGCCCGATTCATTACTAGTAGCTCCCATCCCAAAAGGATGGATGCTTTGCTAACAATGAAGAAAACGCCTCAAGAGACCCTCCGGGACTACGCAAAAAGGTACTGGGAATTATTCAATGAGGTCGAGGATTATTCGGAGCAAGTGGCAGTGGCTTCTTTCAAAATTGGGCTACCCAGTTCTTCCCTTCTATACCAGTCCCTAACAAAGAAGGAGGCTATGACTATTGAAGACCTAATGACTCGCATCGATAAGTAAGCTAAGGTGGAAGATGTCACCCGCCTCAGTACAGAAGAAAACGGTTGAGCTAAACTCACTACCAAGGGCCGTGATAAAGCTGAAAACCAAAAGAAAGGAGGAAAGAACGGGGGCAAAAATGGCTCCAAGAATGGAGGGAACAATGATGCGTCGAAAGCATTCCAGGCGATTAACACCATCTTCAGAGAACCAATTTACAAAATTCTCGCGAAGATCAAAGATGAGCCATTCATCAAGTGGCCCAGGAAGATGGGGGGAGATCCCTTGAAGAGGAACAATGCGCTAAGATGCGCTTTTCACAAAGAGGGAGAACATAAGACTGCGAATTACAAAGCTCTTAAGTCTCACCTCGAGGAGCTGGCCCAGTCTGGGCATTTGAACTAGTTTGTGGAGAAAAAGGGTAGAAAAAGTGGCTGCCAATAGGGAGGCGAGACCTGGCAACGTGCTTGAAGATGACGCTGGACATGAGTTCGCGGTAATTCACGGGGCATCTGATGCCAAGAAGATACAAGGAAACACAGCTCGAATGGAGATGAAGAAACTTACAGTGGTAATGCCGGCTTTTCAGATTGATCCAGTAAAGTCACAGTCAGGAAAGCGTCGACGAGCAGATGATGTCAACTATAACAAGCATATTGTTTTCACAGATGAAGATCTGGTGGGAGTGAGGACCTCGCATCACGATGCTCTGATCATTACCCTCATGATAGCTAACTTTGACATCGACAAGTTACTCATCGACCAAGGAAGCTCGTCCGAAGTAATGTATCTCGACCTATTCAGAAAATTGAAGTTAAGCGTCGCCGACCTAAAGGAAGCTACTGTACCTTTAGTTGCCTTCGTTGGAAAAATAACTATGCCCTTGGGAAAGATTGTACTACTGGTGCGTGCTGGAAACATCTCCAAGATGATCGAGTTTTTGGTAGTTGACATCGACTCGCCATACCAGGCCATCCTCGGCAGGGGATGGCTTTATGCGATGAAGGCAGTCTCCACGACCTACCATCAGAAACTCAAGTATGTAACCAAGCGAGGAGTAAGGGAGATCAACGGTGATCAGGCAATGGCGAGAAGGTGCTTCATAGCAGCCATCCGATAAAAGCCAGAAAAGAAGGCCGAGCAGCCCAGCGAGAAAGTTAAAGAAGGTCTGACACCTTCTAAATAGCAACTAAAGTACGAAAGGCCTGTGTGACACCCCGACTAATTAAATACCGGGTAGCTACTCCTTTATTAAATTAATACAAAATGCCAAGTTGGTTCAGTTAATAGCATCACTGTCGAAAACATTTTAATAATTACTAACCACCAAGTATTTAAAAAGTGAGTTGCCAAATTTTAAGTTAACTCTGATTAACATGCAATAAGTGAAATATAAAGAATAACATAACCATTCACAATAAAGTCCAACTATAGTAATCATCGAATAATAATAAGTCTGGAGGAAATACTCCTCACAACAATCCAAATACGGAACTGAAATAAGAACCATAGCATGTATCCTGAATTAATTACAAACCAAAGTCTGAATAACTAAAATGTAAAGTGTCTCTAAAAGAAATGGGCGACATGCCCTACAAATGATGAATCTGAATATGGAATCAAGACAAGAAAAGGAGGCGTCTACTGTCAAGGCCCTGTAACTTCCACAACAGCTACAGCTCGTCACCTGTATAAAATTCCTATGCATGGTGTCCTTGTGGCTGGGCACCTAAAATGGTTTTTACAAAAAGATAGATTTGAAAACAAACGGGTCAGAGCCCGAATGTGGAGAATATTTTAAAAACAGCAAGTGTTTTAACAACATTTAAAACAATGAATGCAAAGTACATGTTAGGACGTGCGCTCACATGAAATACTCACCTCTCGACTACTTGTGCACTCCTAGCGAAACGTACCCATACAAGTGATTCTCATATCTATCTAGACCAAAAAAATTATTAACCTTTCTACTCGATTCACAATATGAATTCCCAATGTTATCACTTGAATAGATAGCTTTACTTAAACTCGGATTCTCAATTATTAGCATTACCATTTACTGGAGGTTATCCCCTTATTTATCTTCTCAAGGAGTTACTATAAATTATTCTCATAATTAAACATATCAATTCTGTTCATTTAACCGTATATCATTCACATCATAAATATACAATACAAACACCTCGAGGCTAAGCTGCGGTGCACACATACTCTGCTATCCATCCCGGTACATCACGTACATAAGGATTACAAATTCCGAATCTCTCAGGAATTGTTAGAATAAGCACAACACACAAAAATGGAGGTGAACATAATTCAACATATCCATGGTCACGTACATACCTACGCTCCATAGTCAGCTGACTTATTAACTCACAATTAAGTCATTCCCTTGAACTGTGTCCTCTAGGTACCAATCTAAATCCGGGCACACAAGGATTAGATGGACCTAAGCAAACGTAGACCTCCAGTGATAGCAAGTATGGTCGGTATGTCGTACACAAAAAATCATATACATATACTAAGCATGCACACATCTTAGTAATTACCATAATTTATTAGTGGTATACTTCTCATTCTTATACCAATACACGTGTCCCCGGTTTATATATACACATCATCCATTATCCTCACGTCGTAATTAGTTATTCGCGTCCTAACCCACAATTTCCATTTGGTTCAAATCATTCTTCTATATTTTACTCCCCAATATATCCTGAATATACCAACTATATCAATTAGTCATCAAGGTAATGTTATCTCTACAATTAAACAAGGTTACCGGACATTAGAAATCAAACCAGGCCAAAAAGGCCAATCTGTCAACTCGTTAGAAGTCTCGTTCGAACGAGGTCGTTCGAACGGGAGTTCGTTCGAACGAAGTGGGCATTTAACGAGATCTCGTTCGAACGAAAGGCATCGAACGAACATCCCACTCGTTAGAAGTCAAACTGTCAACTCGTTAGAATCTCGTTCGAACGAGCTCGTACGAACGACCTGGGCAGGCCTTCTAACGAGGTGACAGTTTCGAGCCCAAAATTTTCCTATCTCGTTTTTCCCAATTTTCTTCACCTCTAATCTCATCTAAACATCATTCCAACAGTAGTTCAAGGTTTCTAATCATTCTTAAACATACTTAGGTCGTATATTAACATATATATGGGATCAAATCATCCTAAACCGCATCTAATCATCAAATCTCCCCAATTTTTCCCAAACCTTATGAACATGAACCCTAGAAATTTAAAGTCTTCAATTTGCATAAATAAATCCGTTTTTCTAACATAAAAAGTAGTAATTCTTTTAGTTCAATCACCCAACAACAATTCTACATGCAAACCTATATCAAAATCTGAATTTATAACTCCAAATTACATGGGTTTTTACAAATCTTCCAATACAATGCAATTATATCAATTTCTAAGCATGGAAGAAGAATTCGCTTGAAATTAACGTAATTAAAGCACTTGCCTTGGATTATTCTCTGAATTTGGTGTAGAATGATGAAGGTTGCACTATCTCTTTTCCTCCCAAGGTTGAAGGTTGAAGATGGAGGTTGTGTTTTCTCTTTGGAAACTCTCTCTAACCTCTCCTATAACTCCCGTAGCCCTTTAGTTGGTTAAGTGCTGGTAATGGCTTAGTGGGTCACTAAATATCCTAATATTTAACTCCCAAAATTCGTTGGTTAATTATCCTAATATTTCAAAATTACCAAAATACCATTTTAAGTTGCCGGTATGGCCCAATAATGCCCCGGGACCCAAACTAAACCCCCGGCTAGTGTTTTCTGACTATTTCGACCCTTCTGGACACGTTGGCGCACTCAAATGACCATACGGTTGATTAAAATAAAATCCACTTTTTAATTTAAATAATTATATTCCTGACGCGACTGTCACGCGCGTCCCAACAAAATTTCTCAAATTGTCGTATTTCAATTTCACGACAAATTCAATATATTCATATATATGCCATATATTCACATTATAATCAAATACCAACTCACATCTTGTTAGTATTTTATCCGGATTAATTCTCAATTAATTCTCATTTAATTTAATTAATCCCATAAATAAATATCAATAAAAGTACGGGGTATTACATACTTCCCCCCTAATAATAGAATTTCATCCCGAAATTCGAAACTAGAAAGTACCTGGTAAAAACAACTCTAGATAACGTTCGCGCATCTCACCCTCGCGCTCCCATGTGGACTCCTCGACATTATGATGTCGCCACTGAACACGCAATAACGGAACTATCTTTGACCGCAGTTTTCGCTCACTTCGGTCCAAAATATCAATCGGTCCCTCCTCGTAGGAGCTATCGAGCTGGAGATCGATGTCCTCCAAAGCAATGTGAGAATGAGCCAAATCATCTCTAAGATATTTCCTTAGCGAGGAAATATGAAACACATCATGAATCCTGTGTAAATGCTCCGGTAACCCAAGTCTATACGCAACAGACCCAATCCACTCGATGATAGGAAATTGTCCCACGTATCTCGGTGCCAACTTCCCCTTCTTCCAAAATTGCATAATCCCCTTCATAGGAGATACTATGAGTAAAACCTGGTCCCCCACTTGGAACTCCCTTAAAAATCTCTTCGCATCGGCGTAGCTCTTCTGCCGATCCTGAGTTACCCGAATACGGCTCCATATCAATTCTATCCTCGCAGAAGTATCCTGAATCACTTCCGGCCCAAGTAGTTTGTTGTCCCCCACCTCTAACTAACATGCTGGGGAACGACAAGGTCTACCGTACAACGCCTCAAATGGATCCATGCCAATGGTGAACTGGTAGGAGTTGTTGTAAGCAAACTCCACCAGTGGAAGATACTGCTCCCATCCACCCCCGAAGTCAATGATGCACATCCGCAACATGTCCTCCAACATCTGATTTGTACGCTCGGTTTCCCCATCGGTCTGCGGATGATAAGCCGTACTCAACCGCAATTCCGTGCCCATGGCCTCCTTAAAACTCTCCCAAAACCGTGAAACAAATATCTTATCTCGGTCAGACACGACATTTTGGGGCACACCGTGAAGTCTCACTATTTCTGCAATAAAAAGCTGGGCATACTGTCCCGTAGTGTAGTCTATCCTTACGGGTAGAAAATGAGCAACTTTGGTCAACCTGTCCACAATTACCGAAATGGAGTCGTGACCCCTCTGTGACGTAGGTAACCCCGTGATAAAGTCCATGGAGATGCTCTCCCACATCCACATCGGGACCTCTAATGGCTGTAGAAGTCCTGCCGGTCTCTGATGGTCCACTTTCATCAGCTGACAAGTGGCGCATTTAGAAACAAACACGGCGATATCTCTCTTCATCCCGCTCCACCAACACTGAAGTCTCATATCTTGGTACATTTTGTCCCCACAGATGTACCGCGAACCGTGAGCCGTGCGACTCGGCCATCACCTCGTGTCGTAATTCCTCCCCTTCCGGAACTACCAGTCTCCCATTGAAACGTAATCCCCCGTCTGAGCTAAAGGTATAGGACTCGGCTCCCTCTGCTAGTAATCGAACTATCTTCTCCTGACAGAACGAGTCGTTTGCCTGTGCCTTCACCACTCTCGTGACAATCTGCGGTGTAACAGTCATCACATACATGAATGATCGGGCCACTGCATCCTGGTGTCCCAATTCCTTCCACTTTGCCTTCTACACCCCTGCCACCTCATCTACTGTCCTACGGCTCAACGCGTATGCTACCACGTTAGCCTTCCCCGGGTGATATTGGATATCAAACTGATAATCCTTAACAAATTCAATCCACCTTCGCTGCCGCATATTCAACTCCTTCTACGTGAATAGGTACTGTAAGGAATTGTGGTCCGTGAACAATCGAAACTTCTCCCCCAAAAGATAATGTCTCCAAATCCGTAGGGCAAATACAACTGCTGCTAACTCCAAGTCATGAGTGGGGTAATTCTTCTCGTGAGGCTTAAGCTTACGGGAAGCATAAGCTATGGCCTGACTCTCCTGCTGCAATACACCTCCAAGTCCTTGTAAGGATGCATCGGTGTAAACTAGATACTCAACTCCCGGTCTCGGCAATGCTAACACAGGTGTTGAGGTCAACTTATTCTTCAACTCATCGAATGCCAACTGACAAGCATCACTCCAGATGAATGGCACACCCTTACGAGTCAGATGTGTCAAAGGACCCGCTATCTTTGAAAAACCCCGAATGAACCTCCTGTAGTATCCTGCTAAGCCCAAGAAACTACGGATCTCAGTCGGTGATGTGGGCTGTCCCCACTCCCTCACCGCGGATACCTTCCATGGATCAACAGATATCCCCCGGTCGGAAATAATGTGCCCCAAAAACTGAACCTCCTTCAGCCAAAACCCGCACTTCTCATACTTTACATATAGATCGTTCTGACGTAGCGTCTGTAAAACCTGCCTCAAATTTTCGGCGTGCTCCTCCTCTGTATGGGAGTAAACCAGAATGTCATCAATGAAAACAATGACGAACTGGTCTAGGAACTCTCTGAACACCCTATTCATCAAGTCCATAAACACGGCTGGAGAATTGGTCAAACCAAAAGGCATAACCCGAAACTCGAAGGAACCATATCTCGATAAGAAAGCAGTCTTCGAGACGTCCTCCTGATACGCAACTGATGGTAACCATATCGCAAATCAATCTTCGAGAAGAAAGAAGCTCCTCTCAGCTGGTCGAATAAGTCATCGATTCGGGGCAACGGATACTTATTCCGTATCGCGACCTTATTCAACTCCCGGTATTCCACACACAACCTCAACGATCCATCCCTCTTCTTAACGAACAGCACAGGGGCACCCCACGGCGAAGTACTCCTCTGTATAAACCCCTGACCCAACAACTGCTCAATCTGATCCCGTAACTCTCTCATCTCAGCTGGAACCATATGGTAGGGCGCGCGGGCAATAGGCCTAGTGCCCGGCGTCAAGTGGATCACAAAATCTATCTCTCTACTCGGAGGTAATCCAGGTATATCCTGAAATACATCGGCAAACTCTCGAACAACCAGAATCGAATCAAGTGGTATCACCACTTCCTTAGAGGTCTCCTCCTCTATATAGTACAAGTGGGTGGACGATCCTCCCTCAGGACGAGGCATCGCCACTAAAAACATCTCTTGCCCGGGAATGGCAAAGATAATACTCCTACTAAAACAGTCAATCATGGCTCGGTACGCTACTAGCCAATCCATACCAATAATGGCATCGTACTCGGTCATCTCTAACACTAACATGTCAGCGGGTAAAGTAAACCTCCTGATCTCTATACCCACACCTCTACATATAAGCGAAATCATGGAACCCCTACTCAACGGTGAGTCTACACAAGTAACGGTGCTCTCTGCGGTGTCTAATAACCCAATAGTGCATGCAAATCTCATGGCAATGAAACAATGTGTGGCCCCCGTGTCAAACAAAATACGCCCCATAGTCCCCTGAATAGAGAACATACCCTCAATGGCTGGTGGATCCTGTGGGGCTGCGGCCTGCTGAAGCTGATATACTCTCCCATACTGCAGTTGTCCCTGCTGAACTGGAACCGCTGGAATGGGTGGTAATGCTGCCATCTGTGGTGGTGCCGGGAGGGCGGCGGGAAACATAGGCCTCTGTGGCTCGTGTCGAGCACCCTGCTGCTGCTGCTATGGGGCCCTACCCCTATCAGGACAATCCTGACATTTGTGGCCAATCTTACCACAAATGAAACACTTCCCCTGGAAGTTTCCCCCTCGTTGTCCCTGCTGACCACGGCCTTGGTGACCGTTACCATTTCTGCCCTAGCCTTGCTGGCCCTGCTGAAACTGCTGTTGACCATTCTTCCCCTGTTGGCCGTTCGGACCCTGATGGCCCTGCCTAAAACCTCCCTATCCGTGTCTGAAATTCCCCAATCTGAACCTCTTAAGATCCCCCTGCTGGGAACCCTGGTCACCCTGCCTCTGCCCCTGAGTAGATTGTGCCCCACTGGCACCATTTCCCCCTGTCCTGCCCTGATGGATGGTCTCTCCTGATCGCTTCCCCTCTGTCAAGTAAAAGCGGTGGTCCTGGCAATGGAGCAGTGCAGCGATAACCACATCAGAGTAAGTGGCCAACGATAGATTCCCCAACAAGTGCTGACGGATCCTCCAAGTCAATCCATCTGTAAACTTCTGAATCTTTTTCTCTTCTGTCGGTATCTCATCCGGGATAATATTCAATAAATTAGTGAATTCGGCCTCATACTCGGCCACAGTCCTTCCCTCCTCTCTAAGGTTCATCAACTTCCTCCTCATTTCCGTGTGAACAGCTGGCGAAAAATATTTGCGGTCGAACCGCACCCAAAACTCTTGTATAGTGAGAGTATCTCTCTCCTCCACGGTGGTAATAGACTCCCACCACTGCAATGCAGATCCCACTAGCTTGAAAGTAGCTAGTATATGCCTCTGAACATCGGTGCACTCATACATCCTCAAGTGCCTCTGAATATCTTTCCTCCACTGACTAGATACCACAACATCGAAGCTACCTGCGAACTCCGGAGGGTGTGCTTTCTGAAAAGCATCACGGACGCATTCCCAAGCATACGGGAATGCATGTGCCTGAACTGGCGCCTGGGGTGGTGCCTGCTATACAACGGCAAGAGCGGCGTTTATCGCTTGGGCTACAATGGCTGTAACCTCAACGGCATTCATGGTGCCCTGTACTAGTGCTGGCTGGGGCTCTGGCTGTGCATCCCTAGGAACTCGCTGCGCACGTCGTGGAGGCATCTGAAATAAGAGTAAGGTCTATAAGTTCGCAGTTATAAACCCAAAATAGCTGAAGAGCGAAGCATACATAAAGGAATACAACAGTCCTAAAATATAGGGCTCTACATCAAAGAAAGCTCAGCGGAAACATAACAAGCCGTACAGATCCTAAAGGACACTAGAACCTGATGCTCCGATACCACCTGTGACACCCCGACTAATTAAATACCGGGTAGCTACTCCTTTATTAAATTAATACAAAATGCCAAGTTGGTTCAGTTAATAGCATCACGGTCGAAAACATTTTAATAATTACTAACCACCTAGTATTTAAAAAGTTAGTTGCCAAATTTTAAGTTAACTCTGATTAACATGCAATAAGTGAAATATAAAGAATAACATAACCATTCACAATAAAGTCCAACTATAGTAATCATCGAATAATAATAAGTCTGGAGGAAATACTCCTCACAACAATCCAAATACGGAACTGAAATAAGAACCATAGCATGTATCCTGAATTAATTACAAACCAAAGTCTGAATAACTAAAATGTAAAGTGTCTCTAAAAGAAATGGGCGACATGCCCTACAAATGATGAATCTGAATATGGAATCAAGACAAGAAAAGGAGGCGTCTACTGTCAAGGCCCTGTAACTTCCACAACAGCTACAGCTCGTCACCTGTATAAAATTCCTATGCATGGTGTCCTTGTGGCTGGGCACCTAAAATGGTTTTTACAAAAAGATAGATTTGAAAACAAACGGGTCAGAGCCCGAATGTGGAGAATATTTTAAAAACAGCAAGTGTTTTAACAACATTTAAAACAATGAATGCAAAGTACATGTTAGGACGTGCGCTCACATGAAATACTCACCTCTCGACTACTTGTGTACTCCTAGCGAAACGTACCCATACAAGTGATTCTCATATCTATCTAGACCAAAAAAATTATTAACCTTTCTACTCGATTCACAATATGAATTCCCAATGTTATCACTTGAATAGATAGCTTTACTTAAACTCGGATTCTCAATTATTAGCATTACCATTTACTGGAGGTTATCCCCTTATTTATCTTCTCAAGGAGTTACTATAAATTATTCTCATAATTAAACATATCAATTCTGTTCATTTAACCGCATATCATTCACATCATAAATATACAATACAAGCACCCCGAGGCTAAGCTGCGGTGCACACATACTCTGCTATCCATCCCGGTACATCACGTACATAAGGATTACAAATTCCGAATCTCTCAGGAATTGTTAGAATAAGCACAACACACAAAAATGGAGGCGAACATAATTCAACATATCCATGGTCACGTACATACCTACACTCCATAGTCAGCTGACTTATAAACTCACAATTAAGTCATTCCCTTGAACTATGTCCTCTAGGTACCAATCTAAATCCGAGCACACAAGGATTAGATGGCCCTAAGCGAGCGTAGACCTCCCGTGATAGCAAGTATGGTAGGTATGTCGTACACAAAAAATCATATACATATACTAAGCATGCACACATCTTATTAATTACCATAATTTATTAGTGGTATACTTCTCATTTTTATACCAATGCACGTGTCCCCGGTTTATATATACACATCATCCATTATCCTCACGTCGTAATTAGTTATTCGCGTCCTAACCCACAATTTCCATTTGGTTCAAATCATTCTTCTATATTTTACTCCCCAATATATCCCGAATATCCCAACTATATCAATTAGTCACCAAGGTAATGTTATCTCTACAATTAAACAAGGTTACGGGACACTAGAAATCAAACCAGGCCAAAAAGGCCAATCTGTCAACTCGTTAGAAGTCTCGTTCGAACGAGAGTTTGTTTGAACGAAGTGGTCATCTAATGAGATCTGTTTCGAACGAAAGGCATCGAATGAACATCCCACTCGTTAGAAGTCAAACTGTCAACTCGTTAGAAGCTCGTTCGGACGAGCTCGTTCGAACGACCTGGGCAGGCCTTCTAACGAGGTGACAGTTTCGAGCCCAGAATTTTCCTATCTCGTTTTCCCAATTTTCTTCACCTCTAATCTCATCTAAACATCATTCCAACAGTAGTTCAAGGTTTCTAATCATTCTTAAACATACTTAGGTCGTATATTAACATATATATGGGATCAAATCATCCTAAATCGCATCTAATCATCAAATCTCCCCATTTTTTCCCAAACCTTATGAACATGAGCCCTAGAAATTTAAAGTCTTCAATTTGCATAAATAAATCCGTTTTTGTAACATAAAAAGTAGTAATTCTTTTAGTTCAATCACCTAACAACAATTCTACATGCAAACCTATATCCAAATCTGAATTTATAACTCCAAATTACATGGGTTTTTACAAGTCTCCCAATACAATGCAATTATATCAATTTCTAAGCATGGAAGAAGCATTCGCTTGAAATTAACGTAATTAAACCACTTGCCTTGGATTATTCTTTGAATTTGGTGTAGAATGATAAAGGTTGCACTCTCTCTTTTCCTCCCAAGGTTGAAGGTTGAAGATGGAGGTTGTGTTTTCTCTTTGGAAACTCTCTCTAACCTCTCCTATAATTCCTGTAGCCCTTTAGTTGATTAAGTGCTGGTAATGGCTTAGTGGGTCACTAAATATCCTAATATTTAACTCCCAAAATTCGTTGGTTAATTATCCTAATATTTCAAAATTACCAAAATACCCTTTTAAGTTGCCGGTATGGCCCAATAATGTCCCGGGACCCAAACTAAACCCCCGACTAGTGTTTTCTGACTATTTCGACCCTTCCGAACACGTTGGCACACTCAAAATGACCATACGGTTGATAAAAATAAAATCCACTTTTTAATTAAAATAATTATATTCCTGACGCGACTGTCACGCGCGTCCCAACAAAATTTCTCAAATTGTCGTATTTCAATTTCACGACAAATTTAATATATTCATATATATGCCATATATTCACATTATAATCAAATACCAACTCACATATCGTTAGTATTTTATCCGGATTAATTCTCAATTAATTCCCATTTAATTTAATTAATCCCACAAATAAATATCAATAAAAGTTCGGGGTATTACAACCTGGAGTAGAGGAAACCAGGCTCCTCCCCTCCGAGCGGGTCGTCGAGGACCTGGTAGAAGTTACGACTGGAGATGGCGACAGTAATAGAGTCTTCTTGATTGGAGCATCTCTCACCGACCAGGAACAAAAGGAATTGACAACCTTGCTTAGGCACAACGTAGATATTTTTGCGTGGGAACCATACGAGATTCCTGGAATCGATCCTAGTATGGTCTGTCATCAGCTGCACGTCGACCCCACCTTCAAGCCAATCACGCAGAAGGCACGGCGAACTGCACCCGAGAAGGCTAAAGCGGTAGAAAAAGAAGTTGAAAAATTACTGGATGCAGGATCCATACGGTAAGTACAATTACCCAAGTGGCTATCCAACCCAGTAGTAGTTCCGAAGAGCAACGGGAAGTGGAGAGTTTGCATCGACTTCACTGACCTCAATAAAGCATGCCCCAAAGATAGTTTACCCCTCCCAAAAATAGACCAACTAGTAGACGCCACTACAGCTCACGAGCAAATGAGTTTCCTGGATGCATACTTAGGGTATCACCAGATCCCCTTATATGCCCCAGATCAGGATAAAATGGCGTTCATCACGACAGTTGGGTTATACTGCTACAAGGTTATATGCCCCAAAATGTTCAAAGATCAGATGGGAGACACCATGGAGGTCTACATCGATGACATGCTCGTTAAAAGTAAGAAGAAGGAAAATCACCTTTTAGACCTGTCAAACACCTTCGAAATCCTCAGGAAGTACCGAATGAAACTTAATGCGAGCAAGTGTTCTTTCGGTGTCCAGTCAGGAAAATTTCTTGGGTGCTTGGTCAGAAAGAGAGACATAGAGGCTAACCCAGACCAGATCGATGCAATCAACAGGGTGCAACCTCCTCGCACAATCCGGGACGTACAGAAGCTCACTGGTATGCTCGCTGCCTTAAATCGCTTCATCTCTAAATCTTTCGAGAAGTGAAAGCCTTTTTTCCATCTTCTAAAGGGGAGCAAAATGGTAAAGTGGAGCCCAGATTGCTCGCGAGCATTGGTCGAGCTCAAGTCTTACTTAAGCTCTCCACCACTGCTCGTCATACCACAGCAAATAGATTCTTTGTACCTATACCTCTCCGTTTCTAATCACACTGTTAGCTCTGTGTTAATATGCGAGGTTGCAGGAGTCCAGCACCCCGTTTATTACACAAGCAAGATCTTACTGGACGCCGAGCAGAGGTAGCTTCCATTGGAGAAGCTCGCCTTTACACTAGTAGTAGCCTCGAGGAAGCTGAAGCATTATTTCGAAACACACACTATCATCGTCCTTACGTCGCATCCCCTTAAAGCAATCCTGAGGAAAGCGAATTTGTCGGGCAGACTGTCTAAATGGTCAGTCGAGCTCGGGCAATTTGACATCCAATTTCAACCAAGGACAGCTATCAAGGGTTAGATCCTTGCTGATTTCATAGCCGAATTCACGGGCAAGGAACCCTCCGACCAACCTCAAACAAGAAGGAAAAAGGAGAACCAAGCAACAGAGGAAACCTGGAAACTATTTGTTGATGGAGCCTCCAACTCAAAAGGGGCAGGGGTAGGCATTGTCCTCATTACTCCAGAGAATACAATCCTTGAACAAGGAATCAGGCTTGGATTTGTAGCCTCCAACAACGAAGCAGAATACGAAGCCATAATAGTCGGCCTCCAAAAGGCACACACTTTAGGAGCAAAGCATTTGCAGGTTTTTGGCGATTCCCAATTAGTCTCCATCAGATAAGTGGAGATTATAATGCAAAAGATGAAAGAATGGCAGCTTACCTCGCCTTAGTTAAAAAATTAATGGCGAGCTTCGAAGAGATCAATGTCCAGCAGTTTCCTAGAGGGAAAACAGCCATGCTGATGCCCTAACAGCCCTGAGCTCGGCAGTCGACTCCGACCTAAAAAGAATTATCCCCATCGATTTCCTTACTCACCCAAGCATCCACGATAGCAGTCTACCATGCGGGAAATAGGTACTCCAGGTGAGATCAGCTCCAAGCTGGATAGACCCCTTAAGGGACTATTTAAAGGATGGAACACTCCCGAATGAAAAGAAAACTGCCCACCAGATAAGAGTCAAAGCTGCTCGCTTTCACTTATCCCCGGAGTGCAACTTGTATAAGAGATGCTTCTCCGGTCCCTACCTCCAATGAATTCACCCAGGGGATGTCGAGCAAGTGCTACATGAGCTTCACGAAGGAGTCTGTGGAAGACATATCGGAGGAAGGTCTCTAGCTTTTCGAGCAATGAAGGAGGGCTATTGGTGGCCATATATGCAAAGGGACTCTGCGATGTATGTCCGCAAGTGCCTAAAGTGCCAACTTCACGCTCCTATGGTCCACCAGCCTGCTAGTGACCTAAAGTCACTGTCCAGCCCATGGCCATTCGCCCAATGGGGAATTGACATCGTGGGACCACTGCCTACCGCCACCGACAATCGCAAATATCTATTAGTTACGACTGACTACTTCACCAAATGGATCGAGGTAGAACCCCTGACAAACATCCGAGATGCTGATATGATAAGGTTCATGTGGAGGAATATAATCACTCGCTTTGGCATCCCCAGAACCATCATCACCGACAATGGAACACAGTTCAAAAGTGGATCCTTTCAGAATTTCTGTAATGAACACGGTATCAGACACAACTTAAGTTCGGTGGCCTACCCTCAGAGCAATGGCAAAGCTGAGGCTTCCAACAAAACTGTTATCGATGGCTTAAAGAAATGATTGGAGCGAGCCAAAGGCGCATGGGTAAATGAACTACCCCATATCCTATGGGCATAATGAACCACTCCTCGACGAGCAACAGGAGAAACCCCATTTTTGCTGACATATGGCATGGAAGCATTCATCCCACTAGAAGCAGGTTTGCCAACAATGAGGTCCAACCTTGTCCACCAAGGCCATAATGATGTAGCATTGCTCGCTAAGATCGACCTAGCTGATGAGCGCCGAGAGCTAGCCCTAGTAAAACTAGCGAGCTATCAGCAACAGCTCGTGAGGCTTTACAACAAAAGGGTTAACCCAAATACATTCCGAGTTGGAGACTACGTTCTAAGGAAGGTCCTGGGCAGCGCAGTAAAACCATCAGACGGAAAGCTAGGCCCAAACTGGGAAGGACCCTTTAAGATAACCAGAGACGATCTGCAGGGCGCTTATCACTTGGAAACGATGGAAGGCAGAGAAATACCAAGAGCATGGAACGCATCCAATCTCAAGAGCTCAGTTTGCTCTATGAGGAGAATCTCCTTAGCGTGTTGACCTCCTCCTAGACTGAGGCACCAATGTCCTCCATCTCTTAAAGCCTGTCCTTCATCTTGGCGACGAGCTCAGTTTGCTCTATGAAATGCTTATTCCTCAGTCGCAGAGACTTGCAGATCCTCACAAAAGTGTGACGAACTTCGGAGCTCACATTGGGCCCCAACATCCTTCCCAATTGGGAAGTAGCAGGAATGTAATCGTCAACATCAATCAGCTACAATCAATAAAAAGACAAGGAATAGAAAGAGATAAATCAGTGCACTGAGAAATATAAGCCTTTTCATTGATAAAGGTTGAAAATACATCGAACAGTAAAAAGAAATTTACAGACAGAAAAAAATGAAAATACAAAGTAATCCTAGAAGATAACTAGTTAGCAACCTCAGGTTGCCCAGAGGTCGATGGCCCTTTCCCCTTATCGGCATCAGTAGGAGCATCGTCCTCGACAGGAGTAATTTCAGTCGCCACAACAAGGGAAGCATTAGCAGGGGTCATCTGGGGGATAGGGTCAGCACCTTCAACAGCTGGGGCAGGGACTTCATCCACAGCTGGCTTCGGAACCGGGTCATGCTCGTCAAATAAGGGAGAGTCGATATCAACGCCAGCAGCCATAAGGGCCTTGTTCCAGCCCTTCTTGAAGTTCAGACGACTAATATAGCCTATCTGAACCTCAGCATCCTCGTATGCTGCAGCCCAACCAGAATTATATGAGTCCTCCTTGGCAGTGACAGCCTCAGACTCCTTCTTCTTAAGCTCTTCAGAGAGCACCCTGTTCTCTTCCACAATGGCCATCTTGCTCAAGCAAACCAAGTCGTAGGCTTGTCATAGCCCCTTCATATCTTTAACTACTGCATCCCTCTCCCGATTAGCTGTAGCAAGAGCCAGGTCGAATGAAATCCGAGCAGCGTTAACGGATTTAAAACTAGCCTCGAGCTCTTTACCCTTCAGCTTCAGGGCAACGTCTCTTTTTCTAGCTGCTATTTTTCTTCACCAGCTCATCGCGTGAACGATATAGCACGGCGAAGTCAGTTACAAACTGCAAGAAGGAGAAAACGTTAAAAGAGGGAAATGATGGAATACGTAAAAACATGGGATAAAAGGGAAAAATCTTACCAAAGCTAGCCTTTGACTAGTCTGAAGGGCCAATTGCTCGGACCCTACCGCCCTTTGACGATCAGCTGGGAGGACAGCTCTCTCGAGCAGAGCGGGGGCTAACTAGGGGAAATTGAAACAGAAGCCCCCTCGGGCAGCGCGGACACCAGGACTAAGGCCTGCCCAGCCTTCGTCCTAGCTTCCACCCTCCTCTTCTCCTCAACCCTCTCATTCTCTTTCTTCTTCCTCTCCTTTACCCTCCTCTTCTCCTCCATCTTCTTTTTTTCTTCTTCTTTTTTTTTCTCTCTCTCCCTTACCTGCTCCTCTTCCTTCCTCTTTCTCTCCTGCTCCTGAGCAGATGACCGAGAACCAGTAGCCAAAGCCCCAGAGCTAGATTTTTGCTTCTTTGACCTCTGTGCGAGAAGCATATGGTCTTCATCATCATCATCATCCCGAATCAAGTTCTTCCGGGGTGGAGCCATCTCCTCGCTCGAACTACTGGACGTGCTCGATGACTCTCGAGCTTCATAGACCTCCCCACGCTCAGAGGAACTGCTACTATTAGAGATCCCTCCACCCAAATTACTTACGGCTCCTACTATGTCACTTTCAGAGCTACTCTCCTCCTCGTCCAACTGGATACGATCCACAGCAGTCTGTTCGGAGGAGTCAAACTCTGGGATACTGTCCACAGGCCTTGCTAGGAAGCTGGAGCCAACGTTCTTGTACTCGAGAAGAAAAGTAGCAGACTTGGGATGCTCGCCGTCACCCAAAGGCTCCCTGATATTCCAAGCCTTGACTAATTCTGAGAGACGAACCTCGATGAGAGAAGGTCCCAAGTTCTTTGACCTCGCTGTGGAAGAAAAAGCAAAGAAGAATTAGAAAGATCACAAATCAACAAAAGTTGAAACAACAGAGCAATGTCTACCTATGTATTCTTCCCCATAAAAGGGAACAGATAACCTCTCAGACCTCAACCCTTCAAATTGGGGAGAAAACTGCCAGTTTCTAATAAGGAAACCTTCTTACCAATAGTCCTTATGGGAATCAGGTAGATTTGCTACCAATACCCTGTCAGGGCTCCTAGCTTTGAGATAGAGGACACCAGAGCTAGTTCGAGAGAAGGAATAGCAAAAATAGACCTCAGCGAGTCCTAACCTAGTACCATACAAATGATTTATTCTATGTACGCCATTAACTATTTTCCACACATTGGGCGAGCATTGTTATAGAACAATATTGAAATAGGCAAAGAAATGCAAGAACAAATCGTTAGGAGGAAAAGTGAGTCCCCCCTGGGAAAGCAACAAAATATGAATCCAGTGGGCGTAATCTATCTCTCTAACGTTTCTAGGAGGGGAAGCGCAACACTCAATATCTACCCACTCAGGGATGTTATAAAACTTCCTAAACTCAGAGATCGACCTATTACAAATCTTTGCCATTGGAAAACCCTAGAAAACTACAAACTCAAAGAGAAAGTACAAAGAAAAGATACAAGAAACTTACAAAATAGAAGATCGATTCGAACAATGAAGAAGCACGGGTCCAAACAACAAGGAAGCAATGAGAACGGAGATTGAGAGAAGAAGGTGCGAAGTGCTAGAGCTCACAGGGGAAGGACGAGTGCTGGAAAGATTAAAATGACGGTAGAAAAGTGGTTATTCCAAAAAACCTTTAAATTTTGCTAATCATAGCGCACAAAATACGAAGCGGATGCTGCCAAAATCAGCTTCACAACCTTCGAAGAGTTGCACAATGTACAAAAAGCCATTATGACTAATCATTTAAATTTATTGAGCCCAAAACATGGACCAACAAACTTAGGGGCAATTGTGGGTACCCAAAATTAAGATCATGGGCCTGGACGAGTAGCCCAATTATGGTGGCCCAAAGTCCAGGTCCCCCCACCTCTTATTTTGATTATGATCTGGTCTCTTCCCACGTTGACGTGGGGGAATCCAACACCCCCACTTACCTAAACATACATGTATATATTGAACCCTAGGTCCAGGGAAAAAGGACAAGATATATTCTTTGTAATCACTCTCCGGAATATATAGAAATAACACCGACTGCACCACCGTGGACGTAGGCACTTCTTTGCTGAACCACGTACATCCTTTGTTGTGTGATTGTCATTTTACATTCCTTGTTCTTATTTGGTGCTTGCCTTTCCCTTATTTATTTGTGTTGCACAATAATTGTCACCACAGGTATTATAACTTAGAATTTAGATTTTCTCTCGAAAATCATTTACCCTCTCTCGAGGCGTAAATTTAAGGGTGAGGGATCAAAATTAATATTCAAATGGAATTTTCAAGTAATCAAACTAATTAAATCAAAATAACATCAGATAAAGGTTCACCCCACCCCTTGAAAGGGGATTTAGCCTAACATAATATCAAACATGATAATCAAATAATCAAAGGCTAATAAAATAAAGTAGAAGAGAAGAACAATCACCAAATCTCTTTGAGTGAAATTGGACTCCAATCCTTGAATTTGCAATTTACATCCCTCCAATGTGTGATCAAACCAAAATTACATCAATAATTACACTCAAAAATGGATTCTCACTAATTTATTTTTCTCACTAATCTAAAAAAAGTAAAATAAAAATATATTCTAACCTAAAAAAAACTAAACTAAAAAAGGGTGTTTCTCTCTCTATAATTCTCTCTACTAATTCCTATTCTAAAGCTTGCTCTTCAAATTGGGGTCTTCCATCATTAAATAGTAGGCATGGAGCATGGGGTACTTGGGGTAGGTATAATGGGTTAGAGGTGTGTAAGGTGTTGAGATGAGGGTGTTTAGGGAATTATGCACACATGTGCATGGGAAAGGTGTGAGGTAAGGAGAGTACATGGGTGAGGGAATTTGGGTAACAAAATCTGATATGGTTAAAGGGTAGTTTGGGTATATGGGTTAAATGAGTTAGTTGGGGGTATTTTGGTAAAAAGGGTTAAAGTGGTTTAAATGGGTTTAACACATGTGAGTTTTATTAAGTTGACTTGGTCTTTGGTTTGTAACAGGTGAGATCGTGGCTTGGATTTAGGATGGGAAATGGGGTATGGATGGAAATCATTTTTAGTTTGGGTTGAATACGAAACCGGGTTTATTATGCGGGTCTGGTGGGTTTTGGGTCGCCGAAGGTGGGCAGCGAAAGGTCAGCGCCATCGGGTTGTGGGTTATCGGCTTCAGGTTGGTCGGGCTATGGTTCGGCCGGAGGTATAAGGTCGGAGGTGGGGGAAGTTTGTTGAGCGAGAGGCTGGATCGCCGGAGTTTGGAGAACCGATTTTCGGGTATGGGGATGGGGCTAGAGGGGGGATGCATCGGGTCTTGTGGGTTTCGTTCAGTGGAACGAGGTCGAAGCAGGTGTGGTGGGTTATGGCCGGACGGGGGTTTGGGCAAGGGGCGATCGGAGGTTGGTTCAGGAGGCGCAGGTCGCGGGTTGGCTGCGAGTAGAGGGTTGGTGGGATTCCGGCACTGATAAGGGTCGACCGGAGCCTGGGAGCTGGCCGAATATGAGGAAAGGTCCGGTTGGAAAGGGTGCGATTTCAGGCTAATGGGTATGGCAACTAAAGCAGGTTGAGGAGTTTGTTTTGGGTTGGAGATGGTGGGTTAAGGTTGGAGGTTGGTTATGGTGGTGGGAGATGAATGAGAAGATGGGTTTGATAGAGAGGTTGAAGATGATAGAGGGAGTAGTAGGGTATGAGTAAGGTGTAGGGTAGTAGGTTGTGGGTGAGAGGTTAGTTTTCTGTGTGTTTAACTTATGACCCCTAAAAAATATCCAACTAAAACTAAAAATAAAATAAAAACAAAATAAAAATTTAACTAGAGTAAAAATAAAAATCAACTAAAATAAGAATGACACGACACGACACACTATACAAACTCTAAAAAAAACTAAACATGACTAAAATAAAAACTATAAAAATAAAAACTAATAAATTAAAACTAATAAATAAAAATAATAATAATAATAATAAACTAACTAAAAATAAGAAAATATAAAAACTAATACACGACGCGCTAAAAATATAAAAATTCTAAAAATATATTCATGAATCAATAAAATAATAAAATAAACCCTAAAAATAAAATGACACAAATAAAATAAAATGGGACCAACTAAACACACATGGTTCGGGACAAGTTTAGGCTAGGTTAGGGTAGGCTAGGATACGAGACAAGGGTAATTAGCTCCACATTGCACACAATTGCCTTGAAATACGCATTTAGACACCGCAACGTGCATTCTACCTATAAAATACATAATAAAGCGCATAAGACCTAAATTTCTGAGAATTAGCAACTAAAATACGTCTATTCGGGATATAAATTCTACACTTTTGGGTGCTTATAACACTACAACTCTTATCATCTTCCTTCTATTCTAAAAAAATAAAAATAAAAATCTTCAATTTCCTCTACTTAGAACTACGTGGGGCCTAATCCTCTAAAAATCTTTTTACTTTCAAAAAAATGAAACTCAAAATATTTTCAAAACCTCAAGAGGTACGTAGGTAGCTCATATTCTTTACATGAGCAGGCCCCCTTCTTTTTCATAAAATGTTATTCTTTTATTATCTCCGAGAACGACGATTCATTTTTATCATTTACATGAACAAAAGGATTATGTATGCCTTAGCGATTGGTATTTACAGATAATTTAAATGCAAAACTCATCAAGACGCACAACGATATAATTAAAATATTTTTTTTTCCATTGACGAAAAATTACGATACAATAATATCAGCATAGGGAGTCAAACAACTTCCCCAGCCTACCTAACCTTTTTACTCCTAAAACAACCTTCTCAAAGTTATTCCCACTAGAAAACAACCAGATACATATCCAAACATCATACAAAAGTTTCACAAATAAAAACTCCCCAAGGATCCTACCCGTAGCTTCTAGAAGAACCAGCCCCATCATCATCTACATCTTGGGGTCCCCAAACTTCTCCCACTTGGATAGAATACTAAAGGTGCTGCACGGAATGGTAAGACCGGACCAGCCTATGGAAAACCACAACACCTCCCTCCATAGTGTCAAGCATGATGAGCCATCTATGTTTAGTGTTTTTGGCCAACATTTTATCTACTACCCTTATCTATAACCACTTCATATAATCCTAAAAAAACATGCCAAACTCTACCAAAAGAGTGGGAAGGACGGCTCAACTTCCGAAGATTCATCCGTAGATAGCCCAACCATATGTGCATGCATTCTGTCAAATCTTCCATGGAAAGAAGTCCAGTGTTCGAAATGGCACAATCTGCTCCAATTCAAATTGACACGGGAGCTACCAGGGAACATAGAAAGAGGTCTGCCGAGTCTAACCAATTGAAAATACTGGTATTCCCCCAGTCCTAAAATGGTTTGCACATCCCCCCCACACCAGGGTATTGATCAGTGCAGACATCAAGCCCCGTGCTACATAACCAATCCTCTTAGTTCTCGATATTCGGTTCAAAACTGTGAAGTAGCGAGTGAAGAAATTCAGGACAAGGGATATTTAGGAGGGACCACCAAACGAAATCTCTCTAACAGTCACATGAACAACATAACGGGGATTCCCCTCAGAAAGTCAAAACGACTTTCCTTCCAAGCATTTAGACCAATTAGGGTCTTTACCCATATCACCGCCACAGAGTTGGGGCGATATGACATCCACGCGGTGATTACAGCAAGTTAAGGATCCACCAGTAGGTCCCCGGTCACCAACAGTAATTTTGAAGTTAAGCCAAGGGCAACATATCCAACATCAATACAGTCTCTTCAATGCAACAGATTCATTATAATCCAGCGAAGGCAATAATCTCCACTTTATAACCAAGATTTTTATCTCCTCTTCCATATACCAACCAAACCTGAAAGGCCTTCCTTCACTCAAAAATTCCAAAAATCTCATTTTTCCTTTTTTCTCAAAATAAATACTTTCCAAAGGGATGATCATTTTAAACCAAGCTATCGAGGCCATCCTCTACTCAAACATATTCAAAAGAAATTCAAAAACGCAACCCTTTTTATTCTTTCTCAAAATAAAAACTCAGTAACAAATTAAAGTTCATAAAGAGTAAGCCACTAAATAAAGATAATCAAACGAAATATGCATATATATTTGCATTTTTTAGTCTCTTTTCATAAGAATTTCCTCTACATCAAACATGAAAACGCTAAGCTACCACAGTCAATGAAGAATCTGGAAGAAATCCCGAGGGAAAAGAACTAGAATTGGATGTCACCTCATCTGCCCCGCAACCCCCTCTCCTAGGTATTAAACGTACCTAAACTCACGCGCCATCAATCGTTATAGCTGCGCGTTCCCCCCGGTCAGCCCCATGTGATGGATGGCCGTCTCCCAGGGATAGAAGGCCACCTACAAGATCCCCAGTAGAAAATCAATATCATAAAAGGACATCGAAGAAAAATGGTCTCAAGTGGAAAGAAAAATTTACCGATCGGTACTATCCCTTCACCTTCCTGAGGTAGTCCAAAAGACTATGCCACTACCGTTTAGCACCTCCTACACCCTACCGATTGGCACTTCCCTGACATTTTGTAGAAAAAATGCCAGAAAATCCCAAAAATCCCCCAAAAAACTCCTAAAAATACCAAATGAATTTTAGAACCTTTTTCATCGAGAAAAACATTTTTTTCAAGCCTCTAAAATCCTTAAATACTACCATATTTTTCTTTAAAATTATTTCCCTAGAGGAATTCCCAAATCCAATTGGATATCTCCCTAGTAACATCTCTAAGGGACACCACGAAAATCAAAACATTCCCCAGTAGGGCTACACCCAATCTTCAGATTCATACCTTTTGCCCAGTGGAGTCTCCAAACTTTCCTAAGAAAACTATGCCCTGCGACTTACTAAGTTCCTCAAAATTGACCACGACCCGTAGAATTGGTCGCTTTTACTTAAGCCCTCAGAATTGGCTTCAACCCTCAAAATTGGTCACTTCTACTTAAAGCCCTCAGAATTGGCTTTGACCCTCAGAATCGTTCACTCTTACTTAAGCCCTCATAATTTTCTTCGGCCCTCAAAATTGGTCACTCCTACTTCAGGTCCTCATAATTGGACCCGACCCTCAGAATTGGACACTTCTACTTAATCCCTCGAAATTGGGTTCGATCTACAGAATTGGTCGCTCCTAGTTAAGCCTTCAGAATTGACTTCAACCCTCAGAATTGGTCTCTTTAACTTAAGGTGCTCATAATTGACCTTGTCCCTCAGAATTGTTTTCAACCCTTAGAATTGGTCACTCCCATCTTAAATCCCTCACAATAAGTCGCTCCCAAACCCTCAGAATTGGCTTCGACCCTCATAATTTGTCACTCCCTACCCTAGGTCCTCCGAATATACCTTGGCCCAGAGAATCCTCCATCCCCAACATTACCTTAGATCCCCATAATCAACTTTGACCCTCTGAATCGGTCATCCTTATCCCTTAGGTCCGCTGAATCGACCTCTTTCCTAACCATCATGTGGTGTCTATTTGACGGCTTTCACTTATTCCAAGCTCACCCGTCGAGGGTCTCTATAGACACCACATTCTAAGACCTTATAATTCTCTCCTTAGGTTCCTAACACCTCCTCATTTCACTACAAACCCTAGGTCATACTCTGAGTACTGATCTAGAGGTCATCGGGCACTCCCAGTCCCTGTTTGACTACGATCAAATCTACATCAGAATAAAATCACAATTAATATTTGATGGGATCTAAATCCCCTTTACAACGGTCCTCCCCATGCACGAATTAGCATAACAGTTCAAACGAACGAACCATTTTACCGTCAAAAATTGATCTAGAGGCCATCGGGCGCTCCCAGGCCTCGATTTAACCCCAATCAACTTCATCATCAGATGGAAAGATATTTTAATCTTTGAACATAACTGAAAACCCTTTCAAAAGGTCCACCCCATGCATGAAATGGCATAACCGTTCGGACGAACGATCCATTTTTCCTCAAAAATTAATCTAGAGGCCACCGGTGCTCCCGGGCGTCGATTTGACCCAAATCAACTTATTTGGAAGAGAGAAAGCTCTTTGAATCTTCAAAGGGAACTGAAACCCCTTTCTAAAAGTCCACCCCTTATACTAAATATCATAAACATTCGGACGAACGATCCATTTTCCCTTAAAAATTGATCCGGAGGACACCTGGCGCTCCCAGGAGTCATTTGACCAAGGTAAAATCTTTAGCTTTAATGAGACTAAATGAAGATTATAAGGGCACTAAATACCCTTTTCAATGATCTACCCCATGCACGAATTAGCCTTACGGTACAGACGAACGACTCATTTTACTTTGAAAGATCATCGGGAGCTTTCGTGCCCCAATTGACCAAACTCAAATTTCTGAATCAAGTGAAGCTCTTTGGAATGTCAAATTACCTCACAAAACCATTCCAATGGTCTTACCATGCATGATTCTAACTTGCGATTTGAACAAATGATCCATTTTCGTCCGACCATCTCCTGTCCAAAGGACCGACGAGGGCTTCCGAGCCCCATTTAACCCAAAGTCAACTCCCGAACCTGGGAGAGGCCCAAAGGACTCTTGACAGTCTCTGAATTACCTTTATAATCGAATGACCCATTCATGATTTGGATCAATGGATTGCGTTCTACGATCATTTTTTTCAAAAAATCTGCACGAGACTGTCGATTGGAAGGTCCATTTCCCTGCCTATTGGCAGTGTGTCTAGGGATACCTACTGATTGGTAGGTCTAGGGCTATGAAGATCGGTACCCCCCTTACCCTATATATATAGGGCATGACCTCACTCCCAAATCACACCTCATTTTCATAAATATCAGCAACAGTCTCATTAACAGTCTCTTACAATGAGCGAAGTTTCCTTGTGTGAAATTCCTTTCTATCTTTCATTCCCATTCTTCATACCCAATTTAGCAAAATTGCATTCTCTCGCATCCAACATTCATCTCAACACTCAAGGGAGTTCATCAAGGATCAAGATCAAGCCTCAATTCTCTAAAGACGGTCCAAAAATCCTTCTCTCTATATAAATTTATTATATTCGTATTAGTCAGATAAATTCTTAATCTAGCTTTTACTTTAGTTCATACATATTAATATCTCATCCTTTATTAATTATATTGCACATACTTTATTTTCTATAAAAATAAATAAAGAAAAAGAGGGTTACACCTATAAATTCCAATGGGATTATCCACTATAATTTCTCAAAACTAAAAATACATTTTCTACACACACACACATATAATAAATTCCGGTTCGAATCTATGGGATAAACCCCACCCTTATGCTATATGCGAACTACGTGGACTTTGATGCCTTTATAGGCTATGTAGGCATTTCAGGTTCAAACCTGAGACTCCAGTCCAATTTCTCAATTCTCCAATTTTCCCATTTTCATATTTGTCTCCTTTTCATCTATACATTATTTTAATATGTATCATATTTGTGATACTTATTGGCATTTTATCCAATATATATTATCGTGTTATCATAACGATCAATATTTTGATAAGCGCATACATCGTATTTTCTAGATGTTATTTTAAGAACATTCATTTGGATAACCTCACTCTATCTTTTCCATGATATGAGTTGGACGATTCTGATATCCACTTATATATACATACACACACACTTCACGGAGAAGTTAAGGAAAATAGTAACACAAGCCCATAAGAGATCGAAAGGGAGGGATGGGTGCCTAACACCTTCTCATTCCCTAACTTAGCCCCCGAATCTTCAAACTATTGGTTTTCGTTAACATCAGTTTATCTTTGATGTCGCTCTCTCGAGACGATGACATTTTATTTTTCCTGTTTTGTGCAAAATAGATTGGTGACTCGATATCTTTACATTTATCCCACACCGACGAGACCTTTTCTCCTTCCCTTTCTCCTCCCCCCCCCCCCCCCCCCCACCCACACTCACAGGGAAAGAGGATAAGGGGAGAGATCCCAGGATAGCCACAGGAGGGTTGATCTTTCAAAACCCGGATAGGAACGACAGGGGTTGGTGATGGAAAAGATTCATCTTCTGTCAAAATTGGATCATTTAAAATGTTTGTGTCCAAAACTGTTTCAACATGTGGATCTTTACTAACAGGCTCAAATGTATCATCAATTACCACAACATTAATGGACACAACAATGGATTTGGTTCTTAGGTTGAAAACTCTATATGCCTTGCTATTTTGAGAATTACCAAGCAAATTGATTTATCCCCTTTGGCTTCGAATTTAGAAAGGTTTTCGCGCTCTTTGCAAATATAAAAGATTGAGAAAATGTTTGAAAATATTTTGCATTGGGCTTTTTGTTGAACCAAAACTCATAATGGGTCATTTTGGTATTATTTCTAAGGTAAACGTGATTAATAATGTGAATGGAAATAATGCTTGCTTCTTCCTAAAAATATAGCGATAAATTTTTAACATGTATAAGTACTCTAGCCATTTCCTGAATGACCCTATTTTTCTGTTCTACAACCCTATATTGTTGAGGAGTTTTTGAAGCACAAAACTGATGGGAGTAACCATTGGCGTCACAATATTCAATTACTCTGATTTCTTTAAACTCACCGCCTCTCTCACTTCGAATTCGTGTTACTTGGGTGTCTTTCTCATTTCAAGTTTGGTCAGAATTCTCAAAAATTAGTAAAAAGTTTCTAACTTAGTTTTCATGAAATCAACCCATGTAAAATGATAGAATTCATCCACATTGACTAAAATATATGAATTTTCATTTAAACTGATAGTTCTCATTGGACCCATTAAGTCCATGTAGAGAAGTTCTAGAGGAGCAGTGGCGTTAACATCTTTAACTTTCCTGTGAGGAGACTTAGTAATTTTACCCACTTGACATGGATTGTAAATAACAATGGGGAATTTCTTTATTTTTAGTAATCCTCTCACAAGGTCTTGTGATGACAAACGGTTTAAAATATCAAAATTGATGTGTCACAACCTATTATGCTATAGGTCAGAATCATCCAAAAGTGTCACATTATAAGACAGATCATCGGATGATTTATAACACTTGTCTCCGGTACGATTGCCTTTTATATAATCCACTCCCGTTTCAATTAGCACATCACATGAGGTTTTTGTAAATTTAACTTGGCATTCGTTATCACAGAACTGACGGATATAAAGTATATTTGCTCTCATCCCTTTAAGTAACTACACGTCATTGACATTCGGTAAACCCATTTCATTAAGAATGCCTTTACCAATGATATGGGAGGTCTTACCATCCCCAAAGGTAACTTGGCCACCTTTATAATGGACAATATCCTTTAGTTTGGTAACATCCACCGTCATATGGCGTGAGCAACCACTGTATAAGTACCAACCAATAGTTTGCATCCCACAGCTTAGGGTTGTCAAGACTACAAAAGATTTTTTATTAAAATGGTTTAATTGGAGTCTTAGATCATCACTCTTGATCCATATAGGCATGGTTTTAAAAGAAATGTGCCCTAATTTGAGATCATAAAGGGGATTTGCCTATTGGTTTTGATTTGCCATTCGTTTTGGGTCTAGGCTTATAAAACGAAGGAAATGATATAGTACGGATCATGGTTTTATTACCAATTCTCCTAACTCTTGAGTTAAAGAAAAAATGGGCATTTTTCTTATAAAACCTTTGGCACTCACAATTTTGGTGTCCAAAAACATCACTTTGTACAGAATTTACTAGAAGTAGGCAGGTCTGAATGGTGGTATTTTCTAGCTAAACACTTAAAAGATTTTTCATGAATAATTGGCTTAGGAGGTCTATAAAGTCTCTTGGCAAGGAGAAAATATTTAGACAAAGATGTTTCCACATAATTTCCAATGAAACTATCAATGTCACTTTCAATTAAAACTTGTTTTCCTTTAGCCTTTTCAAATAACCTACCATCTAACAAAGAATTGATTTTTCTTAGGCTTTCACAAAGACAGTTGGTCTATTGGAATCATATCTTTCAAGAGTTTCCTCATATCCCAACCCTCTAGTATCACCCTTATAACGCTGGACAACAAGCAGTTTGTCAACGTCGAAAAAATACTACGACACATTTTGAAGGCAGTTTCACAGACTTCTTAGTTTTTCTGACTTGTAAAATCACTACATTTTATTTTTCTTCTAAAGAAATAAAAATTCCATTTAAAGTCCTAATCTGATATTTATAGTCAAGTGTCTATTTTTCAAAATTTGTTTTGACATTTCTCATCTCAATCGAATTTTGTTGAACAATCTTATATTGATTCTCTAGGGACTCGCTAAGTAGTTTAACCAGATTAGATAATTCTTGTCTATTTTATAAAGTTGTGACATATAATTCTGAGTAATCATCATAGACAACAAAACTTTCAATATTCTTAGTGTCAGTGTGAGAAGTTTTGATGTCATCAAACTTAGTATCATACACACACGCAACACGTTTTGCATCAAACGAAGTAGTTAATTCAAGCATGGAAGATTAACTAGCTAACAAAGATCTAGAAGCATCAATCAAATCAATTACTTCATCAAATTCACGTTCATATTCATAATCAGTCATTCCTACAAAGTACACATCTCCGCAATAGTCATAAACTTCTCCTAAAAATGCAAGGCGGTTTTATTCAAATTCTTCTTGGTCTTCTTCTGATTCAGAATCAGAAGATTCATCCCAAGTTTTATTTATGTGAGACTTGTGTCATTTAGATTGCTTGGACTGTGGCTTAGACCTACACTCAGCAATGAAGTGACCGAGTTTCCCACAATTGTGACAGGCCTTTTTTGATTTATTGATCTTACTGCTTCTACTATCATAATCAAGAGTCTATTTTGAACTTATGTTGTGGGGTTGGGTGGACTGACTAGACTGATTATTTTCTTGCATATGTCTCTAAGTAATAGAATTTTTGTGCTTCGGAAGTTTCTTAAATTGGGAAAACATAAGTGCAGTTGATTGTCAAGCTTGTCAATTTCATCCGAATCCACATCAAAGTCATTGTCCGACTCAGATTGTTGTTTAACGATCCTGTGTTTATTTTTATTAGGACAGACAGTTTTAAATGTAAATTTAGAAGGATTGGTCAACTTATTGATGTAAGAGTCTTCCTAAAGGCCGATTTAAGTTCCATTGTTCTTAATTTTAATCATAGCAATTCTAGTTTGAGAGATGGATTGTTTATTTCTTCTATGATGTAAAGTTTATGGTCAAATCTACGAGAAAAGGACCTTAAAATCTTAGCTCAAACTTCTTTACCAGTGTATTCTATACTGTTATCATGTAGTTGGGTAATTATATCAGTCAAATGCATGTAAAAATCATCAAATGGTTCGTTATCTTTCATAACTAACATATTGTATTGTTCAACCAGCATTTGCATTTTACACTCCTTTACCCTAGTGTCACCCTCGTGTACAATTACTAAAGTATCCCAAGCATATTTACTAGTGGTGCAGTGACATATACGTTTTAATTCATTCTCACTCACATTCATGAAAATTGCTTTTTACCCTTATTATTGAAATTGCTTATGTTCTTCTGATAAACGCTTATTTTAAATGTTCTAAGTTTTCTAACAAACATGAGACATTTTGATCAATACCTTTCGAAAAAAATTACACAAATAAAATATGTGTTTCTTGTGTGTAGTGATATATACGGAAATCTCTAACAACACTACACCAAAAATGCCAATCTGGCACGCTTAGGCAAGGAGATTCTGGCACTGTTTAAAATCGTGCCAGATTATGGCACGATTTTATCATAATCTGGCACGGTTTGAAATAGTGCCAAAATTTGGCACGATTTTTAACTGTGCCAAATATGGGTACGCTTTGTTAAAAAAATAACCCCCCAAAATTTGGAGCGGGGACCAAATTTTCAAGACATTCCAATCCTCTCTCTCTCTCTCTCCCTCCCGGCTTTCTCATCGTTTCTCCTCCTCATCGCTTCTCATCATCATTGTTGCTCCGCGTCGCTGCTACTGCTCCCACGCTACCAGCCTCATCATCGTAAGGTATTACATCTCTCTCTCTTTCTCTCTCTCTCTCTCTCTCTCTATATATATATATATATATATATATATATATATATATATATATCAGTTGCGATTTAGGGGTGCGATTTAGGGGTACCGATTTCGGGTACCTGATATATATATATATATATATATATATATATATATATATATATATATATATATATATATATATATATATATATATATATATATATATAATGTATCAGTTGCAATTTTGGGTACCGATTTCATTGAAGCTTGAGGAAAATTCAAAATATTAAGGCTTATAGAGAAATCCAGATTTGAAAATAATTGTCACACGTAGTGTGTGTGTGTGTGTTCGTATAGTTGTATATTTTCCTTTTTATAACCCTGTGTCTCGTTGATGAGTTGATTGTCTGTGTGTGTAGAATTGGAGCTTGAAGGGTGGAAATGAAATAAAAATGGGATTATTTCACTAAAACTTTAGGGGGAAAAATGAGAAATAAAGGTCTATAGAGAAATTTAGAATTAGAATTAATTGCCAAAATGCGTATGTGTGTGTGTGTGTATATATATGTTTGTATATTGTCATTTTAACACCTTAGTGTCTCATCAATGAATTGATTGTTTATGTATATATGTGTGCATGCACATAGTGTGTGTACTTGAAGGTGGAAGGGAAGAAGTGCACTAAAGATCAGCTTTTGATTGGTATGAATATGTATATTTACACACGTATGTATATACATGTAATTATACACTTTAAATTTATTAGCTCTATGTTTGGTTGATGAAATAGTGCCAAACTTTGTTGCAAAATGTGGCGGGAATGTTGTTGTGAGCAATCACCGGGGGCTTGGGGGAATATCAATAACTGTAAGTAAGTATTCACTATATGGAATTTTTCTTTATTTTTTCCATTCTTTATTTTTTTCTTTTTATTTTCCAGTAAGAAACCATTCAATAAATTTATGTAATTGAATTCTATATAATGATGTAGTTAGCATCCATTTGGACTGTTCACTTGTGCTAAGGATTTAGTTAGCATGGATACAAAGGTAAGCTTATTGTTCATACCCTTTGGACTTGAATTCTTTATAGTTTATTCTCTGGTTAATTTTGATCACATTAACGTATTATAGGTCAGGATGTTAGCAGTTTATATGTAAAAGTAGCTTCAGAACAAGTCCAAGGCCAAGGAATTACAAGTAATGTAACTTTCACATGCGGAATCCCACTAACCCGCTACTGGACAGGTAAAACTCTAGTATTATATTTTACTTCTAATAAGATATATAGTTTTATATATGTGCAGTAATTTATATATGCGTGTACTTTAGTGTATATATGGTTATGGGGTTTAACACTTCTTTTTTTAAATCAGGTGTTTTCATATTTGAAGTTTTGTTATGGAAGTAAAATTAAAGTTATGTGATCTTATGCTATTAATCAAGACGTAATTGGCTCAACTATGAGAAACTCTATAAGAATATTTACTTATTACTTGAAGTCACAAAACAAAAAACTTTAGTTGTGTGAGCATTCCCACATCATCAGACATCTTCCAATGATAGGAGTTCAAATGAATGGAGTTTTAATAACATGTGTTAGTTTTTCAAAATTATGCCTATTGATAGTAATTATGCCTTACACTATTGAGATTTAGTACAAACAATTAATGACCCCTCGCAGTGAGTCCATAGTGACATAGAAGTATAGCTTATTATGGACATGAGTTTTTTACTCATGTGGTCATGAGGTGTATAGCTATTAGACTGCTATAGGTGATGAAAACTCAAACCAGCCCCCAAACGACCCCTTAAGAGGCACGAACACCTCGCACGGGACCAATGTAACTTGTACGAACTCACCGCGTAGTCCCGGGTTTCCCCGTTTAAGAATATGATGATAATTTGAAAAAATCAACACTTGAGCTTAAAAATAGGCCGTTAAAGGGTGAAAACCTAAACCAGCCCCCAAACGGACCCGTAAGAGGCAAGAACACCTCACACGGGACCAATGTAACTTGTACGAACTGACCGCGTAGTCACGGGTCTCCCAGTTTGAGAATACGATGATAATATGTAAAAAACAACACTTAGACTTAAAAACAAGCCATTAAAGGGAGAAAACCCAAACCAGTCCCCAAACAACCCCGTAGGAGGCACGAACACCTCGCACAGGGCCAATGTAACTTGTAGGAACTGACCGCGTAATCTCGGGTCTCTCGGTTTGAGAGTATGATGATAATTTGCAAATATCACGTTTGACTTGAAAATAAGCCGTCAAAGGGTAAAAACCCAAACCAGCCCCCAAACGACTAAGTAGGAGGCACGAACAGCTCGCACGGGACCAATTTAACTTGTAGGAACTGAACGCATAGTTTCGGGTCTCTCAGTTTGAGAGTATGTCGATAATTTGCAAAAATCACACTTTCTTGAAAACAAGCCGTTAAAGGATGAAAACCCAAACCAGCCCCCAAATAACCTCGTAGGAGGCACGAACTCCTCGCACGAGACCAATGTAATATGTAGGAACTGACCTCGTAGTCCCGGGTCTCCCGGTTTAAGAGTATGACGATAATTTCAAAAATCAACACTTAGACTTAAAAACAAGCCGTTGAAGGGTGAAAATCTAAACCAACCCCCAAACAGACCCGTAAGAGGCACGAACACCTCGCACGGGGTCAATGTAGCTTGTAGGAACTGACCGCATAGTCTCGGATCTCCCAATTTGAGAGTATGATGATAATTTAAAAAAATCACACTTAGACTAGAAACCAGGTCGTTAAAGGGTGAAAATCCAAACCAGCTCCCAAACGACCCCGTAGGAGGCACGAACACCTCACATAGGACCAATGTAACTTGTAGGAACACACCGCGTAGTCCCGAGTCTCCCGATTTTAGAGTATGATGATAATTTGCAAAAATCACACTTTGACTTGAAAATAAGACGTCAAAGGGTGAAAACCCAAACCATCCCCCAAACGACCCCGTAGGAGGCACGAACACCTCGCACGGGACCGATCCAACTTGTAGGAACTGACCGCGTAGTCTCGGGACTCCTAATTTGAGAGTATGATGATAATTTGCAAAATTCACTCTTTCTTAAAAATAAGCTGTTAGAGGGTGAAAACCCAAACCAGTCCCAAAACGACCCCGTAGGAGGCACGAATACCTCGCACGGGACAAATGTAACTTGTAGGAACTAACCGCGTAGTCTCGAATCTCCTGGAATGAGGGTATGATGATAATTTGCAAAAATCACACTTTCTTGAAAACAAGTCGTTAAAGGGTGAAAACCCAAACCAGCCCCCAAACAACCCCGTAGGAGGTACGAACACCTCGCACGAGACCGATGTAACTTGTAGGAACTGACCGCGTAGTCCCGGATCTCCCGATTTGAGAGTATGATGATAATTTCAAAAAATCACACTTTCTTGAAAATAAGTCGTTAAAGGGTGAAAACCCAAACCAGCCCCCAAACGACCCCGTAGGAGGCACGAACACCTCGTATGCGACCAATGTAACTTGTAGGAACTGACCGCGTAGTCCTAGGTCTCCCGATTTGAGAGTATGGCGATAATTTTCAAAAATAACACTTTGACTTAAAAACAAGACATTAAAGGGTAAAAACCCAAACCAGCCCCCAAACGACCCCGTAGGAGGCACGAACACCTCGCACGGGACCAATGTAACTTTTAGGAACTGATCGCGTAGTCCTGGGTCTCCCGATTTGAGAGTATGACGATAACTTGCAAAAATCACACTTTGACTTGAAAACAGGTCGTTAAAGGGTGAAAACCCAAACCAACCCCCAAACGACCCCGTAGGAGGTATGAACACCTCGCACGGGACCAATGTAACTCGTAGGAACTGACCGCGTAGTCCCGAGTCTCCCGATTTGAGAGTATGATGATAATTTGCAAAAAATAACTTTTAGACTTGAAAATAAGTCGTTAAAGGGTGAAAACCCAAACCAGCCCCCAAATGACCCCGTAGGAGGCACGAACACCTCGCACGGGACCAATGTAACTTGTAGGAACTGACCGTGTAGTCCCGGGTCTCCTAGTTTGAGAGTATGATGATATTTTGCAAAAATCAACACTTAGACATAAAAATAACATGTTAAAGGGTGAAAACCTAAACCATCGCCCAAACGGACCCGTAAGAGACACGAACACCTCGCACGGGACCAATGTAACTTATACGAACTGACCGTGTAGTCCCGGGTCTTTCGGTTTGAGAGTATGATGATAATTTGCAAAAATCACACTTTGACTTGAAAACAAGCCGTTAAAGGATAAAAACCCAAACCAGCCCCCAAACGACCCCGTAGGATGCACAAACACCTCACACAGGACCAATGTAACTTGTAGGAACTGATCGCGTAGTCCCGAGTCTCCCGGTTTGAGAGTATGACGATAATTTGCAAAAAATAGCACTTAGACTTAAAAACAGGTTGTTAAAGGGTGAAAACTCAAACCAGCCCCCAAATGATCCTGTAGGAGGCACAAACACCTCGCACGGGACCAATGTAACTTGTAGGAACTGACCGCGTAGTCCTGGGTCTCCCGATTTGAGAGTATCACGATAATTTGCAAAAATCACACTTTGACTTAAAAACAAGCCGTTAAAGGGTGAAAACCCAAACCAGCCACCAAACGACCCCGTAGGAGGCACAAACACATCGCACAGGACCAATGTAACTTATAGAAACTGACCGCGTAGTCCCGGGTCTCCCGATTTCAGAGTATGGCGATAATTTGCAAAAATGACACTTTGACTTGAAAACAGGCCGTTAAAGGGTGAAAACTCAAACCAACAGCCAAACGACCCCGTAGGAGCCACAAACACCTCGCACTGGACCAATGTAACTTTTAGGAACTGATCGCGTAGTCTCGGGTCTCCCAGTTTGAGAGTATGATGATAATTTGCAAAAATCACACTTTCTTGAAAACAAGTCGTTAAAGGGTGAAAACCCAAACCAGCCCCCAAATGACCCCGTAGGAAGCACGAACATCTCGCACGAGACCAATGTAACTTGTAGGAACTGACCGGGCAGTCCCTGGTCTAACGGTTTGAGAGTATGACGATAATTTGTAAAAATCAACACTTAGACTTAAAAAATAAGCTGTTAAAGGGTGAAAACCTAAACCAGCCCCCAAACAGACCCGTAAGAGGCACGAACACCTCGTACGGGACCAATGTAGCATGTAGGAACTGACCGCGTAGTTTCGAGTCTCCCGATTTGAGAGTATGAGGATAGTTTGCAAAAATCACACTTTAACTTGAAAACAAGCCGTCAAATGGTGAAAATCCAAACTAGACACCAAACGACCCCGTAGGAGGCACGAACACCTCGCACGGGACCAATGTAACTTGTAGGAACGGACCGCGTAGTCTCGGGTCTCCCGGTATGAGAGTATGATGATAATTTGCAAAAATCACCCTTTTTTGAAAACAAGCCGTTAAAGGGTAAAAACCCAAACCAGCCACCAAATGACCCCGTAGGAGGCACGAACACCTCGCACGAAACCAATGTAACTTGTAGGAACTGATCGCGTAGTCCCGGATCTCCCAGTTTGAGAGTATGATGATAATTTGCAAAAATCTACACTTAGACTTAAAAATAAGTCGTTAAAGGGTGAAAACCTAAACCAGCCCCCAAACGGACCCGTAAGAGGCACGAACACCTCGCACAGGACCAATGTAGCTTGTAGGAACAGAACGCATAGTCCCGGGTCTCCCGGTTTCAGAGTATGATGATAATTTGAAAAAATCACACTTTGACTTGAAAACAAGCCGTTAAATGGTGAAAACCCAAACCAGCCCCCAAACGACCCTGTAGGAGGCACGAACACATCGCACGGGATCGATGTAACTTGTAGAAACTGACCGCGTAGTCTCGGATCTCCCGGTTTGAGAGTATGACAATAATTTGCAAAAATCACACTTTCTTAAAAACAAGCCGTTAAAGGGAAAAAACCCAAACTAGCCCCCAAATGACCCCGTAGGAGGCACGAACACCTCACACGGGACCAATGTAACTTTTAGGAACTGATCGCGTAGTCCCGGGTGTCCCGATTTGACAGTATGACGATAATTTACAAAAATAACACTTTGACTTAAAAACAGGCCGTTAAAGGGTGAAAACCCAAACCAGCCCCCAAATGACCCCGTAGGAGGCACAAACACCTCGCACGGCACCAATGTAACTTGTAGGAACAGACCGTATAGTACCGGGTCTCCCGTTTTGAGAGTATGACGATAATTTGCAAAAATCACACTTAGACTTGAAAACAGGCCGTTAAAGGCTAAAAACCCAAACCAGCCCCCAAACGACCCCATAGGAGACACGAAAACCTCGCACGAGACCAATGTAACTTGTAGGAACTGACCGCATAGTCCCGGATCTCCCGATTTGAGAGTACAACGATAATTTGCAAAAATAACTCTTAGACTTGAAAACAGGCCGTTAAAGGGTAAAAACCCAAATCAGCCCCCAAACGACCCCGTAGTAGACACGAACACCTCGTACAGGGACAATGTAACTTGTAAGAACTAACCACGTAGTCTCGGGTCTCCCGATTTGAGAGTATGACGATAATTTGATAAAATCAACACTTAGACTTAAAAACAATTCGTTAAAGGGTGAAAACCTAAACCCGCCCCCAAACGGACACGTAAGAGACACGAACACCTCGCACGGAACCAATATAGATTGTAGGAACTTATCGCGTAGTCCCAGGTCTCCCAATTTGAGAGTATGACTATAATTTGCAAAAATCACACTTTGACTTGAAAACAAGCCGTTAAAGGGTGAAAACCCAAACCAGCCCCCAAACGACCCCGTAGGAGGCACAAACACCTTGTACGGGACCAATGTAACTTGTACGAACTGACCGCGTAGTCTCGGGTCTCTCAGTTTGAGAGTATGACGATAATTGGCAAAAATCACACTTAGACTTAAAAATAGGCCATTAAAGGGTGAAACCTCAAACCAACCCCCAAACGATAAGTAGGAGGGATAAAGACCTCGCACGGGACAAATGTAACTTGTAGTAACTGACCGCGTAGTCCCGGGTCTCCCGGTTCTAGAGTATGACGATAATTTATAAAAATCACACTTTGACTTAAAAACAAGCCGTTAAAGGGTGAAAACCCAAACCATCCACCAAACGACTCCGTAGGAGGCACAAACACCTCGCAGGGGAACAATGTAACTTGTAGGAACTGACCGCGTAGTCCCGGGTCTCCCGGTTTGAGAATATGATGATAATTTGCAAAAATCAAACTTAGACTTGAAAACAGGCAGTTAAAGGGTGAAAACCCAAACCAACCCCCAAACGACCCAGTAGGAGGCACAAACACCTCGCACTGGACCAATGTAACTTATAAGAACTGATCGCGTATTCCCGAGTCTCCCGATTTGAGAGTATGACGATAATTTGCAAAAATCACACTTTGACTTAAAAATAAGTCGTTAAAGGGTGAAGACCCAAACCAACCACTAAACGACCCTGTAGGAGGCACAAGCACCTTGCACGGGACCAATGTAACTTTTAGGAACTGACTGCGTAGTCCCATGTCTCTCGGTTTGAGAGTATGACGATAATTTACAAAAATAACTCTTAGACTTGAAAACAGGCCATTAAAGGGTGAAAACCCAAACCATCCCCCAAATGACCCGTAGGAGGCATGAACACCTTGCACGGGACTAATGTAACTTATAGAAAATGACCGCGTAGTCTCGGGTCTCCCGGTTTGAGAGTATGACGATAATTTACAAAAATCAACACTTAGACTTAAAAACAAGTTGTTAAAGGGTGAAAACCTAAACCAGCCCCCAAACGGACCCGTAAGAGGCACGGACACCTCACACGGGGCCAATGTGGCTCGTAGGAACTGACCGTATAGTCCCGGGTCTCCCGATTTGAGAGTATGACGATAATTTGTAAAAATCACACTTTGACTTGAAAACAAACCGTTAAAGGGCGAAAACCCAAACCAGCCCCAAATGACCCCGTAGGAGGCACGAACACCTCGCACAGGACTGATGTAACTTATAAGAACTGACCGCGTAGTCCCAGGTCTCCCGATTTGAGAGTATGATGATAATTTATAAAAATCACACTTTCTTAAAAATAATCCGTTAAAGGGTGAAAACCTAAACCAGCCCCCAAACGACTTGCTGGAGGCACGAACACCTCGCACGGTAACAATGTAACTTGTAGGAACTGACCACGTAGTCCCGGGTCTCCCGGTTTGAGAGTATGACAATAATTTGTAAAAATAACACTTAGACTTGAAAATAAGCTGTTAAAGGGTAAAAATCCAAACCAGCTACAAACGACCCCGTAGGAGGCACAAACACCTAGATCGGGACCAATGTAACTTGTAGGAACTGACCGTGTAGTCCTGGGACTCTCTATTTGAGAGTATGATGATAATTTACAAAAATCACACGTTCTTGGAAACAAAGGGTGAAAACCCAAACGAGCCCCCGAACGACACCGTAGGAGGCACGAACACCTCGTACGGGACCAATGTAACTTGTAGGAACCGACCGTGTAGTCCCGGGTCTCCCGATTTGAGAGTATGACGATAAAGAGTGAAAACCTAAACCATCCCCCAAACGGACCCGTAAGAGGCACGAACACCTCGCACGGGACCAATGTAGCTTGTAGGAACTGACCGCGTAGTCATGGATCTCCCGGTTTGATAATATGATGATAATTTGCAAAAATACCACTTAAAAATAGGCCGTTTGAGGGTGAAAACCCAAACCAACTCCCAAACGATCCCGTAAGAGGCACGAACACCTCGCACAGGACCAATGTAACTTGTACGAACTAACTGCATAGTCGTATATGAAAATTTTCTGTTTGAATACGATTTTTTTAAATGACTTGGTTACTAATATTGTATCTTTTTTGTGTCTTCTTTTTTTGTAGGATGACATTCAATCGCTAGCTTTTATCCACTTGGAACGCAAGAAGAAGTCAATGCTTTACAATAGGGGGATTATTTATTTAGTGTTGTTAATATTCAGGATTCTATTTTTTGTGTTATGGACGAGAAGGCTTCAGTAGTTTTATGGTTTATTTTTATGGTCGTGCTGGCTGTAGTCGTTTTATTGTTGACTTTTATGGTTGTGCGGGCTTTATATGGGCAGATTTTATGTTAGCAGATTTTGCAATGCTCAAAAAATAGAGGAAACTCTGCCCAATTTTTTTTTATATGGGAACTGTAAACTCTTGTAATTTTTTGAAGTTATTGTCGACTTTTATGGTCATGTGCGGCTTTATATTAGTATTAACTCTTGTAATTTTTTTATGTTTGTATGCACATTAGTTTATCAACAACCTACGATATTCATTATTTGTGAATTTTTCTGATTTTTTTTTTGCATATAATAAATATTTTTCCTACCGGATTTGAAATTTGCAAATTTTCCAGCTTTGTTTCCTATTTTTTTTAATCAACTAAAAAATCTGGCACGATTTTAAACCGTGCAAAAACCGTGCCAATGTGTAAAAATAATAACGCCTATAAAACAATCTGGCACGCTTTATAACCGTGCCAAAAGCGTGCCAGAAAATAGACAATTTGGCACAGTTTTAGCGTGTGCCAAAAGCATGCCAGATTTAACATCTAGCACGATTTAAAAGCGTGTCAAAAGCGTGCCAGATTAAAAAACTAGCACAATTTAAAAGCGTGCCAAAAGCGTACCAGTTTGAAAAATCTGGCACGGTTTTAAACTGTGCCAGAAAATCTGGCACCCCTGATTCTGACACAATTTTGAACCGTGCCAGATTGCATCTGGCACTGTTTTAAACCATGCCAGTTTCCTGTTTTTGGTGTAGTGCAACCTAGAAATTATTTACGATCTAAACAACTAGATCTAAGAAAAAACAGAGATGAATATGAAAATGGTGTAAATCAGTATGTGTAGTGATTCTAAACACTAACCAGTCCACAAATGCAAAAAAATAACCAAGAATGATCTAGAAAGAAGATCTAAACAACAAGTGTATAATTGTGTATGACAAGGTGTTCATACAATCATATACGAAAAATAAATTTAAGAACAAATCTGATAAAAAAAGAGATGAGAGGATTTTTACACAAAAGTGGAATTATTTTCTTAAATAGTGGATCACAATATTAATAATAGAAAGTACTAATTAAAGATTCTAAACAAATTTTAAAAGATTTCAAAATGTTTTTTAAACAAAATCAAACACACAAATTATCAACAGACTTAGTGTTTGTTTTTAGATACAATTTATTGGTGAGATTATATCTTCAAACTAAAAATACGAACAAATTACCTCATTTTGTGTGGTGTATGAACTCTTCACTCTCTCTCTCTCTCTCTCTCTCTCTCTCTCTCTAGGAATGAATTTGACAGAGGTTCGGTGCAAATTTTATTTTTCTCGGTTGATAAAAATGAGAACCAAAAGGTCTCAATTTATAGAGGACTGAAGTATGTGTTGATTGGTTATAAAAGGCATCACAAGGATTGAACACAACCAATACAAGTCCTAGATAATATTTAATGGAATGAACCATAAAGAAACAAAAATATGTAGCTTAAATGAATGGCACGTTGCAGCCAAGTGGTACCAACTCAAATGAATACAACGTGATTGGCGGTTTTGAAAAATGATCTTGCTTTTAAAGAAACGAAATACCAGTTTTAAAAACGTTGGTTTGTAAGACAAAAACCGTGGACCAAGGTCAAATACAAAGGGTTGGTATTCGATTTAAACAAGGATGTTTACATTTAAAAAAAGTAGTGACCTTAAGCGACAATGTTTATACAATGTGAAACCCAAGAAAAAATCGTGTACATTATGGCACGACAACAGACAAACATATCTTGAAATGTCAAACCGGGGAACACGCCAACAGCCAAGGGCCTAGGTCTATATGACCTGCTATGGTTCAAGTCTATAAAAAAGATGTAGTATATCTGACATTCAATTGGCAACACACATTAATTCCATTTGATTAAAAAAATATAGCCCCGCATATATGAACAATATAATAAACTATATAAATAATATAGTATAGTATACATACAAACATATATTCATTCACATGAATTAATTTAAAAAAAAATTAATCTTCAAAATTTATTCAGAATTTTTTTTTTAAAATTTATTTAATCAAATTAATAAAATTCAAATTATATTTTAAATTTTTTTAAAAATTCGTTTCGAATAAAATCAACACATAATGGGATGTAGTTTCCTATGTTGTATAGAAATAAATCCTAACAGCCAATGTGAATAGGTGTGAGAGACTACCTTTATTGTATGGTTGAATTTTGAATTGATGTAGGCTTGAGTGGAGAGTTTGGCAGAGGTAGGTAGACGCACAGAAAAATCTTGTCAAAATTCAAGTCCAACTAGATGAAGGACTGTATAGCTAAAGCACAAAAAACAAACCCTGGAAGTTCTCTACATAGGTCCTTCCCGTCTTTACTGTCTTAAGCTTTATTTCCTTTATGTCTTGTTTTGTTCTTCATTTACTTGCTTTGTATTTAGTTTTGGATGGTTAAATAGTTTTTTGCTTTTGTTAATTAGGTTTATTTCTTGCTTTAATTATGTATTATAGATAGTTTAATGGTTGGGGTCATATTTCCTCCATTAATGGGTCTTGAGCTTTGAAATCTAGGTTTTGGGTCAAAACGCATTTAATTGAAACCTCGTGTATTAAAATTGTAATATTAGGCATTTAACTTTATGTGCCACGCAATGTGAGTGTTTATAGAGATATAGCAAAATTAATACATGTGTGACCATTTTCGATTAAATGTTTAATCTTTCATTGTTGAATTAATTTTCTTCATGTTTGATGTTAATAATTAATTGAACATGATGGGTTAAATGTTTTCAAATTGAAATCCTTTTTACGCATTGTTTAGACCATGGTAGGGATGTGGCCCTAATCCCATTTTATTATTCTTGTCTAGTTTTATTTCTTTTTTTCCCTTTCTCCCTTTTAAATTATCATCACCTTTTACACTTTTATTTTAGAAGTAATAATTATATTAAAATGTGTCGAACATTCCCTATGGATTTTCCATACCAGGACTAGCCACTATACTCCATTTAAGTGTAGTTAATAGTTTAGGTTTTTTGCATTGCGGTAGGAAGTCAATAATAATGATTGGCATTTCTACATGGACACTCGGTTTCCACCTCGTCACAGGAACTTGGGGATCCATCATCAACTTCCATGTTGCCAGTAAAAGCCTAGCAGTAAGGTCGAAGGCAACAGCTCCAGCAAAGCCAGCATCCTCAAAATCCCTCAAGAGCACCGAATACATGTCTGGAGAGAAATAATCCCTCCAGTAACCAATAATCGAGTCGCCGAAGGATAAATATGGATCAAATCCACCAAAAATGCTCAGGGTGAAGGAGAAAAATAGGCATAACCCCTCCACACAGGCGCTGACACCCAATATTGCTAAGAATTCTTCATGGGTAGGAAAGACCTCATCCAGGCCAAAACAAAAGACATGGTCCTCAGGGTACCAGAACTAAACCTCCTTTTCTAGAAAGTTCCAGTTTATGCTGGATTACGCCACAGAAAAAACTCGACGCAAGTTGAAAGCATCATAATCCACGTTGTATAGGCACATGGCCTCTAGACCATCAAGGTAAGAGAAGAATTTTCCATACATGGGAAGATCCATCCGGGGAATAAGAAATGAGAAGCAAGAAGATAAATATGGGTATTGGTGGAGAAAAAAGATCCCATACCCCTCCTCCTATACTCAAAATCCTTGGCAAAAAAATAAGAACTCCAGAAACCCGATTAATTCTCAGCCCTATAGATGTGCAGAAAAGTTCAATCAAATCATAGGGATGACTTTACTTAACCCCCATGCCGATAGGCAGGTCAAAGGGTATGCCAATCGGCACACCCTTATTTTGAAAAATTCCATCTTATTTTTTTTACCAAAATCCATTTCCAAAAAAATCCTTATTTTGAAAAAGTTCCCTCGGGTCATTCCTTTTAAAATTATCTATTTTCCTTATTTTATTTAATAAATATTGTCCTCAAAAAACCATTTTCATTCTTAGTCAAAAATCTTTTCCCTGAGTTATATACTTTTACTCTTTTTTTCTAAAATAATAATAATAAACATGTTTGCCTTCTAATTCCATACTTATCTCTATCTTAAAGTAAACAACCTCAACAGAAAATTAAAAGTGCATATAGGATAAGTCAAAATCAAGAAAAATGCCAAAAAATGCATATTTCTTCATATATATTTTGCTTCACTTGGTTACATTTTGCAGATAGAAAAGAAAAATATTAAAATACAAATGGGACTTCGATCGAACCCTCAACTTTCCCTCTCAATTCTTCAAACCCCGTGGCGGACGCGCTTTGCTCAACAATGAGCGATGGATCCTCCACTCCTAGAAAACAAACCCTCATCTGAGGTGGCAGATGGCACAAAGTAGGAAGGATCCAACTTTTTTATATAATCAGATAAGGAGGTCATACAGTCCTTGATATCCCTCAACCAATTGGTCAGTACCCGAACATACTACAAGCAAAGAAGTAACAGCAAAAGATAAATCAGTCTGTAAATAAGTAAAGAAGAATTAGCAAGACAAGAGAAAGAGAAAGGATATACTGTAGGTCGAAAGGCCTCATCTATAAACCCCGTCAACCTAGACACCGACACATTAGGATGGTGAGTCACACTCAGTGACTCCACGCTAATCAGTCGAAAGTTATAGGAAGGGGGAGTAACTTGAATGATTGGAGCCTCCTCTGCCCCTATCATCGTAGACATGCCACCACCTGTGTTGTGGTTCAATCCTATCGGCATGAAAGTATCCCTGCCCGAAGTCGTGGCGAGTGGAGGCATATTCTCCACGTCATAGATACATGAGGTCATCAACTAGCACATCTTAAAATCTAGATAATCATATCTCGCTTTTATATCCTTGTAAAGCATATAGGGCTCACCGATCCTCATCATCGCCTAGCCATCGTCTGACATCTCTCTCTCCTACCTCATGAACATAGTGGCACCGATAGTGGGAACACTACCTTCTCCTTAACAATCTGTCTCACCACCCTCTCACTTAAGTACCAGACGTACCCAAACTCATGCACAATTCACATCTGTGCTTGTAGGCCCATCACCTCAGTATCCTGGAAAGTCATTCCCCAGGGGTAGAAGGTCACATGCAATCCCAAACAGAGAATCGATATTGACAGTGTACTTGTGATCTTATAGGATTGTTTATATAATTAAATGTCCAACCCACACAATATCCAAATTTTATCTTTTTATCCTAAGACAAGCATCTAGGTGATAAAGCAGATAAATTAAAGCACGCAAAAAGATAAGACAATTTGAGGGGGAAAAACCTTGATGATAAAACATTTTTTTAATCAGCACTTTAGAGTTTTACAAGGCACTACTTACAAAACCTCTAAAGAATACGCCTCTATCCTAAGTCATCCACAAGTGGAGCGATCCACCCTCGGTATCCACTAATCAGCCTTTGTCTTCCTTCAGCAGTGATCCCCTGAGAACCACAAGGTCCAGAGTGAAGAAGATCTCTCCACAAGAGTAACTTAGGTAAGGAACTATTTAGGAAATGGATTCACATATATATATTTGGGAGTGATGATTTGTGAATAAAAAGGTTTTTAGACCAAAAGTATTGTAGACTTTTGTAACAGGTATGCAGAAATCATTTTTGCAAAAGTCACTTTTAAAATCCATTCGAAATAGGTATTTATATGAAGGGCTCATAATTCGAGGCGATGACACTCGTTCAAACAAAAACCAGGATCATTTAAACGAGAATAACATCTTAATAGAATGAAAGAAAATTCATTCGAACAAGACAGTTATCTCGTTCGAACAAGCTTCAATTGATGCAAAACAGCGCACCCTCGTTCGATGTTCGATCGATATAAACTTCAAACGACACTTTGAACGAAAAAGTGATCTCGTTCGAATGAGAATCCTATCTCATTTGAACGAGGTGAGCGAACTTTAAAAATTTTAAATAAAGAAAATTGCCTCGATTTTTTTAAATAAAAACATCTCCCAATATAAACGTAAATAAATTCAAACTCCTAAATTATTTTATGCCATTGTAATGTGGAGATCATCTTGAATTTGGAGATGATGGAAATTCGATTCTTCGTGACGGTTGAGTCAAATGGTAACGGGATATCCTAAAAACTATGTTAGCCTAAGCTATGAGCAAATGATAGAAAATTTTCTCTTACCAATCTCCCCCTTTTTGGCTATTCTGGTAAAAATATAAAACCGAAATCCAAATTACATGAAAATCCCTTAACACAAAAACAATACCCTAATACCCTCCCAAACCCTAAAATGGTTAGGTACAAGAATAATGATGTTTTCAAATCTCTAATTCGTCTTGATCTTCTCTGTCTTCATCAAGTGTAATATTAATATTAGCTTCTAAAAGTGCCTACACACATGAAACAATGCAAATACCCGTGATGCCATCGAGTTTGACATTTAAAATAAAATTCATAAAAATAATCCTCCCCCATAAAACAAACTCTCTCGTAATTTGTTCTCCCCCTTTTATTTTGTCCAAAATAGACAAGGAGTTGAAACTAATCATGAAATGAAAGTCATCATAAATAAGGATAAGATCTCATCACAAAAATATATAAATGACTAACATGCAATGATACTCTTAAAGGCTCCACAAACTATTTTTGAAATTTTTAATTTTTTCAAGAATAAAATTTTACAAATACAACACACTATGGAGAAACACAAAAATACCCGAGTCATGAAAACGAAATGTATGGGTGTGAACATATCCAAAAGGTTAATCAACGAAGATAAACATAACACATGTGCACGAAGAAATGAGACACCACCAACGAAAGATCTCAAAGTCTACCTTAGGTGTAAAAATTATGAACTCAACTTATCCTAATCAACTAATGAAGATCGTAAGTGATTTTCACACCAATAACGCCCAAAACTATGTAATGCTTTACGAGATTTTTATAGTACATGCAAACCCATTGATCTTTGACTCAACTCCCTCAAATATCACATATTGAATTTTTTTCTCTCAATTCTTTCTTAGTAAATTAATGCTCATATGTATCAAAGCATCAATGTTCCTGGAAATTAGGTTGGCACTTACGTTTTTATGTGCCTTTAATCTTTTTGGATCTTTTCTTTGCAAATGGTGGCTTTTCACACAAAGTCAAGATGTTTTTCGCAGCCCGATTCCATTGCTTAAAATATACCAACTTTATCGGCAAAATGATTTTCTATTTTTTCAATCCGGGCAATGGTTCTATCATGCACTACTTTTATTATCTCATTTTTCATATTTGATTCGTTCTAAAAGCAGAATTGATATGAAAACACTACAATTGACACATGACAGGTAAGTGAAAAACTCAAATAAGTATATACTCGTGTGCATTAAAGGTCACAGGGAGTCAAATATGTAGAAAATTTTCATCATATCACATCTTAATGACTCCACACATTATAAAGCACATGAAGAAGTAATGTCACGTCTCAAAACACTATAAAGTAGCCACATGAATATTGAATGAATGGGTGACTCGGATATCTTTAATGTTCATCCACATATAGTGACAAAAATTACAAAACTCTTTTTGGATTTTTTAAAAAATTTATCAAAAATAAAATCTTTTTGTCTTTTTCACTTTTCGTAAAAAGAAACTATCTTTTTGTATTTTTCAATATTTTTCAAGAAAAACGAAAATCTTGTTGGATTTTTTAAAAAAATATATCAAAATGAAAAATGGACACACAATGACAATACAATGGTAGTACAATCTAGTAATAGGAATAAAATGCAAATAATCATGAAATGCATCATATACTAAATAACATATCCAATCTCAGCCAACGGTGTAAATACCTAAAGACTTACTAAGATCCTCAAATCAAAGTGCCTGTAAGGTTTTGTGAAAATGTCGGCTAACTGGCGATCAGTGCTCACATAGCTCAAGGACATGACCTTCTCCTCAACTAGGTCTCGAATAAAGAGCTCTCGTATCTTAACGTTCTTTATGCGCGAATACTGGACTAGATTACGTGAAATGTGAATGGCACTCTTATTATCATATGAAATAGTCATCGTGCCTTGTGAAATCTCGTAATCCTATAATATTTTCTTCATCCATAAGAGTTGTGTGAAACAACTCCTGAAAAATATATACTCAACCTCTATTGTGGACAAAGATATGGAGTTTTTCTTCTTGATCATCCACGAGACAAGAGCCCTTCCAAAGTATAAACTGATAAGCACCCAAAACTGTACATTTTATACCCCGAATAGATGTATTTTAGTTGCTAATTCTAAAAAATTTGGGTCTTATGCGCTTAAATATTTATCTTGTAGGTCAAATTATGCATTACAAAGTTCAAACGCTTAAATCAAGGCAGTTGTGCGCAATATGGAGTTAAATACCCAATTCCCTTACCCTAACCTAGCCCGTCCTAGCCTTAGCCTTTCTCGACCCATGTGTGTGTTGATTTTGTACCTCTTTATTAATTTTTAGAATTTTAATTTGAGTTATTTTATTTTTAGGATTTATTTTTTATTTATTTAGGATTTTTAGGTTTTATTTACTATTTTTATATTTTATTAGTATATTTTTATTTAATCTTTATTTTTATTAGTTATTAGTTTTATTTTTATTAGGATTAGATTTTTTGAGGATTTCATTTATTAGTCTTATTTGATATTTCATTTATTTAGGATTTTAATTTTAGTTTTATTAGATTTTATTTTAATTTTATTTCTTTTTAGTTTCATTTATTAGTTTTATTTGATATTTCATTTATTTAGGATTTTAATTTTAGCTTTATTAGATTTTATTTTAATTTTATTTCTTTTTAGTTTCATTTTTTATTGAGTTTTTATTTTATTTTTAGAATAGGAATTTAATTTTTAGTTTTTTTAGTATTATTTTAGGTGTCCAAATTAAACACACACATACATACCCTACATTCCATTACACTTAAACTAAATCCACTCAAACCCAACTAATCTATCCTACACCCTAAGCCACACACATAACCCATACACCCACTCACACACACAAACACATCTCCTTTCATCTTCTTCCCCCAACAACCTTTCTCTCTCCTCTATCATCCATAACCCACTCATCACCTCACTCCCTACAACTCAACCCCAAATAAAAACCCCTACCACCACTATCAAAACCTCTCACCTTAATCCAGCACCTCCGGCATTCCCTCCTTCCTCTGCCACCTTCGGCGAGCTAACAGCGAGCACCTCCTCTCTCACTACCCACTCCAGCGACCGATCCCCCACGCCAGCGACGAAACCCATCATCGGCTAGCCATCTGGAATATCCGGTAAACCCGCAAACCACCCAGAGCTCCAGTCCAAACCCGATCAGAACTCGAACCCATATGATGAGTACATTATTTTATATGAATTATGCTCAAATCTAGGCCTTGTTAGACCCATTGTATCTTAAATAATGAGTTTTAGAGTCGTTTTTGAAAAATAAAAGAAAAATGCAGGTTTGAATAAAATCCGAGTTAAAAATACAATTTTAATAACTCTGGGGGTAAAATTGTAATTTTAGAAACTTTATGGACTTGAAAATAATTTTTAAATGTTTATCTAGGCAAAATAAAGTTCCCTCTGAAATTTGGTTGAATTTGGAGTTAAAATGGAAAAGTTATGAATTTCGGGGTCAAAAATACAAATAAGGGTAAATTCATAATTTTCTAAACTTTATGGGGCTGAATTTAAATTAATATCACTTGTTTTATACTTTTACAGGTACCCTTGAATTTTGGTGAGGATTGAAGGTCAAAAGATGATTTTAGAAGCTTTGGGATAATTATTTTATAGAGGGGGACTTGTAGAGAGAACTTTATAGAGGGCCAATAATTATTTTGTGAGTAGAATTTTTGTCAAAATTATTTGTGACACATCAATTGTAAGTTTGTTTATTTAATGAAATTGAGTATTCATTCTTGCAATTTTATTATGTCTACAATTATGTTAGCTTAATTTCCTCACTAGGATTAGGTGAAATTTATCACGTGTGATTAATATTGTGTGTGATTTAATTTCATCTTTATTTCCCGATATGTGCTAAACGTTTTAAAAATTCGATATTCATTTAAAACGACACGAGAGTGCGTTTTAAACCTTCGGCATTGTTTGAAAAAAAATCATTTTTATATTTTGAGTATGAGTACTTTTTGATGGGTTATACTATTAATAAATTGATTGATAGCCCATGCTTAAGGACTATATTTTGAAATTTAAAAGTGAACTTTTTAAGGGAATAGGGATTTTAGGTGTCTAAATTTAGAGACATGAAATTTTATTTTGGACTTCTAACGTGTTATTTTTTCGAATTAAATACGACGACAGTCGGTTTAATTTGAGTTATAAAATCGGGAATGACGAATTTAAATTATTGCTCAGTGTTAGTTTAACGTGATAAATGGATCCAACGTCCTATTTTTCACGCTACCTTTATTATATCTCTCGTACTCCTATATCTTGTTTGTGTTGCTTAGTTTAATATTATATCTCATCTCCAACCCAATTTAGTCTAGTTGGACAGTCACAATTATTTAAAAAAATTTTGATAAATCTCTGTGGGTTCGACCTGTACTTACACTCGCTATTCTATAATAGCCCTTGCACTTGCGATATTTTATAAAATTGACAACACCATACCCGACCACGTCTCCCCACCGGCGTCCTGCCGGTGCCAACTCTCTCGGTCGCTCCCACGATGACGGTGCCACCCGCGACCCATCTCCCGCCGGTTATACCACTCCGGCGACAGACCCATACCCGACAATACCCCAAGACCCATAACCCATTTCCTCCAAACCCATTTCATTTCATTCCCACGATTTTATCACCTGCAAAGTTCCAAAGACAAACCAAAAGCTAAAATAACATTTAACACACATGTCTTTTAACTAACTTATACCCCTTATACCCATTTCACCCCCAACCACCAACTTTCACCCCAATACCCATTATATCCTCTAAACCAAATCTGATTGTGTTACCCCATTTAACCCACATGCCCTCACACTTCACAATTTCCATGCACACTCAAGCCAATTCCCAAAAATACCCCCATGCTCCATATGCCTACTATAAATGAAGATGAAGACCCCATATGAAAAAAGAGCTTTTAGAGAGGAACCATCTAGAGAGAGAATTGTAGAGAAAAATACCATTTGTAAATAGTTTTATTTTTTTATTTTTATTAGATATTTGTGAGATTAAATACTGTAAGAGAGTTAATTGAGTGGATATTTCATTTCAAATCACTTGGATGCTCAATTAGAGGGATTGTATACTTCAATTTGGAAGAGTAGAGTTCAACTTTCTCAAAGAGATTTGGTTTGCTTGTTCTATTCCCTTCTATTTTATTTTAGTAGCCTTGATTATTCATTTGTCAAATTTCATATCATGTTAGGCTAAATCCCCTTTCAATGGGTGGGGGGAAACCCTTATTTGATGTTATTTTAGTTTAATTAGTTTGATTACTTGAAAATTCCATTTGAATGTTATTTTTGATCTCCCACCCTTAAATTTACGTCTCGAGAGAGGGTAAATGATTTTCGAGAGAAAATCGAAATTCTAGTTATAATACTCATTTTAGATTCGAACTAGAGATAAGGGTTTCTTAAGTGGGGTATTATAACTTGAATTTCAACTCTAAATTTATTTTCTAAGATTGACATAAATTTTAATTGATCGATCCTAGCGGGTGATTAATTAAAAGGAGTGTGAATCTATTTTTCTAGAGTTGTGGGGTGTAAAATTTAATTTTCTAAAAAGTTACTACTAAAATTACATTTGCAACGAGAGTTGATTTATAATTTTGATATTAATTTGGGAGAATTCAATTAATTAAATTAATTAGTTAGAATAGCTAAAATTTGTGGTGTAATCCCATTCCTTGATTGTTCTCACAATTATTTACCTCACTTTATCTCTTATTTTAGTGTAAGACTTTATTTTCCATTTTAGTCATTTTCTAGTTAGCTGTTATCATATCAAATTTAGTTTAGTTTAGTTTAAATCATCACCTCACCCAATTGTTTTAATATTTGAAAAAGCTAAAAAAAAGTAGAAAAGTGAAAAAGCACAAAAAGAAAATAAAAAGTGAATTACAATTGAGTTTGTCTCTATCTTACCCCATTGAAAGTGGATTGATACCCTTAGTTACCTCTACACTTGAGATTATTATATTTTGTAGGTATTTGAGGTTTTGACTAACTTGGCTTTCAACAACGACACATACGCAAAAAAGCATCGTTATCAAATGGCGTCGTTGCCATTCTTGGGGGCGTGTAGCACTCGGAGCGGATTCAATTTTGTAGTTCATTTATTTTGTATATTTTGTTGCATTTTAGTACCATTTTTCTTTATCTTTAGAAGGCTTGTATTAGGATTTTTATTATTGCTTATATTGCGGTGCATAGAGACACCTTTATTTTATTTTTTATTTAAATTTGTAATAAATCGAAGACACACGTGATAGGGAAATCGGACAAGAAAGAGAGAGGGCGTCCAAAGGCGAGGATTTAGAAGCCTCTCTATCTTGGGTCGGTAGGACTCCCGGGGACGACTGAGATTGGCATGATCTCCTCCGGTAGACTCAAATTTTTCGGCAGCCCACGGCCTAAAAACCGTGGGAGGTATATTTCTAAACACTCGTGCCTCTCCTGTTAGCGAATCGATTTTGTGTGCTCTAGTGTGCTCTTATTTGATTTTATTCTCGCATTTATTTTCGAATGGTGTGATGAATTAATTGACTAAGACCTACACCCGGTCACTCACGAGAAGGGATTTCATCACCCGAATCACTCGCTTACCCATTGTGTGCTATCTTAGCCATCACTAAATTTAAAATCAATCAAATAGGTAGCCTACTAGGAGAACATTTTTACAAAGGCGATCACAAAGATATTTCCGTGATTTTTTATCGCCCACGGACTTAATTAAAATTTGACTACCCTCTCACTAATTTTGAAGATAAAAATTGGCTATGTGCTAGTTCGGATTTCTCCTTGACTTGTGTGTGTGTCCAATTCATTTTTCGGTGGTCGGTTTTAATTAGTTCGTGCAAATTCAAGGAGTCCATATTTTCCCCACCCTTTTTCTTCCAAAAAAAAATCCAAAAATACTTTCTTTCTTTCATTTTAGAAAAATCCAAAAATATTTTCTTTCCTTTTGAATTTTTTTTATAAAAAAAAACTCCAAAAAAATAAATATATTTCTCTCCTCATGGCCGAAGAACGTCCTTTACGGGACTACTTTGGTCATTTTCCATTGTCATGCGACACGTGTGAGAGTAATCCCGAGCCATCTCTTTCTGATATTTTTAATGGTTTCAACTCTTTCACGAGTGACCTTGATACTCTTGACCCATCCATGCATGCACCTCATATTCCATCATCCTCGGTGTCAAGTGTCGACGTGTCTCATCCTTTGTTGTGCACCCACTGTTATTATGCCGATCACATGTCCCATGAGTGTCCTTACATTCCATATCTATCTGAACCCACCCTGGAACATGTGTATCCATTTGACACTGTTTCGGAACCCACCTCGGCCTACTACCCCGCTATACCTAATCCTGAGTTATATGAGCACCAGAGTATTCGTGGGGTCCTGATCACCCTTCCATGCAATACGATTCCCAACCCGATGTTCTGGATCCTCACACGTTCCAAAAGTTGTCATGGAAACCTTGTGCACCCAATCCCGATCAGTTACCTCACTCTGCACACACTGAATATCAACCATTTGTCCATCACGAAAGCGATCCTTTCGTGTATAATGAACTTGGCCCCACTCCACACACTTCATTCGAGTATTCTCCATATAGTCATGGACATAGCGTGTTGTGTCCACCTCAACCACCGCCACCACCCATCACTCCACCACCATCATCCACCTGCGCTCTCGAAAGCCTCTTGCAACAATTTATCATTGAGAAAGAGCAAGCCACTCAAATTCAAACTCAAGCTCTCCAGAGGTTTGAACAGAGGTTAAATGAATTGGAGTGTGAGCGAGAGTCGTACATTCCCATGGATCCTCCCATCGTTGCAACCGAGTGTGATGATGACGTGTCCTCTTGTGACACATATTTTGAGTGTGACCAACACTACCACCCCAAGAATCTCGAATTTCAGACCATCCCATGGTCCGAGTCCCAAGTTGACACTTGTGTTGATTTATCCATCGATAGTGAGCCTGATCCAATTCGACCATATTCAAATGAAACTATCCTTGAGGTTCCCACTCCCGAGTTATCCAAAAATATGCCCGAGCTTTTACCTTATGCCCCAATTGCATATGTCTCTGACATGCCCATATCTTTTAGGTTATCTCCGGCAACGAGTGTTCACCATTTTCCCGAGATGGAATCCGTGATAGTTCCTAACTATCCGGAGATGGATGATGTCCCACCATGCATGGCTCCCTTTGAGCCCGATATTTCTGTTGACTCCTCTATCTATGAGATTGGTGCCTTGTCTTACCCACCCACCACATTCCCTGATACAACTCTTATGGAGAATTTGACAACTCCATCTTTAGAAAGAACACTCCCTTGTGAGTATTGCTTTACTCATCCCAATGAGTGTGTATCTCCCACTCTTGAGTTGGATCATCTTCCTCCACCATTTATCCCACCTGATACACCATTTATCTCACTCGACCCACCCATTATCCTTTCCACTCCACCACCTGGTTTGGATCTTGATTTTGAACATTTCAAGTTTTTCTCTACATTTTTAGATCCTCACCTGAAACCATACCCCACCCATGAGAGTATTTGTGGTACTACTCTCCACTTCTGTGACACCGAGCTTATTACTCTATGTCCGCCACTATCTTGTGGTGTTGACTTTTCCCATCGACAGCTCCCTACCATGTCACGGAGCCGCCATTATCATCTCCCATTCATAGAATGGTCGTGTGATTTTTCTGAAACATATTCGATTCAACTTAGCAAACCATTTTGCCTCCCTCACCAATTAGAGCACCATGCTTATAGGGCCCTTGTTGCCCTCACATTTCGGCTCAATAAGGCCCGCGATTGATGCTTCATCACCCATGCCTTTCTCACTTTTACCCTAATACCCACCCTCCCATGGTCCACCGATGCTTTGCATCGTGTGATGCACTTTGCCATACAGGTGCATTGACCACTTTAGTCTGTTTCCAAAAAGATTGGTGCTTCAGTCTTGTTTAGGGGTGATTCTCATCACCCCAATTTTTCTGCCGCCCCGCACTTTCATAGATCTTATCTTTAGGGTGAGATCACTTCGGTCTGGCTGAAGACATTAAACTTAGCGCTACCGGGAGGCAACCCGCATTTCTTATACTAGTCTCATATTGTTTGGGGGTGGTGTTTCACATAACCCAATGCTTTATCATGCTTATAGACTTGTACACTTTGTTTTTCTCTTATCATTTATTCAGGTTTATTCTTGGCTACATCTGTCCATTTCATTAGCGGTTCATTATGGTACTATCTTTCCTACCCTATGTTCTCAATTTTAAAAATTATTTTACTTAACATCAAGGACGGTGTTCCTTTTTGTTTGGGGGTGGGGAATTTTATCAAAATAGTGCCTCTTTTGAAAAAATTTGAATTTTAAACCTGATTTTTAAAATTTCGTGCAATTTCTTTCATCCCACTCATTAATGTGAATTTTCAATCATCCATCTTTTAAGTCTAGGAATCAAGCTAGAGAATATTTTTTTTAAATAGCTTATGTAATACGCAACAAGGCATGTTACACCATGAATTTTTAGACTCAACAAAAATTTGTGCACTTATCAAGTTACTACGGTTTAGAGTTGAGGAGTACTACAATTATAAAGAGAACTTAAGGATCACTAGTAGAGACTTTAGCTTGTGAGATTTGTGCCTTTCACCCTTTCAGAGAGTTTTACCCAATCTTCGAGTCACAAGTTAATTCAACTTCTTTTGGGTCCGCACTTAATTGTTGTATGATCTCATTATTCTATATTTTTGTCTTGATCACTAAGAACGACACCATTTTCGAGTTGTAAGGAACGCGTGTCTTGAAATTTGTCCCGAATACTAGATTTTCATCCATACACTTACCACTTTTCCATATACCATTTACCATTCACTTCACCCATTATATTCCCATGCTCTTCCATATTCCCACATATTTCCCCACACCATCACCTATCGTCTCCATATTATCTTCCATCATTCCAAAAAAAAAAGAGTGTTGATTCAAAATGTTAAATGTCTTCATTGTTGGTTTGAAAAGAGAGAGAAAAACAAACAAACAAACAAATAGAAAAAAATAGAAAATATAGAAAAAAGAAAAAAAAGAAAAAAAATAGCAAAAAGAAAAGAAAAATCGAAAAAAAAGAGAGAAGAGAAAAGAAAGAGAGTTTGTAGTTAATTTTTATGTAATAAAGACATTTTGTTCTTCAAGTATAGAACACTCTTCTCACACATCCATCATACATTCATTCATCATCCTTCATCCTTCATATCACTATCACCATCCCATCTTATCCTTCATATCATACCATTCTCATTTCATTTACCCCTCACCCATTATCATCCAAATTTTCCCTATGAGTTCGGGAAAATGATAGTCAACGTGGTGAATAACTCGACATTCTCGATATAGTGGTTAGCATTCTTTCATGAGATCATTTTCTTTCTTATTATTCGTTCTTTCTTATATGTGTGTGAGACGTTTGAACTTGCTTACATTTACTCACCTCCTCACACACAAGAGCGATACACTTACCCTAATCACGAGAGTTCGTTTGAGAGAGAGATATCCGTGAGATTTGAAGTTGAAGCATTGATTACGAAAAGGTAATCTCGGAATTACTCTTGTGATACTCAGCCCGTTTTGACTGATTCACACTACACACGTTGAGTTCTAGGAAGGGTGTGCCTTGAGTATTTACTTAGCTAAACTTTTTACGCTTCTAGCTTGTATTTTTGAAAATATTTTTCTTGTGATGGATTGTGCGATTACTCTATGTCTAATAAGAGATTGACTGCCTTTTAATAAATTTTTGCAAATAAAGAATTTTGTGGGTATATTCCCTACAAACCCTCACGAGACACAACTCGTCTGGTAAGGCAACCTATAGGTTTAAAGGCTTGTTGCACATGTTAAGTGCAATGCAAGTGCCCAAGAAAGTGGTACACTTTTGGTTTATTATCTATCTCTTTCTCTCTATATAATTGCTCGAGGACTAGCAACGCTCTGCTTGGGGGTGGTGTGATAATCAACCAAAATTGTACATTTTATACCCCGAATAGATGTATTTTAGTTGCTAATTCTCGACAATTTGGATCTTATGCGCTTAAATGTTTATCTTGTAGGTCAAATTGTGCATTGCAGAGTTCAAACGCTTAAATCAAGGCAATTGAGCGCAATATGGAGCTAAATACCCAATCACTTGACCCTAACCTAGCCCATCCTAGCCTTAGCCTCTCCCGACCCGTGTGTGGGTTGATTTTGTACTTTTTTTTTATTAATTTTTAGATTTTTAATTTGAGTTATTTTATTTTTAGGATTTATTTTTTATTTATTTAGGATTTTTAGGTTTTATTTACTACTTTTATATTTTATTAGTATAGTTTTATTTCATCTTTATTTTTATTAGTTATTAGTTTTATTTTTAATAGGATTATATTTTTTTTAGGATTTCATTTATTAGTTTTATTTGATTTTACATTTATTTAGGATTTTAATTTTAGTTTTATTAGATTTTGTTTTTATTTTTATTTCTTTTTAGTTTCATTTTTTATTGAGTTTTTATTTTATTTTTAGAATAGGAATTTGAGAAGACAAGACTATGTGATAATTGATTAACTTCGCAACTTTCTAATATAGCACACTTATTTAATTAAAGACCCTAAACATGCATCTAAGGTGCGTGTGTCAACCCATAAATAAATAAAGCACGTGGCACAAAAAATATGCTGAGACATAGAATTCAGGAAAAAAACCCTTTCGGGTAAAAACTTTATTTCACTATGAATATACAAGTCGCAACTTACAATTACATAGAGAAATCTGCAATGGATCAACGCGCAGCCAACCCACAAAGACACGCAGTCTTGAACTTAGCAAGAGAATACACGCAGCACCCTCCAAGGACTCGCAACTCAAACAACGAAGGAAGAACCGCAGCTCTCCTTAATGACACGCAGCCATAAAACTTTGTAGAGACTCCCTCAGCAATGACACGCAGCCCTCGGTTACAAAGATTTCTCCACAAAGATGAACAACAACAAAGTTTGTGTTCTAGGGTTCCAAAAGATTCACAAAAGTAATTGGGATTTTTGTGTGTGAATCAAAAAGATGTTTGGCACATCAAAAATTGAAGTCTTGTTGTGTTTGTACTCTTAAAAACATTTTCTCAAAGACTTAAAAAATACACCACCGAAATAGTTATATATATAGGAAAAATAAGTTGGTGGTAAAACCAGTTACGGAACTGCTCGAGTTTATCCCAGGCGGACTGGTCCGGCTTGGAGGCGGATCGGTCTGACCTCGGATCGGTTCTTTAAAAAATGGCTTCTTCGGTTCGCTATCGGTCCAGGGTTTACTGGATCTGCAGCAAGCGGATCGGTCCAGTTGAGGGTCGGACCGGTCCGGTGGCAGATCGGTCCGGTATAGAGGCGGACCGGTCCGGCTTCCCAGAAAACTAAAAAACTTTTAAAAGCCTCATTTTGCTTGAAAAAACTTTCTTCTTATTTTTATAAAAAAAACATTTTATAAAAATTTCCCAATACTAAATATGAACTTTAAGGAACGTAAAAACAAAATTTTACCAAGTTCATTTTCGTAGAGGCTATGATGTTGAAGACACTTTGATATTCGGATCCTTTGATGTAGATGCGATCTTGAGTTTCTTCAACGGTGTAACGACGTACGACATATAAATTGATAATGGACAAAAATGTCCTTACAGAATTTAATTTTTAGATTTTTAGTTTTATAATTTTTAGTTTTTTTTTTAGTATTATTTTAGGTGTCCAAATTAAACACACACACACACACTACATTCCATTACACTTAAACTAAACCCACTCAAACCCAACTAATCTATCCTACACCCTAAGCCACACACATAACCCATACACCCACATACCTACACACACACAAACACATCTCCTTTCATCTTCTTCCCCCAACAACCTTTCTCTCTCCTCCATCATCCATAACCCACTCATCACCTCACTCCCTACCACTCAACCCCAAATAAAGACCCCTACCACCACTATCAAAACCTCTCACCTTAATCCAGCACCTCCGACATTCCCTCCTTCCTCTGCCACCTCTGGCGAGCTAACTGCGAGCACCTCCTCTCTCACTACCCACTCCAACGACCGATCTCCCACGCCGGAGATGAAACCCATCGTCGGCCAGCCATATGCAATCTCCGGTAAACCCACAAACCACCCCGAGCTCTCGTCCAGACCTGGCCAGAACTCGAAACCATACCCGACCACGTCCCCCCACCGGCGTCCTGCCGGTGCCAACCCTCTCGGCCTCTCCCACGATGACGGCGCCACCCGCGACCCATCTCCCGCCGGTTATACCACTCCGGCGACAGACCCATACCCGCCAATACCCCAAGACCCATAACCCATTTCCTCCAAACCCATTTCATTTCCTTCCCACGATTTTATCACCTGCAAAGTTCCAAAGACAAACCAAAAGCTAAAATAGCATTTAATACACATGTCTTTTAACTAACTTATACCCCTTATACCCATTTTACCCCCAACCACCAACTTTCACCCCAATACCCATTATATCCTCTAAACCAAATCTGATTGTGTTACCCCATTTAACCCACATGCCCTCACACTTCACAATTTCCATGCACACTCAAGCCAATTCCCAAAAATACCCCCATGCTCCATGTGCCTACTATAAATGAAGATGAAGACCCCATATGAAAAAAAGAGATTTTAGAGAGGAACCATCTAGAGAGAGAATTGAAGAGAAAAACACCATTTGTAAATAGTTTTATTTTTTTTATTTTTATTAGATATTTGTGAGATTAAATATTGTAAGAGAGTTAATTGAGTGGATATTTAATTTCAAATCACTTGGATGCTCAATTAGAGGGATTGTATGCTTATATTTGGAAGAGTAGAGTTCAACTTTCTCAAAAATATTTGGTTTGCTTGTTCTATTTCCTTCTATTTTATTTTAGTAGACTTGATTATTAATTTATCAAATTTCATATCATGTTAGGCTAAATCCCCTTTCAAGGGGTGGGGGAAACCCTTATTTGATGTTATTTTAGGTTAATTAGTTTGATTACTTGAAAATTCCCTTTGAATGTTATTTTTTATCCCTCACCCTTAAATTTACGCCTCGAGATAGGGTAAATGATTTTCGAGAGAAAATCAAAATTCTAGTTATAATACTCATTTTAGATTCGAACTAGAGATAGGGGTTGCTTAAGTGGGGTATTATAACTTGAATTTCAACTCTAAATTTATTTTCTAAAATTTACATAAATTTTAATTGATCGATCCTAGTGGGTGATTAATTAAAAGGAGTGTGAATCTATTTTTTTTAGAGTTGTGGGGTGTTAAACTTAATTTTCTAAAAAGTTACTATTAAAATTACATTTGCAACAAGAGTTGATTTGTAATTTTGATATTAATTTGGGAGAATTCAATTAATTAAATTAACTAGTTAGAATAGCTAAATTTGTGGTGTAATCCCATTCCTTGATTGTTCTCACAATTATTTACCTCACTTTATCTCTTATTTTAGTGTCTGACTTTATTTGCCATTTTAGTCATTTTCTTGTTAGTTGTTATCATATCACATTTAGTTTAGTTTAGTTTAGTTTAAATCATCACCTCACCCAATTGTTTTAATATTTGAAAAAGCTAAAAAAAAAGTTGAAAAGTGAAAAAGCACAAAAAGAAAATAAAAAGTGAATTACAATTGAGTTTGTCTCTAGCTTACCCCCTTGGAAGTGGATTGATACCCTTACTTACCGCTACACTTGAGATTATTATATTTTGTAGGTATTTGAGGTTTTGATTAGAGGAGCTTTTCAAGCAACGACAAAAGAAAAAAGATACACACAAAGGTTATTTCTATCATAAACACCCACCCTAAGTGCTTTTACAACCATCTACATCCCCGGCCCAATCAACATCCAAATAGGCATATAAATGGTCATCGTTATTAAAGGAATACCAAATACCATATACATTTAAAAGCGTGTAAGTGTGATTCTTTCGTGGATGCCTAGTATCGCACACAAATTCCAACATTAAATGCAATATTGGATCGACTAGCGATAAGATAAAGAAGAGTACCTATCATAGTGTGATATAAAGCTTGCTTTATGTTATTGCCTAAAGCATCTTTGCTAAGCTTTGTCAATTAACTCACAGGGGCACGAGCGTGCTTAGAGGAGTCTAGATCGAATTTATTCACAAGGTCTCCTACATATTTGGATTGAGATATGAATATCCCATCCTCGAGCAGATGAACCTGGGGACCTAGCAAGAATTCATCTCAAACTCACTCTTCATATCCTCCTCGAAAGTGTGAGTATGGAGGGAGCACATGGATCCAAAGTCTATGTCATCCACATAGACCTGGACAACCAAAATAGCAGCACTCTCTCTCCTCACAAACAAAGTCTTATCTACTCCCCTACCTTGAAACCACGAGGTAAGAGATAGGAAGTCAGCCTCTCGTACTAAGCACGAGGTGAGTGTTTCAAACCATACAAGGAAATCCTAAGATAGTAAATGTGTCATGGGTGCTTAGGGTCTTCCAACCCTTTCAGTTGTTCCACGCAAATCTCCTCCTATACAATGCCATTCAGAAAGGCACTCTTGACATCCATCTGAAATAACTTGAAGCACAGATGATGTGTTAATATGAGTAGTAAGAAGATAGAATCAAGCCTAGTAACAAGAGCGAATGTGTCCGCAATGTGTACACCATCTATCGGTGGGTAGCCTTAAGTGACCAACCTAGCCTAATTGAGAACTATGGTGCCATTTTCATACACCTTATTCTTAAAAATCCACTTGGTACCCATCATGTTAGTATTGCTAGGTTGGAGGACCAATTCCCATACATCGTTCTTTCTAAACTGAACCAACTCTTCTATCATGGCCGATATCCAATGCTTGTCCTTGAGTTATTCTTTCATGTTCTTAGGCTCGACTAGGGATGTGTAGAACAAACAGCTAATAATATTTTCAAGTTGAGCATGAGTCTTGACACCTAGTGTAGGATCACCAAGTATAGCGAAAGGGTCATGATTCTTTCGAACCAAGATGGTGTATCCCCCACTACAAGAACAGGGTCCATCGTGGTAGCATAAGTAAGCATGGGGTCATCACCAAGGGTTGCATCATCCTCACACTGAGGACTAAGAGAAACAAACTCCGATGGCTCATCATCTCTAATCGTGACATTTATTGACTCCATAAACTTAGAGCTATCCATATTATAAACCCTATAAGCCCTATTCGTCAATGATATCCAAAAAATATCCCCTCATAGCTCCAAGAGTCAAACTTTCCTAATGTCTCTCTCTTGTAAGATGTAACATGTACTCTTAAAGACACGAATATATAATAGGTTGGGCTTATTTCCTATCTATAACTCATAAGACGTGTGAAGTGTGTCCAAATGAAGATATACCCTATTCACCGTATGGCATGCGGTGCTCACCGACTCTACCTAAAAATGTTTAGGAATGTTTCTCCCAAGAAACATGGATATATCCATTTATTTTATCATCTGGTTCCTTACCTCAATAATCATATTTTGATGAGGAGTACGAACGGCTAAAAACTCATGTTTTATGTCCACTTCATCGCAATATCTATCCCCTTTTGCTTCTTTAAATTTAGTGTCATTGTATCCATACATCTAATTAATAGTGACACTATGTTGGTTTTGTAAAACACGGTACTTGGTTGTAAGTAACTCAATCACATTAGAATTTTCTCGAAGGGATCCTATAATTGAGTATCTAGAAAATTCATCGACTATCATGACAATATATCTCATACCACCTAAGCTCTCCAAAAGAGTAGGACCCATAAGATCCATGTGAATCAATTCCAAAACATGGGAGTTGGTAATGGTATTCAACTTCCGATAGGGACTTAAAAAAATTTACCTTTTTGGCAAGGTCAACAAATTGAGGAAGTTGGTTTCCCAATTGATGATAAGCCACAAACTACGTAACCTAATCATTAATGCCAAAGGTCCATAGTGGAGATCGTGTCATTATTGCACACAAAAGAGTACTTGGGCATAATCTCATAACAATTATCTTCCGTCCTCACACCTTTTAGTAAAAGTTTATCGAATTTATCATAAACATTGCAATCGATCGGTCAAACTTTATCGCAAAGTTTGTGTCGCATAGTTGGCTTATGCTAATCAAGTTCGCTTTCAACCCCTTCATGTACATCACATCATTTAGCATAGGAAATTCGAGTTTTCCAACACTGCCACATCCTAAAATGATAGATCTACTCCCATCTCCAAAGTTGACTTTACTTTCCTTACGATCCTCAAGGTGGATAAAAAATGAGACGCACTGGTCATGTGCCTAGGACACACACTATCAAAATTCCGCTAGGAAGTATTTTGAGCCTTGAGAGCGACATGAACAACAAGGGCTTTGTCGTCACGCTTAAATACCCAAGTGACGATAACCTTTTGTTTGCCCTTATCGTTGTTGACTCAATCTGAACTTTGGAAGCATTCTCAAATGGATTATACATCCGTTAAAAATCCTCCACTAAACTATGCAAAGTCGCGACTAGAAATTCAACTTTATCTCTAAGACAAGCAAAGTTGCTAAAGTGGTATACGGGAGTATGTATACGACTATTTCTACCTAATTTATAGCAAAACTCTCTAAGGTGACCTCTTATTTTGCAAAATATGCAAACATAGAGAAGTTTAGGTCTACCTCGGTTTGATTTTCTAGGTTGAACTCTTCTAAGCGAGTTATTCTGCCAAGGTGGATTTGGTCGAGGACCGTAAGGGTCCATCACAAACTCAAGGACCGGCTCTGGTGCAGAATGGGAAGTGGAGGCACCATCATAACCTATTCTTTTCCTTTTGACATTTCTTAAAGCAGGGTCGATGAGCATCTTACCAACCTTCTTTGATGTATCTTCAATAGTTACCTTGACCTTTGGAGCACATTCGAGATCTTTCTCGAGTTAGGATACAAGGGCTTCAAGTTTCTCACGAGTATTCATGAATACTTTTAGATCTCTCGTAAGACTAGCCTCCTTGTTGGTTAAGTCCCCATTCTCTCTCTCAACTAAACAAAAATTTCTCCTAAAGATTCTCTCACCGACGACTCACTCTCTCTCGCCACTTTCAACTCTTTCTCTAGAGCTAAAACTCTCATAGTTAACCTTTTATTTTGTTTATTCATTTTAAAGGACTCGGCGTAACAATCAGCACAGGCTCGTTGAAGGCCGCTCTTGTTCTCACTTAAAGCATTCTCTCCCTCCTTCTCCTCGATACGACTAGACTCATTGTCAAGGTGTTCATTTTCAGTAGCTTCCATATCGTCATGAGGTGCCTTAGATGTACTAACATGACTACCTATAACTGTGATGAAGTTACATCCATTCATTGATTCTTTTCTTGAACTCACCGACTCGACCTCGCTAGCACTAAGCGTGGCGTTTAAGGCAGCTTTGCCTTTCCCTTAATTTTTCAACCTAGTCTAACACTTATGAGCTTTGTGTCCCTTTCACTCAAACTCATAATAGTGCTTCTTAACTTTCTTTAGGAAATCTTTCTTTTCTTTTTCAAAATTTTTCTTACCTGATTTAAATTTTTTATCTTTCTAAAAACTTTCCTTATCTTTGGACTTATTTTGCTTTTTAAGTTTGAGAAATTTCTTGAATTTTTTAGCAAAAAGGGCCAAATCATCTAAATCATTATCAACCCCTAGATTGGATGACACTTCCTCTCTCTTTTTAGATTGGGCTTTAAAATCAATCCCCTATCCATAGGCTTAACTATTTTAGGGAACATATCTATCTCATATGTTTGAAGATATCCTATAAATTCCTCTAATCTAATAGTGTCTAAAATACCTTAAGAATTAAGAATGGTAACCTTAGGAATAGAGAGGGTGGGAATCGATCTTAAGATTTTCTTAACTACATGCGTCTCGGGTATTTTCTCACCTAAATTGAAACTCGAGTTAACTATGTTAGACAGTTATGCATAAAACTTGTTGAAAGATTCAGATTTAAGCATTGTTGTTGTTTTAAATTCGGTGGTGAGATTATACAGCTTAGAAGATTTAATAGCATTGGTACCCTTGTGAGTGAGCTGGAGGGTATCCCAAACTTCTTTAAACATGGTGCACGTCAAAATGTGATGGAACTCGTTAAGGGTGACGGCTCTCGAGATGGGACTTAAACCACAATAATTAAAATTGCTCCACTTAAATTTGTTCTATGTCCACTTTGAGACGGGTTTACGGCTGATGACATTATGAACTGTGAAAGTGGGAGGAGTCCACCCTCTTTCATAGACTACCCAAACACATTCATCTATGGCCTTTAAAGTAAACCTCATCCTAGACTTCTAGGATGCATAATTGGTACCATCAATGATGGGCACTCGAATATAAAAATTCTCCATGAAAATTGGATTTTTCAAAGATTAAAAGTTTTTTAATAATTGATATTAAGGAAAAAAATTGCCGAAAAGCACACATTACTTTAGTGCAACAGGCTCTGAATAGTAGAAACCTCTTATACCAATTTGTGAGTGCACTTGTGATCTTAATAGATTATTAATATCCAACACATACAAAAGAGTACGCCCTCGTTTGATGTTCGATCGATGTAAACTTCAAATGACACTTCGAATAAAAGGTGATCTCGTTCGAATGATAATCCCATCGTGTTTGAATGAGGTGAGCAAACTTTGAAAAATTTTAAATAAAGAAAATTGGCTCAATTTTTTAAATAAAAGCATCTCTCAATATAAATGTAAATAAATTCAAACTCCTAAATTAATACCTTCGTAATGTGGATATCATCTTGAATTTGGAAATGATGAAAATTCGATTCTTCGTGAAAACTCGAGTCAATTGGTAATGGGATATGCCAAAAACTATGTGAGCCTAAGATATGAGAAAATGATAGAAATTTTACTCTTACAAGTATCTACTCAAGATATGAAGATCCCAAGAAAGAACTCAAAAAAGATGAAAGATAACCTGGTCACCCGTCAGGGAGTTTCAAGCCTGCCACACGTTCCACAAATATAAAAGTTGATTCTAACTTTAGTTGGATTTCCACCACCAGAACACCCGGCATAAGTCCTCCAAGTCCTCATCCTTCAGGGCCATGGATCCTACATTGTGCCCAATCACATCATAGAACCACGTCTCCAAAAGATAGGAATTAGAATTGGTCGCTACAAATTAAGGTCCTCAAAATTATCCTCAGCCCTTAGAATTGGTCACTACAACTTAAGGTCCTCAGAATTGTCCTGGACCCTCAGAATTGGTTGCTATAACTTAAGGTCCTCATAATTGACCTCGACCCTCAGAATTGGTCGCTATAACTTAAAGTCCTAAAAATTGACATTGGCCCTCAATATTAGTCGTCACAACTTAAGGTTTTTATAATTGACCTCGGTCCTCAGAATTGGTTGTTGTAACTTAAGGTCCTCAGAATTGACCTCGACCCTCAGAATTGGTCGATACAACTTAAGATCCTCACAATTGATCTCGATCCTCAGAATTGGTCACAACTTAAGGTCCTCAGAATTCACCTCGACCCTCAGAATTGCTCGCTATAACTTAATGACCTCATAATTGACCTCAACCTTCAGAAATGGTCATCACAACTTAAGGTCCTAAGAATTGAACTCGGCTATCAGAATTGGTCACTACAACTTAAAATCCTCATAATTGACCTCGACCCTCAAAAATGGCTATTGCAACTTTAGGTCCTCGGAATCAACCTCAACCCACTGAATCGGTCATCCCCAACATCACTTTAGGTCCTTAAAATCGACATCAACCCACTGAATCGATCATCCCCAACATCACTTTATGAACATGAAATTGAACTTAACCCGCTAAATTGGTCACCTTAGCCCCTTATAACCAATCTTAACATATCTTTCACCCACTGAATTGGTCATCCTCGTCTCTTTAGGTCCTCAAAATTGACTTCGACCCGTTGAATCAGTCATCCTCATACTGTAGGTCCCCAGAATTGACCTAAAAATCTCTTTCCTAAAATCGATGTGGTGTCTATCATTCGATGACCTTCACTTATTCCAAGCTCGGCTGTCGAGAAATTATCTATGGACACTCCATCCTAGGACTCCCTGCTTAGGTCCCTATCACTCACTCGTTCACTGCAAACCCTCATCCATACTTTGAGTACCGATCTCGACGCTATCGGGCGCTCTAGGACCCCGTTTAACTCCGACTGACTTTCTCGTCTGAGCATAAGCTCAATAAATCTTCAAAGGGCTCTGAATCCCCTTTCAAATGGTCCACCCCATGTATGAATCAGTCTTAAGGTTTGGGCGAACAGTTAGCTTTATAATTAAAAATTGATTTGAAGGCTACCAGGCGCTCCCAGACCTCGTTTGATGTTGATTAACTTCCTCTCCTGAGTGAAAGCTCAATGAATCTTCAAAGGGCTCTGAATCCCCTTTTCAACGGTCCACTCCATGTACGAATTGGCCTTACGATATGGATGAACGATCCGTTTTACCTCAAAAACTGATCTAGAGGCCACCATGCGCTCTTCAGCCCCATTTGACTCCGATCAACTCTTCAGCTTGAATGAAGCTAAACGAATCTCTGAAGGTCTATGAATCCCCATTTTAAAAGTCTACCTCGTGTACAAATCAGCCTTATATTATGGACGAATGACCCATTTTACTCTGAAGGGTCACCAGTCACATTCCAGCCCTGCTTGGCCTTGGTCAGCTCTTTGAACCGAATGAACTTGAATGAAATATATAAGGGAACTAAATAACCTTTTCAATTGGCCATCTCATGCATAAATCGTCCTTACGGTTTGGATGAACGATTCATTTTCCTCCAAAAATTCCTGTCAAGTAACCAATGGGCGCTTCAGGACCCCATTTGACCTCGGCCAACTCATGAACCCGAGAGTGGCTCAATATATTGTTAAAATTATCTTAATACCCTTTACAATGGTTCACCCCGTGAATTATTCTGACTCACAGTTTGCATTATACAACCGTTTTTTTTTTGAAAAACTGCCTCAGACTACCGAATGGCACCCCTAGGACCCTGCCTATCGATAGCGTGTCTGAGGTTGTATACCGATGGCAGGTCAAAGACCCTGTCGATCAGCACCCCCTTGATCCTATAAATAAAGTCCATTACCTCACTTTGAAATGCGTCCCTGAAGATCCCTCTTAGCAATTCAGAGAACATTCTCTCGAATTCAGAGTTGTTTCCCTCTTGAAAATCCCATTTCCCACATTCCTTCCATCCTTTTCGTACTCCTTTTAGTAAATTCTCACCCATCTCCTCATACCACTATCACCTCGTCATGAGATTAGTGCATCTACAATTAAGATCCACTTCAAATCTTCATAAGGAGGTCCAATTCTGCACCTTTATCATTAAATTCTATAATTTTAACATTAGTCACTATATTTTTACTTTAGTGACTTATTTTGTTACATCACATACATTAATTTTAAACCTATATTATTAGTATATGCACATTTTATTTTTATAAAAAACCCAAAAACAAGAAAAAGAGGGTATGCCTATAAATTCCAAAAGAGGGATTATCACTACACATCCTCACACTTGAAGCACGTTTATCTCTACACACACATATAAGAGAAATCCCCTGCTTGGATTTATAGGATAAACCCCACCCTACGTAATCTTTGAACTATGTGGACTTTTATGCCCCTGGGCTACATAGGCGTCTTGAATAAATCCCTAGACTTGAGTCCTCCCTTAAACACATCTATTACCTTGCTTTTAGCATATATTCTTAATATATTTTATATGACTACTTGCTTGTGTCTTGTCTGATGTATGCATTTTTCCATCTATAACAACTTATGAATCGGTAGATACTTACATTATACTTTGACATACTATTTGGGAACACTTCTAAGGATGAAATCACTTTGTAATTTTTCATGATGCGAGTTGAATGATCCCACTCTCCATTTATAGTATGCACATAAGCACACACTTCATGGAGTTTAAAGGATAAGATTAATACAAGCCCATGAGAGATCAAAAGGGCAGCATGGGTGCTTAAAACCTTCCCATTCCGTAACTTAGTCCCCGGACCCTTGAATGATTTGGTTTCGCAAGCATCAGTATTGTCCTTGATGTCATCCTTTCGAGGCAAAAACATTATGCAAAATAGGCTAGCATCTCTATCTCTACATATTACCCCACATCAATGACGGTCAAGCACTCGGAGAAACGACACAATCTCGCGCGCATGTTAAAAGGGAAGGAAATGGAGTGAGGCCCTCTTTGAAGACCCTGACCCCCCTCGGGATGGCCACAGACCTGAATTGGTTTGGCCTATGCTTATGTCCAAGTGCCTCGTTTTGGTCGATTTTCTTCTTACTTACACTTTGTTCCCTTGGATTTTTATCCCAACTTCAAATGCACATAATATTCACTGTAGCTTGAATTGGGGTGACATTTTTTCCAATGTGATCGTGACTTCAAGATATTCAACTTCCCTATTGGATCCTCCCGTGGGTTCTGAGTGGAAAATTATAAAAAAAAACTCGTCTTTCTTTTCTTTTGATTCTTTCACCGGTTCAGTTTTCCTCTCGCATCCACTTGCATAAAATACCTTTAAAACAAGAGAGAAATACATAAAACACAAAATACTCACCAAAAGGGTTAGTAGCATAAATATGGGATACAATCGGTCAAAATACACTACACGGGACCATAAAAATACCAAAATTAGGGGGACAAATATGAAATATTTATGCCTAATCAACAACCCTCTGATCAAGATAAGTATGAGTTATTCGCTAATGACCTGGTACATATTCTCTAGGGGGTCACGTTTTGGCTAGATAGGCATACCTAATTTTCAATCAGAGTTTTTAAAAGATTAATCTTGTCCATGTTGGACTTGTTAAGGAGTTGATTGATTGCAAGGCCGAGTTGGAGAACACATGAGGGTGGCAACCCGATTAGAAAAAGCTAACTCCGACCTAAGATAAGAGACTGGATATATCTAGTCCAGCCTAGAAAAGGCACTAATGATCAACTATGGAATCAATATCAAGTATCATGAACTTCATCACAAGTTCCATCACATTACTAAGAGGGAGTGGAGAGATGGAAATAATGAGGGTGTGATCCATGTCCTTTTTCATGTTGAGGATATCAAGGCACAAGCCTATAAATGATGTGGTTAAATGCCTTATATGGTGGTTGAACACTTGATGTGTTCTGAAGTGCCAAAGACCTTTGACCCCCCATATTGATATGCCATTGATGATCCTCATTATATCTTTTTGCCATTTGGGATCTTGGACTGTTGGACATTTGGGCATGTTATTTATGAGAATCTTGTTTCAAAGGCACCTCGTACATTCAAAGAAGTTTTTACTCTTCACCAAGAAATTACCCTGAGAAATCGAGAATATCATAGCCGATCCAACTCCTAAGTAGATCGTGGTCCTTCCAACTAGGAGTTTATGGGAATATATTTGATTGTACGTACACTTTCTATAATAAAACTTGTTAATTAATGAATGAATGTCATTTTTGTCATTTTGTTTCGAGTTTACTTGATCATTTCACTATACCTGACCTTTTGGGGTCTTGTGGTTACCTTTTAAGAGGTGTCATCACAAGAAACTTTACCCTAAACACATTTAAGTAATAATGTACCTATGTGTGAGGCTTCCCCCTATTAAGGATTTTACCCGTCCAATGTGGTCAATTAATTGGTGTCTATGGATCCTTTGTCTATCTTTTTACTACCGTCTAGATGGCCTTTTCATTTATGTGTTGAATAAAATAAAATAGTCAAATTTTCATGTCATAACAGTTTGATGCATAAGATAAAGAAGAAAATTTCTTTAATCTAAAGGGTGCATGGGGGCGACAATCTCTATCCACTTGGAAGAAGTGACAGGTAAATTAAAAGTTAAGGAACTAAGATGAACTAAAATTTAAATTTATTAAATAATAAAATTGGGAATTTAAAAGTACAATTTCTTCAAGTGTGCTACGTTCCAAGATCCGGGGATGACGGTGTCCTTCATTGTCTCCAAATGGTAAAATCTATTGAGATCATCCTTTGTTATCTTGAAAGGTCCTTCCTAATTTACCCCTAGATTTATGTTAGATGGGTTTATTATGAATTTAATATCTTCCTTACACTTACTCACTGATCTGGAACTTTTTAGGTTTCACATAGATGTTGTACTATTTAGCAAGTTGGTGTCGATATGATGCCAATTTGATGAGTGACAACTCTCTTCTTTCCTCGACAAGGTCTACTTTTGTTCTCATTCTCACCTTTGCCCTTGTTCTACTAATGTCACCCTCATGGATGGTAATCCATCTTCCAAGGAAATCAGTGCTTCCATTTTGTAGGCTGGTGCAAAAGGCATCTCCTTAATGTATCTCCTCATAGTTGTTCGATATGTCCACAGTACATGTGGGAGTTCATCCACCCAAGCTCTGTTGGACTTTTCCAATCTCTTTCGAATCTCATCCAAGATCTTCTTGCTAAAAGCCTCTTATTATCCATTATTGAGTATATACCACTGGGTTGTAGGAGTCTCTGATCCCATGGTCAACACAGAAATTCTAGAAGGTCCCCCTATCAAACTATGTTTCATTATTGGTGATAATGACTCATAGGTTTCCAAACCTTGTTATGATGGTCTTCCAAATAAACCTGATAATGTCAATATCTTTGATGTTTTCTGGGGGCTCACTTTTATCCATTTGGTAAAGTAACTTGTACCAACAATAAATTCTTTTCATAAACAAGAAGACGGGTGATGTCCAGTCCCCACTGAACAAATGGCCATGGGTTGGTCAATGGGTTCAGATCTTCGGATGACTGATGTAGAAGTGGGGAAAATTTCCAACATTTTTTGCATTTTTTAGCATACTTAATAAAATCCTATTGCATATAGGGCCACAAATATCCCTTCAAGATTTCCTTAAAACCCAACGATCTACCTTTTGCATGGCTTCCACGAGTTTATTCATGAAGTTTGAATAATATTTCTTTCACCATGTTAAGATAAAAAAAAGCGCTAATAAGGTCCCATAAATGATCGTTGGTACAAAATCCCCATGGGGATAGATAAAATTAGCTACCTTAATTATAAGCTTATGATCCTCCTTGTCATCTTCCAATAATTTCTTATCCCTAAGTATTTGATTATAGGATGCGTCCATCTTGGAGATTCGTAGACCACTAGGACCTATGTTTTGGTCCTCTTAAATATGCTAGGGTGTTATAATAAATCCTTATGGATACTTCACTTGATATCTGAATCAACGGTTGAGGCTAAAGTTGCAAAACCATTTGTGTGGTTGTTCTTTCCTCAGGGAAACTACTGAATGTGTACCTCTTGAAATTTTTTTGTGACCAACACTTGTACTTTCTCTAGATAAAAATATGTATGGTCATACTCTACACTATACTTTTTGATATTTCGTTGGAAACATCTTTCAATTGTAATCGAAGATAAAGATCTTTCTTCAATCCCCCGAGAAGTGCATAATATTTTGCATTATTGTTTGAGGCATAAAAATAAAACCTCATTTACCTGATCAATCATTTCTCTATCTGGCATGATTAATAAATTCCTTGTCCCGATTTTGGACTCCCCATCCATAAATAGTGTCCAGCTTTGACATATATACTGCCTCTCTTCAGATAGTTCAGTAATAATTTTACATATTTGATCATACTCAGAACCTTTTTGCCTGAATTCTATGACAAAGACCACTATGATCTACCCTTTCACTGTGGTTCTAGTTTAATAGTGTATATCATACCTTCCAAATTCCAACGATCATTTGGAAAATCATCCAAATAAGTAATCTTTCCAGAGAACAACCTTAACTGGGGAAGATATCAAAACTGTAAAAATTTCATTTCTAAATTGTGTTTTAGCTTTTAAAATGTGATGATTAGTTAAAATATTGGATTTTCAAGGGAAAGATACCTCTGCTTTACTCCAACAAGGTTTTTTGATGTTATAATTTAGATCCTGGACCCTTATCTGCTCATAAACCAATACTGATTTGATTGCATATTCTACGACGGATATATACTTCTCCATAGTTTGGGACCATTAAAATCAGTAGGGCTCTTAAGTAAATTTTGATATCTTTTGTATCCATGGAACATTTGTACTTCAAGATATCCTTTACCTCCTTCCTTAGTGATGATGCTGGAAACAACACCACCCTTCAAGGTGTGGACAAGCGCAAATCAATGTTAATAACGGTAGAATATGAATAAGAGTATTCAGTAGAAGGAGGTGAGGAGAAGAAGATAAACACAGTCATATAAGTGGTTCAGCCAATCTGGCCTACGTCCACTATGCAAGTGTATGATGTGTATCACTGTTTGAGGGCTCTAATGGCCATAGATACAACCTCTCAAGTTTTCTATCTCTATTGTGTATTTGAATAGAGTTCCAGCTAGGGTTGCTAATTTTGGATCCCCTCCAAGATGGAGAAGACAAGTATATATAGTACTTGGGGGGTGTAGTGTACCCCCCATGCATGCAATGAGCATGTGTGTGTTGATCTAGCTAGTATGATGTAGACATCTGTCACTGTCACATGTAGAAAATGATGATGAAATATTCCCCTCACGTGAGGGGAATGATTTGTTATAACTGATTTGTGTACACGTGTCCTTATCCACACATATGCGCATAAGAGCTCGGCCATCTGGGTCTGGTCATAACCTCAGCCTGGAAGAGTATGAGGTTGGTAAAGTCTAGCTGTCATCCGATTCGAGGTTAGTCAAGATGGCCTCGACATATGTGGAGCCAAGGTTAGGCAGGTGATGCCATAAGGTCGTCCTGGGCTGAGGTTAAGCTGGAACATGATTGGAACATCGGCTGATTCCCTACCGAAGCTGGTCTTGATGGAAGTATAGCTTTTGTAACCTCGGCCTACTCCCAGTCGAGGTTGTCATCCCCTGGATGGCCTGATGAATAACTATTCCCATGGATCATGAAGAACTCTCTTGATGTGGTTGGTAGTAACATCGTCCATGGCCGACCTTACTTGGGATGAGGCCACTGATCATTGATCTAAGGTACTTCCAATATCGGCCATATCCATGGCCGAGGTTGATGTCTCTGAGCCGAGGTGGTCCATTTAGGACTAATCAATCACCCCTAGCTCTTAGTTACCTATGTGATCAGGTGCCTAAGGGGTATATTTGTCCGAGGTTTGAATTTCTTCAGGTGTCCATAATCTCTTGACAAGTGTCAACCACTGGAGTAGGTAGCGTGCCTGACAGGTTTGATGATGTTGGCTATCTTTTGGGATCCCAAGGCAATGATGGGCCTTGGGATGCATGCACTCACCCACTTTCTTCTCTTTCTTCCTCATTTCTCTCCTTCTCCGGACTTGGGCATTTTCTGTAACTTTCTCTCTCTAGGAGAGCTCTGATTTGAAGTGCGTTTGGGTGGTCATTACTTACAATTCCTTCCTTGCTTCTCATCACTTTTCTTCAGGTCTCCTTTGCCATCCCTTCTTCTTTATTTTTCTGCCTTGATCTTGTTTTTGCATTTTTCGGTGAGATTTAAGAGGTTTTCGGTGCGATTATTAGTTTTCCAGCGAACTGTTCTTGTATGTTCTTCGTGATTTTTGCTCAAATTTTAATAGCATGATATTTAATTCCATTTTCCAGTTTTGTTTGTAATTAAGGAGAGTCACAAGTCTAACGTCTGCCTCATATGCTCAGACCCCTCTACTAACTCTTAGAGGAATTCCCCTCTCTTAGGGATAAGGCCCTATAAAAAATTAGACAAGTAGAAAGAGCCCAAGAGGAAGCTCGTAGGTCAAAGGCGTTCCCCCTCAGGCCTATTTTTCCACAACCTCTAAAGGTCATATACCCTGAACCATCCGAACCAGTTAACCCAGCAGACGCCCCAGCTGAACCCTCACCAATGTCTGAGTCTGAGTCTGAGTCATCCACCTCAGACCCTATGTCTTTGGACTCCTTTCGAGAGGCCATGGACTTCTCAAATTAACAAGATCTGGTCCCTGATCAGGTAGAGGTTTCTAATCGAGCCTCGTCTCACAAAGGTTCAGGCACATCAACCTCTTCCTCAGAGGTTGAAATTATTGGACCAAGTGTGGCTGTCCCACCGATTCTTGAAGCCATTCCTCTATCGGCCATCACAGGGGCTGAGTTTGCTCAGAGGTTTCCAAGTAATCCCCCATCGTTTGCTCAGGTCGACGTTGATCTAGATAATTATGATGATGATGATGCTGAGAGTGATATTGACGTCTCTGAGGCGGCCGAGATTGAGAGTTTAGTTAGCGAGATCGACCTCATATCCTTTAGATACCTATATTACATAAGCCCCTCTATAAAACTCAGGAGACCTCTGAGGGAAGAGAGGGCTTATGACATCCAAGATAGTGAGATATGCCTATATGAGCATATGTTCAAGTTGGGCTTTTGTCTGCCCATCCATCCCATCATCAGGTCTATATTGGCCTATATCCACTTGGCCCCTTCCCATTTATCACCCAATGCTTGGAGGGTGATAATTGGAGCCATTGTCTTATGGAGGGTTGTTCATCACTCAGACCTTCATGTCTAAGTTTTTACAGGATGCTATGTCCCTTCATCTGCTAGAAATCATCCGAGCTATTATCATTTTTTAGCTCGGAAGCCAGAGAAGAAGATGCTTCAGATTACCCAAACCTCAAACCATAACTGGAAGCCACATCAGGGCAATGGGAATTTGGTCCATGTGCCCCCTCTTCCTCATTAGAGCCGAGGATACCTATAAGATGGGGAAAGGTTACCATGGCTACTAAGGTCGACCCTGGGCTACGCTAATAAAATCTTCAGAAGGTCAAAGACCTTCAGGATCAGGATAGCCTGGTCTGCTTGTAAAATTTGAACACCTGATGACCCCCTATTACCTATTTGAGAATGGTCTAGGGGGAAGTCCTCTGATAGAGCTTGGTAAGTGCTTTCTATTTCAACAGTTATACCTCTGAATTTATGTATATTTGATTCTCTAATTCAGACTTTTCCATCTTGCAGAGCGCCCAAAAGGAATATCTGACGAGTTGTGGGAGATGGTCGTCCCGAGTCTGATAAATCTCATAAAGAAAGCTGGATTGAATGCTCCTCCTCCCCCTCCATCTACCTCAAGGGCCGAGGTTAAAAAAAAGAGGAAGGTTACCAACCCTGCCCCTGAGGATCAGAGGCAGAAGAAGAAAGGGGGAGATCGTGCCATCCCTATTTCTTCTGAGGATGCCTTGATTGCTCGTTTGGAGTAATTAAAGATAGGTGAAAGTGTTATTAGCCAAAGTTTAAAGGCCTTGGATGCTATCGGCGGTGTCATGACCGAGTCTGACAAGCGCTTTTATCAGTCCCTGGATAAGCCTCTGCTAGTTGAATTCTCCCTTCATCGTACCATCCAAGTAAGACATTTAACTATAGCTTCTGAATATGTAACATCAACACTTGAACTATTTCAAACTTTAGTCTAACATCTTTGCACATGTTTTGCAGGGTCTTCTCAACATGCATCACTATGTCAACTGGACCTTGGGGAAGCTTCCTCTGATTGAGAAGGGCCAAGAGGCAGAGAAGATTAAGGCCACTCTAAACGATGAGGTGGAACGTCTGAAGGCCGCTCTGAAGAAGTCCGAGACCAGTGTCAAGGGGCTTTAGAAGGACATGGACAAGTAAAGGGAAGATCATAACACTGTTATGAAGGCTCGGACTGACTCCCTTCGACGCAAAGTTGATGTTTTTGTCAAGGCTGCCTTGGAAGATGCCTCTGAGAAGATCTTGGAGGAGTACAAGGTCTCTGACGAGTTTGTCAGCTTCGGCTTTGAATATCTGGAGAGGGGGGTCAAGGCAACTGGCAAATGGGCTGCCATGAAGGAGAAGGAATCTGGAAGCCTTGTAGCTGCTGACTTCATCATCCTGGGTTATGTCGATCCTAAGTTTGCTCAGGACTTGCAGGAGGTTGAAGAAGAGGGAGGTGTTGCACCCACCGAGACTGCCCCACAAGGTGACACCATGACTGAAGATGTCGATGCTCAAGATGAAGGGGTCGAAGTAGACACCTCCGACCAGGGACATGAAGGCGTGGCCACCAACCCTGAAGCTGAGAACACTTAGTTTTTGTGAAGCAATTTTTTGTAATCCCTGATTTGTTGTAACCTTTGATGAACATCGTTACTTTATATTTTTCGTATTTTGTAACTTAATGTCAACCTCTGAGGAGGGCTTTTATTTCTTCACTTGTTGATTTGTTTGTTGAATTCTTTTCTTTGCCATGCAACGTGTTCAGTTCTGAAGTCTTGATACAATGATGACTTTGTTAAACTCAATGAACGGTGTCTTACCTCAGACCTTGTCACCACAATATGATGTTATAAGGTCTGAGGTCATCAATAATAAACCAAATTAATGATGTTTAAGGTCTGAGGTCATCCAAGTATGATGTCTTACCTCAGACCTTGTCACCATATTATGATGTTATAAAGTCTGAGGTCATCACTAAGATGTTATCCTCATAAATAATTTGACCAAATTAATGATGTTAAGGGTCTGAGATCATCCAAGTATGATGTCTGACCTCAAGCCTTGTCACCAAATTATGATGTTATAAGGTTTGAGGTCATCAACTAAGATGTTATCCTCATAAATAATTTCACCAAATTAATGATGTTAAGGGTCTGAGGTCATCCAAGTATGATGTCTAACCTCAGGCCTTGTCACTAAATCATGATGTTATAAGGTCTGAGGTCATCACTAAGATGTTATCCTCATAAATAATTTCACCAAATTAATGATGTTAAGGGTCTGAGGTCATCTAAGTATGATGTCTTAACTCAGGACTTGTCACCAAATCATGATGTTATAAGGTCTGAGGTCATCACTAAGATGTTATCCTCATAAATAATTTCACCAAATTAATGATGTTAAGGGTCTGAGGTCATCCAAGTATGATGTCTGACCCCAGACCTTGTCACCAAATCATGATGTTATAAGGTATGAGGTCATCACTAAGGTGTTATCCTCATAAATAATTTCACCAAATTAATGATATTAAGGGTCTGAGGTCATCCAAGTATGATGTCTGACCTCAGGCCTTGTCACCAAATCATGATGTTATAAGGTCTGAGGTCATAAACTAAGATGTTATCCTTGTAAATAATTTTACCAAATTAATGATGTTAAGGGTCTGAGGTCATATAAGTATGATGTCTGACCTCAGGCCTTGTCACCAAATCATGATGGTATAAGGTCTGAGGTTAATTTCACCAAATTAATGATGTTAAGGGTCTGAGGTCATCCAAGTATGATGTCTGACCTCAGGACTTATCACCAAATCATGATGTTATAAGGTCTGAGGTCATCACAAAGATGTTATCCTCATAAATAATTTCACCAAATTAATGATATTAAGGGTCTGAGGTCATCCAAGTATGATGTCTGACCTTAGGCCTTGTCACCAAATCATGATGTTATAAGGTCTAAGGTCATCACTAAGATGTTATCCTCGTAAATAATTCACCACTAGAGCACAATGAATCAGGAATTGATAGGGAAACTGATCTTCTCATTAATAACCTCTTCATAAGGTGATACATTTACACAAACATCATATGTAATACTTCTTTAGATAATCAGCATTCCAAGGATTAGAAAAAGGTTCCCCCTTGAGGTTTTCTAGCCTGTAGGTCCCAGGTACAACCTCTTCAATTACTTTATAAGGACCGTGCCAATTTGGGTGGAGTTTGTTTGCTTTTTGTAACATCTTTTTCAGTACTAAATCTCCCACGACAATGGGTCTTAATTTCACCCTTTGGTTGTAGAACTTTGTTGTTCTCTGCTGGTAAGCTGCTTGCCTGACTTCTGCGTCTTCCCTTCTCTTTTCAATCAGATCTAGGTCGAGTCTTCTCTCCTCTCTACTCTTCTCGGGTTCATATGTCTAAACCCTATGAGTAGGGAGTCCTACCTCTATGGGTATAACGGCCTTTGAGCCATGTGATAACATAAATGGGGTCTCCCCCGTAGGTGTCCTAGCCATCGTTCTATAGGCCCACAGAACAACATAAACCTCTTCGATCCATCTTCCCTTAGCCTCTTCCAACCTCTTCTTGATCCCGTTGAGGATAATTCTATTGGTGACTTCGGTTTGACCGTTTGCCTGAGGTCGGCCAAGAGAAGAGAAAAATTACTTTATCCCAACTCTTTCGCCGTATTTTTCTAGGGAAGAATTTTTTAACTGGGTTTCGTTGTTCGAAATGAGGGTATTTGGGAGGCCATGTCTGCATATGATGTTCTACTAAATAAATTGGAAGGTCTTCTGCTCTGTAATTATGATCATTGTCTCTGTCTCCACCCACTTTGAGAAGTAATCAATGGCAATTACCAGAAATCGGTAATTATTTGCAGCTCTTGGTAGGGGTCCTACCAAGTTAATTCCCCATACTACGAATGGACAAGGGGAACTCATAGACGTCATAGGCTGATGAGGTTGATGGGGAATTATGGAGAATCTCTAACATTTATCGCACCTCTTCACGTAAGCTGCAACATTCTTTGCCAAGGTTGGCCACTAGTACCCTTGCGTAATAATTCTTTTGGCCAAGGGTCTTCCTCCTATGTGACTGGAGCAAGAACCCTCATATACTTCCTGTAAGATGCGAAGAACTTCTGTGTGATGAACGCATCTGAGGAGAGGTAATAGGAATCCCTTTTTATATAGGACGTTTCCCACTATGGAGAATTTTGCAGCTCTGTACCTCAATTTCCTCCTCTCTAACTTTGACTCTGGTAGCACCCCCTCTCTGATGTATCTGATAGGGGAACCATCCATGAGTCCCCTAGGTTCAAATTGAGGCAAGGGTTACTAATCTCTTCTTCCTCAATGGTTGTTCTGGGAAAGATCTCGACCGGGACTGTTCTATGGATGTCTGTCTTCATTGCCGAAGCCAACCTTGGTAAGACATCTGTGTGGCTGTTGTTTTGCCGATGTACTCTCTTCATCTTTACCTCTTTGAGACCTTACAGTATCGTTCTCACCCTCTTCAGGTATTTAGTCATCCTTTCATCTTTGGCCTCATAAATCCCTAAGACTTAATTAACAACTAACCTTGAGTCACTATGAAGTAGAATTCGTCCTACTCCCAGAGGCTTTGCCAATGAGAGACATTCTATCATGGCTTCATATTCTGACTCATTGTTCGATGCCTTGAAGTTAAAACTTAGGGCATATTCGATGTTGGTACCATCCGGGGCTGAGAGTATCAACCCCGCACCGCTCCCACTTTCGCAAGATGACTCGTCGATAAAGAGGTTCCAAATGTCTCTATCTGATGAGAAGCCACCTTCTAACATTATTCCCTCCCTAAAGAGGTGCCAATCTTCCTCATTCTCGGCTGTCCTATCGCTGTCTCCCTTGATCATAACCTCTTCTAGGTGTCGGAAGACGTTGTTGTTTGACTCTTCTGCAGACTCTTGATTATTCTTAACTTTGACCTCTCCCCATGTGAACTCTGCGACGAAGTCTTCAAGTGCCTGCCCTTTGATGGCCACCTTGGGCTGATAAGTGAGGTCGAATTCTCCCAACTCAATGGCCCATATCATTAATCTTCCCAACTTCTCAGGCTTATGGAGGACCTGTCTTAGTGGGGATTCAGTGAGAATGACCATGGAATGGGCTTGAAAGTAGGGCTTCATCTTCCTTGAAGCGTGTATAAGGCATAGGCCAACTTTTCCATCCAAGGATAATTCTACACAGCCCCTTGAAGGGCTTTACTGTTGAAGTATACGGGACTTTGGATCCCAACGTCTTCCCATACTATGACCGCACTTATAGCCGATTCAGAGACCGCTAAGTAAACAAATAACTTTTCTCCCGCTATTGGCCGAGATAAGAGCAAGGGAGACCCGAGGTATTACTTGAGTTGATCAAAAGCTTCATCACACTCTTTATCCCACTCTAAGGCCTTTCTAAGTACCTTGAAGAATCGAAGGCACTTGTCGGTCGCCCTGGAAACAAATCTATTGAGCGCAGCCACTCTTCCAGTGAGCCTCTGAACGTCCTTGATACTCCTAGGTATTTTCATGTCGAGCAAAGCCTTAATTTTCTCAGGGTTCTCCTCTATTCCTCTTTGATTGACGATGAATCCAAGAAACTTCCCAGCTCCTACCCCGAAGACACATTTTGCAGGGTTGAGTTTCATCTTGTAGAGGTCCATGGTATTGAAGGTTTTTTCCAGGTCTGCCACATGAGTGCAGGACTTTAAGCTCTTCATCAACATATCGTCTACATATACTTCCATAGTCTTTCCTATTTGGTCTTCAAACATCTTATTCACAAGACGTTGATATGTTGCCCCTGCAGTTTTCACTCCGAAGGGTATCACCTTGTAGCAATACGTCCCTTTGTCAGTAATGAAGGCTATCTTTTCTGAGTCTTCATCATTTATGAAGATCTGATTGTAGCCTGAATATGTGTCCATGAAGCTCATGAGCTCATGTCCTGCAGTTGCATCTACCATCTGGTCGATCCGGGGTAAGGGTAACTGTCTTCTGGGCAAGACTTGTTCAGGTCAGTAAAATCTATGCACATTCTCCACTTTCCACTGGCCTTGGGCACAATGATCGCATTGTATTTCATTTCTAGGGACTAGCAATATGTAAGTTAGGGGGTGTGATTCGGAACGAATATTGTATTTTTCACCCATTATACTTATGCATTTTAGCCCCCTCGGGTACCTTAATTCTTATATTTTTGCTCGTTAACCAGACAACCTCCGTTTTATATGTTAACATGATATATGAGGTATAATTAAGCTTTTGTAGGTATTTCGGTGCTTAGTGTGAAGTTTGGTCGCTTTTCAAAAAAGTTTCGTTGAATATTGCAGCTTCGGGGGTATTTTAATAATTTTATCATTCGAATTTTGATCCCGAACTCTGCACAAAAGTTGAAGCCCTTTGATTTCTCTTTGCGTGGCCACCAACGGTGCATGATTCTGATGTATAATGAGGGAGTTATAGCATTTTTAGATGGTTTTATCTTTAAAATCACGCCTTGCCTTATAATCGTTTGATCGTGTGTTTGCTTTTGAAGTGTGGAATTCCTTTGCTTCTCACGAATTTGAGGAAATTTCGATGTCTACATTGATTATTCATTCTTTATTTAAGTTAATTGTTCATCTTAACAGCCTTGGTGACGCCACTATACAATCGCATGTCTCTCTTACACCACCTCCTTGTCCTACATCACGAGCATCTAGTTCATGCCCTTTAACTGAAAAAAGAGTTGGATTCCACCATCCCTAAGATATCTACTCAACTTGGTTTTAGTTTTATTCCATAATTTGGTTTGATGAACTCTTCTTTCTACGATGACACTCAATAATAGTTTGATACGCATACGCAAAATGGTAGGGAGGCCTTAAAAAATGAAAATAGTGTGTGTCTTTGAGATGATAAAAAGGAAGATGAAGTGATGTAATTTGTTTTGAGTTTGGTTTAGAGTTATTTGGATTTTGGTTCATATTGATCATTTTCATTGTAAAATCTTAAACATGTTAAAATTCTTATCATATTTTAGCATTTCATATATCTTTGTGTCATATATTTTATCTTCCCATGCGTAGTTTAACTTGTTGATCTTAGGCCTTTATTATCATGATTATATCTTGCATGGACTAACATATTGATTATTAACTGACTATATGATTGTTCTCTATTTGTTAGTTTGATTAGCATGTTTTACTCTATTAAAATGCTTTGCGAACTTAATCCAATTATATGCTTAGTTATTTCCTATGTCACTTACCGTGACAAAAAGGGGGAGAAGTTTACAAATAGGGAGAGTATATTGATCTAGGCATATTAGGTTGCTTAGAGTTATTTATTTCAATGCTATATTTGTTTAGAGGATTTATATAATTTAGGGGGAGTTTTTTTAAGATAAATATGATGTTCATGTTCACAATATTATATTCACTTGTTCAGATTTATCACATTTTCTTGTCATATTTCTTCACATTGGTAGCTTAACGAGTTTGCTAGTGTGTGACAGGAAAGTGCGAACAAGAGCTCATTGAAGTTGGATTGTGTCTCTTGTAGTGATTAGTTTTTTGCAACAAATATAATTTTCTATTTTTATATTTGCCCTTGCTCAGGCGAGTGGTAAAATGGTAGAATTTGCTTATAATTTTTTCTTTTTATGTTTTGTCTCAAAATTCGACAAAGGGAGAGATTATTTTAGCATCATGAGATTGTAAGTATATTTCTTCTAGTTGTAAAACTCCATCGTAGTGCATTTTTCGTTCTTAATAGCCCGAGGTTTTTCTCCTTCGTATATCCAATCTTGTGCTTATTTTAGTCTTTCTGCATATTTTAGAATCATTGTCTTAATTAAGAAGATAAATGTTGAAAGATTCTAAAATTTAGTAAAATGTTTTGTCACACAAATTTTGGATATTCTAATTGTTTAGTAATAAATTAACAAACCTTTTTCTTGAATTAGGTCAATTAAATTTTATTTAGATAGCTACCATTGCGAGGCACACTCTCGTCTTCATGGCTGAAAGACAGAGCTTCAAGGCTAGCAGGATAAGCTTCTTTATGTTGATAGTGATGTGGATCACCTAAAATTATCAATTAGAGAGCTTAACGCTGTGAAAGTGGAGCTAACATCCAGAGGCCAGGAGTTGAAAAAGGAGTAGATTTGTATGCATTATTCTGATCTTCAGTGGGAGATACACTCCACCTTCAATAGTAACATGGATGCTTACCTTATATTTGAGCCATATAATACGTATCTCTTTCGAAACTATACCTCTTAGTGTGACGCCTCCAGGGCAAAGGTTCAATTTTTTTTCCCTAAAGTGGACATTTTTGGCTTATTTGCTTAAGTCCCCTAATCTGGAGAGGAAAGATCAAATGATGAGAGAAGCTCTATTAATGATATTTCCAAATCCTCTCCTCCTCATGTTCAACAAGGAGAAACCAAAAAAAAAGGCTTTGTCTCTCTTCCTTAAAAAAGTTAAGCCTCTGTGGATACCCAAGACCTCAAGTATTAAAAGGCTCTTATGTGATTTTTTTAGTTTTTGGACTATTATTTTGGTCCGCCGGACCTCAGATGTAAACCTTCATCTCTCCTATTAATGATAATGACAACATCCTGCCTTTTTGAACTACTGTACTTCTTCATATTATTTATGTTTATTACTTTGCTAAGGAATTTTTGCACATCATTTATTCAATCTGAGGTCTATCGGTAGGTGGTACGCCCTTAGCCCCCCAAGATTTTTGAGTAAGAATGATAACTTGAGTTGTGAACTTTTAGTATTTAAAGCCCAAATGCTTTTTACCAACACTTATCCCCCAAGAATTTTGGGATTGAGGGTCGAAAAGTAAATCTTTCCAGGGTCATTAGACCTTAGATTTAAAATTTTGACTTGAAAAACTTAAAATAAAACATTATAGCTCAATTAAGGAACCTAGGACCTTACAACTTATAAATATATTCCACCTTAAGCCACCGAATGGGTTCTGAGACCTCTGAGCTTAAGTGTTTTGAATGTTGTATTCTTCTAAAGAGCCCTAAGGCCTCTGAACTTAGTATATGGAAATTCTAGAGTCCAATGAATAGGTCATAAGACCTTTAAACTTGATAAAATTTGAATCCATAAGTCCCACAAAGGTTCATAAGACCTTTGAACTTAGGCAAATTTAAAATTTGAAGTTCCACAAAGGGTCTAAAGACCTATGAACTTAAAAGATTCAAAACCTGAAGCCTCACAAAGTGTCATAAGACCTCTGGACTTAGGTGCTTCTAAAATACGAAGTCCCATCAAGGGTCAAAAGACCTCTAAACTTGGAGTACTTGAAACCTAACTTCCTACAAAGGGTCTTAAGACCTCTGGACTTAGGTGTCCTTCAACCTTTTTAAGGTCAGGAATTGACTGAAGAGCCTCTGGACCTTAGCCCTTATGCGGAGGACATTCTGAGGTTCCATGTTGGGTCCTAAAACCTTTAAAATTTTGGTTTCATTCTTTTAGGTTATAAGCTAGAGTTTCTTGGATGATATTTTTCATTTGGACACTTAGCCCCATGCTTTTTTTTAAAAGCAAAATTTTTACACACTTCCAACAATTTTTAGTAAAAATTGGTGCTTGGCATTGGATTAACGGTGTTCAAATAAGGTATTTTCTAAGGTCCTTACTTTTTTGTGTAACCTCGTTCTTTTAAAAAAAATAGTTCTTAAGTGAGAAAGAGGTCTTTAGGCTGACTTTTGTGGGTACTTAGACCTTAGTCAGTTTTAATATGATTAAAGATGAATACCTTGATGATTCTTTTAGTTTTTTGGGGGGTCCTTAAACTTTTGACTCATAATCTTAATCCAAGTCTAGAGTCCTTATAACTTAGGGTTTAGGTCTTGAGACCTTCTCTTAAACTTAGAGCCAAGTTGGGAGTCCTTCCAACTCTTTATTTTGGGTCTTTAGACCTTAGTTTAAGTTTTGAGCCAAGGTTGAAATCCTTGTAACTCGGTTGGTGGGTCGTTAGAGCTTAGATTTTAAAGCCAAGGCTGAAGTCCTTATAACTCTTTAAATAATATCATCTTTGAATACATTGTGGGAAACAAAAAGATGTTTTTTTTTATTTCTTTTAAGTAGAGGAATACATCATTGGTAGTAATTTTTTAGGTTCTCTACATTATAGGGATGGGTAAGTTCATATCCCTCTATATCCTTGAGATAATAACACCTATGTCTCATAATCTTGGTAACTACATAGGAGCCTTCCCATTTGGGACCTAGTTTTCTCTACCTTGGATTTTTGGTTGCAATGGTGACTTCCTTTAAGACTAGGTCCCCCACCTTGAATTCCGTGTGATAAACCTTTTTTTATGTATGAGGCTATCTTTTACTTGTAGAAAACAATTTAGACCATTGCACCCTCCCTCTATTCTTCAAACTCCTCTAAAGATCGTTTAAGAACCTCATCATTAGCTGCCAAATCGAACCGAGCTACCCTCTACGTGGGTACCTCTACCTCGTTCGGGGTTGCTACCTTCGTGCTAAAAGTCAAAGAGAAAGTATTACCTCCACTGTGCCAAAAGTTAGGGAGAAACTATTATATCCATGCACCATTGGGAAAATGAACAACGACTTTTTAATGGTTTCAAATCACCTACTGATTATCTGATGACTAAGGATAAATCTTAAAATTTGACATAATTTTTGACAAACTACACAACATCATTTTTCATGAAAGGCCATCATTACCCTTGCAATATTGCTCTGTATGCCATTGATAAGTTACTAACACGGGTACCAGTACTCCCTTCCTGAATCTCTCTCTAAAAATTTCCATTAATTTATCTAGATATATGCATTTTAGTAGAGATACAATGATTGATTGCTTATATAGGTGTCCTGTTGAGTTCAAATGAAACCTAACCTACTTTCTTGAATTTTAGAACCTCTTTTTTTTTATTAAAAACTTTCCATCCTTAATGTAGTTCACATTTATATCCATATAATTAGTCTCTTGATCATTTTCCATTTCTTCGATCTTTAGTGCGGGTTCCTCATTGCTTGGTCACTCGATGTATTACACTCATATCATCCTCTTTAGGTTAATTTCAATAGTGGCGGTTTAAGGAGCCAGTGCATCTATCTTACTATTGTAGTTCCTTAGAAATTGTTCAATTTTCATTGAATTAAAGGTCTTGAACAAATTCCTTGACTTATATCGGTAAGCCATCATTCTAATAACTTAGGCATCATACTTTCCATACAGATAGTTTGCAATCACACGTGGATCACAACGGATAGCTTTGCGTCTTTATCCTATTGTAAACATTTTACATAGGTTGACTATCATGGACTTGTTTTATGCGCATTTAACCCTCCGTCTTTAAATAGTCTTTTAGTGGATGACTAGTCTGCTGGATTTAACAAAGTCTGACCCACGAAGACCGGCATTGAACATAAGATTAGACTTGGATAAATGGAATCGCTTTCTTGGCTTCTTGAAATTTCTGCTATAAGTTAGCAACGGCCTGGACATTTATTGCGGTCTTTGGTTCATAAAGATGTTTAACTGAGCTAGCTCTAGTGACCACATAGTCCTGAGCAAGGTCTGAGGTCATCAACATTATGATGACCTAGTGATGACCTAGTGAAATCATTTACCTCGGACCTTGTCACCACATTATGAAGTTATAAGGTCTGAGGTCATCAACTAAGATGTTATCCTCATAAATGATTTTACCAAATTAATGATGTTAAGGGTCTGAGGTCATCCAAGTAATGTCTTACCTTAGACCTTGTCACCACATTATGATGTCATAAGGTCTGAGGTCACCACTAAGATGTTATCCTCATAAATGATTTCACCAAATTAATGATGTTAAGGGTCTAAGGTCATCCAAGTAATGTCTTACCTCAGACCTTGTCACCACATTATGATGTCATAAGGTCTGAGGTCACCACTAAGATGTTATCCTCATAAATGATTTCACCAAATTAATGATGTTAAGGGTCTGAGGTAATCAACTAAGATGTTATCCCTATAAATGATTTCACCAAATTAATGATGTTAAGGGTATGAGATCATCCAAGTAATGTCTTACCTCAGACTTTGTCACCACATTATGATGTCATAAGGTCTGAGGTCACCACTAAGATGTTATCCTCATAAATGATTTCACCAAATTAATGATGTTAAGGGTCTGAGGTCATCTAAGTAATGTCTTACCTCAGACCTTGTCACCACATTATGATGTCATAAGGTCTGAGGTCACCACTAATATGTTATCCTCATAAATGATTTCACCAAATTAATGATGTTAAGGGTCTGAGGTCATCAACTAAGATGTTATCCCCATAAATGATTTCACCAAATTAATGATGTTAAGGGTCTGAGGTCATCCAAGTAATGTCTTACCTCAGACCTTGTCACCACATAATGATGTTATAAGGTCTGAGGTCATCACTAAGATGTTATCCTCATACATTCTACCACTAGAGCATAATGAACCGAGAATTGTCATGGAAACTGATCTTCTCATTAATAATATCTTAATAAAATGGTACATAGAAATTCTTGCAACATCATATGTAATACTTCTTCAGATGATCAGCACTCTAGGGATTGGAAAAAGGTTCCCCCTCTAGGTTTTCTAACCTGTAGGTCCTGGGTACAACCTCTTCTATCACTTTGTAGGGACCATGCCAGTTTGGATGGAGTTTGTTTTCTTTCTGTAACGTCTTCTTTAGTACTAAATCTTCCACGGCAATGGGTCTTGATTTCACCCTTTGATTGTAGAATTTTGCTGCTCTCTGCTGGTAAGCTGCTTGCCTGATTTCTGCGTCTTCCCTTCTTTCTTCAATCAGATCTAGGTCTAGTCTTCTTTCCTCCCCATTTTTATCAGGGTCATAGGTCTGAACCCTATGAGTAGGGAGTCCCACTTCTGTTGGTATGACGGCCTCTGAGCCATGTGCTAGCATGAACAGGGTTTCTCTCGTTGGTGTCCTTTCTGTTGTTCTATAGGCCCATAACACAACATAAACCTTTTTAGTCCATCTTACCTTAGCTTCTTCTAACCTCTTTTTGATTCCGTCTAGGATTGTTCTATTTGTGACTTCTGTCTGACTGTTGGCTTGAGGTCGGCCAGGAGAAGAGAAAAACTATTTTATCCCAACCCTTTCGTAATATTTCTCTAAGTAAGAGTTCTTGAACTAGGTTCCATTGTCTGAGATGAGAGTATTTGGGAGGCCGTGTCTGTATATGATGTTCCTCTAAATAAATTGGAAGGTCTTCTGTTATGTAATTGTTATCATCGGCTCCGCCTCCACCCACTTTGAGAAGTAATCAATGGAAACTATCAAAAATCTAAATTATTGGCAGCTCTTGGCAGTGGTCCCACTAAGTTAATTCCCCATACTGCAAATGGCCAAGGGGAATTGATTGATGTCATAGGCTGATGTGGTTGGTGAGGAATAGTGGAGAATCTCTGACATTTATCCCACCTTTTCACGTAAGCTGCAGCATCCTTGGCCAAGGTTGGCCACCAGTACCCCTGTATAGTAGTTCTCTTGGCCAAGGGTCTTCCTCCTATATGACTGGAGCAAGAACCCTCGTGTACCTCCTGTAAGACGAGGGGAACTTCTGTGGGATGAACACATCTGAGGAGAGGCAATAGGAATCCCTTCTTATACAGGACGTCTCCTACTATGGAGACTTTTTCAGCCCTGTATCTTAATTTCCTCCTCTCTAGCTTTGATTTTGGCAGCTCTCCCTCTTTGATATATCTGATGAGGGGGTCCATCCATGAGTCCCCTAGGTTCAAATTGAGGCATGGGTTACTAACCTCTTCTTCTTCAATAGTCGCCTTCAGTAAGACCTCGACTGAAATTGTTCTTCTCATGTCAGTCTTCGTTGCTGAAGCCAACCTTGCTAATGTATTTGCGTAGCTGTTGCTTTGCCGAGGTACTCTCTTTATTTTTACCTCTTCGAAAGACTCCAATATCATTCTCACCCTATTCAGGTATTTGTACATACTTTCATCCTTGGCCTCATAAACCCCCAGCACTTGATTAACAGCTAACCTTAAGTCACTATGAAGTAGAAGTCGTCTTACTCCCAGAGTCTTTGCCAATGAGAGACCTGAATGTTGGTACCATCGGGAGCTGAAAGTATTAGCCTTGCATCACTTCCACTCTCGTAAGAAGACCCGTCAATGAAGAGGTTCCAGATGTCTTTATCTGATGAGAAGCCCCTTCTGACATGATTCCTTGATTGAAGAGGTACTGATCTTCCTCATTCTCGGTAATTCTATTTCCGATTCCCTTGGGTGCAACCTCTTCCCAGTCTCGGAAGACATTGGGTGCAACCTCTTCCAGGTCCCGGAAGACATTTTTATTTGACCCTTCAGTAGTCTCTAGATCATTCTCTACCTCAACCTCTTCCCATGTGAACTCAGCAACGAAGTCTGCGAGTGCCTGCCCTTTGATGGCCACCCTAGGTTGATAGGTAAGGTCATACTCCCCCAGCTCAATGGCCCAGGTCATCAATCTTCTAGACTTCTCAGGTTTATGGAGGACCTGTCTTAGTGGGGAATCGGTGAGGATGACCATGGAATGGGCTTGGAAGTAGGGATTCATCTTCCTTGAAGCATGTATCAGGGCGTAGGCTAACTTTTCCATACGAGGATAATTTTGCTTAGACCCTTGTAGGGCCTTACTGTTGAAGTAAACAGGCCTTTGGATCCCAACGTCTTCCCGTACTATGGATGCACTTATAGCGGATTCAGAGATCGCTAGATAAACATATAATTTTTCTCCTACTATGGACCGAGATAAGAGCAAGGGAGATCTGAGGTAGGAATTTAGTTGGTTGAAAGCCTTGTCACACTCTTTGTCCCATTTGAAGGCCTTTTTGAGAACCTTAAAGAACGGAAGGCACTTGTCAATCGCTTTGGAAACAAACCTGTTGAGTGAGGCCACTCTCCCCGTGAGCCTCTGAATGTCCTTGATACTCCTTGGTGTCTTCATCTCGAGCAAAGCCTTGATTTTCTTAGGGTTCGCCTCTATTCCTCTTTGATTGGCGATGAATCCAAGGAACTTCCCAGCTCTTACCCCGAAAACACACTTCGTCGGATTGAGTTTCATCCTGTACAGGTCCATAGTATCAAAGGTCTTTTCCAAGTCTGCCACATGAGTGCATGCCTTTAGTCTCTTCGTTAGCATATCGTCTACATACACCTCCATAGTCTTGACTATTTGGTTTTCGAACATCTTATTCACAAGAAGTTGATACGTTGCCCCCCGCATTTTTTAAACCGAAGGGAATAACCTTGTAGAAATATATCCCTTTGTCGGTAATGAAGGTTGTCTTCTCTGAGTCTTCAGCATCCATGAAGATCTGATTGTAGCCGAAATACGCGTCCATGAAGCTCATGGGCTCATGCCCTGCAGTAGCGTCTACCATCTGATCTATCCGAGGTAAAGGGTAGCTGTCTTTTGGGCAAGACTTATTCAGGTCAGTAAAATCAATGCAAATTCTCCACTTCCTATTGGCTTTAGGCACAATGACTGCGTTTGATAGCCACTCCGGATATATGACTTCCCTAATAAACTCAGCCTCTTCCAATTTTTAACCTCTTCCTGGATGACGTCGTACTTATCCCTGGAGTAAACTCTTCGTCTTTATTTGATTGGCCTATCATCCTTAGTTACGTTGAGCTTGCGACACATAACCTCAGGGTTGATGCCGGGAATGTCTGCTTGACTCTAAACGAAGACACTCTGCCTCCTCCTTAAGAAGTTTATCAGCTCTTCCTTGATTTCTGCTTTTAAGGTTTTGCCGATCTGGACGGTTTTTTCTGATTCATCCTCATTAAGGACAATGGATTCTACCTCTTCCGCGGCCTCTCCCTTCTTCAACTTTGTTTCATCTCTTGGGTCAAGTGTATCAATGTTATAAGTGGTGGTTTCCCTCTTATGGGCCTCTCTCTCTTCGGCCGAGTTGAAGTAGCATTCTCGTGCTACGGTCTGGTCACCTTGCACTTACCCTACCCCATAGGGGGGCGAGAATTTTAGCATCTGGTGGACCATTGATGGTACAGCCTCAAACTCCTTAAGGGATACTCTACCTATGATGAGGTTATAGGCCGAGAAGACGTTTTCATCCATAATGAAAAAATTAATCTTCCGGGTTAACCTCTTAGGCCACTCATTACCCATCCATCTCATACAGGCCCAATGGGTGGACCTTTTCACCGCTGAAGCCCATTAACGGGTGATGATATGGTACCAGCCTAGCTCTAAGGCCTAGGCTCTTGAAGCAGGGCCAGAACATCACATCTGCGGAACTTCCCCCATTCATGAGGATTCTCTGTACTTCGCATCCATGCACCCTTGTTGTAATTACCAAAGGGTCATCATGTGGGGCTAAGATGCCTTTGAAGTCGAGTCGGAAGAACCCAACTATAAGGGTGTCCAAGTCCACCTTCTTTCTCTTCTGCGCTTTGTCGGAAGACGTCAGATTTACATCTTTAAGTTTGGCCACTAATTTGGCCTCTGCCATATGAGCTTTTCGGCCAACCACTTCAGATCCTCCCCCCGCGGGTCCTCCACAAATGGTGTTAATGCCAAAGGAGATCATACCAACCCTCTTCACTGGGGTGTTGTAATCTTTTGGCGGGAGGTCCGGATCATCTTTGTCATCTCTGTCCGAGTCACCATCTCTTCTTGCTGGGGTATCGTCACGGCATCTATCGTTTCTCTTCTTTTTGGGGTCATCTCTTCCCCTTTTGGGAGCTTTGCCATCAACATATTTCCTTAACTTTCCTGACTTCAACATCTTCTCGATCTCATCCTTCAAGGCGAAGCACTTGTCTATTATATGGCCATGGTCTTGGTGGAATTCACATCATAAATTCTGGTTCCTCTTATGTGGAGGAGCCTTCAGCTTCTCTGGCCATCTTAGGGACAGGTCATTCTTGATCTCATTGAGGATGTGTTCGCAACTCACCGTAAGAGGGGTATAATGCACAAACTTGTCATCAACTGACCTCTTCTTTCCGTCTTTCTTTCTTTGGGACTTCCTGCTACTATCGTAGTTCTCATCCTCATACTTGGCGGCCATAGCCTCTTCGGCATTCATGATTTTTCCTGCAGTTGCTAATAATTCTGCCATGGATTTGGGAGGGTCTTTCGCAAATTTCTACAATAACTTCCCTTTCTGAAGACCTCCTATGAGGGCGGTCATGGCTATATTCTCTTCGTAATCCTCTACCTTAATCTTTTCTTTGTTGAACCTGGCGATGTAGTCTCTTAGGCTCTCATTCTTGCCTTGTTTGACATACAGCAGATGGGTGGTCTTCTTTTGAGGTCTGACCCCAAAACAGAAGTTGTGAATGAATCGTTCCGCCAAGTCCTTGAAGTTCTCAATTGAATTCTTCGGAAGAGAAGTAAACCAACTATGTGCTGCTCCCATTAAAGTTTCGGAGAAGGCCCGACACTTCATCTCATCTGGTATTGAGTATATGTCCGCCGCTAACTGATACATCTCAATGTGATATACAGGGTTGGTGCTATCGTCATCTTTAGGAGACACCATGGGCGGCTTGAACTTAGCCGGGGTAGGGAAGATTACTATCTTAGCCACGAAAGATGAACCCTCGGAGAAACCTCTTTCTAGTGGATCCCGACTTTTGATAAGGTCTCCTATCTTGTCCTCAAGATGTTGAATGGAGTCGTTCCAGGGTCTTACAACGTCGTCCTGGCCGAGGTTGTCCCCAGCCACCTCCAAGGGGTGGACAGAAGGTTCCTCAGCCACAGCACAACGTCTGCTGTTGACCTCTTCTTAGTCTCTTCCTCATCCCTGATGAGGCGAGGTTGTCTCCCTTCCCTCTGTGAGCTGCACTCCTCGACCTTGACAACCTTTGTCTCAGGTCGTTTATGGGGCCTAGCCTTTCAAAGGTTGACCCTCTGCTTAGTCGATCAAAAGCTGATCCTCATTGTTGGGCTTCTCCTCCCCTTTTGCCCCCACAACCTTGGCTTCGTTGGATAGGGCGAACTGTATTGTTCGAAACCTCATACGGCTCCTAATAATCTTCCAAGACGTCTTCCGCCTCTAGATCATCATACCTGTCCTCTGGGCAAGGGTTTCCTTGCCTCCCCAGGCGCAAGCGCCTAGGGTAAGAAATGTCCATCCTCCGCTGAGGTATAGGTTGGTCTTTTCGCGGTGCCTGGGGTGGTCCCCTGGCGTCTGGATGGGGCTGAACAGCCGCCGGAGTGATCATTTTCGATGAGACTCCAGGTGGCCTCATCATATTTTGGCTGAGCAGTGCAAATTGCTCCTGCATTGCTTATTGCGTTGCAGCCAACGACCTCAAGGATGCGTCCACCTCTGCCATTTCAGATTGGGGTTGTGCTTGGCTAGAGCTAGGTCCTCCCGCAACAGGCGACGGAAGAGGTGGTGGTAATTCCGGTGCCATATGTTAACACTAAAGAGCTTGAGTAGTAGATGAGCTTAATAGCTTAAAGGACCTCTTTCAATGGTGAAACAGCTCCATGCAAGGGGTGAGGCTTGGTTCACCACCATAGTCTCTGGTGAGGTTAAGCAAATAAAGAGGAAGAGATAGCTTCTCGTTCCCATAGACGGCGCCAAAATGATGATGTCGAAAACAGCACCACCCTTGAAGGTGTGGACAAGCGCAAATCAATGTTAACAATGGTAGAATATGAATAAGAGTATTCAGTAGAAGGAGGTGAGGATAAGAAGATAAACACAGTCATGTAAGTGGTTCAGCCAATCTGGCCTACGTCCACTGTGCAAGTGTATGATGTGTATCACTGTTTGAGGGCTCTAATGGCCATAAATACAACCTCTCAAGCTTTCTCTCTCTACTGTGTATTTGAACAGAGTTCCAGCTAGGGTTGCTAATTTTGGATCCCTTCCAAGATGGAGAAGACAAGTATATATAGTACCTGGGGGGTATAGTGTACCCCCCATGCATGCAATGAGCATGTGTGTGTTGATCTAGCTAGTATGATGTAGACATTTGTCACTGTCCAATGTAGAGAATGATGATGAAATATTCCCACCATGTGAGGGGAATGATTTGTTATAACTTATTTGTGTACACGTGTCCTTATCCACACATATGCACATAAGAGCTCGGCCATCTGGGTCTGGTCACAACCTCAGCCTGGAAGAGTACGAGGTTGGTAAAGTCTAGCTGTCATTCGATCCGAGGTTAGTCAAGATGGCCTCGGCCTATGTGGAGATGAGGTTAGGCAGGTGATGTCATAAGGTCGGCCTAGGCCGAGGTTAAGTTGGAACATGATTGGAACATCGGTTGATTCCCTGTCGAAGTTGGTCTTGATGGAAGTATAGCTTTTATAACCTCGGCCTACTCCCAGCCGAGGTTATCATCCCCTGGATGGCCTGATGAATAACTATTCCCATGGATCATGAAGAACTCTCTTGACGTGGTTGGTAGTAACGTCGGCCATGGCCGACCTTGCGTGGGACGAGACCACTGATCATTGATCTAAGGTATTTCCAACATCGGCCATATCCATGGCCGAGGTTGATGTCTCTGAGCCGAGGTGGTCCATATAGGGCATATCACTTAGTATGTGAAACAATGGCCTACACCACACGGATGATTTGGAGATAAACTGATTGAGGGCGTTGAGAATTCTAGTGTATTTTTGCACCTCTCGAATATTTGGTGTTTGAATAGTATGAATGGATTTAATCTAGTCACAATTGGATTTGATACCTCTTTCACTTACAAAATACCCCAATCGTATATCAAATGAACATTTTACAACTTTAAGCTTCATTCTGTATAACAGAAATATATCGAACATTTTACTAGGGTCTTTTAAGTGGTTGCCTTCCTTTTCACTTTTGACTAACATATCATCCACATAAAATTCCATTGTATCCCCTCATTATTCTTTGAAAATTTTGGTAACTAGAAAATTCTATGGTTCTCTCATATTCTTTAAGCCAAAGGCAATCATTGTATAGCAATAAAAACTGGGCGTAGTGATCAATAATTTTTCTATTAGTTGGGACTGAATAAAGGAATCTGATGGTATTTTGAATATGCATCTAGGAATCTCATTCAATCAAGATTCGTAGCGGAGTTGACTAGTTATTCAATCTTGGGGAGTGGAAAATTATCTTTCAAGGAGGCTTTGTTCAAGTCGTTGAACTTAACACATACTCTCCATTTTTTAATGTTTTTCCTAATTAGGTGATAACCATTCAGGGAATTAAATTTCCGTGATGGACCTTGCCTCAAAAAGTTTCTGAACATCCTATTTAATATCCTTGTCTTTCTCCGATATTGTTCAGAGATATTTCTAGGTAAGGGTGCATGCATCTTATGACACATTGTCTGCAGATTAATACTTAGTATTTTATATGACTGCAATGCAATACAAATGCCAATCCTATCTTTTTTGAGTAAGTGAGTTGTCTACTAATCAAAAATTTCTTCTTGGTGAGGTCGGGATCAATTACTACCCCTTCTAAAGGTCCCATGACCCGATCAACAGATGAAACTCAAGTCTCCTCCACCCCAGGTCATCCGTGATCTAATTTCTACCTATTGATCAGGCTCCCTTATGGAGCCTCTTCCTTCACCTTTTCCTTCCTTCGTTTATTCAATCTAATTATTTTAGTAAAGCATTGCCGAACAGAGGCCCTGATTATCTCCATTACTACCCAATCGGTGATGCATTTGAGCTTTTGGAGGTAGTTCGAGGGCACCGCCTTCATCGCATAGAGCCATCCTCTGTAAATAATTGTGTTATATGGTTAGTCAATATATACTACTAATAATTATATCATCTTGGATATTCTATCCTCCCTGACGAGCAATAAGACTTTTCCTAATGGCAAGGTTTTTTTTCTAGCAAAATCGACTAACATTACAATGGCATCCATAATTAACCAAGAGTTTGTTAATGTCCCATTTAGATATTCACAAGAACATGACCAGAACATCGTGATGAGGAGTCATTACTCCTTTTAAATCTTCTTCGATGAAGTTGATATGCTCGTGTGATCCACCTCCTCAAGTCGTAAGCTCTTTTCTTTGACATGTTTGTAAGGATATACCTAAAAGGATTCCATTACTATTGCTACTTTATTCATCTCCATTTGGACAGCATTACCTATAATTTGGTTCGAAGTGGGTGTTCCATGGATCAAGGAGAACATGGTCCCCTCGTCATTTTTGTATAGAATGTTATTTGGTCTTTGCTCGATAGTGGAATTTTTTTAAAATATTTTCATTTAACGTAATTCCCAAGTTTTTGGCTTTGACGAGATCTTTCAGGTGGGATTTGATATCCTTAAAATTCTTTACTCTGCCTGTGGTCCTTGTGATAAGAAAACCTCAGAGACATTTTTCTCTAGGCGGTTCCCCGTCTATTTTCCTCGAACATTTAAAATAATGTTAATCCTTTATCTTGGGAAGGCTTTTGTAAATAAATTCTCGAAAGACATTGTTGATCCCTTGATATTATTTGATCGAATATGATTTTTATGCATCCTTTTTAGTCTCGTTTTGCTTCCTTGCTACCATCTTGGGTGAAACTTTCTTGTTTCCAATGTTGTCATTATTTTCTTATCTTATAGATAGATTTCACCTGACAGCAACGTCCATCACTTTTTTGTATATCTCAATTTTGGACATGTGGTTGTCAATAATGACCGCCTCCATTTTAGTTAATGCTTGGTAAAGGGTAAACTCTCTAGGAAGACCAATATTATAAAGAGCCACACGTACCTGCTTCATATAATCTTTTATCTCTTTGTATACCTCCCACTACCTCTTGGTGTACTCCCTAAGGGTCTCCTATAACTTTTTCATGAGCATGAGGAGAGCATCCATTATTTTTTTATGGTAACTGCTAGTAATGAACCGAGAAGTAAAGGCCTTGGACAGCTACTTGAAATTGGTAATCGATACGGTGGGCATTTTTTGAACCACTTTTTAGAGACATCCCCTAAACTTACAGGTAATATTTTGCACACGAGTGCTTCATTATTGGACCATAAAACCATAGCTTGGAAAAATAATTGAACATGGTCAGTTGGGTCTATCTGCCCATCATAAATCTTAAACCTAAACCAGAAAAATTTCATGGGAGATTTCTCATCCTCCAGATACTGAATGAATGGGGACCTCATCTGGTTGATAAGTGATCTACGAGCCAATTCTATAGTTATTGGAGGCCCCACCTAACCAACTCGCTCATCCAACTTCTTGATGATAAATCTTCGTATGCCATCCTTCTTATGCCTCTTTCTATATTTCGGGGATCTTTTCTCTCCCTTTCCTAAGGGCACTGCTCCCCTCGCTGTTGCATACTCTATACTTAAATATGAGGGTTACTCCCTTTAGGATTGGGAGTATGACTAGTTTATGGATGCTTGCACTCTTGGTAAATTTCCCTCTATAATATCTCCAATCGACAGTGGATTTGATCATTCTTTCCATGTCTGCTTCATTATTTTTTGCTTCTCGTATAGGCATTCTTCATACATGTCAATCATGATTAAAAACTATCGAGTGCGTGGCATCTCGTGAAGGTCGTGAATTTTCTACTGGGAGGTTGGTACCATAAACTGTACAACTACTATAACGATGATAGGGTATGATAGATATCACTCAAGGAGAAGTTGTGAGGCATATCCATTTTCCCATATGTTTCACAAATTGTGGTGGTTCTATAAAGCATTATCTATTAGTATGATGTCGGTAATTGAGGTCATACTGGTGAGAATCAAATAAGGTATCCAATGTTTCCCACAAATCACATTAATTGTAAGTGCACAAAAAACGTGTTGGTTCAATTAATTTGATCACACAAGCATATGGAAACTCAGTAGTAAAGATTACCAACCATTCATAAACAGAGGACATGGGGATATACATGGTTTAGAAATAATTGCCTATGTCTACGGAGAGGGAGAGTTTTTATTTATTGAGAATATAATTTGGTAGGGATTCTATATCCTCTCTAGGCTTATACCACTAATGCGGTGGTTACATTTATTATAATACCAAACACTGATGTTCCTAGTATATTGGACATCCCTTTGTCATTTATCATCTCATAGTCCTAAGCCCTGTTCGAACGGATCCTTATCTCTATAATTTTTTCACGTGCTAATCTAGTAAGTTATTTAAAAATGAAATCATTACATTGATTTCATATCTGTACAAGTGTGGGACAGAAGACATGTGTATCCCGCATGCCTTTGTGGGTTCATAAATTTTGGATCCCACAATTGCCCCAAGACTTTTTGTCACTTGTTGTGTGAAGTATTCTTCTAAAATTTTAAGTGCACAACTTACAGCTTTAATTAAGTCGATCTCGCAAGAATATAACAACTCAATAGTAAATATTACCAAGTATGCATAAGTAGAGAACACAGAGATATATGTGGTACGAAAAGAATTGCCCATGTCAACATGGAGAACTTTCTATTGATTGAAAATATAATTTCATAGAGTTTATAGGTCCTTTCTAAAAATTTCTCACTAATGGGATGGTTACAGTTATTTATACTGCTAAATATTGGTGTCCCCAAAATATTTGACTCTCCAATTATCACTTATCAACTCGTAATGATAAGACTTGTTTGAACGTAACATTATCTGTATTATATTTCATGTGCTTATCTGGGAATTTATTTAAAAGTGAAATGTTTTTTATTCCTCTTTTTACTGGCATAGGACCCAAGGCTTGTATACAACACAAGCAATTGTGAGCTAGTATAATTTTGGATCTAATAGAGACTGTGTAGAGGATTCCCAATTATGGGTCTGAAACACATTTCGTTGTTAATACCTTTCAGGTTTTTTCATTGTGGTAGTAGAGGAGTTAGCGTGGTAGCATTGATTCTTTTAGAGTGGATAGAAACTGAGGATTCACGATGTAAGTTTCTTTCAGTTGTAGAGTTTTGTATCTCAAACACTATTCATATGTGTTGATGTAAAAAATTAGATTGCTTCTAATTATTTAATCACAGATAAATGTAAATGAGACAAAGAATTATAAAGTGGTTCAGCCTTATAAGAATGGCCTACGTCCACTGTTTCTGTTATTGCCAAGTGTTTTGGAGTTCTCGATATGTAGTTCAATCAAGAAAATCCAATCCCCTTAAATGAGGGTGATACAATGTATTTATAGCCCTTGGGCTGTACATGTAAAAGGGTAAACAATTAATGCCCTTTAAGAGTATATGTCTGTATGATTAGCATTCAATGAATAGTCGAACTGTTGATTATCTGGAAATCAATGCTGTGGCCGAGATACTGCTCGTACCGCCTTAGTTGCTCGTCGTTCAAGATTTCCTCGGAGTATTGGAGTTCCTCGAATTTTTGGTGTTCCTCGGAGTACACTTGCTGCTCGGAGTGAGTATGACTTGGTCGGGGAAATAGACTTCCTCGTTGCTATTGTGCCACGTAGATCGACACGTGTCTTCTTATTATTCGTCTATATCAGCATACTAATTTTGGTATCAACAGAAGCCCCCAATGTTTCATATTTCGAACTTTGAGGAGTATGGAACATTCCTTCTCGGTATATGGCAATATTAAATGACCTTCCTGGTTTTTAGGAGCATTTTCTTCGTATTCGAATGTCCTTCCAAATTTCGAAGAATCCGCCTTTTTGAATTTTTATAAACGCTTCGATCTTCGCGCACTTTTGTCGCCGCCGGTAGCGTAATAGTTTCTTTTTTGTAATCATTTTTATCGCCGTTTCCCAAGGCAAAGTATTTAAGCTTCATTGGCAATCCCATTATCTTCTACCTTTTCCAATTTCTGCTTTCGAGTTTTCTATAGCCTTTCTCTCTCTTGTGCGTTCATCCCTTTCTTCGTTTGTTTGTCAACAGATCTCCTTTTTCCTGTAAGATTTTCTTCCTTCTTCTTCATTTCTTTTTATTCACCATGGTTTATGTTATCGAATCTCTTGAGAAATTCCGTTCTGACTTTTCTATTCCATCTTGGGTAACTTTAGAGAATCTTTCTGAGCCTTTAGATTATTTTCGTTTGGCTGAGGGACACTGGTTCCCCAGTCTCTTTATTGCTGAATGTGGATTTTCTTTTCCACCAAACCCTTTGTGCTTAGAGTTCTGTCAGTATTTCGATGTTGTCCCTACAAAAATAGCCCCCAACACGTGGAGAATAGTTAATGGGGTGTATAGGTTAAATCAAACTCATGGAACTCGTATAGGAATTCCTGAGATTATGTATTGTTACAGATGGGCTATTTTAGACAATATTTTTTATTTAAAAACTAGATTTTTGAATAGGGCCTTAGTAGTTAACCTCCCTGATGCCAATAGGGATTATTTTGAACATGGGGTAATTATCAAAAATTGGCAATATGCCCCTTTGACTGGAGATGAAGTATATCAAGGTCCCAGATGCCCTCCATATGGCAATGGAATAGGTTATTTTCATCTTATTTTATTTCTGAAATTATGATTTCATTATGTTTGAATAAATGCGTGACTGATATTTCACTATGTATTTGTTTGCAGTTGACAGTAAGAGAAAAACTCCAAAAGAAGCTGATATTAACATCAAACATTTGAAACTTATCTGGAATTTGCATTGAAAAGTTGCAGACGAGCATATCAGGTCTGCTTCATACTTGTTGCAGTATAGGAGTTATACAACATCCTTTACTGCTCGTCCTGTGGTCAGCACCAGTGAACCAGCATCAATTCCTGAGGACTCTTCTCCAGAATCTCATATTCCTCTAAGTCAGAAAATGGGCAAAAGAAGAGTTCCTGCTCTCTTTGAGGAGACTACCTCTGCTGGAGATGGAAAAAGGAACAAGGCTGATGTCCCAAAGAGGACAAAGAAAGTAGATGCTGCCCCTTCTGTTGCTCCTCGGAAGGCTGCCGAGAAGCCCCCAGTGGCTCCGAGCAAGAAAAGTGCTTCTATGGAAGTGGTCACCCTCTCCCCCACCAAAAGTTCTTTGGTTGAAACTGCTGAAATGCCACCGAGGAGACTGAAGAAATCCTCCTCGGTCAATTTGGCTGAAAACATTTCCCAGCTCCAAGTTAGTGGAGCTGGTGTTCCAACTATCATTCCCCCGAGCTCTGCAATGAGCTCGGTAAAGACTTGGACTATTCCTTAAGTCCAAGGAATCGAGGAGAGTATGTCTAGGGATATGCTTACATCCTTGGCTACTCGTTAAATTGCTTCAGTAAGTTTCTCATATTCTGAATTTTCTTTCTTTCCATCAATACATGTATCTCTGTGCTGACTTATTGTTATCTCCTTTTTTCAGCTGGTGAGTTGCTTCAACACCATTGTGAAGAAAGATGAAGCGATCAAGGCTTCTAGCTGCTCGTCTGGGGTGGAGGATGCTTTGTTGGGGTTAACCAAATATTTGAAGGATTCTCGTTAAAAGTATGACGGGGATAGGGTTGAATAGGAGAAGAAGTTGACTGCAGTTGAAGCATAAAAGTTGCAATTGGAAAATAAAGTGAAAGACTTGGAGGAGGAGAAAAAGAAGTACGCCGAGAAGCTCACGAACTTTGGGGAGCTTGAAAATAAGTTGAAATTGGCTGAGGAAGAGCTAACCCTTCTGCGAGAAGTAAATCGCCAGAAGGAGAGGTAGATGCTAAGTTGAAGGCCACCGAGGATCTTCTATCCGAGAAGCTCTCCTCGGATAAAATAAAAAGAAAAATGGCAATAAAGAAGTCCTTCAACACAGGTTGGGACAAAGGGTGGAACAAGGGGGTAGCAGCCATGATGACTCAGGTTCAGTATGGGAGTTTGAAATACTTCCGAGATGGTTGGGTGGCTGCTCTGCAAGAGTTGAAGGTTAATGAGGACTCAAAACTGTTTCAACAACATCTCCCTGGTCCTCCCCCAGCTATTGAAGATGAAGAAGAGGATGAAGCTGCCTCCGAAGAATCTTCAATGGTAGTGGGTAATCTCATCCTTACCCAGCCTGCTGACGAGGAGCTTTCATCTCTGCCTACTCCTCCTGAACAAGTTCCAGCTCCAGCCGACCAACTCGTTGTTCCCACCGAGCAACCGAGCTCCTCATCCCAGCCTCCCGAGAAAGTATTGGGAGACAAGGAAAAGGTGTGAAGTTGTTCGGTATTCTCTTTCTATTTTTCTTCTTTTTCAAGTGTAATCAAGATCTTTGTAACTCTGCACTATGATCTAATAAAATTTGAGTTCTTTTCTTCCATATGATTATCTCTTTTCTCTTATGTACTCTGTCTTGATCTTCTTTTTGATGATTACTTTTTCTTTCTCTGCTAGTTTCTGGCCAGGATGGATATGCTATCTGCTAATGATACAAAGTTGATGCAGCAATGTCATGAATATTATAAGGATGGTTACACAGAATTGAGTGTATCAGAAGTTGCTGACATCCTCGGTCATGATGCTTCGGAGCAGGCAGTAGAAGCTTACCGGTACTTGAAAGGCTTACTTGACCGAGATGTGGCCAACAATGTGGCTTATTATGAAATGATTGAGGACTTGCAAGGTACTCTCGATGATCTTCAGCAGCAGTATAAAGAGTCTTCAGCTCTTTTGCATGAAGGGTATGAGAAGAAACTCAAACAACTTGGTGAAAAAGGCTACGACAAGATGCTTGTTGGCTATGAAGTGAGAGAGAGAACATTGAAAGCAGATGCCGAGGGGCACAGGCCAATAGCTGAGCTATTGGAGCAGGAAAATAACAATCTGCAGAAAGAACTAGCTCAGCTGAGGTCTGCTGCTTCGTCTTCCACTGCCTTGGTACCGGTCACTGATGATGGATTCTTATTTTTAGAAGTGGAAAATGCCAAGTTGCGAGAAGAGTTAGAGGCTTTGAGAAGAGCTGGGCCTTCTACTGCTACTCGGGGACGAGGAAGAGGTTCTCGTGGACGAGGAAGAGCTGCTCAGAATGTTGTCGAGGAACCAAGTTCTCGACCTGCTCGGGGAGGATCAAGAGCTCTTAGTCGTACTGTTGAAGAAGCTCGTACTCGATCAACGTTGGAAAATCAAGCATTCCAATTAATGGCTAAGAACCAAGCTTTGTCTAACATGTCAAAGAAAATTAGAGAACTGGAACAACAACTCTCCTCAAAGACATCAGCGTTGGCGACTAATGAACTTTTCATCCAAAGTCTTCACGAGAAGCTTAAAAGGTTGACATTTCAATTTAATAAACAGCCGAGGGAGTTCTGGATGGATGGATACAACGAAGCACTATTTCATTTAGATGATCGAATCCAGAATGCCAATAATGAGGGCTACAAGCAAGGTTGGTTGAATGCCTTGGGCGTGCTGAAGCTCGAACAGGGACACTACCTGTGGGACTATTATGATCCTGGGGTACTAGACTTGCCTGTTCCACCTTATAAATTGGACATGGAATGGATCCCAGCTCGTGCCATTCCTCGGAGCTTAATTGCAAAATACCTCGGTGACTACAATCTTCATTCTCAGATTGAGGTATCTCGTCCTGAGCATCTACTGGACACACCTTCAATAATTAACATCAGAATGCTTCGAGATATTAACTTCATTAATTCTCCCCTTTGCCTGGAAGATCCTCCTGCTGGCGAGGAGCCTATATCGAAAGCTGAAGGAAAAAAGCCAATAGAATAGGAAATTCTGATGTAATAATTAGTACACAATTTAATATCAATGTAATAAACTTGTGTAATTCATTTTGACTTTAATGAAAGAATTTCATTTTTGTTCAAATTTGTATTGCTCTTGTATTTGTCAAACACTTTATATTTGTGCTTGCATAACAATATTGTGTGGTTCATCGACCAACTTAGTAATAAAAAATTACAAGTATTAGTAATATTGCTCGATCACTTAATAATAAAGTAATGAGTATAAAGATGTTTAAAATTTTTCCAACCAACCAAGGTTGTTAAATTGTGCTCGTCGACCAATTATAGTTAATTGGTTTTTATCCCCGACCAGCTATACTTGGTACTGTTTAAAATATTTTCTCCTCGTCGACCAACTACAGTTAGTGAATTTTTATCTCCGACCAACCATACTTGATTCAGTTTGGAATATTTTGTTCTTCGAGGAACTTTTATGTAATAAACTTACCTCCCGACCAACATAAGTTGGCATTTGAGAGCATATCTTGTTTCCTAACCAAACACGTTGGCATTTTTAGGAATGTTGATGTTGTTCTCGCCCTTTTACCAACCGGAGTTGGTCTGAGTTCGAACTATCATGTCCACTTGCCCTTTTACCAAAATTGGTCTGAGCCAGTGTCATCCTCCTAACCAAAGGAGTATGGTTTGTTCTTGCTCTTTTACCAACCGGAGTTGGTCTGAGTTCGAACTATCTTGTTCTCGCCCTTTTACCAATCGAAATTGGTGTGAGTTAGAACTATCATGTCCACTCGCCCTTTTACCAACCGGAGTTGGTCTGAGCCAGTGTACGCCTCCTAACCAAAGGAGTATGGTTTATTCTCGCCCTTTTACCAACCGGAGTTGGTCTGAGTTCGAACTATCGTGTTCTCGCCCTTTTACCAACCGGAGTTGGTCTGAGCTTGAACTATCGTGTTGTTTTTACTGCCGAGCAGCGTAGTGTTACACACACTAGTATTCCCCAAAAAACTTTCAATAAAAAGAGAGAAGATGGTGAAATATCGTCGTTTTATTCATATTGATGGAACTGCTTTACATTTTACATCACTGATAATACTTGCGTAGGTGTTCAGCATTCCATGCATTCTTAAATTCCTCTCCTTCTAGAGTTGCTATTCGGTAAGTTCCTGGTCGGACAACTTCTGTAACTCGATAAGGTCCATGCCAGTTTGCTTCCAACTTATTGTGCTTCTGAATGACCTTCTTTAGCACGTAATCTCCTTCTTTTAAGTCGCATTTCTTCACCCTCTTGTTGTAAAATAGGGTTGTTCGTTGTTGATAAGCAGCATTCCTAATGGCTGCCTCTTCTCTAACTTCCTCGAGCATGTCCAAATCTAATCTCCTCATCAAGTCGCTGACTGGGGAATTGAAATTCAGCACTCTGTGTATTGGAAGGCCCAACTCGGCAGGTATTACGGCCTCACTTCCAAATGCCAGCATATATGGTCATTCTCCAGTTGCTGCTCGGGGAGTTGTTCGGTAAGCCCACAATACTGACTGTAGCTCGTTAATACAATTAGCTTTAGCCTCACTTAGCCTCTTCTTCAAACCATTTAGTATCCTTATGTTCATCACTTCAGTCTGTCCATTGCTTTGAGGATGGCCTGGTGCTGAATGAACCTTCAAAATCTTTGACTGATGACAATAGGCGGAAAACTCCTCCTTATCAAATTGTGTTCCATGGTCTGTGATGAAGGCATGAGGGAGACCATATCGGCAGATGATGTTCTTCCAAATGAATTGGTACACCTTCTCATATGTCATATCAATCAAAGGCTCAACTTCTACCCACTTAGTAAAATAATCCACTGCGACGACGAGGTACTTGAATCTTCCTCGGGTCGTTGGCAGTGGTCCAACCAAATCCATTCCCCACATGGAAAATGGCCAAGGGGAAGTTATGGGTGTCAACAATGCTTGTGAAGTCGTCGGATGGAGGAAAAACGTTGGCACTTATCACATCTCTTAGCATAGGCTATACAATCAGCCCTCATCGTTGGCCAGTAGTATCCTTGTGTCATCACCCTTTGGAAAAGTGTCTGACCTGCTACATGGGCTCCACAGGACCCTTCATGGATATCTTCAATCAATTCTTTCACCTCGGAGGGATGTACACATCTTTGCAAACCTGCCATAATTCCTCGTCTATACAAAACACCATTAGTTAGTACATACCAAGCAGCTTTAAACTTCAATTTCTTGGCAGCGAGCTTATCTTCCGGTAATTCTCCTTCCTCAACATATGCCCTGATGGGATCCATCCAAGATGGTCCTAAATCAAGGGTAATAATATTCATCGTCAGGTCTTCATCTATGCTTCGACTTTCTAACACCTCAATTGGTATCGTTCTTCGCAGCTCGGTACGAGTAGCTGATGCTAGTCGGTCCAGTGCTTCTGCTTGTGCATTCTCCATTCTTGGTATTTTGATCAACTGAATGGCATCAAATTCTGCCAACAACTCCATCGCCTTTGCATGATACTTGACCATTAATTCTCCTTTAACTGCATATGTTCCCATCATCTGATTCACAATTAATTGAGAATCACTGAATACCATCACTTGTTGCGCTTCCATAATTTTTGCTAAATTAAGACCTGCTATCAAGGCTTCATACTCAGCCTCATTATTGGAGGCTTTGAATTGGAATCGTAAGGCATATTCCATGTCAATCTCGTCTGGGGTGTTCAAAACAATCCCTTCTCCACAGCCTGTTGTGCAAGATGACCCATCTACATATAATCTCCATGTAGGTAACTCGTCTTCAAATTTCTTATCTGACAGAGTTCCTCGGTGAAATATTTGTTGTTTCCTTTCATCTTCCCCTGATATTTCTCGCTCCTCGTCGATCATCTCTTCTCGCCCTTTTACCAACCGGAGTTGGTCTGAGCTCGAATTTGATGATCCTTTTACATCCACAAGCCCTTTTACCAATCGGAGTTGGTCTGAGCTTATGTCTGTTGGTCCTGTAACATCCACAGATTGATCAGCGAGCAACTTTTGTTCCTCGGGGGTATCAGGATATGTAAATTTTGCTATAAAGTCTTCTACAGCCTGCCCTTTTAGTGATGATCTGGGTTCATACACAATATCATATTCACCGAGCTCTATTGCCCAATACATCAGTCTCCCTGATTTTTCTGGCTTATGAAGGGCTTGTCTCAATGGCATGTCGGTATACACGACGATGGTATGGGCCTGGAAATATGGCCTCATTCTTCTACTTGCCTCAATTAATGCCAATGCGAATTTTTCCAACTTTGGGTACCTGATCTCTGCACCTCGGAAAGCCTTACTTGTGTAATAAATTGGCTTCTGGACTCCATTTTCTATTCTGATCAATGCCGAGCTGACTGCATTCTCTGATACTGCCAGGTACAAGTACAACTTTTCTCCCATTACTGGCCTGGACAACAGTGGAGGTGCTCCCAGATATTTCTTCAAGTCTTGAAAGGCTTTTTCACATTCATCATTCCACTCTAAAGTTTTCCGAAGTGTTTCGAAGAATGGGAGGCATCTATCAGTTGCTCGGGATACAAATCTATTGAGCGCTGCAACTCGTCCTGTAAGACTCTGCACCTCTTTCTTCGTCGTTGGAGATCGCAACCCTAAAAGAGCTTTGATCTTTTCTGGATTCGCCTCAATGCCTCGCTGGTTGACGATGTACCCAAGGAACATTCCTTCTCGTACTCCAAAAGTGCACTTCGTCGGGTTGAGCTTCATTTGGTATTTATCCAGTTGATCAAAGGTCTGACCTAAGTCAACTAGATGATCAACAGCTTTCTTGCTCTTTGTCAGCATATCATCGACATAGACTTCCATATTGCAATTGATTTGTTTGGCAAAAACCTTGTTCATCATCCGCTGGTATGTCGCTCCTGCATTTTTCAAACCAAAAGGCATAACATTATAACAATAAGTTCCCCTAGGGGTAATAAAAGAAGTACTTTCTCTGTCTTCAGGTTTCATTTTGATCTGATTGTAGCCAGAGTAGGCATCCATAAAGCTAAGCAGCTCGTGTCCCGAGGTAGCATCCACCAGTTGATCAATTCTGGGCAATGGAAAGTGATCATTTGGGCATGCCTTGTTGAAATTGGTGAAATCAACACACATTCTCCATTTATTGTTTTTCTTCTTTACCATCACCACATTTGCTAACCAGTCTGGATATTTCACATCTTCAATGAATTGGGCTTTCTGGAGCTTCTCGACCTCCTCTTGTATGGCTTGATTCTTCTCGGGACTAAACACTCTTCTTCTCTGCTTTATAGGCTTGATCTCCTTATTCGCATTGAGTTCATGGCATAAGAAGTTTGGATCTATTCCTGGCATGTCTTCATGACTCCATGCAAAAGTTTTCTTTCTGTTTCTCAAGAAAGTTATCAACTCCTGTTTTATTGAAGCATCCAACGTCGAACCTATCTGGGTTATTCGTTCAGGGTGCTCGTCGTCCAGAATAACATTTTCTGTAGATTCCACCACCTGTCCTTTTACAAGTTGGGATTCGTCTCTGGGATCCAGTGTTTCAATTTTTGTACCTTCATCCACCTGGTAGGTAGTAGTCTTTTTCCTTGACTCTTCAAGCTCCTCTTGCTCGGCAGACGAATAATAGCATTCCCGAGCTACTTTCTGATCACCTTTCACAACTCCTACTCCAAAATTTGTAGGGAATTTTAAACACTGATGTACTGTAGATGGAACTGCTTCGAACTTCTTCAAACCAACTCTTCCCATGATGATGCTGTAAGCTGATTGCACATTTTTATCCATCACAAAGAAGCGTATTCTTTCTGTTCGACAAGCAGGCCAAGTTCCAATGAATATATCCAACTTGATTGTCCCAAGTGAAAAAACCTTCTCGCCAGCAAAACCCAGGAGAGGTCTGTGATAAGGCTCCAATTGAGATAACTTTAAATTTAAACTGTCAAAGCATGAGTAGAACATGATGTCTGCCGAACTACCATTATCTACCAGAACCCTTGAAATCACTACTTTTTTCATCCTCATTTTGATCACCAAAGGTTCGTCGTGAGGGTAAAGAACACCTGCAAGGTCGTTTTTTGAAAAATCGATGACCAGCTTCTCTTTGTTTACCTTCCTCGGACGATCCTCTTCAGCCAAATTTATTCGTTGAATGTATGAGCAAGCCTGAGCCTCACCGAGGTAAGCTTTTCTTTCTGCAGTAAGGTCTCCTCCTCCTGCATCTCCTCCTGTAATGACATTACAATCTAATGACCCAAAGCGTATTGAAAATAGCTCTCGTTCTGGCTGCCTTGGTTTCTTGGGAAGATCGGGGTCATCATCTGGATCATCTTCATGGTTTCTCTTCTTTTTCTCCTCTGCTCGACGAGGAGATCTAGACCTTTCTCTAGTTCGGTCATTATTTCTTCTTTCGCCTCCCCGATCAATATACTTTGCTAGCTTCCCTCTTCGAATGAGTGTTTCAATCTCGTTCTGAAGAGCTATGCAATTTTTGGTCATATGGCCGTGATCCTTATGGAACTCGCAAAATTTCTCCCTATTCCTCATGTCAGGGTCTGACCTCAGTTTCTTTGGCCACTTTACTTCCTCGTTATTCTTGATTTCTTCCAAGACATGATTAATACCCATTTTCAAAGGAGTATAATTATCGAATTTCTTCAGGACTTCCCATGAAGATTTATTATTCTTGGAATGCTTGTCACCGCCATTGCCCTTATGCTCTTTCTTCTTGGATTTGTCGTCTTCCACCTTGGTTTCTTTATCCATATTCTTCTTCGCAGCCATAGCCTCCTCGGCATTCATGATTTTGGCAGCTTTTGCCATCAACTCTGACATAGTTGTAGGTGGATCTTTGGCCAAAGTGTAATACAACTTGTTAGGCAACAACCCACTCATCAAGGCGGTGTTTGGTGTCTTTTCTTCATAATCTATGACTTCCAGCTTCTCGTTATTGAAACGAGTTATGTAATCTCTAGTACTCTCACCAGATTTTTGTCTAACACTTAACAAGTGTGCTACTCTTTTTACTGGCTTTGCTCCAAAATAGAAATTGTCGATGAACAACTCGTCCAATTGAAAGAAAGTTGAAATCTTACCCCGAGGAAGATTGTTGTACCATATTTGGGCAGATCCAGTAAGAGTTCCTGAGAATGCTCTACATCTCATCTCGTCGGGGACAGCATAGATGTCGGCGGCAGCTTGATATTGCTCTATGTGAAGAACAGGATCTGTCTTTCCGTCATATTTGGGGGTCACCACAGGTGATTTAAACTTTGATGGGGTAGGAAAACCCACAATGGCCTGGACAAAAGGTGTCCCTTGAACAAAAGTTCGTTGTAAGGGATTCTTCGCCTTAGCCATTTCTCCCAATCTATCCTCCAACCGCTGAATGGACCCTTTCCACGCATCATTTCCTTCCTCGGGCTTGTTAGTTCGAGCAATTGATTGCTCTGATGTGACCTCCTGAGATCTATCTTGACGAGCAACTGGTCGCGATTGTGCTGATCCTTCTCTTAGATCTGATGGTTGTTGAAAACTCCTCGACATGGTCTTAGGTGGACTCCTATTCCTCCTAGGGCCTAATCGACTAAAAGGAGACACCCTACTCAGTCTTTCCAATGCACTGGGTCTCTCTGGAGAGAGAGTGATACGTTGATCAGTATCTGTAGCCCTTATTAACGAAGTTCGCCCCGGTTGATAAGAGAAATCATCAGATTCCTCATTACGATATAACTCAGTACGCCTGGATCGTGAAGAAAGTAAATAGGTTTGCCTCTGACCACTTCGCTGTCCCAAACGTGCAGGTGCACCGCCATGAAGGGTCTGTATGAGTTGCCGCATTATTTCTTGCATGGCGGTTTGTCCTTGAGCCAGATTCGTCATAATCCCAGCCAGATCTGGAGGTGCAGAGGGATTTGGAGGATTTCCAGCATTTCCAGCATTTCGATTGCTGGATTCCGGATTATCTGCAATTGATGATGAATGATTTTTGGTGAAAAATGATAACAACAGTCGTTTCCCACAGACGGCGCCAATCTGTTGATGTAAAAAATTAGATTGCTTCTAATTATTTAATCACAGATAAATGTAAATGAGACAAAAAAATTTAAAGTGGTTCAGCCTTATAAGAATGGCCTACGTCCACTGTTTCTGTTATTGCCAAGTGTTTTGGAATTCTCGATATGTAGTTCAATCAAAAAAATCCAGTCCCCTTGAATGAGGGTGATACAATGTATTTATAGCCCTTGGGCTGTACATGTAAAAGGGTAAACAATTAATGCCCTTTAAGAGTATACGTCTATATGATTAGCATTCAATGAATAGTCGAACTGTTGATTATCTGGCAATCAATGTTGTGGCTGAGATGCAGCTCGGACCACCTTAGTTACTCGTCGTTCAAGAGTTCCTCGGAGTATTAGAGTTCCTCGGAGTGTTGGTGTTCCTCGGAGTACACTTGCTGCTCGGAATGAGTATGACTTGGTCAGGGAAATAGACTTCCTCGTTGCTATTGTGCCACGTAGATCGACACGCGTCTTCTTATTATTCGTCTATATCAGCATACTAATTTTGGTATCAACAATATGCTTATTTGGGTCCTTAAATTATAGGATCCTAAAGTTCTATGCACCACATTTTGTTTCAGTTCATCAAAAAATGATTTGTGTTATAATCTTATCGGATCATTTTATATTATTCCAATTTCATTTTGATACATATTGATATTTTGGTTTTGCTCTGATTACACATTCCCCCTAGACTTTACCCCATTTTTCACTTTGCCACTCGAACTTTCATTTTCTAGACTTAACCCCTTAAACATGTAAAACGACTACAAGTAACCCCCTAACCCAAACACCGTTAGTTTTCTGGATGGAAAATGACACGCAGCATCCATTTGAATTTTTTGAAAGGGTATTATTGTATTTTAACATTTTTTAGATAAAATATCCTAACCCTTTCTCTTTCTTACTTTCTTACCTTCTCTCTCTTTTTCTCTTTCTCTCTTTCTCCTTATTCTTGCATGGATGTTGTTCCCCCCCCCCCCCTTGTGGAGTCGTTTCACCATTGAAAGAGACCCATTAAGGTTCTCAAGCTCACCAGTCATTTTCTTCAGTTCAACTCTTCATAGCTCAAACATATGGCACCGGAGATACCACCACCACCTCTTCCTCCACCGAATAGTGAAGTAGGACCCAGTTCCAGTCAACCACCACCTCAGTCTGAGATGGCTGATGTGGCTGCCGCCTAGAAGTCTCTGGCAGCAAGCCAGTGGATTATGCAGGAGCAATTTACTACTCTTAGCCAAAACATACTAAGACCTCCAGGAGTCTAACCAGAGATGATTACTCCGGTCGTAACTCAGGGGCAACATGAAGCCAGGGGACCACCCCAGGCACCACGTAAAGACTTGACACCTCCACAAAGGCGGAGGGATGTTGCTGACCCCCAGCGTCTACGCCTGGGGAGGCAAGGAAACCCTTGCTCGGAGGACAGATATGATGATCTGGAGGTGGAGGAGGCCCCTATAGAGTGCTGGGAGCCATATGAGGTCTCCAACCATACTGTGCGACCTCTCCAGGATAGCAGAGGGAAGTGTGGAAGACAAAATCCTGACGATCATTTGAGAGGCTCTACTTTCGATCGCTTGAGTAGGGTTCGGCCTTTGAGAGGATGGGCCCAGTAAATGACTTGCGGGAAAAATTATCCAGATCAAGGAGTGCTACGAGATACAGAAGGGAGGCAGCAGATGGCCGACCCCAAGGACGGGACGGCGATCAAGGGGAGGTAAATAGCCGACACATACCTGCCGCAGCAGAACCCTCCGTCCACCTCAAAGAGGCAGTTGGGGATAACATCGGCCAAGCCAACCCTACGAGGCCCTGGAATGACTCGATCCAGCGACTGGAGGATAAGATTGGTGATATTCGGAACAACCGGGACCCTCTTCAGAGAGGATACTCCATAGGCTCACCCTTTGTGGCGAAGATAGTCAACTTCCCAAAGTCATCCAAGTTTAAGCCAGCTGTGGTCACCCCAAGGTATGACGGGAGTACCAACCCCGTCCATCATATTGAGATGTATCAATCGGCGGTAGACATATACTCTATCTTAGATGAGATGAGGTGTCGTGCCTTTTCTGGCACTCTGACTAGGGCTGCACATGTCTGGTACATGTCCCTTCCAAAAAACTCCATTGAAAGCTTTAAGCAGTAGGCAGATCGATTTATCCATAACTTTTTATTTAGGGTGAGTCCATAGAAGAAGACCACACACCTGCTCTATGTTAAGCAGGGAAAGAACGAGAGTCTAAGAGACTACATATACAGATTCAACAAAGAAAAGTTAGAGGTTGAAGACTATGAGGAGAACATAGCCATGACAGCCCTCATTGGGGGACTCTAGAAGGGGAAGCTGTTATGGAAGCTTGTTGAAGACCCTCTAAGGACAATGGTTGAATTGCTATCAACAGCAGGAAAGGTTATAAACACCGAAGAGGCGATGGTAGCAAAATATGAAGACGAAAAAGGAAGCACCAGTGGAGGTAATTACCATAAGAAGAACAAAGAGGTGAAGAAGAGGTCTACAGACGACAAGTTCGCTGATTACACCCCTTTGACGGTCAGCTACGAACATATTCTCAATGAGATTAAGAGTGATCAGTCCCTGAAGTGGCCTGAGAAGTTGAGGGTGGCCCCCCACAAGAGGAATAAAAACATGTGGTGTGAATTTCACCAAGACCATGGCCACGTGACAAATAAATGCTTTGCTTTGAAAGATGAGATTGAAAAAATGTAAAAGAAGGGAAGCCTAGGAAGTACGTTGACAAAGGGGCCTTCAGGAGGGGACAACCCCAAAAATAAGAGAGGTGATGCATGCCGAGAAGATCCTCCAAGCCGAAGGGATGACCCTTAAGATGATGAGGATGACCCTGACCTCCCGCCAAGAGACGACCATGGCCTTGTAAAGAGACTTAATATGATATCACTCAATATTGGGATGATCTCCAAGGGGCTAGCAGGAGGAGGGTCAGAGGTCACAGACAGGAAGGCCCATGTAGCTGAAGCCAATGCAGTGATAAAGGTTGTGCACTCAACCTCTATTGAGGTAAAGTTAGAAAAGAGAAAAAAGGTTGATATGGACACTCTGATATTAGTATTCTCAAGAATGGACTTCAAAGTCCTCTTAGCCCCGCATGATGACCCTCTAGTCATCACTACCAGGGTGCATGGATGTGAGGTGCCGAGGATCTTTGTAGATGGGGGTAGCTCTGCAGATGAGATGTTTTGGCCATGCTTCAAAGCCTTAGGCCTCAGCCGTGTTAGACTCATCCCATACCATCACCCATTGATTGGGTTCAGTGGGGAAAAAGTTCATCCTCTAGGAGTATATGAGGTCAATATCAGGATGGGAGATGAGTGGCCGAGATGTCTTACCAAGAGGGTCAGCTTCTTCATGATGGACGAACATGTCTTCTTGGCCTACAACATTATACTGGGGCGAGTATACGTCAAGGGGATTGAGGTTGTGTCGTCTACGGTTCATCAGATGATCGAATTCTCGACCCTTTACGGGGTAGGGGAACTTCAGGGAGACCAGACGATGGCATGGGAATATTACTTTAACTCTGCCAAAGAAAGAGAGGCACATAAGAAGGTAACAGCCACTTACAATATTGACACCCTTGACCCCAGGGATGAGAAAAAACTCAAGAAAGGAGAAGCCGCAAAAGAGGTCGAATCCATCATCCTCAACGAGGATGAGTCAGAAAAAACCGTCCAAATTAGTAAATCTCTGAAGATAGATATAAAAGAAAACCTCATAAGACAGAGTGTCTTTGAATGGAGTCACGCAGATATGCCGGGAATCGACCCCGAAATTATGAGCCACAAACTCAACGTGGTAGAGGGTGCAAGGCCAGTAAAGCAGAAGAGGAGAATTTATTCTTGAGAGAAGTATGAGGTCATTAGGGATGAGGTCAAGAAGTTAGAAGATGCAGAGTTTATTAGAGAGGTCATCTATCATGAATGGTTGTCCAACACAGTCATGGTCCCAAAAGCCAACGGGAAGTGGAGGACGTGTGTAGACTTCATAGACCTCAACAAATATTATCCTAAAGATAGTTTCCCTCTCCCCCGCATTGATCAGATGGTAGACGCTACCGCAGGCCATGAGGTCATGAGCTTTATGGATGCCTATTCAGGGTACAACCAGATCTTCATGAACCCTAAAGACTCAGAGAAAACAACTTTCATTACTGAAAAAGGGACATACTGTTATAGGGTCATGCCCTTTGGCCTAAAAAATGCGGGGGCAACGTATCAACGCCTTGTGAATAAAATATTTGAAGAACAAATTGGGAAGTCAATGGAGGTTTATGTAGATGACATGCTGACCAAAAGCTTAAAGGCCGAAGATCATGTGGCCGACCTCAAGAGGACCTTTAACACAATGGACAAGTACCGAATGAAGCTTAACCCGGCCAAATGTGTCTTCGGGGTCAAAGCAGGGAAGTTCTTGGGGTTCATTATCAACCAAAGAGGCATCGAGGCCAACCCTGAAAAGATAAAGGCCCTCATATAAATGAGGACCCCGAAGACCATCAAAGACGTTCAAAGGCTCACAGGGCGAGTGGCTGCTTTGAATAGGTTCGTGTCCAGGGCCACAGACAAGTGCTTACCATTCTTCAAAATTCTCAAAAAAGCTTTTAATTGGAGCGAAGAGTGTGATCAGGATTTCAAAGATCTAAAAGCATACTGAGGGTCTCCCTTGCTTTTGTCACGACCAGTGCAAGGCGAAGGGCTACATGTATACCTAACCGTCTCAGAGTCAGCCATTATGATAGAAGAGGACGGAGTACAGAAGCCTGTGTATTTCAACAGTAAGGCACTCCAGGGGGTAGAGCAAAGATACCTGAGGATGGAGAAGTTAGACTTTGCCTTGATCCATGCATCAATAAAGATGAAGCCATACTTCCAATCCCAAAATATCAGGTAGGTTAATGGCCTGGGCTATAGAGCTGGAAGAGTTTGACATTGTGTATCAACCTAGGATGGCCATTAAGGGGCAAGCATTGGCAAATTTCATGGCTAAATTTACTTGGGAAGATGATGAAGCTGAAGATGAGAGCCTCGGGAAGACAGATACCCGATAAGGAAGACTCGCCGACACACCTGTAGATAAGGCTGAGACAAGCATCGCTAGATAAAAATTGGGCAAAAATGAAGAGGGAAGATATCACTTTAGGCAGGGGTCCCTCACAGAGGGAAATTTCTCAGAAGAACAGACTGTGTGGAGCCTCTTCATTGACGGGTCCTCCTGCGACAGCGGAAATGTGGCTGGATTAGTAGTATCAGCACCTGATGGCACAGACATTGAGTGCACCCTGAGGTTCAAATTCAAAGCCTCCAACAATGAGTCTGAATATGAGGCCCTGATAGCAGGCCTCTCCTTGTCTAAGTCCCTTAGTGTCAACCATATTTTGGTATGTAGTGATTCAAGATTAGTGGTGAATCAGATACTAGGAACCTACGAGGCTAAGGATGAGAGAATGGCCAAATATCTAGAAAGGGTAAGGGCATTATTAAAGAGCTTCAGAGAAATATAGAAGAGAGGAGACTTGACTTAGATCTGATAGAGGAAATGAGGGAAGACGCCGAGATAAGGCAAGCTACCTACCAACAGAGGACTGTCAGGTTTTACAACCAGAGGGTGAGGCGAAGGGCTATCGCAGTAGGGGACTTAGTCCTCAAAAAGACTTGGCAAAATCCTAACAAAATCCACCCAAATTGGCATGGCCCATATAGGGTCATTGATGAAGTTGTCCCTGTAACCTATAGACTAGAAAACCTATAAGGGGAACCCTTTTCCAACCCCTGGAATGCATATCATTTGAAGAAATACTATCAATAATTTTGTAAAGTCCTATCGGACCACAGTTATAATGAATGTGTTGCTCCAACAGAACACTTGGAATGTTAATGAGAATGTCACATTGGTCCCTCATTTTGTGTTTAATTAATTCTAGTGGGATTGGGGTTATACTCGTTAAAACCACCATCGGCTATGATGAGGGAAAATGGTGGGGACGACCACTCATTTACCCTCAAGAAAGACGAAGGGGGACTTAAAAATTTAAAACATCATTAAGTTGGTGAGAAACCACCCTCAGCTATGATGAGGGCAAATGGTGGGGACGACCCCTCATTTACCCTCAAGAAAGACGGGGGGGACTTGAAATTTAAAACATCATTAAGTTGGTGGAAACCACTCTCGGCTATGATGAGGGCAAATGGTGGGGATGACCCCTCATTTACCCTCAAGAAAGATGGGGGGACTTAAAAATTTAAAACATCATTAAGTTGGTGAGAAACCACCCTCGGCTATGATGAGGGCAAATGGTGGGGACGACCCCTCATTTACCCTCAAGAAAGACGGGGAGGGGACTTAAAAATTTAAAACATCATTAAGTTGGTGGAAACCACCCTCAGCTATGATGAGGGCAAATGGTGGGGACGACCCCTCATTTACCCTCAAGAAAGACGAGGGGGGCTTAAAAATTTAAAGCATCATTAAGTTGGAGAGAAACCACCCTCGGCTATGATGAGGGCAAATGGTGGGGATGACCCCTCATTTACCCTCAAGAAAGACGAGGGAGGAGTTAGTGAGATTGTTGATTTAGAACATCACAAGATAAATCGTACAAGAGACAAGCATATAAGATAGAAACGGGCATTATATTACAAAATATTATAGATGTTTGTCCAACAAAAGTAAAGTACAAAAAATGGGTTACATGCAGAGGGTATCGGCTACAAACAACCACCCTATTGAGCGGCATCAGAGGGAAAGGCCTCAACATCAGTGAGAGTGTCTTCTATGATTAAGACAGGCCGAGCCTCAGACGTGCCGGTACCTTCGACATGCACTTGAGATTCCACTTGAGCTAAAGCCTCAGTAATCAGGGGGTCATCTAGCTGAACCGCCTCAAGAGAGGGGTGGATTGAAGAGACAACATCAGTAAACTTGAGGATGACCCACCGATAGGACGTCCTGATCCCCCTCTCTAACTACTCAAGACCGAAGCCTTGAAACTCGTCTGAGAGTTTATAGGCCTCCACAGCATCGGCCTCGGCTTTCTTTATTGCCCCCTCAATCTCAGTCTTGAATTGAGCCCCCAAGTTGATCAAGGTCTCATCCTTCTCTTTAATAAGCAAGTCCTTGACCTTCAGGTCTGTATCATGCTGCCTCGTAAGTTCATCTAAGACCCTCATATGCTCGGTCTTGTCACTCTCTAATGCTACCCTGGAAGTCTCTAGTTCAGCCTGTAGGTCAGCCTCGTGCTGAATAGCCCTCTCGGCTTCATAAAATTTCTGTTGGTTCTCGGCCATCCACTTGGTAGCTGATGTAAAGGCACAAACAGACTACACAGAAGAAGGCACATGTTAAGGGGCCGATGGAACAGTTAGTGAAAAGCTCAACTGAGGAAATGAAGTAAAAACAAATACCTAGGCCATGGTATGAAGACCATAATCATACACCTTTGCTGGGGGCATCTTGGATAGAAATTTATAGTCAGCAGCCGAGGGAGCAGAGAACATAGAAGCCTTGGCTGCCCTCAGGTTGGCTATGAGGGAAGACGTCTCAGCCTTCAAGAATGTCAAGTTCTGGGAACAAAAGGCCCCCATGCTGGAAGAGGAGACAGTCCCCTCAGACGCCTCCACCCTCACCCTCGTCCTAAACTCCGGTCGAGGGTCAGTAGGAACTTCTGGACCCTTTCTTTTATGGCTATCGAAAGATGGTTCAATAGGTGTCGTCCCCATGGCCTTTGACTTCCTTGGAGCCTGCTGAGGCTCTTTTACTTTCTTCTTGCCCAGACCAAAAAACAAGCTTGGGGCAGTCATTTACCAAAGTTGGTCAGAGATATTTTTTGGATGACCTGAAAAGGAGACTACACATCAGAAAGATACAGAGACAAAGATAAAACACTTGGAAAAAATCAAAGATTGAGCAAAAAACTACTCACATAGTTCTGTCAAGGGGCCGACCCTCAGACCATCTTCTTTGAGGGAGCGAGGGGTCATCAGATCTTCAAATTTTGCAAGTCCGCCCTCTTTCCCTTGCTCTCTCAGATACTCGACTATGCCTATTTCATCCAAACTAAGTTCGGGGTCTGACCTAGCCTTCATATAAGGGTTAGACCATCTCCTTGGGACTCTCGGATCATCGTCCAAAGGCTGAACCTCGTCGGCGAATTCCTAATCCCCATAAATGAAGAAAAATCTCTTCATTCAGTCATGGTTAGAGGTTTGTGCCACGTGGAGAAGTTTTTTATCAGACTTCCTCGCCCCCAGATGATAGTACCCAGGCTGTTTGGATGAGAAAGTGATATTATAACAGGCTAAGAACACATCGGTCGAAGGCTCATCGGTAAAAGATTTCTTCCAAAGCGAGATATAGCGGAGGATAGTCCTCCATGAGTTGGGAGGAAGTTGAGAAGGGGCAACCCCAAGGGCAGACAATATATTGACTATATAACGGTGTAGAGGGAACCTAACACCGACCCTTAGCATTTTCTCATAGCTAGCAATCTCTCCCTCACCATCCTCGAAGACTTTCTCAGATTCAGTGGGAACCCTCATACTTATGTTGGGTTGTATGCCAAAGAGATGCCTCCATACTAAGAGGTCACGGTCTTTGACTAACGATACATAAGTGGAAGCAGTTGAAGTGGCAACTTGACTATCTTCACCATCAAAAGAACCTTCACTGTCATCCTCATTTCTCTTGTCCCCAGATCCCCTAACCTCTGGAGGAGCATCATGAAAGGCTACTTGAAATTCAAAGGGGGACAGCACTGTTACAAGGACAGCCTCAGAAGGTGCTGTGCCCTCGGCCTGTCGGTCTGGGCTGAGAGTGTGAATCCCTTATACTTTTGACTCATTTGAGTCTAGACTGTATAAGAACTCATCTAGTTTGGAAATTGTGACAAAATAGTGTCTATCCTAGAAACCAAAGAGCTTCAGAGATTGGGTTGCTTCTTCTTCTATCTATCATGTAATGATCCTAAGACTATAGCCATCACTCACACACTTAGAATTTGATTCTTGCATATCATATTGCACCCCTATGTGTTTTAATGTTGTGAGTGTGTTTAAATCCCTCAATTTAATTTTTAATAATTTTTTGGGAATTTAAAACATATTTTAAACAAGGTTTTATTTAATTAAAATTTGATTTAAAAAGTCTTGGGGTTATTATATAAATATGGATTGTTGTGTTTATAGGCCTAAAGTTACTCTGGGTAGAAACCGAAAGCGCTAGAGACTTTAGGGTTGGCTTTGTAATTATTTTGGGACGCGCGTTTACCTTCGTTCACAGGCCAACACCTGCTGTCTTCTGATTGGACCAAACTGTGTTTCTTTACTGAGACAAACCATCGCACGCCTACAGCCCTTGGATCTATCCTTATCGATGGCCTGCATGTCTTTTGAGTGGATCCCCGTGTAATCCCTTAAGCCAAGCATAGCCTGTTTAATCCACCGCCTGTTGTGAGCCCTTGGATTGCAGTCAAAGGAGCTTGACTCAATCTCAGCCATTGTTTTTGAACGATGCTCTGGAATCTTCCTCTCTTCCTATTTAAAGACCCTTCATCTCAGCCTTCGAAAGCTTTTGCCATTTTGAAAAGTCTCAGAGAAGAGAGAGAAGAGAGAGAAGAGAGAAGTTAGAGAGAGAAACCAAAACCTAGTTAGAAATCCTAACTTCGTCCAAACACTTCTCAAGCCCAATCTACTTACCTCTCAAGAAAAACCACCATAACCAAAAACACCATCCTTAGTGTTTTCTTAGGTTTATGAGAGTTCTGGTTAAGAGATCTTGGGTTGCTGAAATCCTTGTGTTCATAAATCTTATTTCCAACTTAGACATAGACTCAGATCTTGTTTCTTTTTCAATATAAATCATAGATCTGAAGTTTTTCATGTCACAGAACACTTAGTTGCATTTATTTCTCATCTTGAGAATTTCGTTGTTGATTGTTTTCTGTTAAAACATTTTTCTTCTTCAAAGATCAACAATAGATGTTTTTCTATTTCTGTTTTTACAAAACCTAACCTGACCTAGTGGGATTCGCACTTGGAGGGTTCTCAATCTTCATAATATTTTCAAAACTGATTGAGAACGGTCTTGACCGATTTCTTAAGCAAGATCTCCGTGGAATCTGGGTTAGTTTGAAAGGTCGAAAAGGTTCTTGGTTTTGTAAGAAAGAAAAATAACAAATACACTGCATATAGACTTTATATGTGATTTGTTAGGATCGTCTGTAACTAATAAGTGTGTGTGTGTGTGCATGCATGTGTTTTAGAACACCATTCACAAACATCTTCACACTACGAACACTGAAAGTGTTGGCTATAAGATTTGGTGAACAATAAGTCGACGTAAAGTGCTGGAACAAAGAAGAGTTGACAAACTGAGACAACTACATCAACAAACAAGATCTGCAGAAAAGTTAAGGACGCCAGAGGGTACAATCCTGAACTTGTATAGATTTGTTTTTGTGTGCATGTTAGTTAAATAGGTTGTAACTCATATATTTGTTTTAGTGATTGTTTTTGTTTTACTCCGTAGAGGGAGTCGTGGATGTTTCCTCAAGGTTGAGGTTTTACCACGTTAAAAATCTGAGTGTCAATATTTCTACATCTTCTCATCCCTTTCTAATAGTGTGCTGAGTTTAAAACATTTTAAACTGTTTACTAAAACTTGTTATCAAATCTTGTCCCTATCTCGTACATACTTTTGTTAACACATCTTGTGTTCAAAATCGTTTTGATTTAAGTAAAGAGTTTCTTCAAAAAACTTTCGGAGTTGCTTAAATAGTTTATTTTCATAAACGGCTTTGGCAACGCTATTTCAATTGGTATCAGAGCTTTTGGTGAACCATTTTCAAAAAGATCCTGAGTTTCTGAAACTGTTTTCTCAAAATCATTATGGACGAGAAAAACGAAAGATATGGTAACTTGACCAGACCTCCAGTCTTTGATGGAACCAATTTCTCTTACTGGAAAGTAAGAATGATTGCTTTCATTCATGGCACTCTAGGAGATGATGTCTGGGATATCATTGAAAACGGATACTTTTATCCAACTAAACCAGCCACTGATGGAAGCAATGAAAGGATTAAGAAAATATTGAGTGAGTTTACTCAAGAAGAGAAACAGGTTTCTCGAAATAATAACAAAGGCAAGAACGCTATATTTATGTCTATTAACGAACATGAGTTCAAGAGAATCTCATCCTGTACCACTTCCAAGGAAGCATGGGATACCTTGATTACTGCACATGAAGGAGACTCTAGGGTAAAAGCTGCTAAGACTCAGATGTTAATCCAACAGTATAATACCTTAATCATGTCTGAATCTGAGTCTTTCGATGATTTCTATATGAACCTTACTGATATTGTCACTAAACTTCATGCCAATGGTATAACTTATGATAGACAAGAAATTGTCTCTAAAATTCTGAGATCATTGCCACAGAAATTTGACAATAAAAGATATGCTATTGAGGAGATGTGTGATGTAAATCTCACTCCTGAATTACTCAGTAGTAAATTAAGAACTGTGGAAATGGAATTGGAGTTTAAGAAACAATTGACCCACACTAATAGGAAACATACCAATTCCAATCTTAGCTTTACCTCTAAGATGATTAAGCCTGAGTTAAACACCTCTAGTAATGATTCTGATGAGGACTGTGACTTAGAAAGTCTAGATAATCAGATTGCCCTAATGACAAAACAATTTAAGAAAATTGTTAAATTTAGAAACAGTGTTGCAAATAGACAGGGCAAGTCTAATTATACCACTCCTTCAAATCACAAACCTCATGAGAAACCTCATGAGAAACAGAACAAGGACAACACAAGACCTCACAGAGACCTCAAGAAGACTGAATGCTATAGATGTGGTAAAATAGGACACATTGCTCAAGACTGTAGAGTTAATTTAAATGCCCAAAACAAACACTCTAGAGCCAATATCTGCAAAACCTGGGATGACTCAAGTGATTCTGAAAATGAGGAACTTGAGACATCTGATGGTTTTGATCCTTGTTTAGCCTTCTTTGCCAAAATCATATACAATGATGATATGCCTATGCTTGATAGTGAGGATGAGTTTAGTAATTCTAGTTCTGTTGCTTTGAATCATACTTTAACTGGTTTAGATGCTTTACTTACTGAGAACATTAATACCTCTTCCTCGGGGTGTGTGAGTCAAAGGGAAATCGATACTGCTGATGTCAATGGGTGCGTGAGTTTAAGAAATGAAACCTTAGGGGTCACTTCACACACTTCACTTAGTGACTCTGACAATGATGATCTCCCAGACATCCACACTCTATATACTAAAACTCTTAAGAAAAGCACTATACTAGAAAAGATTGTTAAAGATCTTACCAAAAAGCTAGAGGATCTAAGCCTAATGGTAAAACTGAATGCTGAAGAGTATACTACACAATGCATGTCTCATGACAGTGAAGTTAAAGTGTTTGATGAAAAACTGAAAACTTTGACTGAAGCTAATGAAATTCTGGAGAAAAAATACAAAGGGACATTATTAGAATTGGAACAAACAAAAGAAAAGACAGCAACTGTTTTCAAAAAATTTACCAAATTTGAAAACAATTCTAAATGTTTTGAGGAATTCGTTGCTGAATCTAAAACCAATTCTGATGATAGAACTGGAATAGGGTTTTGCCCCAATTTGAAGACACAAACTAAACATGTTGAACCTATCAAGTTTGTGTCAGGAGGCAAAAGACCTATTGAAACATGTCCAGACTTTCATTCTCTAAAAACTAAGTTTGACCATCAAAACACCAACACTGAAGATGCAAGTTGCTCTAAGCTTGAAAGTTTACCAAAGGGAAAATATGTCTGCCCCCCTATTAGGAAAAGTGAACCTGCTTTCAAATCTGTGCTACCTAGGAATAAAATTCAACCTCAAAATTTCTCAAAACCTTTGTTTAGAGACTTTCCTAAGGAAAACCCTATTCTGAGCAATCTTTATTGCTCCTATTGTGATATATATGGTCACTCTTTCGATAATTGCTATGCTAGGAGACTGATTAAACCTATCTACAACACTCCTATGTATCATAACTTTAACTATTCTAGGAGGAGTCGTAACAATTATGTCCTTCCCAGGCCACCAGACAAAAACTCTAACTATAGGAATAGAAGGACTAAACCTAAAAGGACATTTACTAGAAGGATTACCAGAACCTTTTCTAAATCAAATGCTCAGGAATTCAAATTTACTCAAAATCATGCGCAGAATGTTTTTCAACAAAAATCTAATGCTCGCAAATTTTATCAAATAAGAGCAAACAAGCGCAAACTAAAAACCAGGGCAATTTGGGTTAGAAAAGATGATCTAGCACCCCAGATGAAGTGTAACATTGTTGTTTCTGCTCTAAAAGCTGAACTTACATCTTCTGGATGGTACTTGGATTCTGGATGTTCCAAGCATATGACAGGTGATGATACAAAACTTTTAAATAAAACCCATTTTGATGGTGGAAAAGTTGTTTTTGGTGATGGTATATCATCCCAGATCATAGGCAAAGGAACCCTTAAAGAAAAAGGACTTCCTCTTCTTGAAAATGTTCTCTTAGTTAAAGGTCTTAAGGCTAATTTACTTAGCATTTCACAATTCTGTGACTCAAATTACACTGTTACCTTTTCAAAGAACAATTGCAAGATTTTAAATGAAAAGGGAGAATGCTTAATTACAGGATTCAGGACCCCTGACAATTGTTATACTGTCATGTCTAGTTCTGAAATCTGTAGTGTTGCCAGAATGGATGACAACGAGATATGGCATAACAGAATGGGTCACATTAATTACGAAAATTTGAGTAAATTGTCTTCTCAACAGATAGTTAGAGGAATACCAAAGATTAAACCTATTCATAACATTGTTTGTGGTCCCTGTCAAGAAGGAAAGATTGTTAAAGCACCTCATAAAAGGGTTAAAGATATCCTTACCTCTAATCCCTTAGAACTCATCCATATGGACCTAATGGGTCCTTCTCAAACTGTTAGTCTTTGTGGACACAGTTATATTCTAGTTATGGTTGATGACTTCACCAGATTCACTTGGGTAGCTTTCTTAAAACAAAAATCCGATACCTTTCAAACTTTTTTAAAGATTCTCTTACGGATTGAGAATGAAAAAGACACTCAAGTGAATAGAATCCGAAGTGATAGAGGTGGTGAATTCAAAGACACTGGTATTGTAGAATATTGTGACTATAATGGTTACAAACATGAGTTCAGTGCTCCTAAGACCCCTCAACAAAATGGAATAGCTGAGAGAAAGAATCGAACTCTTCAAGAGATGGCATGTGTCATGCTCCATGCTAAGAACTTACCTAAGTATTTTTGGGTAGAATCTATTCGTACAGCCTGCCATCTTATTAATAGGGTCTATCTTAGAAAGAATTCGAAACAAACCTCTTATGAACTTTGGTACAATAAAAAGCCTAATCTTAAGTACCTTAGAACCTTTGGTAGTACCTGCTATGTTTGCAAAGATAGGGAACACTTATCTAAATTTGAGAGTAGAGGAGATAAAGCCATATTCTTAGGTTATTCACCTAACAGTAGAGCTTATCGAGTGTATAATCTTCGCACTAAGACCTTAATGGAATCCATAAATGTAATTGTTAGTGACACTACTGTAGAAAGCAAGACTAGTGAATTAACTATAGAAGAAGAATCGTCAAATATTTTAGAAAATGACTCTTCTGAAATAGATAATTCATTACCTATTGAGTCACCTGAAGTACCTAACTGGGTTTCTAAAGATCATCCCATAAACAACATAGTTGGTAACCCTGGTGAACCAGTACGTACAAGATCCCAACTTAGAAATTATGCTCTCTATGCTTGCTTTGTTTCTCTCTTGGAACCAAAGAATGTAAATGAGGCATTGAATGACTCTCACTGGATTTCTGCTATGCAGGATGAACTTTTACAATTTGTCATTCATGATGTTTGGTTTCTTGTTCCACGTCCTGATCACAAAAAGGTTATTGGTACTCGTTGGATTTTCAAAAATAAAACTGATGAAAATGGGATGATAATTAGAAATAAAGCTAGACTAGTTGCTCAAGGTTACTCCCAAATAGAAGGACTTGATTTTAATGAGACGTTTGCTCCTGTTACTCGTTTAGAATCAGTTCGTCTGCTTCTTGCTATAGCTTGTCACATGCATTTTACATTATATCAAATGGATGTTAAATCTGCGTTCCTTAATGGAATACTTGCCGAGGAAACCTATGTAGAACAACCTAAAGGGTTCATTGACCCTAATTATCCTAATCATGTATTTCGGTTGAAAAAGGCTTTATATGGTCTTAAGCAAGCTCCTAGAGCCTGGTATGAGCGGCTGTCCAGTTTTCTGCTGGACAAAGGTTTCAAAAGAGGTGGAAATGACCAAACCTTATTTGTCAAACATTTTGGCAAACACATTACTATCGCTCAAGTCTATGTAGACGATATCATTTTTGGATCCACTTCTACCTCAGAAGTAAAATCTTTTGCTGAAATTATGAGTAAGGAATTTCAGATGTCCCTTATGGGGGAGTTACAGTTCTTCCTAGGTCTCCAAGTCAAACAACAACCAGATGGCTTGTTTCTTTCGCAGACTAAGTACGCATTAGAGATAGTTAAAAAATTTGGCCTCGAGGGTGCTAAAAGTGCTAAAACGCCTATGAGTACTACAGAAAAATTATCTAAACATGAAAATGGAAAATCTGTAGACTCTACCTTATATCGTAGTATGATTGGCACACTACTCTATCTGACTGCCTCGCGTCCTGATATCATGTATGCTGTTTGTGTTTGTGCGCGTTATCAAAACAACCCCAAAGAGAGCCATTTGAACTCTGTCAAACGCATAATTAAATATGTTAAAGGCACTCTAAATTTAGGAATTTGGTACACGAATGACTCACCTAGCACTATTATTGGGTACACTGATGCTGATTGGGCTGGGTGTACTGATGATAGTAAAAGCACTTCAGGCGCATGTTGTTATATTGGTAATAACTTGGTAGGATGGAGTAGTAAAAAACAGAACTGCACATCTCTCTCGACTGCTGAATCTGAATACATAGCCGCCGGTAGCTGTTGTGCCCAATTGTTATGGCTTAAACAAATGCTAAGTGATTATGGTATTCTAGAACCCACACTTCATCTCTATTGTGATAATCAAAGTGCGATTAACATTTCTAAGAACCCAGTTCAACACTCGCGAGCTAAGCACATTAAAATAAGACATCATTTTATTCGTGAATTAGTTAAAACCAAGGAATTAGAAATCAATTATCTTTCTACTGATCTACAACTTGCAGATTTATTTACCAAACCTCTTGATTATAATAGATTCATTTCTTTACGTAAATCTATTGGTATGATTTGTGTTGAGTAAATACCTGTTATATTTGCCAAGTTCCTTCCCTTTGTCCATTTGAGACAAAATGGGGGAGAAATTTGAGTCTACTGCATATACTAAAAAGCTTGATCTTAGTAATTTTTTGCAGGTATTCTTCTTGTACAGTCATTCTTCATTATAATAATAGGATGTTAAACTGTATATAGTTGAGTTATGTAATTTTTGCTTTCTAGGATTTGGGTAGATAAAATCTTTATAGGAATAAGCTTTTCTTTTTTGATTGTCGCCCTACGAGTTGAGATGACTCAAAGGAGATTTTGTCTCATATTTCCAAAGGGGGAGATTGAAGCCCTTATACTTTTGACTCATTTGAGTCTAGACTGTATAAGAGCTCATCTAGTTTGGAAATTGTGACAAAATAGTGTCTATCCTAGAAACCAAAGAGCTTCAGAGATTGGGTTGCTTTTTCTTCTATCTATCATGTAATGATCCTAAGACTATAGCCATCACTCACACACTTAGAATTTGATTCTTGCATATCATATTGCACCCCTATGTGTTTTAATGTTGTGAGTGTGTTTAAATCCCTCAATTTAATTTTTAATAATTTTTTGGGAATTTAAAACATATTTTAAACAAGGTTTTATTTAATTAAAATTTGATTTAAAAAGTCTTGGGGTTATTATATAAATATGGATTGTTGTGTTTATAGGCCTAAAGTTACTCTGGGTAGAAACCGAAAGCGCTAGAGACTTTAGGGTTGGCTTTGTAATTATTTTGGGACGCGCGTTTACCTTCGTTCACAGGCCAACACCTGCTGTCTTCTGATTGGACCAAACTGTGTTTCTTTACTGAGACAAACCATCGCACGCCTACAGCCCTTGGATCTATCCTTATCGATGGCCTGCATGTCTTTTGAGTGGATCCCCGTGTAATCCTTTAAGCCAATCATAGCCTGTTTAATCCACCGCCTGTTGTGAGCCCTTGGATTGCAGTCAAAGGAGCTTGACTCAATCTCAGCCATTGTTTTTGAACGATGCTCTGGAATCTTCCTCTCTTCCTATTTAAAGACCCTTCATCTCAGCCTTCGAAAGCTTTTGCCATTTTGAAAAGTCTCAGAAAATAGAGAGAAGAGAGAGAAGAGAGAGAAGAGAGAATAGAGAAGTTAGAGAGAGAAACCAAAACCTAGTTAGAAATCCTAACTTCGTCCAAACACTTCTCAAGCCCAATCTACTTACCTCTCAAGAAAAACCGCCATAACCAAAAACACCATCCTTAGTGTTTTCTTAGGTTTATGAGAGTTCTGGTTAAGAGATCTTGGGTTGCTGAAATCCTTGTGTTCATAAATCTTATTTCCAACTTAGACATAGACTCAGATCTTGTTTCTTTTTCAATAGAAATCATAGATCTGAAGTTTTTCATGTCACAGAACACTTAGTTGCATTTATTTCTCATCTTGAGAATTTCGTTGTTGATTGTTTTCTGTTAAAACATTTTTCTTCTTCAAAGATCAACAATAGATGTTTTTCTATTTCTGTTTTTACAAAACCTAACCTGACCTAGTGGGATTCGCACTTGGAGGGTTCTCAATCTTCATAATATTTTCAAAACTGATTGAGAAAGGTCTTGACCGATTTCTTAAGCAAGATCTCCGTGGAATCTGGGTTAGTTTGAAAGGTCGAAAAGGTTCTTGGTTTTGTAAGAAAGAAAAATAACAAATACACTGCATATAGACTTTATATGTGATTTGTTAGGATCGTCTGTAACTAATAAGTGTGTGTGTGTGTGCATGCATGTGTTTTAGAACACCATTCACAAACATCTTCACACTACGAACACTGAAAGTGTTGGCTATAAGATTTGGTGAACAATAAGTCGACGTAAAGTGCTGGAACAAAGAAGAGTTGACAAACTGAGACAACTACATCAACAAACAAGATCTGCAGAAAAGTTAAGGACGCCAGAGGGTACAATCCTGAACTTGTATAGATTTGTTTTTGTGTGCATGTTAGTTAAATAGGTTGTAACTCATATATTTGTTTTAGTGATTGTTTTTGTTTTACTCCGTAGAGGGAGTCGTGGATGTTTCCTCAAGGTTGAGGTTTTACCACGTTAAAAATCTGAGTGTCAATATTTCTACATCTTCTCATCCCTTTCTAATAGTGTGCTGAGTTTAAAACATTTTAAACTGTTTACTAAAACTTGTTATCAAATCTTGTCCCTATCTCGTACATACTTTTGTTAACACATCTTGTGTTCAAAATCGTTTTGATTTAAGTAAAGAGTTTCTTCAAAAAACTTTCGGAGTTGCTTAAATAGTTTATTTTCATAAACGGCTTTGGCAACGCTATTTCAATTGGTATCAGAGCTTTTGGTGAACCATTTTCAAAAAGATCCTGAGTTTCTGAAACTGTTTTCTCAAAATCATTATGGACGAGAAAAACGAAAGATATGGTAACTTGACCAGACCTCCAGTCTTTGATGGAACCAATTTCTCTTACTGGAAAGTAAGAATGATTGCTTTCATTCATGGCACTCTAGGAGATGATGTCTGGGATATCATTGAAAATGGATACTTTTATCCAACTAAACCAGCCACTGATGGAAGCAATGAAAGGATTAAGAAAATATTGAGTGAGTTTACTCAAGAAGAGAAACAGGTTTCTCGAAATAATAACAAAGGCAAGAACGCTATATTTATATCTATTAACGAACATGAGTTCAAGAGAATCTCATCCTGTACCACTTCCAAGGAAGCATGGGATACCTTGATTACTGCACATGAAGGAGACTCTAGGGTAAAAGCTGCTAAGACTCAGATGTTAATCCAACAGTATAATACCTTAATCATGTCTGAATCTGAGTCTTTCGATGATTTCTATATGAACCTTACTGATATTGTCACTAAACTTCATGCCAATGGTATAACTTATGATAGACAAGAAATTGTCTCTAAAATTCTGAGATCATTGCCACAGAAATTTGACAATAAAAGATATGCTATTGAGGAGATGTGTGATGTAAATCTCACTCCTGAATTACTCAGTAGTAAATTAAGAACTGTGGAAATGGAATTGGAGTTTAAGAAACAATTGACCCACACTAATAGGAAACATACCAATTCCAATCTTAGCTTTACCTCTAAGATGATTAAGCCTGAGTTAAACACCTCTAGTAATGATTCTGATGAGGACTGTGACTTAGAAAGTCTAGATAATCAGATTGCCCTAATGACAAAACAATTTAAGAAAATTGTTAAATTTAGAAACAGTGTTGCAAATAGACAGGGCAAGTCTAATTATACCACTCCTTCAAATCACAAACCTCATGAGAAACCTCATGAGAAACAGAACAAGGACAACACAAGACCTCACAGAGACCTCAAGAAGACTGAATGCTATAGATGTGGTAAAATAGGACACATTGCTCAAGACTGTAGAGTTAATTTAAATGCCCAAAACAAACACTCTAGAGCCAATATCTGCAAAACCTGGGATGACTCAAGTGATTCTGAAAATGAGGAACTTGAGACATCTGATGGTTTTGATCCTTGTTTAGCCTTCTTTGCCAAAATCATATACAATGATGATATGCCTATGCTTGATAGTGAGGATGAGTTTAGTAATTCTAGTTCTGTTGCTTTGAATCATACTTTAACTGGTTTAGATGCTTTACTTACTGAGAACATTAATACCTCTTCCTCGGGGTGTGTGAGTCAAAGGGAAATCGATACTGCTGATGTCAATGGGTGCGTGAGTTTAAGAAATGAAACCTTAGGGGTCACTTCACACACTTCACTTAGTGACTCTGACAATGATGATCTCCCAGACATCCACACTCTATATACTAAAACTCTTAAGAAAAGCACTAGACTAGAAAAGATTGTTAAAGATCTTACCAAAAAGCTAGAGGATCTAAGCCTAATGGTAAAACTGAATGCTGAAGAGTATACTACACAATGCATGTCTCATGACAGTGAAGTTAAAGTGTTTGATGAAAAACTGAAAACTTTGACTGAAGCTAATGAAATTCTGGAGAAAAAATACAAAGGGACATTATTAGAATTGGAACAAACAAAAGAAAAGACAGCAACTGTTTTCAAAAAATTTACCAAATTTGAAAACAATTCTAAATGTTTTGAGGAATTCGTTGCTGAATCTAAAACCAATTCTGATGATAGAACTGGAATAGGGTTTTGCCCCAATTTGAAGACACAAACTAAACATGTTGAACCTATCAAGTTTGTGTCAGGAGGCAAAAGACCTATTGAAACATGTCCAGACTTTCATTCTCTAAAAACTAAGTTTGACCATCAAAACACCAACACTGAAGATGCAAGTTGCTCTAAGCTTGAAAGTTTACCAAAGGGAAAATATGTCTGCCCCCCTATTAGGAAAAGTGAACCTGCTTTCAAATCTGTGCTACCTAGGAATAAAATTCAACCTCAAAATTTCTCAAAACCTTTGTTTAGAGACTTTCCTAAGGAAAACCCTATTCTGAGCAATCTTTATTGCTCCTATTGTGATATATATGGTCACTCTTTCGATAATTGCTATGCTAGGAGACTGATTAAACCTATCTACAACACTCCTATGTATCATAACTTTAACTATTCTAGGAGGAGTCGTAACAATTATGTCCTTCCCAGGCCACCAGACAAAAACTCTAACTATAGGAATAGAAGGACTAAACCTAAAAGGACATTTACTAGAAGGATTACCAGAACCTTTTCTAAATCAAATGCTCAGGAATTCAAATTTACTCAAAATCATGCGCAGAATGTTTTTCAACAAAAATCTAATGCTCGCAAATTTTATCAAATAAGAGCAAACAAGCGCAAACTAAAAACCAGGGCAATTTGGGTTAGAAAAGATGATCTAGCACCCCAGATGAAGTGTAACATTGTTGTTTCTGCTCTAAAAGCTGAACTTACATCTTCTGGATGGTACTTGGATTCTGGATGTTCCAAGCATATGACAGGTGATGATACAAAACTTTTAAATAAAACCCATTTTGATGGTGGAAAAGTTGTTTTTGGTGATGGTATATCATCCCAGATCATAGGCAAAGGAACCCTTAAAGAAAAAGGACTTCCTCTTCTTGAAAATGTTCTCTTAGTTAAAGGTCTTAAGGCTAATTTACTTAGCATTTCACAATTCTGTGACTCAAATTACACTGTTACCTTTTCAAAGAACAATTGCAAGATTTTAAATGAAAAGGGAGAATGCTTAATTACAGGATTCAGGACCCCTGACAATTGTTATACTGTCATGTCTAGTTCTGAAATCTGTAGTGTTGCCAGAATGGATGACAACGAGATATGGCATAACAGAATGGGTCACATTAATTACGAAAATTTGAGTAAATTGTCTTCTCAACAGATAGTTAGAGGAATACCAAAGATTAAACCTATTCATAACATTGTTTGTGGTCCCTGTCAAGAAGGAAAGATTGTTAAAGCACCTCATAAAAGGGTTAAAGATATCCTTACCTCTAATCCCTTAGAACTCATCCATATGGACCTAATGGGTCCTTCTCAAACTGTTAGTCTTTGTGGACACAGTTATATTCTAGTTATGGTTGATGACTTCACCAGATTCACTTGGGTAGCTTTCTTAAAACAAAAATCCGATACCTTTCAAACTTTTTTAAAGATTCTCTTACGGATTGAGAATGAAAAAGACACTCAAGTGAATAGAATCCGAAGTGATAGAGGTGGTGAATTCAAAGACACTGGTATTGTAGAATATTATGACTATAATGGTTACAAACATGAGTTCAGTGCTCCTAAGACCCCTCAACAAAATGGAATAGCTGAGAGAAAGAATCGAACTCTTCAAGAGATGGCATGTGTCATGCTCCATGCTAAGAACTTACCTAAGTATTTTTGGGTAGAATCTATTCGTACAGCCTGCCATCTTATTAATAGGGTCTATCTTAGAAAGAATTCGAAACAAACCTCTTATGAACTTTGGTACAATAAAAAGCCTAATCTTAAGTACCTTAGAACCTTTGGTAGTACCTGCTATGTTTGCAAAGATAGGGAACACTTATCTAAATTTGAGAGTAGAGGAGATAAAGCCATATTCTTAGGTTATTCACCTAACAGTAGAGCTTATCGAGTGTATAATCTTCGCACTAAGACCTTAATGGAATCCATAAATGTAATTGTTAGTGACACTACTGTAGAAAGCAAGACTAGTGAATTAACTATAGAAGAAGAATCGTCAAATATTTTAGAAAATGACTCTTCTGAAATAGATAATTCATTACCTATTGAGTCACCTGAAGTACCTAACTGGGTTTCTAAAGATCATCCCATAAACAACATAGTTGGTAACCCTGGTGAACCAGTACGTACAAGATCCCAACTTAGAAATTATGCTCTCTATGCTTGCTTTGTTTCTCTCTTGGAACCAAAGAATGTAAATGAGGCATTGAATGACTCTCACTGGATTTCTGCTATGCAGGATGAACTTTTACAATTTGTCATTCATGATGTTTGGTTTCTTGTTCCACGTCCTGATCACAAAAAGGTTATTGGTACTCGTTGGATTTTCAAAAATAAAACTGATGAAAATGGGATGATAATTAGAAATAAAGCTAGACTAGTTGCTCAAGGTTACTCCCAAATAGAAGGACTTGATTTTAATGAGACGTTTGCTCCTGTTACTCGTTTAGAATCAGTTCGTCTGCTTCTTGCTATAGCTTGTCACATGCATTTTACATTATATCAAATGGATGTTAAATCTGCGTTCCTTAATGGAATACTTGCCGAGGAAACCTATGTAGAACAACCTAAAGGGTTCATTGACCCTAATTATCCTAATCATGTATTTCGGTTGAAAAAGGCTTTATATGGTCTTAAGCAAGCTCCTAGAGCCTGGTATGAGCGGCTGTCCAGTTTTCTGCTGGACAAAGGTTTCAAAAGAGGTGGAAATGACCAAACCTTATTTGTCAAACATTTTGGCAAACACATTACTATCGCTCAAGTCTATGTAGACGATATCATTTTTGGATCCACTTCTACCTCAGAAGTAAAATCTTTTGCTGAAATTATGAGTAAGGAATTTCAGATGTCCCTTATGGGGGAGTTACAGTTCTTCCTAGGTCTCCAAGTCAAACAACAACCAGATGGCTTGTTTCTTTCGCAGACTAAGTACGCATTAGAGATAGTTAAAAAATTTGGCCTCGAGAGTGCTAAAAGTGCTAAAACGCCTATGAGTACTACAGAAAAATTATCTAAAGATGAAAATGGAAAATCTGTAGACTCTACCTTATATCGTAGTATGATTGGCACATTACTCTATCTGACTGCCTCGCGTCCTGATATCATGTATGTTGTTTGTGTTTGTGCGCGTTATCAAAACAACCCCAAAGAGAGCCATTTGAACTCTGTCAAACGCATAATTAAATATGTTAAAGGCACTCTAAATTTAGGAATTTGGTACACGAATGACTCACCTAGCACTATTATTGGGTACACTGATGCTGATTGGGCTGGGTGTACTGATGATAGTAAAAGCACTTCAGGCGCATGTTGTTATATTGGTAATAACTTGGTAGGATGGAGTAGTAAAAAACAGAACTGCACATCTCTCTCGACTGCTGAATCTGAATACATAGCCGCCGGTAGCTGTTGTGCCCAATTGTTATGGCTTAAACAAATGCTAAGTGATTATGGTATTCTAGAACCCACACTTCATCTCTATTGTGATAATCAAAGTGCGATTAACATTTCTAAGAACCCAGTTCAACACTCGCGAACTAAGCACATTAAAATAAGACATCATTTTATTCGTGAATTAGTTAAAACCAAGGAATTAGAAATCAATTATCTTTCTACTGATCTACAACTTGCAGATTTATTTACCAAACCTCTTGATTATAATAGATTCATTTCTTTACGTAAATCTATTGGTATGATTTGTGTTGAGTAAATACCTGTTATATTTGCCAAGTTCCTTCCCTTTGTCCATTTGAGACAAAATGGGGGAGAAATTTGAGTCTACTGCATATACTAAAAAGCTTGATCTTAGTAATTTTTTGCAGGTATTCTTCTTGTACAGTCATTCTTCATTATAATAATAGGATGTTAAACTGTATATAGTTGAGTTATGTAATTTTTGCTTTCTAGGATTTGGGTAGATAAAATCTTTATAGGAATAAGCTTTTCTTTTTTGATTGTCGCCCTACGAGTTGAGATGACTCAAAGGAGATTTTGTCTCATATTTCCAAAGGGGGAGATTGAAGCCCTTATACTTTTGACTCATTTGAGTCTAGACTGTATAAGAGCTCATCTAGTTTGGAAATTGTGACAAAATAGTGTCTATCCTAGAAACCAAAGAGCTTCAGAGATTGGGTTGCTTTTTCTTCTATCTATCATGTAATGATCCTAAGACTATAGCCATCACTCACACACTTAGAATTTGATTCTTGCATATCATATTGCACCCCTATGTGTTTTAATGTTGTGAGTGTGTTTAAATCCCTCAATTTAATTTTTAATAATTTTTTGGGAATTTAAAACATATTTTAAACAAGGTTTTATTTAATTAAAATTTGATTTAAAAAGTCTTGGGGTTATTATATAAATATGGATTGTTGTGTTTATAGGCCTAAAGTTACTCTGGGTAGAAACCGAAAGCGCTAGAGACTTTAGGGTTGGCTTTGTAATTATTTTGGGATGCGCGTTTACCTTCGTTCACAGGCCAACACCTGCTGTCTTCTGATTGGACCAAACTGTGTTTCTTTACTGAGACAAACCATCGCACGCCTACAGCCCTTGGATCTATCCTTATCGATGGCCTGCATGTCTTTTGAGTGGATCCCCGTGTAATCCCTTAAGCCAATCATAGCCTGTTTAATCCACCGCCTGTTGTGAGCCCTTGGATTGCAGTCAAAGGAGCTTGACTCAATCTCAGCCATTGTTTTTGAACGATGCTCTGGAATCTTCCTCTCTTCCTATTTAAAGACCCTTCATCTCAGCCTTCGAAAGCTTTTGCCATTTTGAAAAGTCTCAGAAAATAGAGAGAAGAGAGAGAAGAGAGAGAAGAGAGAATAGAGAAGTTAGAGAGAGAAACCAAAACCTAGTTAGAAATCCTAACTTCGTCCAAACACTTCTCAAGCCCAATCTACTTACCTCTCAAGAAAAACCGCCATAACCAAAAACACCATCCTTAGTGTTTTCTTAGGTTTATGAGAGTTCTGGTTAAGAGATCTTGGGTTGCTGAAATCCTTGTGTTCATAAATCTTATTTCCAACTTAGACATAGACTCAGATCTTGTTTCTTTTTCAATAGAAATCATAGATCTGAAGTTTTTCATGTCACAGAACACTTAGTTGCATTTATTTCTCATCTTGAGAATTTCGTTGTTGATTGTTTTCTGTTAAAACATTTTTCTTCTTCAAAGATCAACAATAGATGTTTTTCTATTTCTATTTTTACAAAACCTAACCTGACCTAGTGGGATTCGCACTTGGAGGGTTCTCAATCTTCATAATATTTTCAAAACTGATTGAGAAAGGTCTTGACCGATTTCTTAAGCAAGATCTCCGTGGAATCTGGGTTAGTTTGAAAGGCCGAAAAGGTTCTTGGTTTTGTAAGAAAGAAAAATAACAAATACACTGCATATAGACTTTATATGTGATTTGTTAGGATCGTCTGTAACTAATAAGTGTGTGTGTGTGCATGCATGTGTTTTAGAACACCATTCACAAACATCTTCACACTACGAACACTGAAAGTGTTGGCTATAAGATTTGGTGAACAATAAGTCGACGTAAAGTGCTGGAACAAAGAAGAGTTGACAAACTGAGACAACTACATCAACAAACAAGATCTGCAGAAAAGTTAAGGACGCCAGAGGGTACAATCCTGAACTTGTATAGATTTGTTTTTGTGTGCATGTTAGTTAAATAGGTTGTAACTCATATATTTGTTTTAGTGATTGTTTTTGTTTTACTCCGTAGAGGGAGTCGTGGATGTTTCCTCAAGGTTGAGGTTTTACCACGTTAAAAATCTGAGTGTCAATATTTCTACATCTTCTCATCCCTTTCTAATAGTGTGCTGAGTTTAAAACATTTTAAACTGTTTACTAAAACTTGTTATCAAATCTTGTCCCTATCTCGTACATACTTTTGTTAACACATCTTGTGTTCAAAATCGTTTTGATTTAAGTAAAGAGTTTCTTCAAAAAACTTTCGGAGTTGCTTAAATAGTTTATTTTCATAAACGGCTTTGGCAACGCTATTTCAGAGTGGATGTCTCCCCCCTCCCGAAAGGGCTAGCACCTATCGACAATGATGCTCTCTAATCCATTTCTCCCTCGTACGATTGACTCTCGGCTGGACGAACAGACAACCCACAGGACTCAGGGGGTATGATAGTGGCTAATGGAATAGGAAAAATGGGTCACACCCAATAAGGGTTAGCCCCTCATCTTCTCTCCTCCTCTTCCTCTATTCGTCTTATCTCTACGAAGAACTTCTCTCTCAGAGATGGTAATTCAGCGGCTAAATCATAAAGTCTCCTAAGCATTAAGAGGAAGACCCAACACTTAGAAGAATTTGGCTAGTCTAATTACAAATAAGTTTGTAGTTGACCAAGATGGACTTTTGGATTAAAACTAAAGAAAGAAAGGGTTTTGATCAAGAACACTCAAGAATAACTCGCTGGAGAAGAACGTCGAAAGGTTATAAAACAACAAAAGAAAAGTCGAGTCCTACAAGCCTAAAATAAGAAAGAAAATAAAAATGAAGATAAAGAGGGCAGAGGGATTACCTGAGAAGGAACAACGAGACTGCCAAACTCAAAATGTTGAAGATTGAAAAAATGGTGGTCTATCTGTTGAGAAACTAGAGAGACAAAGCTTGGGCGCGAAGAAGAAGAAGAAGAAGAAGAAGAAGAAGAAGAAGAAGAAGAAGAAGAAGAAGAAGAAGAAGAAAATTATTATTTCAAAAATACTTTAAATACCTTATCATAAGTGGGCCCAATAATCAATGCAAGGTACAGCCCACGAAGAGGGGTGTCATTAGGTCACAAAGCCCCAAATAAAGTGTGCAGCCGCCACATCTGGGAAACTGGAACGATAGTGGATATCTTCCTAGGAGTCACATCAGCTTGACAGGTGTCACTCACCAAACTGATCATACACTAATCTCAAAAGCAACACTATCCCTCAGCCATCTCAACAACATCGATGGCTAAGGGTCGGGGGTGATTGTACCCATATATACCCTCGGTCAGGCCGAGGGCGTCCTCCACCTGGATGAGGACAGGATGATCTCTCAATTAATATCAGACGGCCCTTCAAGGGGCTAACCCCTCATCAGGCCCAGACGACCCTTCAAGGGGCCGACCACTCATCAGGCACAGACGACCCTTTAAGGGGCCGACCCTTCATCATGGCTCAGACGACCCTCCAAGAGGTCGACTCCTCATCTGGCATAGATAACCCTTCAAGGGGTCGACCCCTCATCAGGCACAAACAACCCTTTAAGGGGCCGAGCCCTCATCATGGCTCAAACGGCCCTCCAAGGGGCAGACCCCTCATCTAGCATAGACAACCCTTTAAGGGTCCGACCCCTCATCATGGCTCAGATGACCCTCCAAGGGGCCGACCCCTCATCAGGATCCGGACGACAGTACGAGGCCCAAACTAAGCCAGGCTCACTGCCAACAGGAACTTTGCCCTCGACCTCACATCGCAGGCCGAGGATGACATCATCACAGGGCGTGATTTGGGAGACGCGTGGAACAATGCGCGTAGGACTCGCATGGCACGTGGAAGACCGTTATAACAATATCACCCCCTCGCGTGAGGGAATATTATGTCATCATTAATCACAGGTGGCATCTACAAATATCAGCAGGGGATTGGCTAGATCATCATTCACATGCACCATGCATGCTTGGGGGGTACACTACACCCCCCAAGACCTATATATACTTGTCACCTACAACCCTACAAAGGGATCGATAATTATAACCCTAGCTAAAACTCTGCTTATATACACAGTAGAGAGAGAGAGAGAAAGTGAGCTTATGTGCGTTGTATCCAAGGACATTAGTGCCCATACTTAGTGGATCACACACTCACAGTGGATGTAGGCCTAATTGGTTGAACCACTATACATCATTTTCTTATTTCTCTTATACTCACCTCCTACTACACACTTACACATATATATCTCTATGGCTTCCATGGTTATTACAGTTTGAGCTCATCATTACTTATCCGGTGGTGTTGAATCTAAGCATCATCAGAAGCCAAGGGTATTCATGTCTTTCCTCTCTCTCTCTCTCCACTATGCTCTTTGTCATACTTATGCATATACACATGCTCTCATAGATATTCACTCACACACATATAAGGATCCGAACACACATACACACATGGATCCAAACATACACATACAAACACACACACGCACACACCACATTGATTTGGGGTTGGAGATGAATGTGTGTTTGAATAATAAGGTGGGTTTTGTGGTACCCCATCTAACTAAACACTTAGGTTGATCAAATCTAAATATAAAATGATACGAAATAATAAGCAATATAATAACATTCTCGGCATGCAGGGATCAAACGAGACATAAGATAAATAATATGGAAATTATATGGATGTCCTTAATATAAATACTCATAAATAAGGTCCATAGTCATGAGAGAGAGAGAGATAATAAGTCCTAATATCATTCCTAAAAAAAATCCCAAATGAGTATCGAAATAATACGTGCCAAACTAAGTTTCATAACACATAAAAACTAAAATAACTCAAAGTAAACAAGACTGCAATGTAAAATGCTAAACTAGATAACATAGAGACCCACATCATCTCTGAGTTGATACTCTAGATGAGAGAAAAGGAAGCTAAGCGGGAGTTCCAACCCTAGCAACTAAAAGTCACGTAAAAGAGATGGGTCACAACCCTAACAAGTCTCTTAACTATGCAACTCAAAGCATTTATATGAGTATATGATAAAATCATAGTTTATATCAAGGTTTTGAAAAACGTGGGGCGTGATAGAGGCGTGGAGGCCAAGCTTTAAGCCTTAGAAGCCTAGGCGGGTCTTAGGCGTAAAAAGGCATGAAAAGGCGTTTAGGCCTTCTTAATATATTTTAATATTTTTTAACCATAGCAAGGGTATTAAAATACTAAAATTGTACATATCATAAAAATATGTCTTAATATATGCAAATTAAAATACTCGTTGATTATTTTGGATGAGATAATGGTCCGGTTAGTAAAAAAATTCTTTAAAAGGTGATATCATTTCACTAAAGCATTGTTATTTTTAAAAGAAAGATCGCCTCAAGGGTTTTAACAAGAATAAGGCATAAAAAACTTAAGGCGGGGCGTTTCTCCCAAGCCTTAAGCCTAGGCGTGCCTAGGCGGAGCCTAGGCGGGTTTTTTAGAACAGTGGTTTATATAATTAGAATAAACATCCCGTTACATAAATTGTAACCTCATGATGCAATTAGAAATATCTCAATTCAATCCATTTATTAGTTATTCTCATTTAATACATCAACATGTAACCAACATGTGCCCCTTCCTCTAATACGTCTCAATAATATACGATAAGCCACAACAAGCAATCACATAAACCTTGGTCTCCTATTCCATAGCGTTGGCAAACTCGTAGGTGACGTAAGAACATACCGTACTAAATCATACACATTAAATATCTCAGCATAGGGTGTCCTCTCGGCAGTCACCCATTCATTTTCGTTTCACATTTTCATTTATCAATCTATTTGATATAATCTAAATTCCCTATTATCCCGCCCTAGGATTATAACCATTTAGATCCATTAATACATTTTTGACCATTTCATAAGGAGCTAAAGGGATAATAATCCTACAAGTGAATTCTTATAAAATATAACATTATAAGTAAAGGTAAGTTGATTTTATTAAAGGTTTGAGTCATCACCCCTACCCATTAGTGCGTGAGCATCTCACCGGAGTGAAATCCAACAAGGAACCCCCTAATACAGTTCCGTTTAGAGAAGGTAAATAATGGAATTAAATGTATAAGCATCAAAATTTTATAATCCACCCAACTAGTCCAACACCAGCATCAAACCAACAACCAACACAAATTATCCCATACTCACTATATCGTCTATACCATAAATTTAACATTTGCAACAATAATATCTCAAGTAAGGGATTGTATCATATTCTTGAATAAAGATAGACCTGTGATAAAAATTTCAATGGAGTATTTCAACATAAGGGTTTCATTTATTTTTCAAGTGTTCATTTAAAATAGGTTCCATAAAATTCTCATGTCATGAATAAGATCCTTATACTAAATTTTATAAATTTGGGGTTATAACTAATTAGGTGTGCTACCAGTAAAACATAAGGTACGACCTTTCTAAGCATGTGTAAATTTCAAAATTTATAAATCTTAAATTTAAATCCATAATATCCATTTTCTAATTCCAAATAGTCAATTTCTCCTAAAATGCCATTTTCATACTTTGGGCCAATAATCAATTTCAATATTTATTAAGTCTCGGCAATTAAATTCAAGCAAGTGAGACTATTAGAGTTTACCTATTTGCAATAATAAGTTAGCATTACACGATTTACTAAGGGCGCCTAATTTATTTTAATATTAAAATTAGGTTTAGGTGAATTTTAGCAAATATGCATATAGCAGAAGAGAAGTTGAAAGCAACTTGCCTCAAAAATATATTCAAACTTTGAGTTTCTTTTTGGTGAAGAAAACCCTAGAAAATACCTTTAAATAATGAAAAACCTCTATTTGAAACCCCTTTTGAAAGATTTGAAACCCTCCTTTTAAATATTGGAATAAATAATGTAGGCTGGGGTTGAATTTTGTATATCATTTTAAGCTTGGGTGGGAGGTTGAAAATACTGAGTCAGTTGATTGTGAATTGTTGGTGATTTACGAAAAGAGAATGAGAGGAAATGATTTGTTAATGATCATAAAGAGAAATGAATTGTTTGTCTTTCCAAATAAAGGCTATCGATCCTTAATTTTTTTAAACCCCAACCGCCAACTTATTTCCTCAAAACCCTCCCATTTGTCTCCTAATCTTACTAGTTAAAACCCTATCTAACAGTATTTTCATTTCATTAGACCCACATTCCTTAACTCATTACCAAATCCTATCGTTGCCGACTTTTACTCTCAGTCAGATTAAATCCACCAGCCAGCAATTCCAATGCCTTCTAGCTCAATTCCTCATTGCTAGATTTTATTAAACACCTAGCATCCATCTAGCATATTCCTCATGGCCCAATTTCATTAAACGACCAACCCTAAAAATATATGACTTATGTAAATTTAATATATCTACTCAAAATATTGTATAATACAAACTTAACCCCTCAAAATTCTAAAAATTAAACGAATTAACATTAATATTCCAATTTTGCTTCCATTAACTTCATAATATCATCAATTTAATTTCTTTTAATATTTTGACACATAATTAATATTATTCTCTCATAATTAAATTTGCATGTTCTCTAAATTAATTAAATCATTAACAGTTAATTAATTCTTTATAAATAACGGGGTATTACATTCCTCCCCTCTAACAAAAAAGAATTATGTCCTTGGAACTCATAGAATACAACACATACCTGTCACAACAAAAATATGGATAATGTTGTCTCATTATGTCCTTTAGCTCTGAGGTGGACTCCCCTCATGATGGTGATTCCAATGAACATGGACCAATGTTGTCTCATTAGTCCTCAAAATCTTTAAGATACGGATTGGATCCTCAGTGTACGGAACAAAGACATCTAATTGGATATCCTATAAGTCTATATGTTTATACGTGACATTACCTCGCAACAATATACGAAGCATCGATACATGGAACATATTATGTACCCGAACCAAATTTTTTGGACGCGTTAACCGCTACGTGAGCGACTTTACAATTTGTGATCATAAACGGTTCAACATACCTCAGGGTTAACTTGACCTTCTTGTCAAAATGCATCACCCCCTTCATGGGTGACAACTCGAGAAGTAACTAATCTCCCACTTGAAACACAATGTCGTTCATGTTCAAAATCCACATGGATCTTTTGCCTACTCTGAGTTATTTTGATTTGCTCCCTAATCATCTTAATATTTTTCGTTATCTTTTGTTGGAATTCGATCCCTAATAAGATACTCTCCCCTGGGTCTAACTAACACATCCATGACCTACATGATCGCCCATAAAACCCCTCATACGGATCAATCTAAATATTTTTTTTGTAGGAGAACTCAACCAAGGGCGAGTGTGTCTTCCAACTACCCTGAAAGTTCAATGCGCATCCCTAAATCATATCCTCCAAAATATGGTTCGCTTGCTCCATATTCCTATCTATCTGAGGATGGTATGATTTACTCAAGTGCAAAATAGTCCCCATAACCTCTTGAAAACTTCCCCAAAAGTGAGATATGAAAGTCGGATATCTGCTTGAGATGATCAACAAAGGTGCCACGTGCAACAGGATAATCTCATCCATATACAAACATGCATATTGCTCTGTCGTGAAGTCCGTCATAACGACTAAGAAATGTGCAACCCACGTCAAACGATCCATAATAACCTAAATAGAATTGTGTTGTCTGGGCGTCAAAGGCAAACTGACGATGAAATCCATCAAAATGGTATCCCATTTTCACTCGAGAATGGGTAAGGGTAAAAACTTCCCAGATGGTCATTGGTGCTCCGGCTTCACCCTTCGAAAATTTTTACATTGGGACACAAATATATGAATTTCACATTTCATACCACACCGCCAATATTGTCTCATCATATCTTGATACATCTTATCCCTATCAGGATGAACCAAAAACTATAATCCATGTACATTCTTCATAACAGCCCTATACAACTCCTTGTCTGAAGGCACGGTTAACCTGCCCTTATACGAAAAACCACCATTCAAACTAATGGTGTTAAGAACACAATGATGGATACAATCTCAGCCACTCACTCCTTGCAAAACACATCATCAATTCGTTCTCCAACCACCCATATAATAATATAATCCCCATAAATGCATTGGCTAACTCACCAATGACTTGAACGAACCCCACATCAATTAACTGAAGAGAAGACAAACTGCAACTCAGCCATTGACTCAAATCAATGCCACTACATTGGCCTTCCCCAAGTGATACTAAATTATAAACAAGTATTCCTTGATAAAATCGAACCACCGTCACTGCAGTATGTTCAAATACTTCTACGTGAACATGTATTGAAGACTCTTATGATCACTAAATATCCTGAATTTCTTAACCAACAAGTAATGCCTCCAAATGTGTAGTGAGCATACTACTCCACTAGCCTCAAATCATGAGTCAGATAGTTACCCTCTTGAGGTTTCAACTTTTAATATGAATAGGAAATATTATGGTCCCCCTGAATCAACACACCACTTAATACTTGTAAGGAAGCATTGATGTATACCAAAACTCAATAATACTCTTAGGAAGAGCCAAAACTGGAGCCAAAATCAACTTCTCCTGGAGAGTGTTGAAGGCATGTTGACTCTTTTAAGTCCAAACAAATTATATCCCCTTCAAAGTCAACTCGGCCAACGATCCCTCTATATTCTAAAATACTTAAATAAACCTCTCATAATACCTAACTAATCCTAAAAAGCTACAAACCTCTATAGGTGTTGTGGGTTATCCCCACTCTAAAATGCCCGACACCTTTTTCGGATTCATGGATAATCCTAATTCTGAAACTACATGGCCTAAAAACTGCACTTCCTGTTTCCAAAACTCACACTTTTAAAACTTGGCATATAAATTATGGTCCCATAATTTTTTAAGTGAAACTCTCAAAACCTCAATATGTTCCTCCTTCGTCCGATAATTAGTCAAGAATATATCATTGAAAATGATGATAAATTGGTCATAATACAGTCAGAACACCTCATTCATCAAATCCATGAACATATCGGTGGAGTTAGTCAGCCCAAATGGCATAACCCTAAACTTATAAGAACCGTAATGAGTCAAAAAGGTAGTCATAGTCATGTATTCCTCCCGTACCCTCAACTGATGATACCTCAAAGGCAAATCTATCTTCGAGAAGAACGAAGCACATTATAGCTGATCAAATAAACCATCAATCCTGGACAAAGGATACATGTTCCTAACCATCACCTTATTCAACTCACAGTCTTCAACAAACAATCGTAGTGAACCGTCCTTCTTCTTTACAAAGAGAACAAGAGCTCCCCAAGGCAAAGTGCTACGAAGAATGAACACCAACTCTAACAACTATATAATTTTCTCTCTCAACTCCCTTATTTCCACAAGAGCCATCCAATGCAATGCCTTGGCAATCAGCGTCATGACGAGACCAAATTAATCTCTCGAGTTGGAGGAAACCCTGGCACCTCCTCAAATACGTCGATAAAATCACTAATAATCATAATCAGATCTAAATAAATGGTAGTCCCCTCCTAGTATTCCTCATCAAAAAAGTACAACTGTACTATGGCACCACCCTCTGGCCTAGGCATAGCCACTATATACAAACCTTTCCCTATAATTTTAAAAATTAATCTCAAACCATACAGCCTATATGGTCCTCATATCTAACTAACCAATCCATACCCAATATCACATCGAAAGAATGGGTATCCTATACTAATAAATCATCCTAAAAACACAAGTTACCAATGTAAGTCTCCACATCATCACAAATATCCAAAGTATGGGTAGATATGCCTAAGGGAGTGTCTATAAATAAAATTTTATCACAAGGTTTAGGATGCAAACCAAAAATCTTCATAAAATTACATAATTTGAACGAGTGTGTGGCACTGGTATCAAACAATACTCTAGCTAAGGTGCCAAAAATGTAAAATGTATTGTCCACTACTTGGACCTACCATTGAACCTCCTTTTAGGGATGAACCATCTAATAAAATCTATTATACTGAAGGTGGGGCTATTATTGTGAAGCCGAGGGTGCGGGTAGCGATGCTACCAGTTGTGGTAGTACGACTAATGTTGTTATTATTGTTGGGGCCTCAATCCCTGTTGTCCTTGCCCTTGCTCCTTCCTAAAATGGACATGTTCCTACTGGCCTTGACCTTAGCTTGGTTGTCCCTGATGCTGCTACCCTGAACCTCTGCACTCAAGCATACTCAAGACCTTTGTCCCCTACCCCCACATTTGAAGCACACTCCATAAAATAAGGTTATTAATGCCTATTGCTATCTTTGTTGTTATGGGTGTTGTGGGTGTTGCTATGCCTGAGGGCGTCCTTAGATATTTTGTTAGCTCCTCTCCTATCCAAAACTGAAATGCCTCCACTTACCTTAGCCATGCTAGCCTGGCATACCCTGCATGTTTCCACTTGTCCTCACCTCTGCCTTATGACCACTGGATTGCCCCACCTTCTCTAACTTCCTATTGTGATCCTTACAATTCGGATAATGCATAAGTATGTAATCTACCATCTAAATGTAGGTAGTCAAGGTTAGGCTCTCCATAAGAACCTATGTGATGGTACACATTATCCCTCTCACAAACTTCCTCATCTTCGTATCCTTAGTATCGACCTCATTACAGGCAAAAATGGACAGATCAGTAAATTCTCACTCATACTCTGTTGTCATGTGGGATCCGTGCTTAAGTAAGAGGAACTCTGCCTTCTTCTACTCTCTAACTGATGACTAAAAATCCTTATCATTAAAACGGACCAAAACTCAAAATAAGTCATGCTCTCCATGTCCTCCATCATAGTTATACTCTCCCACCACTAGAGAGTGTCCCGAATCTATTGAAAAGTAGAAAGAACATGCTTATGCACCTATGTGTGGATCAATAACCTATGATGCCTCTTTATGTCATGGCACAATTGTTGCGCAATAATGGGATCGGTAAACCTGCAAATGTCCATGGATTATTCTTCATGAATGCCCCACTTGCCTTATCACATCTTAATGTAATTAGTATTCTCGAATGAGGTGCTATGGGAGGCACCTCATATATCGTTGCTGCCAAACTGCCTGGACAGCCTGGCTAATCAAGTCCAACAATTTTTATACCCCAAAATAATATGGCCCTTGCGTATCGGGGCTGCAGTATGCAGCATAGCTAGAGCATCAGTGTAGGGGCCACGAGCTCGGGCTGCCCCTCTGTCTCTTTGGCCTGACGGGCTTTCCTCCTAGGTGATATATGAAATTCAAGATAAAATACCTATCAATGACAAAATATAGATAAGAATACAAAGATAGTCACATATCAAAGAAAGCCACGCAGAAGTCCAAGAGGGAGTATAACCCTCGAGGCCTAAGACCATGATTTGATACCAATTGTGATACCTCGTGTAATTGAACGCTTACATTGATCAAATCTAAATATAAAATCATAAAACAATATTATACCATTCTCATCATGGAGGTATCAAATGAAACATAAAACAAATAATATGGAAATGAAATGAAAGTCCTCAATATAAAAACTCATAATGAAAGTCCATAGTCGTAAGAGGAAGATATAACAAGTCCCAAGATAAAATCTCAATTAAATCCCAAATGAGTCTCGGAATAATACATGTCAAGTATCATAATACATACAAACTGAAATAACTCAAAGTAAACTATATTGGGATGTAAAATGCTAAACTATATAAGATATAGACTCACATCATCTCTGAGTTAAAACCCTATATGAGATAAATGAATACTGAGTGTTAGTTGGGTCAAGTAAGCTAAGCGGGAGGTCTAACCACATAACCTGAAGTCCATATAAAATAGATGGGTCAAAACCCTAGCAAGTTTATTAGCTATGCAACTCAAAGCAGTTATATGAGTAGATAATAAAATCACATTTTATATAATTTAAATGAACGGCCCACTACATAAATTGAAATCCCAAGATGCATTAGAATTATCTCAATTCATTTTATTTATTAAGTATTCTCATGAATTAATATACATGTCCCCTGTAACACCCCGCATTTTTCATGCATTAAATATTTAATTAATTCGGGAATTGAAAATTACTTGTGAGTCGTAATTTAATTGAATTAATTAGGGAAATTTTATTTAAATATTAATCGAGGAGTAAATGGTTAATATTTACGGGAAGTTATTTACTAAGTGAATAGTAATTATTTATTTAAGTCATTTCGAGTATTAATGACAGGGTATGCACTTATCACAACCGGGAGTCGGTATAGACTAAAGGGGTGAGGGGATAAATATTTTTATAAATTAATTTGGATGCCAATTCTGAGTGTATGGTTGAGTCCGGATGGGCCGAGATAGTCAGAAAAGTGTACCCGGGGGTAGTAAACGGGTCACGGGGCATTTTTAGACATAGCCGGGCCCACACGGGGGCATTTGCGTCACTTGGGCTTGGTCCATTAGGCAAAAAACGGGATTTGGTAAAGTAAGGAATTGGGAGGAATAATAAAACGGCTGATAGAGTTTTAGAAAAGGCTAAGGTATTAAGGAGCCCTAATAGCAGTTTAAGGAAGTTTTGGGATCACTAGAGAGCCAACAAGGATCGTCTTCAACCTTGGAAATTCATCTCCGAATCAGACACTACGAAACCTAAGGCAAGTGGATAACTTGCAATAGTATTGAATCTGTTTTGAAATTCATATTCATGTGATGTGTTTGATCAAAATTCGTTTTGGGTGTTCATGGCATAAACATGAGGTTCTGAAAATAATAATCTGATTTACGAATTTGAATGAGGATTCTTGTAGAAATCTGATATTATAAATTGATATATATCTGGTAGGAAGATATCTGGATAATTAGAAACGAATTTGGTGAAAGGATTTAGGATGTAAATGGGTAAGGAATTAAAGATGAATATTTCCCCAAATTCAGAAATTGTAGTTAATGGACGAATTAATAACGTTGGAGGGCATTTTGGAGGTCCCTAACAAGGTTCCTAACTTGTATTATGGTTAAGAAAGCTTGAGATTGATGGTAGAAGGGAGTGGGGACAGCCCACGACACCGACAGAAGTGCGCAGTTTTCTGGGGTTGGTCGGTTATTACAGACGGTTCATCAAAGGATTCTCAAAGATTGCGGGCCCTTTGACGAATCTTACCCGAAAAGGGGTACCTTTCACTTGGAATGATCATTGTCAATTAGCCTTCGACGAGTTAAAGGACAAGTTGACATCTGCACCCGTGCTTGCATTGCCGAAAGGAGGATTAGAGTATCGGGTTTACACTGACGCATCCTTACAGGGACTTGGGGGTGTGCTTCAGCAGGAGGAAAGGGCTATAGCTTATGCGTCCAGGAAGCTAAAGCCCCACGAGAGGAATTACCCCACTCATGACCTGGAGTTAGCAGCAGTCATTTTTGCTTTGAGGATATGGAGACATTATCTCCTGGGGGAGCAGTTCACACTATTCACGAATCACAAATCACTTCAGTATCTCTTCACTCAGAAGGATTTGAATATGAGACAGAGGCGATGGCTAGAATTCGTGAAAGACTATCAGTTTGATATTCAGTATCATCCTGGTAAGGCTAATGTGGTGGCAGATGCATTGAGTCGGAGCTGGGGAAATATCATAAGTCTGGAAAGCGAAGTGGAGAGAACTTCGATACGAGGATGATGTAGCCAGGGCTTGCATGTCAGCATTATCCATCACACCCGAGATCATTATCCGGGTTGTGAGGGCTTAGGCAGAGGATCAGACCTGCCGGGATAGGGTGAGCCAGTTGCTAGCTGAGGGAGCAGAGGGCTACTCGATCAGCTCGGAGGGAGGCTTACGCCATAATGGGAGGTTGATTGTGCCAGAGGATGCGGAATTGAGGCACGCTGTTATGACGGAGTCTCATGGGTCAAAATTCGCGATACATCCCGGTGGGGATAAGATGTATCAAGATATGAGGAGGCAGTATTGGTGGGCAGGGATGAAACGGGACATAGCAGAGTTTGTTTCGAAATGTGCCACGTGTCAGCTTGTGAAAGTTGACCATCAGAGACCATCAGGGATGCTACATCCACTTGAGATTCCTGTGTGGAAGTGGGAGAGCATCTCTATGGACTTCATTACAGGGTTACCGACATCACAGAAGGGTCACAATTCCATATGGGTTATTGTGGATCGGTTGACCAAAGTGGCCCACTCCCTACCGGTTCGCACAGACTTTGAGACGATGCGTTATGCACAGCTATTCATAGCGGAGATTGTTAAACTTCACGGGGTACCGATTAATATTGTGTCAGATAGGGACAAGATCTTTGTGGCCCATTTTTGGCAGAGTTTTCAGGAGGCCATGGGCATGGAGTTACGTTTGAGTACAGCCTATCACCCACAGACTGACGGGAAGACCGAGAGAGTCAATCAGATGTTGGAAGATATGCTCAGAATGTGTATACTAGACTTTGGGGGAGGCTGGGAGAAATATCTTCCTCTGGTAGAGTTTGCGTATAATAACTCTTACCAATTCACGATCGGCATGGCACCCATCGAGGCATTATACGGGAGACCTTGTCGTTCACCCGCTTGTTAGTTAGAGGTGGGGTACAACAAACTGTTGGGGCCGGAGATTGTTCAGGAGACATCTTCCAAGATAGAGATGATCCGAGGGAGGATTCGGATAGCTCAGGATAGGCAGAAAAGTTACGCTGATGCTTCACGGAGACACGTGGAGTTAGAAGTTGGGGATCAGGTATTGGTCAGGGTGTCCCCCATGAAAGGGGTGATAAGGTTCGGCAAGAAGGGTAAGCTAGCACCGAGGTACGTTGGACCTTTCCCTATTATCGAGAGGGTGGGGCCTATAGCCTACAGGCTGGGATTACCGGAGCATCTTTAGCGGATACACGACGTGTTCCATGTAGCATCGCTGAAGAAATATCGCAGGAGTGAGAGGGCCTTCTGGCACATTCCACTCGAAGAAATTGATTTACAGCCAGACATCTCATATGAGGAGAGTCCGGTGGCTATCCTAGACCGTAGCGAGCGGAAATTACGATCCAAGGTTGTTCCACTAGTTAGAGTACAGTGGGGTCATCACAACATTGACGAGTCTACCTGGGAGGGGGAGGAGGATATGCGGGAGCAATATCCAGAGCTTTTCATCACAGGTATGACCTAATTTCAGGGACGAAATTCCTTTGTAAGGGGGGAAGTATGTAACACCCCGCATTTTTCATGCATTAAATATTTAATTAATTCGGGAATTGAAAATTACTTGTGAGTCGTAATTTAATTGAATTAATTAGGGAAATTTTATTTAAATATTAATCGAGGAGTAAATGGTTAATATTTACGGGAAGTTATTTACTAAGTGAATAGTAATTATTTATTTAAGTCATTTCGAGTATTAATGACAGGGTATGCACTTATCTCAATCGGGAGTCGGTATAGACTAAAGGGGTGAGGGGATAAATATTTTTATAAATTAATTTGGATGCCAATTCTGAGTGTACGGTTGAGTCCGGATGGGCCGAGATAGTCGAAAAAGTGTACCCGGGGGTAGTAAACGGGTCACGGGGTGTTTTTAGACATAGCCGGGCCCATACGGGGGCATTTGGGTCACTTAGGCTTGGCCCATTAGGCAAAAAAGGGGATTTGGTAAAGTAAGGAATTGGGAGGAATAATAAAACGGCTGATAGAGTTTTAGAAAAGGCTAAGGTATTAAGGAACCCTAATAGCAATTAAAGACAGTTTTGGGATCACTAGAGAGCCAACAAGGATCGTCTTCAACCTTGGAAATTCATCTCCGAATCAGACACTACGAAACCTAAGGCAAGTGGATAACTTGCAATAGTATTGAATCTGTTTTGAAATTCATATTCATGTGATGTGTTTGATCAAAATTCGTTTTGGGTGTTCATGGCATAAACATGAGGTTTTGAAAATAATAATCTGATTTACGAATTTGAATGAGGATTCTTGTAGAAATCTGATATTACAAATTGATATATATCTGGTAGGATGATATCTGGATAATTAGAAACAAATTTGGTGAAAGTATTTGGGATGTAAATGGGTAAGGAATTAAAGATGAATATTTCCCCAAATTCAGAAATTGTAGTTAATGGACGAATTAATAACGTTGGAGGGCATTTTGGAGGTCCCTAACAAGGTTCCTAACTTGTATTATGGTTAAGAAAGCTTGAGATTGCTGGTAGAAGGAGTTAGGGTTTTATGAAACTCGTCCATGGCAGAATATGTCTTTGCGAAGAAGACGAAGACCTGCTCGATCGATCGATCGAAGGTCTGGGGTCGATCGATCGAAGGTCGACAAATTTCGACAGTTCGCCCAGTTTTATTTTATATAAAGAAAATTTAATTTAATCTCTTTCCATGAATTAATTTGGTGAGAAATTTATACATGGGTTTTAAATCTAATTAATGGTGAATAAAATTAATTAGAATTTGGAGACGACTTAGTGTGACATCATAATTTAAATTGTCGGGTTTTGGAGAAATTAGGTGATACACTAGGTTAAATTTTTGGGAAGAGTTCGAAAGGATTAAACATAGTTAGAAAACAAGTACGAGGATAATGGTTGAGGAATACCGAGAGATAAACCTTATTTAGGTAAAGGCTAAATAATTTGAGAGTCGGGATTTAGACTCGGGTGAGGTTGATTAGGACTACGAGAGTAAGTCCAATTTTATGGTGGGGGCGACACCAAAGGTGACTTAATTAATTAATGTGTGAATTAATTAATGATTAGAGTTGGACCATAAACTCTTAATAAATTAACTAGGCTTATGTTACGGATTGTGTACATGGTGTAGCCGGGACATTTTATATTTATAGATATGTACGGGGTGTGACAGTATATATATATAGTGTGTGTGCATTAATATCAGTGATTGGATATTATTAGTATATACTCTAGTGCTAAAGGGGGAGGTTGCGCGTAGTGGATGAATCCCCTAGCTTGAGGAGTAGGGCGAGTACAATCCCAGGTCATAGCGTCCGTTATATGGGTGAGGGGCATCTCACTTTCAGGGAAGGAATATGACCGCCTCCAAATTCGTATGTTAAACTAAGTTAGTGAGAGAATCTAACTCGAATAACTAGGTTATGTGAATACACCTAGTGGGATAGCACTTGGAAAAATTTATATTTTGTGAGTATTTTTACTCGGTCGAAAGTTTGTATTAAATGTTATTTCAGTATGTTTGTGAATACTGTAATATGATTAAATATATAATTAGATAAATAATTATATATGGGATAATTAATACATAGTGAAAAATGTATTATGTGCATAACAGGTGTGAATGTTATATGAAATTAAAAGGAGTAATGATTTAATTAAGTTTGACGTTTATAATAACTTAAAATCATGAATTAAGGCATACTCGGTTAGAGTAGGTAAAGTTCAAGGGTTAAAATAAGCATTGGGTCAGGAGCGTAGGACCTAGTAAATTAAATGGAAGCGTTAGTAGTGCACATTAGAGGAGGGGTGAGGAAGTCCTCAAGAGAGTGCGGCACTAACTAAAATTTGAAGAGCATGCATATTTATTTATTACTGCAAGTTAATCATTTGTTAAATGTTTTCAAATGTTTTTGGGTACTAACCCTTGCTATAAAAAAATTTAAAAACCTTTTAGGTGTCCAGCCACAGGGACGCCAGGCTTGACTCTATTGCAGCTATCCTTTGCTGCAGCACATGTGGATGTTGCAGGGTTTTTGATAGATGCCTCCTTCTTTCATCCGTGTAGAGACTCTCTAGTAGTTATCTGAGCTTGTCGCTCACAGTTCATTTATCAGTATTAGACTTGTTGAGATGTTCTTCTGATATTTACTTGTATTGGATAGTTGGACCGATGGTTTATTCGGTTAGGTGTTTTAATTGTGGATGGTTATTTTAATTAACTGTGATTGTGTATTATTTTATGTTCCGCATGAGTTTTATTTAATTAATTGAAAGATAAAAATTGGCACCAGTCTACTTTTCTCACTTAGGTGGTTATTAATTAAAAAGACGACGGTGATGCTAAGAATGGACCAACTGAGAAACCTTTTCTAACTTGATTTAGGACTGATCAACCTGGATTAATTAGGCGGGGTGTCACATCCCCCTTCCTTTCGGTCGTCTCAATAACATTGGGACGCCAAATCAAACCGTCACATAAAACTCGACCGTCTGTTTCGCAATGCCAATAAACCCATAGCCACCCTCCTGCGCAACGTCGGAATCTCCCCACACCATGTGATGTAAGACCATAACGTAGTAAATCAAACCCATCAAACATCTTAATATGTGGGTGTTTCTTCTTATCACTCACCCATTCATTATCGTTTCACATGTTCATTTATCAACGACATTCACAGTTTAACATGTCTTTTAGCACTTTGTGTTATAATCTCAACTTCAATGTTTGATTTGGAATGTGCTTATGAGTTTGTTGAAATGAATTTTCTGGGGATTTGATTTGGGAAATTTTATGAGTATCTTTAAGAAGAATGGAGGCTTTGTTTATTGAAATAAGTTTTTTGATGATGAAGAAAGTGGGGATTTTTAAGTTAAATGGGTATGCCGATGAAGAAGAATGTGGGATTTTGAAATGGATTTTTTTACTTTTTATTTTTTTGCTAGAAAATCTTTTTTTGGTGTTAGAAATAATATTTTTGGTTAAAAAACCCACAAGGTAGGCGTATAGAGGAATGGTCTAAAGAATAAGTCAATTTTAATTTTACAAATTAAATGTATAAAACTTTAAACAGATTAACCCAAATAAAACTTTGCATCAGGTTTAATCCAAGTTATTATGATAAAAATATTTACCAAATTTCCTCTTAACCTAAAACATGCATCAAGGTGATAATAGATAAAATAAATAAATCGAACCGCAATACACCGATGTACGCGAAAAACCCATAACGAAAAAATCTCAAACGACCCAGCCACATAAGTCACTATGATGAGGAATTACACAAGACGGATAGTAGACTTACAAGTTAGACTCAACGCCTTCGCAAGCCTTGAATATCTTCAGTCTTCAACCACTCCTCCACAATGCAGGAATCCACCCACATAAGCTTCCACAGCGTGTGAGTCCACACATGACTCGGTATCCACTAAACAAACTCAACAGCCATTTACCTATGTGGAACACAATGTCCATTGCTTATTCACTGGAACACCACACCACAGAGTCCACTGTGTCTAAACATCAAACCGGATATGAAATCCTCCACACGAAACTTCTCTTTATTAAGATAATGAGAGAAACAGACTATGGTGCCCACAAAACAAGATCTCAAAGTATATAGAAAGATTAAACTTGGATGCTAAACACATTAGTTGAAACTAGGGTTTGGGGACTTTGGGTTAGGTATAGAAAAACATTTTTAGTCCATAATATATCTAAAAATAAATGCTTAAAACCCTTCATATAGAAAAATACGTTTTTCAATGCAATATATTTTTTGAGAAAGTTCCTTCGAACAAAAATAAGACTTCATTGGAACAAAACTGCAAACTCGTTCGAACGAACAACTAATCAGCTTTGAATGAGATTCAAACGATATTACCTCTGTAAACAGAAAAACTTCGTTTGATGTTCATTTGAAGTTTTTTTCAACGAACTTCCATTATCATTTGAACGAAACTCATAATGTCGTTTGAACGACTTTAAAACAAAAAATGTTTTTTCTTTAAAAACCTTTTAAAAACAGCTCTAAATAATTTTATAAAAACAAAACACCTAAAAATAAAATTTCAAGGATCAAAATTCATATGCATTTAAACCTGAGGGATCCTCGAAAACATGAAGACGAAATGTGGCTCGAAATATGGCGTGATATGTAATCTCTAAATATTTTCCACTACTTCTACAATAAAACATGTTATAGGCTTGAAAGGTCAACACCGCAAAGCTTAACCTCTGACTCAAAATGTTTTATAAGAAATTAAGCCAATACATACAAATTGACTCAATTGAAAATTTGTCCTTACAAATCTCTTCCTTTGGCTATTAAGGGATAAAAACACAAATAAAACACCAATGGGTCATTAAGCTCTTCTAAAAGTTTCAATCCCCAACCCTAAAAGAAAAAGGTACAAATACTCGACAAACACGTACTCTGATTAGTTTTGCACGCTTCTAAACCTCGTCATATATGGTAAACCTTCACAATTAAACACACATTCAAATACAAAGACAATCTACAACATAATAAGTCGGCGCATGAAAAAAAATTCTCCAATCTAGATAAGACGTCTCTCCCTAAGATAAAGATATCCTAAAACTAAAGTGAAAGATATCATTTCTCCCCCTTTTTTTTCAAGAATAGACAAAGTAATAATGCATAGTAAGTATTTCTCCCCCATAAACCACTTCACCGCTAAATGTGAAAACTGATGATACCTAGTGAAATTTAAGAAAGAAAGAATAATATCATGCAATGGTGTGAAGTGAAACAAAACACAACTTGGAAACACAAGCACAAATAATCCACGCAATGATCAATTAATACCAATATTGATGCAAATATAATACCAACTTGAATACATAAAAAAGCATAAATATGAATGAAAACAAGCAACAAGAGATACCAATATGATCATCTAGTATGCCAAGTTGATTCAAAGACAACACACAATGCAAGCATGGATTAAACTCAAACGCAAAGAATCAAAACAAAGAGATGTCGTATATATAAATATGAAAAATATACCAATGACACACAGGCACATATATAGATATAAACAACCATAAAACTAACACAAAACATTAAACTTAACACACTAGCATAGTATCGATGTGTTTAAACATGTCGAATAGAATGAATGGGAGTGAACAAGAAACAAAATAAATATGATCCAATAACTCAAAAATATTCAAGGAATTCTATTTGACCACAAAACTTTATCAAACTAAGATTGAGCCTCAAGTGACAGATAAAGTGAATTCAATGAACAAACGAGCACAATGTACACTGTAAGAGGGTACTTTAGATTATAGATGGAGGCGTAACCCCTTTGAAGTATGGTGCTGATAAGTTCATTAGACAAAACCTTGGATTATTTGTAGAACATGCCAACACAAACCTAATGAAGATACGACTCAGTTTGATCTCACAAATCTCTCGTGTATAACTCAGGAAAGTAGTAACTAAACTTAGGAGTAACTTAGCTAGAAGGAGAGAGACGTAAGAACCCTAGATACACCTTGGTAGGCAGGCAAACACACTAAACACTCTCAATAATCTATGTCATGTATTAAAAGCTTCGTAATAAATGACAATGGAGGGTGAATAAAACCTCTGGTTTTTAATAACTCCCTCTCTGATGTATATTCTCTTTAGCAATAACTTCTTAAACTCTCAAAAGCTCATCTCCTCAGGGGTGGTTGGGGTCCTTAAATATCCCCCCACACCATCCCCTAGGCAACTCAATCATTAAATACTATGAAAGACATCCCTCATACTTTATGTCACGACATTAGATGCCTGATGCACCAGTTGTCTCCACGTCATAAACATTAAATGTCAAGACATGCCTTTTCCCTAATCATTGTGTGTCAGGGGGCTGTTGTGGCAGAGGTGGCTCACCAACTACGTGATAACCCCAAATACCTTCGTGGTTTACTCAAGTGCAGGTCTGACATTATTTAGCTGGCTAGTGACATCACCTACAGTAGATGTGACATTAAGTAGAGGGTTATTAGGTTCACAACTCAACGCCCGATGGAACTCCAAGATGCTCCGCTCGAGGTTCCACGATCAGGGTTCTTCGATCTTTTATCAGGTGTATCTAAGATGGTTGGGACAAGCCCAAACGGTGCCTCACTTCTGAATCCTCCCAACCAAGTCCCTCTAAAGTTCTCGCGGTGAGGTCATTCGATAGAGCATGAAATCTCTCCCAGGCCCTACCAAGCCTGGTCTCTCGCGAGTACCGTTTGACCTCACACTAAAACTCATTATTATTCTAGTTACATAATTACAACCGTTATAGCTTACCATCAATATAAACAAAGATACAATATGACTAGTACAACAAGTTAAAATACAAGTTGCTACAGCTAAGCTGCCACGCTTGAGTTGCCACGCTGAGCTACCTCGCTTGAGTTGCTATGCTTGAGCTGCCTCGGCTTTTCAATCTCAAAAACTATTGCTTAATGGAGAATTATCCTTAATCTCAAGATTACCTTCAATCCCCCTCTACATTTTCCCCTTCGTGGAGATATTTGTTATTCGTACAAGAAATTTCTGCACGAAAACTTCTCAATCCGATGAACCTTATCTGTGTGTAAAAATTTTGGCCTCCTTTCCTTCGTTAGAACCACAGCGTTATTATCTCCAAGAAAAATTAAAATTCTCCCCGATGTACCTGAGCCGAAGCGCCATGACTTATTGGGGTTTTGACGAAGGGACATCGCCACTTTTTATACTGAGCTCCAACCGTTCTAGCTTTTTTATTATTTGAAATTCTCCCGAAAAGTTTGGTAACCTTCTCAAATACTCGTTTTGATTCTGGGTAAGTGAAATTCTCCCTTGTAATACTTCGTTATGTTCAAAAAAGCATAAATTCTCCTCGATGCAGCCAATTCACCATTTAAATAATGTTTGTAGTTGTGGCGAGGGGACATCGTAGCTTTTTTGAACCGTTGGGACATCTTTTCCGTTGGGAGTTATTGGATATATCTGACAAAAATTATGGCGCCAAAGTTCAAACTTACTGAAGAAAGTAACCCTTTTCTATTCCCCATGCGTTACTTCATAAATGACGTGGCGCTGTCTTTTCAGCCGTCCAAACACTTCGTAACAACAAAAACACTTGTTAAGGTTTTTCATAAACTCCACCTATATCGGTGACTTAACAACGAAAACACTTGTTAATTTTTTTTTCAGAAACTCCACCTATATCGGTGACTTATCTTGTTAAGGTTTTTTTCATAAACTCCACCTATATCGGCGACTTAACAACGAAAACACTTGTTAAGGATTTTTTCATAAACTCCACCTATATCGGTGACTTAACGACAAAAACACTTGTTAAGATTTTCATAAATTCCACCTATATCGGTGACTTAACAACGAAAACACTTGTTAAGATTTTCATAAACTCCACCGATATCGGTGACTTAACAACGAAAACACTTGTTAATATTTTCATAAACTCCACCTATATCGGTGACTTGACAACGAAAAATACTTGTTAAGATTTTTCATAAACTCCACCTATATCGGTGACTTAACAACGAAACACTTGTTAAGGTTTTTTTTCCATAAACTCCACATATATCGGTGACTTAACAATAAAAACATTTGTTTAGGTTTTTTTCATAAACTCCACCCATATCGGTGACTTAACAACGAAAGCATTTGTTAAGATTTTCATAAACTCCACCTATATCGGTGACTTAACAACCAAAACACTTGTTAAGGTTTTCATAAACTCCACCTATATCGGTGACTTAACAATGACCTATATCGGTGACTTAACAACGAAAACACTTGTTAAGATTTTCATAAACTCCACCTACAGCGGTGACTTAACAAGGAAAATACTTGTTAAGATTTTTCATAAACTCATTATTTCCTCTAATTGTCCTTCTTCGACGCCTTGCCACCATCTACTCCCTCGGACCTCCCACAGGTTGTATCGGCTGCCTAAACATCATGGGCACCACCACCGTATTTGGTCGCACCACCAAGGAGATATTTCTTACTTCTTTTAAGAACGCCAAAAAAGTCCCCTCGCGCGTTTCATTAATGAGATGGCAGATGTACTCAGGAAGAAGACCCTCCGTATAGATCTGTAATAACTTGGATTCTTTGGCCTCCTCCCTCACATCGAGGGATCTTTCCCTGAACCTTCAAACATATGCAACCACCTCTTCCCCGGGTCGTTGTTCCTTCCTCCCCAGTTGGGTCAAAGTAAACTCACCTTCTGCCAAAAAGAACTTCTGAACGAACAAAACATGTATCTCTTTCCACGTAGAAACGCTTTTGCAAGCCAAATGATAATACCAGGTATATGCTTTATCGGTTAAGGATTTAGAAAACTCCCTCAACCTGAGCTTCTTATTATTACAATGCGCCCCCAAATGTTCAACAAAGCGCTTAATGTGCTCTTTCGGATTTATACCTTTCCCTGTGTATTTTTTAAAAATAAGAGGAATATAGTCCTTTGGATAGGGCTCATCATTGTATTCCTGGGGACAAGGTGTTCAAAAGTCATCATAAACTGAAGCTACCTAGCTAGTAGATTGCGAGGAAGCTTGCATGAACTTCAGCATTTCCTTCTGCATTTCCTTCCTCATTTCCTCCATGGGTGATGCTACTAGGGCACCAACCAATGAAACTGTGGGCTGAGTGCCCGTTGCAGCTGGAACATTCATCACAGTTGGGGCCGTTGATACTCCTGAGGTTCCCACAGCTCGATTCACAACAGAGGGTATACTCGCTGGGACTGTTCCCGTTACACCAACACTCGGTGGGGCCATTGGGGCTACCCCTGGTGTTACGAAGGAATTGACTTCGAATCCTCCTAACACCATTGAAGCTACCGGAGTTTGAAAAAACTCATAAGACTTACTCATGAGGAGTGCCACCTGAGTGGGTCCCAACCCTGCACTCGTGGAGGCTTGTGCCACCCCTAGATCGCTTATCGTCGCCTGAACTGGAGGTACCTCTATTCGAGGAACCCCATCCCTTAGAGCCTCCAGTTCTCTCGCGGATTGTTCTTCATTATGTTGGATGTCATCAAAGTTGAGCCTTCGATTAGCATTATCTTGCGCCATACTCCTTACTTAGAAGAATGCCTCCCCGGCAGAGTCGCCAAATGTAAGAGGGTACTTTAGATTATAGATAGAGACGTAACCCCTTTGAAGTATGGTGATGATAAGCTAATTAGCCAAAATCTTAGATTAGTGGTAGAACAACAAACACAAACCTAATGAAGATAAGGCTCAGTTTGATCTCACAAATCTCTCGTGTATAACTCAGGAAAGTAGTAAAGAAACTTAGGAGTAACTTAGCTAGAAGGAGAGAGACGTAAGCATCATATATACACCTTGGTAGGCAGGCAAACACACTAAACACTCTCAAGAATCTCTGTCATGTATTAAAATCTTCATAATAAATGACAATGGCGGGTGAATAAACCTCTGGTTTGTAAAAACTCCCTCTCTGATGTGTTTTATCTTTAGGAATAACTTCTTAAACTCTCAAAAACTCATCTCCTCAGGGGTGGTTGGGGTCCTTAAATAGCCCCCCACACCATCCCTGAGGCAACTCAGTCATTAAAGACTATGAAAGACATCCCTAATACTTTATGTCACAACATTAAATACTTGATGCACCAGTTGTCTCCACGTCATAAACATTAAATGCCAAGACATGCCTTTTGCCTAATCACTGTGTGTCAAGGGGCTATTGTCGAGAGGTGGCTCACCAACTGCCTAACAGCCCAAATACCACGGTGGTTTACTCAAGTGTAGGTCTGACATTATTTAGATGGCTAGTGACATCACCTACAGTAGATGTGATATTAAGTAGAGGGCTGTTAGGTTCACAACTCAACGCCCGATGGAACTCCAAGCTGCTCTTCCCGAGGTTCCACGGTCAGGGTTCTTCGGTGTTTTACCAAGTGTATCTAAGATGGTTGGGACAAAACCCAACGGTGCCTCACTTCTCAATCCTCCAAACCAAGTTCCTCTAAAGTTCTCACGGTGAGTTCATTCGATAAAGCATGAAAGCTCTCCCAGACCCAGCCAAGCCTGGTCTCTCGCGAGTACCGTTTGACCTCACACTAAAACTCATTATTATTCTCGTTACATCATTACAACGGTTATAGATTACAGTCAATATAAACAAAGATACAATATGACTAGTACAACAAGATAAAATACAAGTTTCTACACCTGAGCTGCCACGCTGAGCTGCCTCGCTTGAGTTGCCATGTTTGAGTTGCCTCGGCTTCTCAATCTCAAACACTGTTGCTTATTGAGGAATTATCCCTAATCTCAGTATTACCTTCAAGCCCCCTCTACGTACACAATCCTAGAATTTTTATGATTTTACAAATCAATAAAATCATGATATGAAAGTCATAACTATGATTCATTGTGCAAACCCATTGATATTAACTATAACACCCTCAAAAGCTAAAAAATATCATTTATTTTTTCACTCAATTCTTTTGAAGATATTATTTTTGAAAATCAATCAAACAAACTAGTTGGCCTTTAATCTTTTCTTTTTACCTCTCATTTTTTAGTCTCTTGCCAACCGTGGCCTTTTCTCAAAGGAGATTTGCTCCTTTCGTAGCCATTTTTCGTGCACCCTCATATATTCAATAAAAACAATAAACACACGGGCAACGGTTCTTACATGAACAAATCCCCTATAGTGACAAGATATGTAGATGACAAGATTGATAGGAGAACATCTCACTTAGCTCAAATATAATATGTGAAATTAGAATTCAAAAGAGCTCGTGCATGTGTGTATGGAGGCATATACAAATTGAATCCATTAAACAAATCAAAGTCAAATAACTACATCTAAGCATGATTAAGAACAATCTAAGAACTACAAATCATAATTAAATGTCCTAGCCACATGAAAATATGGAATGAAGTGGATTCAAACACACCAATATGCCACGAGGTCGTACCTTGGTGCGATAGAAAGTGGCCTCGCCCAAGCTACGGTTATTCTTAGGTATAATACATGAGATCAACCTCTCCATATATGGGAATTAGGCCAAGTGACATTCGCCTCTCCCAAATTCTACAGTTAGGCGGGCGCCATGTGCATTGGGTACGACCTTTTTTAAACATTTTTGAAAATGATATTAATTTTTTAAAAAACAAATCAAAAGACAAATAAAATCTTTTTGTACTTTTCAATAAGACCCAATAAATGAAAAATCATAATACAAAAGACTCAAATCACATACAACTAGAAAATACATATATCATGAAGTACAAAAGTTATTGTACGACAAATATGCAAGCAATCACCCATAAGATGTAGCATGTGAAGAGTCATGTGCAAGCATGCGAGAATCAACTAGTCTAATATTTAGCTCCTCCAAAACCGATTTCTTAACCCAAATAGTTGAATACTTAACGCATCGAATTTTGAAAACCATGGGGACACTAGACCTTAACTTCTTCTTCTAAGATCATAGCAAAAACTCCTAAGGTGACCTTTCCTACTGCGGTGTGTGCACGTATACAAGCGATGAGGAATGAGACCTTTAGATTGACCTTTTTTAACACTCTGGGATATGGTTGACCCTCTAAAGCAAACGATGGCCTTGGCTCTAGCAATGGAAGTATTAGAATCATGAAAGCCAGTACCATCACTACCAACACTAATTGAGTTTCTTTTAACTTCAAAACCCTTAACTCAAGCAAAAAATTTGACTCCTCAAATGATACGGACTCCTTCTTTAACCTTTTAATAATTCTTAGAAGGTTATCTCGATCCCCCTTAATGCATGCGAACTTGTCCCTAGGATTATTTTCACGTGCCCACAACTCATTAATTAATTTAACATTATCCTCAAAGACATGTTCATTAACCCTAGAAATTTTAGAGCCCTCTAATATTTTCTTTAAATCGGACTCTATCCTTAATCTCTTCCTTGGACACTTTTAAAATTCTAATATCATGATTCATGTCCATGAGCTTCTCATGTAGGACATATCTTTGAGTTTGAACAGTTTTCACATATTCAATTTCAAATTTAAAATAAAAATTTTCTTTTTCAAGAATTTTAATACTTTTTGCAAACTTCAAATTTATAAGAGCTAAATTTTCAGCACGGTTATGAAGCTTATTAAATTCATCTCAAAATCAAAGTTATCATCATCACTAAATGCATCGGACAACTTATCACAATGATGACATATTGAGAGAAAACAAACAAAAACAAACAAGAGAGAGAGAGAGAGAGAGAGAGAGAGAGAGAGAGAGAGAGAGACATGCCCCCTCTAAACAGCACGAAACAAGGATCTACACGATAACTTAGTGTTACTTCTTTGATGCCAATTTGAAAACCCTAAAAGGTAGGGGTATGGAGGAATGGCCTAAACAACAAGTCAATTTTTAATTTTTCTAATTAAATATATAAAACTTTAAACACATTAACCCAAGTAAAACTCTGTACCAATTTTAATCCAAGTTGTTATGATTAAATGATTTACCAAATTTTATCTTAACCTAAAACATGAATCTAGGTGATATCAAATAAAATAAATAAATCAAACCAATCCACGTTGATGTACGAGGAAAATCCACAACGAAAAATGCTCGGATGGTCCAGCCACACAAATCACTATGATATGGAATTACACAAGGGAGGCAGTAAACTTACGACACAGACTCGATGCCCTCGTAAGCCTTGACATTCTTCAGTCTTCAACCTCTCCTCCACAGTGCAACACAGGAATCCACCCATACAAGCTGCCATAACGTGTGAGTCCATACACGCCACGGTATCCACCAAACAAGCTCAACAACCGTCTATGGATATGGAACATGTAATCCATCGCTTCTTCACCGTAATATGGAATACATCGTGTGTAAACAGCAAATCGAATACGAAATCCTCCACATAAACTTTTATCTATCAAGATGATGAGAGAAACAAACTATGGTTCCCACAAAATAAGATCTCAAAGCATATAGAAAGATGAAACTTGAATCTTAAAGACTTCGGGTGAAACTAGGGTTTATGAGCTTTTGAATCGGTATACGAAAACATTTTTCGCCATAAGTCTCCTTGAAAGTAAATGCCTGAACTCCTCTATATAGAAAATATATTTTTCGAGGTGGCACATTTTTCGAAATAGTTCGTTTGAATGAAACTGCAAACTCGTTCAAACCAAATTAAAACTCGTTCAAACGAACATCTAATCTAATTTCTAAACAGCTTCAAACGATATTACTTATGTAAACAGCAAAAGCTCATTTAGTGTTCGTTTGAACAAACTGTCATTCTCGTTTGAACGGAACCCATAATGTCGTTCGAACGACTTTAAAACAAAAATATATATTTTTCTTTAAAAACCTTTAAAAATAGCTCCAAATAATTTTATAAAATAAATGACCAAAAAATAAACTTCCAAGCATCAAAATTCATATGCGTTCATACCTGAGAGATTCTTAAAATTACGAAAATGAAACGTGGCAAGAAACACGGTACAATATCCAATCTCCAAAATTTTGCCGCTTCGTCTTAAGTCAAATATATCATAGGCTTGAAAGGTCAACAACACAAAGCCTAACCTCCGACTCAAAATATTTTGTCCGAAAATAAGCCAATATATACAAATTGACCCAATTGAAAATTTGCCCTTAAAAAATAGTTTTTTTTTTACTAAAAATCAAATATTTTTAACTTAAATTAGTTTTTCAGTTTTTAGTTTTTGATTTTTTGCTCAAAATTTTTTGTTCTTGGAAATCATTTTTTTATGGAAATATTTTATGTGCGAGAAACTGTATTTTTTTCTTAATATCAAAATTTTGTAACTAAAATCATTTTTTTTTTTTTTTTTGCTAGAAATTATTTTTTGTTGTTGTTACTGAAAATCATTTTTTAGTTGGAAAATAATTATTTATTGACAATCATTTTATTTGGTGAAAAATATTTTTTCTGAAAATTATATTTTTCAACTGAAATTATTTTTTTTAAATCATTTTTTGGTGGAAAACAAGGTCTTTTTCCAGCTATAAATCATTTTTTTTAATTATTTTTCTGCTAGAAATCATTTTTTTATATGTATACATATTTTTTTCTTAGTATTATCTATTATTTTAAATTATTATTCTGTAATTTTTATAATTTTTAAATAAAGTTTCTAATTTCCAAATGTTTTGTATTTTTTTGTCATTTTTAGATTTTTTTTTTTAAGTTTTTATCTGTATTTTTAAAAAAAATATTATTTTTTAGTACTTTATGTAATATAAAAATAAGAAATGCCCCTTAATTTTGAAATTGACAAAAATACTCTCATGTGCATAGCACATGGTCACTTTTTCGTTAAAATATATGTAACACCGTTTGGGTTGGGTTAGGATGTGTTGTGAAGTGTTTTAGTAACTTCAGGAGGTTAGCTCTTGAAAATAAAAATTCTGAAGACAATGAAAATTAGAATAAAGTTCTGGAGACAAATGTGTAATTAACCCTTTGGGTTTTGCTTATTGTCATTTTTGTATGTTTAAAATATTCAAACACTAATTTGGAGTCCTTATATTATTCCACGTGATTATTAATTATTTGACACTCAAAATTTACATATTTAGACCCATCATCCTCAATATGAAATTTATGGATTGTTATGCCAACGTACCATCTCGAAAAGTTCCACATGCTACATATAGGGTTTGATCAAGTTACGTAATCCTGTAGACTACGGGGGATTAGTCAAGTTTTTAGATCCTCTAAAAAATCTGGGTCGCGCTTAGCTTGTTTCTTTTGCCTTGCTTGCTCTTCTAAATAAAATTAAATGTAATTTGGATTTCATCTATTAATTTTTCTTCTATGAAAGCATGAGATAGGAAGTGTAGTTTAAATTCTGACTTATATCTAGAAGAAATTATGCAACTTTCTACATTTCCCTAGTGCTCTTTTCCCTTTTTTTTTTTTTTACTTCTTTCAAATGGAAATTAAGGCATTGGGCCTGGCTTGAGACCCAAATAGAAAATTATATATTTTTTAATAATTTTTTTTACAAAAGGAAGGTAAAAGCCAAATGAGTCATCTTATACTATCTTAAGAAAAATTATAAGATATGCAAAAAAATAGAATAACAGTACGCATAATAGAAAGAAAAAAATAGGGAGTTTCTAAGGGCACCACATAATTTGCTTCAAAATACCACAAGTTAAAAAAAGGATTTTTTGTTAAGGGCCACCATAAGTATATTAATATTTTTTTAACCCACCTACAACAAAAAAACCACTACACTCCAAATTCTCCATTCCTCTCTCTATCCACTACACTCCAAACTCTCCCTTTCTCATCTTCACTTCAACCAACAAATTTGTCTCCATTAATCAAACCAACCATCTTCAACAACATTAAAGTGTTGTTCCATTAGTCCCCTGCACTCCACTATTAAAGTTTTATCCCACACATTAACAACATCATTATTAAATACCTATGGTTTGTTCTTTAAATATTCAAATACTAATGGATATTCCACCATTAGACAATGGCAACACCTCAAAAGCAAATGACTACTCTACAAATCCCATTTTTTAGGTAAACTTTGGGTCCCATTACATATATATTTGTTTTTTTCATAAGGATTGAAAATCTAAGAAAAAATAAAAAAAACGTACAGTTGGTTCGGGATCGGGCCCCCAATTTCAAGGAAGAAATTCGGGGTAAACCTCCTAAACCAACTCTATATTTTTTTGTTCGAAGTATCTCCATTTGTTACAATCATGCCAAACCAAATATACATATTCGTTATATATATCCTGAACAATCAACCACAATTCTTCAGGTTCACCTCGTAACAGATGAGTTAATTCGTTATGTTCACCCCAAACAGTCTAAAACAATTCGTCATGTTCCCCCCGAAATAATGAAATCAGTTCGTTATATTCATGCCGAATAGAATTAAATCCTAGAAAATGTTGCAAGCTTGTTATCAAATATAATTACGTTGCGATTAAAATTCCATTTATTCCCACCTAATAATAATTTTACCTATGCATGATGCCTTCATGGATTTTAATTCCTTGATGAGCCTTTAGCGAACATCGATATACCCCAAAACGGGGACGGTGGTGCAGTGTTAGTAGATGTCAGTGCGACGTTCTTTATGGAACATGTATTACAATGTCTATTATTGATGTAATATATTTATATATTTTAATTATACTGTTTCGATTCATTATATTCTTAATTCTCAGGTATTTTCCACTCGAAAAGAGTTAGTTGCTTGGACACAAGAGCAAGCCCAATCCGTTAGAATAGTAATAGTCATCACCAAATCCGACGCACCTTCTTCAACGCATAAGGGGAGTCTACACATGGGTTATGAGAGATGTGGTGAGTATTGTGATCATCATGGGAAGAAAGATAGAAACGTAGGGAGTAGTCAAGAGGAAAAAAGTCGAAGGAGGGACACGACCACCCAAAAGTGCAACAGACCATTTTTGTTGAAGGGAATTCCGCTTGACAACGGATAGTGGATGTTGTGAGTCTTTAGGGGCGTTCATAATCACCAATTTCTAAAAACGTTAGTTGGACATGCATACACCGATCGACCTACTTTGGTGGAGAAAAATATTATTGAAGAGATGTCCTTGAGTGGGGTAAAGTTCGCCGCCATTCTAACAATGATTACAAGTCTTAATATTAATAATGTTTTGACCATGAAAATAATTTACAATGAATAGGGAAAGTTGAGGATTTTTTAACGAGAGGGTAGAATGGCGATGCAACAGTTAATGAAGTTATTTGGGGATAAACATTACGTATATTGGTATAAAACGGGTGAGTCTACCACGGAGGTGGAAGACATTTTTTGGGCTCGTCCAAACTCAATCCAACTAGCCAAGTGTTTTTCATCCCTTGTCAATATTGATTGCGCATACAAGACCAATTGCTACAAGATGCCTTTATTCGAGATGGTTGGGATGACGTCGTGCGGAAGGAATTTTAATATTCCCTTAGCTTTTTTAACAACAAAAAAGGTGGATAACTATTGGTAGGCATTGGGACATTTGAAATTCCTATTCGATCCATTTGCATGTCCCACAGTTTTCATCACAGATCGAGAGTACGCGTGCATAATCGCATTGTGGGTTGTGTCCCCCGAGGTGAGATCTATGGTTTGCACCTTCCACATTCATCGCAATGTGGAGCTCTATGCTAGGAAAGAGATCCACGATGAGGATACATTGAAGAAGTTCGTGAGGGATTGGATGCATTTGGTTGAATCCCCCATCGAGAATGATTTTACTGAAGAGTGGGCACTTTTTCATTATAAATGGGTTGCCTACCCGAACAGGCTTCACTACATAGATTTCACATGGTACAATCTAAGGTATAGCTTCATTCATGAGTGGAAAAATATGGTTAGGTATTGAGTCAATCGAACTACTAACTGTTATGAAGGAGCACATGCTAAGTTGAAGAGTCACTTGGAGAGTTCTCAACTTCCTTTTTACAGGGTTTTTATCGGCATGCACAACTACATTGAGTTTCAAGTGATCGAGATTAAGAGGGAGTTTGAGGATTCTTTGTAAAAATTAAAGCACTCCCATAATATTCCTATCTTATGTGAGCTCATAGGCCGAGTTTCTCATTATGCCATTGACCTAATTCTTGAGGAGCTGAAGACTTGTGATACCGTTGGCATGGACGTTAAATCGTGCCTACACTTGCCATGCAATATCTATGATCAACTGTGCGCTCATGAATTGGTCATCTACCGGATGGAGGGTAGGGCAATACTATGGGGCGATGTCGATGTAAATTGGCACAAATTAACAATCGTGCCCGAATTAACGAAGTACCATATGGTTAACTATGAGTCAAAAATGATACTTTTCAAACAAAGGTGGTAATGGTAAACTATCAATGAGCAAAGGTCCATGTTGAAAAAATGCAAGGACATCGGTTGTCCCACAGCCGCTAGGTTATTTGAGCCATCTATGCTTAAGCATTGCAAGGGTCACCTGAGGAGGTCAAAAACCAACTGCTAAAGAGAAAAAGCATGAGAAGTCAACTAAAAGGGATCCCTCGAGCTTTTAACTTGCTGGGCAATCAATAGAAAAGGAACACCCCGTAGTCCAAAGGCCTAAGAAGAAAATTGATTTCACATAGTTCACTCGCCCGGACCCATGGTGCCCGAACTACTCCCCCATGTATAAACAGTATATCAATGAGATACCAGTCTTTATAAATATTTTGTAAAAGATATCATCGAGGTTGATGCTGATGAAAATTATGGGTTTAGACGCATTTTTAAATGCCTCGGATTTGGCCCCGATGGATAGAGACGGGTGAGATTAGACTTGATTTAAAAAATTACAAAAAATAATGAATTATATGCACACCGTTTTGGTGATTGGTTTTCGAACACTATTCTACATATGTTGAAAGATTATTCAAGACCATATATGACGAAGTCTTGGATGAACATGCTCGAATGCGGATATCTTTTGGCAAAAACTTACAAGTCCATGTGCATCCTCATTTCGAAGAGACGGTGTCTCACATTTCTACCAATGAGACATGAATGAACTATGCATCCAATGTTAATAGAGATTACTCATGTTTGAGGGAATCACTTTGTAGCTTTGAAGTTGAAGTACGGTTGTCCAATTCCACCAGTAGCAAGTCACTAGCATAGTTGTTCATTGCTTGAAGCAAAACCTTGGATTGATAAATACGCACAACAAGCAGCGAAGTGTAATACCCCGTAATTTTATTGATTTTTATTTAATGGATTAATTGAATTAAACGAGAATTAACTTGGAAATTAATTCGGAGGTAAATACTAGCGAGATGTGAGTTGGTATTTGATTATGATGTTAAAATAAAATATTACTGAGAATGTATGGTAATATATGAGTATTGAAAATATTAAAATTGCCGCGAGGCAGAAATACGACAATTTGGGAAATTTAGTTAAGACGCGCGTGTCAGTCGCGTCAGGAATGAATTTATTTATATTAAAAAAGTAAATTATATTTTTATTAACCGAATGGTCATTTTGAGTGCGCCAACGTGTCCGGAAGGGTCGAAATAGTCAGAAAACACTAGCTGGGAGTTTAGTTTGGGTCCCAGGACACTTTTAGGCCACACTGGCAACCCAGAAGTATTTTGGTAATTTTAAAAAATTGAGGAATTAAAACCCACGAATTTTAGAGTTAAATTAGATATTTTTAGAGAGGCCACTAAGGCCATTATCAGCCAAAAGCAAGGGAGTGGGCTACGGGGGTTTTTGAGAGAAGTCAGAGAGAGGTTAAAAGAGGTTCCAAACCAAACCATCTCCCATCACCATCATTTTGGAAGGAATTGTGACCACAAAGAGGAGAGAATCAGCCTATAATCACCGACAACAAATCTGAAGAACAAACCTAAGGCAAGTGATTTGATGTTATTAGTTTCAATGAATATTTCCTCCATGTTTAGTGTAGAAACCTTATATGCTTTGAAAGTTTTGATGAAAACCCAATGTATTTGTCTTGGAACTCATAATTTTGGATAGGGATTGCATGTCAGAATGATTATGGATGAAATTGGTACCCAAAAACTTAACTTTGATGATTTAAAAATGGATTAATTATGAGTATTTAGGTGTAATAAAATTATGTGTTCATGTTCATAGGGTTTGGGGCAAGATTTGGGAATTTATGGTGATTACATGTTGATTAATAAGATTTGACCCCAAAAATATGTGAAGAAATGACTTAGGGTGACCTATAGTAGTTTAACAACACAAAAACATAATTATTATGAACTTAGGATGGATTTGGAGAAAGAAATTTGAGGAAAAACGAAGTCGGGAAAATTCTGGGTGTTTTCTGCAATCTCGTTAGAAGACCAACCCAGGTCGTTCGAACGACCTCGTTCGAACAAGCTTCTAACGAGATTCCAGTGTCCATTCTAACGAGTTCATAGTTCATTTGAAGTCATTCGTTCGAACGACCTCGTTTGAACGAGATTTCAGTGACTTCTAACGAGTTCACAGAATAGTCTTTTTAGGGCCGATTTTAGTTTCGAACTTCCCGTAAACTTATTTAATTGAGTGTGATTATTCCTTTGTTGATTAGTGGGTATAGTTGTGAGATTGGAGTACATTGAGGATTAAATCTTAGAATTATATAATAAATCGGGTGACTTTTATGGGTTAGGATATAAGTACTTGAATTTGCGATATGAGAAGAGTTGATAGCCTATGATGTATATTATTCAGGGACTTGTAAGTGTGCAACATTGAATGACGGTATACGAATGTAAATATACCTCTATTAATATTATAAAATATCTAAGATGTGTGAATGCTTAGTATATGTGGTTATATGTGTATAACATACCTACCATACTTGCTATCATGGAAGGTCAGCATTCGATTAGGGCCATCTAATCTTTGTGAGCCTACGGGGGGATTTAGATTGGTACCTCGAGGACATAGGTCAGAGAATGACTTATTGGGGATTTAATAAGTCTGCTGACCATGGGAGCGTAGGTATGTGCGTGACCCATGGGATGTGAACTATGTTCGCCTCCATTATGTGTGATTGTTGCTTATCGAAACGGTTCCTGAGAGATTCAGAATACGTGGTCCTTATGTACGTGATGTACCAGAATTTGATAGCAGAGTATGTGTGCACCGCAGCTTAGTCTAGGGGTGTCATTATTGTATATTTATGATGAGATTGATATACTGAAATATTGAAATATAAGTATAAGTGTGAATAAATGTAACATCTTTGTAGAGTTAAAAATGGGAAAACTCTTAGTGATTTTTGTAACTAATTCTGAGGAATAAAGGTAAAACTCTCAGTTTATATTAAGATGTCAGGAATTAAACCATAAATAGTATAGTAAAAAAATCATATTATGAATTAGACTAGTTAGATAGTGGAATAACTAGAATGGGTACGGGTATATAGGAGTGCACAATTAGTTGAGAGGTGAGAAACTCATGTGAGTGCACGCGCTATCATGTATTTTATATTCACTATTTAATGATATTAAACACTTGCTGTATTTTAAACTGTTTTCACAATCGGGCTCTGACCCGTTTGCTTTCAAATCCATTTTTCTTGTAAAAACTTTTAGGTTCCCAGCCACAAGGACACCAAGCTTAGGAATTCCATTCCGGTGACGTGCTGTAGCTGTTATGGAAGTTACAGGACCTCGATTAGAGATGCCTCCACTTTCTACCTTGATTCCATTTCAGATTTAATTATCTGTAGGGCATGTCGCCCCTTTTCTCTTAGAGACAGTTTATTTATTCAGTTTTAGTTGTAATTAATTAGTGATTCAGACATTGTAATCAATTTTATTCAGTATTTCGAATTATGTCCGAGGAGTGTTCCTCCAGATTCATTTATTCCTTTATTATTGTAATGTGACTGTAATGTGGTTGTGGTATCATTATTTCATAAGTTAATACTTGTTGCATGTTAATCTAATTTAAATAAAATTGACAACTCACTTTTTAAATATTAGGTGGCTAGTAATTGTTAAAAAAAAATTCGACAGTGATGCTATGAACTGAACCAACTTGACATTTTGTATTAATTTGAATAAAGGAGTAGCTACCCGGTATTTAATTAGTCAGGGTGTCACACGAAGTTCTAAAAAATACACCCAAATGATGTAGTAACCAACGATCAACCTATAAAGATCAACTAGTTTGGGGTTTTATCTCAGTATGAAGTACGAAATCATGTATAGTAGTATGATGCGAAACGAACTTCCATGATATGAAAGTTAAATGATGTTGCATCAAATTAAATGAAGTTGTGTGATATTCAATTGTAATTGGTTAATATTGAAATCAAATTAAATGAATTTGTATTAAATTAATGTGACACCCTGCCTAATTAAATATCGGGTGATCAGTCCTTTATTAAATTCAATCAAGTATCCAGTTGGTTCAGTCTTAGCATCACTGTCAAAAATATTTATTTTTATTAATCACCTAATAATTAATTAAGCTAGTTTCAAAACATTTTTTTGTCCAAAGATTAATGTCAATTAATTTAAACCATTCAACACATTCACTATTTTTATGAACGAACAATTAATGGATAAAACACCATCTAATTGAATATGATAATGCTGATATAATCATTCCAATTATTGAAATATAAGCCATCAATCGTAGTAATACCAACTCCAACTGAAACTGTAATACTGAAATGAAATAAGTACAATGTCACTCTAACATAAATAAACTAAGAATGGGTGACACATACCCTAACTGAGAAGCATAAATCAAAGAACTGAAGTCATAGATGTGGAGGTGTCTAAATAAGAGGACCCGCAACTCCCTTAATAGCTGTAACACGTCAAAAGATCCAACAGTCTAAGCTTAGCGCTCCTATGGATGAACACCAAAAAATAATTTCACGAGAAAATAGATTTTTCAAGAGACGGGTCAGAGCCCGAGTGTAAAATATTTTACAACAATTTAGCAAGTATTTAAAAATTTCAATAAAATAAATATTATGCTCATGTTATCTTTTTGAGCACTCACTTGAGATTCACACCTCTTAACTATTGTTCATGCCTAACGTACCTTTAAACCATCTTATTTATTCTTATCACACCTAACTAGGTCGTAGCCATAAACCTTCTAAACCCTCACCCAAAGTAACAACCTGAAATTACCTACGTATTATTATTATTATAAAAAAAATTTGTTGCATTTACTTTCTCAAGTAAAAATTTCACGGTAAGGTTAAGTATTCACATATTTGTTTCAATTTCATTAACATATTCACACAATAGATTTAATCACAAGTATTTATTTTCCATTACACTATAATAAATAAATAAATAATAACACGGCACCCAAGTCCCGGTACATCTCATACTAAATAAGAACAATTAGTTCGGAATCACTCTCGAACCATATAAATACTCGTCACACATATTGGAGGCAAACAAAGTTCCAAGCCTATGGGCTACGCACATACCTACGCAACCATATGACCGTCAATACTATCATTATCACAGATAGCCCGTACCTAGGTTCCATGTTCTGAGGCACTAATCTAAAATCCCCCCGAAGGCTCATCAAGATAAGACTATCCTCTCTTTAAGACCTCCCGTGATAGAAATTATGGTAGGTATGTCATACACATAATAATTATTACTATAGGTATTCACACAACCCATCAAGATCATTAGTTATACACACAATCGAAGTTATATAGTTCATACGCAATATTAATCTTATTACTACTTATTATATCTTTATTCAGTTATGAATATTCTCTCTCTCTCTCGTAATTTCCAAGGATGACTCCCCGCTCCAAAACCTTAAAGTATCATTCCCAAATAAACTCCAATAATTCTTCACTATACTGAAATTCATCGTACATTAATTAATCTCACTTGAATTATCTATGCTGTACAAATTGGAACTAACAAGAATTTCCGAGGAATCATGTCACGTCGCTCAAACGAAACTGCATCTTGTTTGAACGAGATAGCAGGTCATTTGAACGGCCTCTTCGTCCGAGATACCATCTTGCTCGAACGAGGTTCAATCTCGTTTGAACGAGATGGCATTGCTTTGTCCCCTACCTCTGCCTGCTGCGTTTTTCTCCATTATTAAACATAAAAACCTCTACAGATCAGTCCCAAACACCAATTAATCAGTCCTAATCGATACACTAACATAAATATATGATTTCTAACAACCTAGAATCATTAAATCCTTAATAAACACCCCTCAAGTCCGAAATCCTAAATTTCAATTAGTTAAACCCTAGTTCTTCCCATTACCATTCAAGAACATAATAAATCCAGATTCATTCATCACAATACCTTATAAATTTGTGACTTCTAATCTATCTACATGGGGATTTATCATATTTCAATTTTAGATTCTAATTGATCATCTAAAATCTCCAATTTCATCGAGATTATGAACAATACATGGGTATCATACACCTTTACTAACATGAACATGATTATTGCTACAGTTTTGAAAGAATTAAACACTTGAATCATGAAATAAGGTATGATCCGTTGATGTAGTTGGTATGGTTGCGATCCTCGCTCTCTAATCTACGCGGTGGTGGTCTTGGTGGTGAAAAAGGTGCACTAGTGGTGGTTCTAGCCCTAGAAACCTCTCCTCTTCCTTCCTCCTTTTGTCCTCTCTGTGTCTAACACTGATAGCCCTAATCTAACCCACATACTTGATCTTTTATTCCTATAATTTTATTTATTAATTATACTCCAAAAATATAAATTACCAAAATGCCCTCTTGGGATGCCGGTTTGGCCTAAAACTGTCCTAGGACCCAAACTAAACCCCTGGGTAGACTTTTCTGACTATTTTGACCCTTTCGGACACATTTGCGCACTCAAAATGACCATTTGGGTGACTTATAAATAATTTACTTTTATTCTATTAATTTAGTCCCGACACGACTGACACGCACGTCCCGACTTAATTACCGTAATTGTCGTATTTCTCACTTGTGATAATTCTCATAAATTCACAATTATATATTACTTTATTCGCTCAGTAATATTCACTATTATTCGCGTCAATAAATATTAACCCTTATCTCGCTAGTTAATATCTATAATTATCAAGTAAATTTCTCATATTTAAATTTTCATTAATCCCTTATTTTAAAAATCTTAAAAATTACGGGGTATTACATACTTCCCCCTTAATAACGAAATTTCATCCTGAAATTCAAAAATAAAAGAATACCTGGTAAAAATAATTCTGGATATTTCTCGAGCATCTCATCCTCGTGCTCTCAAGTAGACTCCTCGATGTTATGGTGCTCCCATTGAACGCGCACAAGTGGAACTATCTTTGACCTCAATATCCTCTCATTATGGTCTAATATAGCCATCGATCTCTCCTCATATGAACTATCAGGTTGTGAGTCAATCTGGTCCAGCGCGATGTGAGTATGAGACAACTCATCCCAGCGATACCTTCGAATGGAAGAAATATGGAACACGTCATGAATCCTATGCAAGTTATCAGGTAACCCAAGTCTGTAAGCCACTGGCACAATCCGCTCAATAATAGGGAATGGACCTAATTACCTCGGGGCCAACTTACCTTTCTTCCCAAATCACATTATCTCCTTCATAGGAGATACTCGTAGTAGCACTTGCTCCTCCACACTGAACTCTCTAAAGAACCTCGTGGCATCGACATAGCTCTTTTGTCTATCCTGAGAAACCTGTATGCGACTCCTAATCATCTCAATCTTGGCTGAAGTATCCTGGATTACCTCTGGGCCGAGTAGCCTATTATCCCCCACCTCTAACCAACAAGTAGGAGAACGACAAGATGTACCATACAGTGCCTCGAATGGGGCTATGCCAATAGTAAACTGGTAGGAGTTATTATAGGCAAACTCCACCAGTGGAAGGTACTGCTCCCAACCTCTCCCAAAGTCGAGGAAACACATTCGTAACATGTCCTCCAACATATGATTCGTCCGCTTCGTCTGCCCATCTATCTGCGGGTGATAAGCTGAACTCAATTTCAACTCGGTACCCATAGCCTCCTAAAAACTCTCCAAAAATTGAGACACAAAAATCTTATCCCTGTCAGACACAATATTAAGGGGCACCCCCGTGTAATCTCACTATCACCGTAATAAAGATATGAGCTTATTGTGACGTAGTAAATCCATTTGGACTCGCAGTAAGTGGGCTACCTTAGTCAATCGATCCACAATAACCCATATGGAATCACGACCTCTCTGAGAAGTAGACAACCCTATGATGAAATCCATGGAAATTCTCTCCCATTTCCACATAGGAATCTCTAGTGACTGAAGAAACCCTTTTGGTTTCTAATGGTTCACCCTTACCGGCTGATAGGTGGAACATTTCGAGACGAACTCTGGAATATCCCTCTTCATCCCGCTCCACCAATAATACCGCCTCATATCCTAGTACATCTTATCCCCGCCAGAATGTATCGAAAATCAAGATCCATGCGACTCTGTCATCACTTAGTACCGCAAGTCTTCCCCCTCGGTAATAACTAGTCTACCGTTGAAGTGTAAGCCTCCCCCAGAAGTCACTGAGTCGGACTCTGCTCCCCCGGCCAAAAGCTATCGAATCCTCTCCTGACAAAAAGGATCCGCTGTTTAGGCATATACTACCCTCATCACAATCTGGGGTGTAACGGTCATGGCTTACATGAACGATATGGCAATTGCATCCTGAAGCGCCTTCCACACTTCGGCTACCTCACCCCCTGGCCTATGACTCAATGCATCTGCTACCACGTTAGCCTTCCCCGGACGGTACTGAATCTCAAAATTGTAGTCTTTCACAAATTCAAGCCACCTGCGCTGACTCATATTTAGTTCCCTCTGAGTGAACAAGTACTGCAATGACTTATGATCTATGAATAGGCGAAACTTCTCCCCCAACAAATAATGCTGGCAAATCCGAAGTGCGAACAAAACTGCTGCCAACTCCAAGTCATGGGTGGGGTAATTTCTCTCGTGTGGCTTAAGCTTGTGGGAATCATAAGCTATAGCCCGATGCTCCTACTTCAACACCCCACCAAGCCCCTATAACGATGCGTCAATGAAAACGAGGTACTCCACACCTGCCCTGGGGAGTGCTAAAACTGGTGCCAAAGTCATCTTATCTTTCAGCTCATAAAATGCCAACTGACACGCATCATTCCAAACAAACGGTATACCTTTATGAATCAAATTAGTCATCGAGCCCGCAATCTTCGAAAAACCCCAAATAAATCATTTGTAGTACCCAGCTAGGCCCAAGAAGCTACGCACCTCTGTCGATGTAGTGGGTTGTCCCCACTCCCTCACCGTTGATACTTTGCTCAGGTTCGCTGATATCCCTAACTCGGAAATGATATGACCAAAAAATTGAACCTCTCGCAGCCAGAATCCACATTTTTCGTACTTAGCATATAGCTGATGCTCACATAACGTCTGTGGAACCCGACGCAAATGTTCAGCGTGATCCTCCTCGGTACGGGAATAAATCAGGATGTCATATATGAAGACAATGGCAAACTGATCTAGGAACTCTCTTAACGCCCTATTCATCAAGTCCATAAATACCTCCGGTGCATTGGTTAGCCCAAATGGCATAACTCAAAACTCGTAGGACCCATATCTCGTCAGAAAAGAAATCTTAGACACATCATGCTCCCTGATTCATAACTTGTGATAATCTAACATCAAGTCTATGTTTGAGAAGTAGGTTTCTCCTCTTAGCTGATCAAATAAGTCATTTATACGACACAACGTATATTTATTCCGTATCGTGACTTTATTCAACTCCCGATAATCCACACACAGCCGTAAGGATCCATCCCTCTTCTTCACAAATAAAACTGAGGCACCCCAATGTGAGTTACTCCTCTGGATAAAGTCTTATCCCAATAAATGCTCAATCTGATCCCTCAACTCACTCATATCCACAGGAGCCATACGGTAGAGTGCACGGGCTATCAGTCGAGTGCCCAGCTCTAAATCTATCACGAACTCTATCTTTCTTCTCAGCGGTAGTCCCGGTATAACCTGAAACACATCGACGAACTCCTTAACAACTGAAATCGAATCAAGTGGAATCACAGCTCCTGTAGACGTCTCCTCCTCTATATAATATAACTGAGTGGACGATCCTCCCTCGGAGCGAGGCATCGCCACTAAAAACATCTCCTGACTAGGGATAGCGAAAGCAATGCTCCTACTAAAGCAGTCAATCATGGCTATATACGTGGCTAGGCAATCCATGACAATAATGGCATCGTACTCAGACATATCCAAGACAAGAATGTCGACAGGAAAAATAAGACTTCCAATCTCTATACCCACACCCCGACATATAAAGAAAATCAATGTCCCATTACCCAACGGCGAGTCTACACACGTAACAGTACTATCCACTGCATCTAATAACCCCATAGTGCGTGCAAATCTAGTGGAAATAAATGAGTGTGAATATAAAATGCGCCCCAAAGTCCCCTGAATAGAAAACATACCCTCAACAGTGGGTGGAGCCTGTGGGACTGTAGCCTGGTGGACGTTGTGAACACGCTCGTACTATAGTTGCCCTTGTAGAACTGAAACTACGAGAATTACAGGCAAAGCTGGGATTGGTGCTGGAGCTGGGAGGGCGATAAGAAATACCGATCTTTGGGGATCCTAACGAGTGCGTTGCTGCTATTGTGGGGCCCTATCCTTCTGCGGGCAGTCCTTCCGTTTGTGGCCACTGTTACCGCAAATAAAACACCTACCAGCAAAATTTCCTCCCCTCTGATTCTGCTTTCCTTTGCCCTATTGACCATTACTGCCCCTCTATTGGCCCTGATGCCCTGTTATAACAATTGTTGGTTCGAGTGGCCCTATTGGCCCTGATGGCCATGCTGACCCAGGTGGCCATGCCTGAAACCTCCCTGCCCCTGACGGAAACCCCTTGATCTAAATCTCTTAGTAGAATCCCCCTGCTGGGAACCCTGCTCCCCCTAACTCTGTTGACTCTGAGCTACTGATGCCCCACTGGCACTACCTCCCCTAGTCCTGCCCTGCTAGCTGGACTCTTAGACTTGCTTGCTCCCCTTAACATGGAAGCGGTGATCCTGGAAGTGTAGTAAAGAGGAATTAAGTACATCTTCCTAGGGCTGTAAGGAAAGGTTACCCATAAGATGTTGTCTAATCCTCCAGGTCAGGTCATCCATGAACATCTGAATCTTCTCTCCTCAGTAGGCACCTCACCTGCCACCAAGTTTACTAATCTAGTAAACTCCTCCTCATATTCTGCTACACTCTTCCCCTCTTGGGTGAGGTCCAGTAATTTTTGCCTCATCTCAGTCTGAACGACGGAAGGAATATATTTGCTATCAAATCTCACCCGAAAATTTTAAATCGTCATAACGTCACGCTCCTCCGCAGTAGTAGTGGACTCCCACCACTATAACGTTGATCCAACCAGCTTGAAGGTAGCTAATATCTAATTTTACACCTCCGTGCACTCGTACATCCGCATGTGCCTCTGTATGTCCTTTTTCCATTGGTTGGCTTCCATAACATCTGAGATCCCCGAGAACTCTAGAGGGTGCACCTTCTAGAAGGCATCTCTAACTCGTTCCCAAGCAGAAGGGAACGCGTGTACCCGGGAAGGTGCCACTGTCTGCGCCTGTGGTGAGGCCTGTTGAACCACTTCTAGCACTGCATTTATCGCCTATGCAACTATAATGGCTACCTCGGTAGCATTCATCGTTCCCTGGGTGGATCTGGCTGCGGCTCAGACTGGGCATTTCTGGCCCGCAGTCCTCGTCTCGGAGGCATCTAAAATGAGAAAGAATTTATAAGTCCACAGTTCAATAAATCTTAATATAGTTGAAGACGTATATAAAAATTCAAAATGTAACAATCCTAATAATAGGGCTCTATATCAAAGAACGCTAAGCTGGAAGTACAACAAGTCGTACAGATCCTAAAGGACTATAGAACCTCATGCTCAGATACCACCTGTGACACCCCGCCTAATTAAATACCAGGTGATCAGTCCTTTGTTAAATTAAATCAAAGTATCAAGTTGGTTCAGCCTTAGCATCACTATCGAAAACATTTATTTTTATTAATCACCTAATAATTAATTAAGCTAGTGTCAAAACATTTTTTTGTCCAAAGATTAATGTCAATTAATTTAAACCAGTCAACACATTCACTAGTTTTAGGAATGAATAATTAACGGATAAAACACCATCTAACTGAATATGATAAAGCTAACATAATCATTCCAATTAATAAAATCCAAACCATCAATCGTAATAATACCAACTCCCACTCAAACTGTAATACGTAAATGAAATAAGTACAATGTCACTCTGATATAAATAAATTGAGAATGGGCGACACATGCCCTAACTAAGAAGCATAAATAAAAGAACTGAAGTCATAGATGTGGAGGCATCTAAATACGAGGACCTGCAACTCCCACAATAGCTGCAACATGTCAAAAGATCCAACAGGCTGGACACCTAAAAATAATTTCACAAGAAAAAGAGATTTTGCAAGAGACGGATCAGAGCCCGAGTGTAAAATATTTTAAACAATTTAGCGAGTATTTAAAAATTGTAATAAAGAAAATATTATGTGCATATTAGCTTTTCGAGCACTCACTTGAGATTCTCACCTCTCAATTATTGTGCACGCCTAACATACCTTTAACCTGTCCTAATTATTTTTAGGGTTTTTTATCGATTAGTCCCTTTTACTAAGTATGTAGTTCAATAGGTCATAACGTTTATTTTTTGCTCCATTACGTCCCATGAAAAAAGATTTTTGTTCCAATAGATCCTATTTGTAAACATGCAGTGAATATTCACTGTATGTACAAATAGGACCTATCAAGGAAAAAAATCTTGCGATAGTACCTATTAGGAAATGTTCCATGTAAATAGGACTTAATAGGAAGATCCACTTATTTTTGTCACACCAAACTAGGTCGTATCCATAAACCTTCTAAACCCTCACCCAAAGTAACAACTCGAAATTACCCACGTATTATTACTATAAAAAAAATTGTTGATTTTACTATCCCAAGTAAAAATTTCACTATAACGTTAAGTATTCACATATTTGCTTCAATTTCATTAACATAATCATCTACATATTCACACAATAAATTAAATTGTAAAAATTTATTTTCCATTACACTATAATAAATAAATATTAATATGGCACCCCTAGACTTAACTGCGGTGCGTGCATACTCTGCTATCAAGTCCCAATATCTCGTACTGAATAAGGATAATCGGTTCGGAATCACTCTTGAACTATATAAATACAATCCACACATATTGGAGATGAACATAGTTCCAAGACTATGGGCTACGCACATACTTACGCACCCATATGACCGTTAACACTATCATTATCACAGATAGCTCGTACCTAGGTTCATTGTTCTAAGGCACTAATCAAAATCCCCCCGAAGGCTCATCAAGATAAGAGTGTCCTCTCCTCTCTTTAAGACCTCTCGTGATAGCAAGTATGGTAGCTATGTCATACACATAATAATAATTATTATTATTATAGGTATTCACACAATCCATCAAAATCATTAGGTATACACACAACCCAAGTTGCATAGTTCATACGTAGTATTACTCTTATTACTACTTACTATATATTTATTTATTTACGAATATTCTCTCTCTCATAATTTTCAAGGATGACTCATAGCTCCAAACCCTTAAACTATTATTCCCAAATAAACTCCAATAATTCTGCACTATACTGAAATTCATCGTACATTAATTAATCTCACTTGAATTAACTATGCTGCACAAATTGGAACCGAAAATAATTTTCCATGAATCCTGACATGTCGCTCAAACAAAACTACATCTCATTTGAACGACCTCTTCGCGCGAGATGCCATCTCGCTCGAACGAGGTTCAATCTCATTTGAACGAGATGGCACCGCTTCGTCCCCTACCTCTACCTGCTGTGTTTTTCTCCATTATTAAACCTAAGAACCTCTACAAATCAGTCCCAAATATCAATTAATCAGTCCTAATCGATACACTAACATACATATATGATTTCTAACAACCTAGAATCATTAAATCCTTAATAAACAACCCTTATGTCTGAAATCTCCAATTTAAATCTGTTAAGCTATGATTTTTCCCATTATCATTCAAGAACATAATAAATCTAGATTCGTTCATAACAATACCTTATAAATTCATGAATTCTAATCTATCTACATGGGGGTTTATCATATGTCAATTTCAGATTGTAATTAATCATCTTAAACCTTCAATTTCATCAAGATTATGAACAATACATGGGTATTATACGCCTATACTAACATGAACATGATTATTGCTATAGTTTTGCAAGAATTAAACACTTGCCTTACAAAAGAAGGTCTGATCAGTTAATGTAGTTGGTATGGTTGCGATCCTCGCTCTCCGATCTACACGGTGGTGGTCTTAGTGAGGAAAAAGGTGTACTGGTGGTGGTTCTAGCCTTAGAAACCTATCCTCCTCCTTCCTCCTTTTGGCCTCTCTGTATCTAACACTGATAGAACTAATCTAACCCACGTACTGTAATACCCCGTATTTTTGACTATATTTATTTTGGGATTAATTAATTAAATTGCGTATTAATTGGAAATTAATCCGGGTTAATAATACTAATGTGATGCGAATTGGTATTTGATTATGTGCATATATGATTATATATGAACTTGGTATTATAAAATTTGTCGTGGGATTTATATACGGCATTTTAGAAATTTTGTTGAGACGCGTGGGACCGCCGCGTCACGGTATGATATTTTGATATTAAAAGTGAATTAAAAATCTATAATCCGTATGGTCGTTTTGAGTGCGCCAACGCGTCCGGAAGGGTCGAGATAGTCAGAAAATACTAGCCGGGGGTATAGTTTGGGTTCCGGGGTATTTTTAGGCCATCCCGGCACCATAAAGGATATTTTAGTAATTTGGTATTTTTGGCTAATTAAAAGTGACGAAAATGGAGAGTTATAATCTGATAAGGATTGACCCAACCAACCCTTATTAACCCAACAAGCTACGGAGGTTTATTATATTAGGTTTTCATAAGTTTCCTTCAAACCAAACCCTAGCCACCTTGAGCCACCATTGAAGGAGAGCTTGGAGAAGGAGAGAGATAGAGGAAATCTGCAGAAAGAGATTACAAATCAACACCAAATTCAAAATCAAACCAAGGCAAGTGGTTTAATTATGTTTAACTTCAGCAAATGTTCTTTCCATGTTAGCAAATTGAAGATTTATAATTGTTATTGGAAGATGAATGAAAACCCATGATTAATTGAACTTAGGTCTGAATTTTGAGGATAAATTGCATGTAGACTAGTTGGTGACGATTAATCTGATGTGAATACATGATTGGGTGAAAGAAAAACGAATTAAATTCTGGGATTTGATGATGATATTATGTTAGGGTTCATGTTCTTGAGAAAATCTGGAAAAAAAAAACTAGGTTTTTATGAAGATTGATCCATATGTAACCTTTAGATGTTGAATTATTGATTTATGGACGTTAGTAATACTGTAGGATTGTTATATGGCATTACTATGACGTTATATCTGAGAATCATACGTTAGAAATTAGTTTTGGGATGGATTAAAATCTGCAAAACGAAGCAGTCCGTAGCCATACCTGTTCGATCGATCGATCGACATTCATAAGTCGATCGATCGACTAGATCGATCGAGCGACATTCATAGGTCGATCGATCGACCTTCCCAGAATGAGTGAAATATTCCTTAATTTGATTTTAATGGTGGAAACCCTCGGAGAATATGTTTGGAGACCTGATGAATACCCTCACCCTTAAGAAAGACCAGTAGAGGTGAGTATTATAGTGAACTTTAATTAGAATACAATTCGAGGAATTATTCTAGATTATTGAAATTCGTTAGTGAGGTAACGTTTGGGTTAATAGTGTAAAATTGTGTAATTTGATGAAATAAGGTTTAGAGCAGAAGTAAAGGCCTTAAGAATAAAGATGTTATATTTGGGAATAATCGGAACTTAATAGCCTATTTAAGATAGATTTTAAGGATAAGGGATTACGGCGTGAGACGTGTCGGCAATTTAACCTTATATCAACGGGAGACTTGAAATATATAAGTTTGGTATAACGGTATAATGATGTAGAAAATACCTTATTAAAATGGTGATATCTAAGATGTGTGAATGCTTAGTATATAGTTTATGTGTATAACATACCTACCATACTTGCTATCACGGGGGAGGTTACGTTCGCTTAGGACCCTCTAATCCTTGTGTGCCTACGGGGGGGATATAGACTGGTACCTTGATGAACATAGATCATTGAAAGACTTATTGTGATATTAATAAGTCCGCTGATCATGGGAGCGTAGGTATGTGCGTGATCCATGTGATGGTGACTGTGTTCGCCTCCCATTAATTGTGATGTTGTTATCGGTAAACTATTCCTGAGAGATTCGGAATATGTAATCCTTATGTACGTGATGTACCGGGATGGATAGCAGAGTATGTGTGCGCCGCAGCTTAGTTCTCGGGGTGCTTGTGTCGTATATTTATGATGTGAATAATATACGCTTAAATTAATGGGAACCTTCATGTTAATGTTGTGAAAATAATTACGGTAATGTTCCGAGACTGATAATGAGTTAACTGATAGTTATATCTATGGCATACTTAGTAACTGAGTTTATGTTAAACCTCTATTTAATTACAAGTGTTGTTATGCTAAACGGAACCTAGTAATATGGGTAGGACCTTTGGCAGTCTAGCTAGTTATGTCGTCAGTTAGCTAGTAGTATGGGTCGATATAGATGGGTAATTACGTTAGGAGTGCACAGTTAGTCGAGAGGTGAGAATTTAATGTGAGTGCACGTCCTAACATGTACTTTGCATTTAATGTTTTAAATGTTTTTAAAGCACTTGCAGGTTTTTAAAATATAACACATTCGGGCTCTGACCCGTTTGCTTTTCAAATCTCTTTTTCTTGTAAAACCATTTTTAGGTGCCCAGCCACAGGGACACCAAGCATAGGATTCTCATTCAGGTGACGAGCTGTAGCTGTTTGTGGAAGCTACAGGGACTTGCTTTTAGACGCCTCTCTCATTTGGATTCCAGTCTCAGCATCTATCAGTTGTAGGGCATGTTGCTCAATTCTATTAGACATTTTTGCATTTCAGTTTTCAGACTCTAGCATGTATTGCTCAGTATTCAGTTTTAGTTATTTATTTCAGTTTACTTATCAGTTGCGGGATTTTGTATTGAGGAGTTTTTCCTCCAGGTTCTATTTATATTTTGTGATGGTTATTCATTCTATTTCAGTATGGTGAATGGTGTTATTTAGTTATTTATTACTCTTGTTGCATGTTAATCAGATTTAATAAAATTGGCACTTACTTTTTAAATACTAGGTGGTTAGTAATCTTTAAAATGTTTTCGACAGTGATGCTATTAACTGAGCCAACTTGGCATTTTGAATTAATTTTATAAAGGAGTAGCTAACCGGTGTTTAATTAGTCGGGGTGTCACACGTACCTTATCTTTTATTCCTTTAATTTTCGTCATTAATTATACTCCAAAAATGCAAATTACCAAAACGCCCTCACGGGATGCCGGTTTGGCCTAAAACTGTCCCCAAACCCAAACTAAACCCCTGGGTAGACTTTTCTAACTATTTCAACCCTTCCAGACACATTGGCGCACTTGAAATGACCATTTGGGTGACTTTTAAGTAATTTATTTTTTATTCCATTAATTTAGTCCCAACACGACTGACACCGCATCCTGACTTAATTGTCGTAATTATCGTATTTCTCACTCGTGATAATTATCATAAATTCACAATTATATATATATTCACTATTATTCTGGTCAATAAATATTAACCCTTATCTCGCTAGTTAATATCTATTTTAATACGAATTAATTATTAATTAAATTTCTCATATTTAAATTTAAATTAATCCCTTGTTTTAAAAATCTTACAAATTATGGGGTATTACAATTAAATTTATTATATGATTTATTGTAGTTGTGTGCAATTAATGAAGTTGTATGATTTATTGTAGTTGTATGAAATCAAATTAAATGAATTCGTATTAAACTAAATTTACTCTTGAAATTTGATTTACATGTATTATTTCATTTTTGGAATATCACTTTGAAATGAAATACCACTATGTAATGAAAAACTGAACTCATTCATTCTCTATCATCATGAAACAATACTAGAATTCATTTGTTATGATCATGTCGAATCAAACAGTGCCTCCAAAAAAGAATCCCCACTATTAGGGATGTTTATACCGAACCAAGTTCACACAGAATTGGTTCGGTATATATGTACCAAAATAATCGAACTAAATCGCTATCATCATGCCGAATCAAACTTTGCCTCCAAAAATTTAACCCTACTGTTAGGGATGTTTATATTGAACCAAGTTCACACTGAACTGGTTCGGTATATATGTGTCGAAATAATAGAACTCAATTCGCTATCATCATGCCAAATCAAACTGTGTCTCCAACAATTTAACCCCACTGTTAGGGATATTTACACCTAATCAAGTTCACACTGAACTGGTTTGGTATATATGTGCTGAAATAATAGAACTCAATTTCTTTCATAATGCCGACTGGAATTGTGCCTCCAAAAAAGAAACTTCACTGTTAAGGATGTTTATATCGAACCAAATTCAAACTGACATTAACACCAACAGTTATTTAAACATTTATATACCAACATTTATAAAATAATATATACCAACATTTATAAAACAATATATACCAACACTAATACCAACAGTTAATCAAAACATTTATACAAACATTAATACCAACAATATAATTCAACATTAAACCAACATTAATACAAACATTTATATCAACTCCAATATAATTCAAATTAAGTTCAAAACATTTGTGATCCCTCAACTACAACTTCAAAACATTTAATCAAAACTCTTATTTTTTTCTTTTACTTTTATAAGACCCCTCAACGACTTTCTCTTTTCCTTTCCCTTTAGACTTCATTTTCTTTGCCACCCACTCCTCGATGACAATCGGCCTACCTACCCCAATGGCCGCAGCTAGGATATCGTAGGTTTGGACACTGCGTACAATTAATGCACTCGAATCAGCAGCAATTCCATCATCAATATTGTTCATCAATAAATCCATAGCCTTGCGCACCTCGTCCGCCTATCGAAAAGATAATAACATGAAATTAGTACCGATAGTAGATCACCCGGAAGTAGTTCACACATAAAACGTACCAACATGTTTATTGTTGTTTGAAAGTGGAAAACTTGGGATTTTGAACTCTAGGATGGGATTTGGACAGGAACCAAGCCATATAATCACTGCTACAATCCCACGGGCTTGATATGGGCACATGCCTAGACTTCTCGAATAGAAGGTGGTCTTGCCAATTTTCTTGGTACCATTTTTGCATATCGAATTTCACCTTGTATCGAGCCACCTTGTCTCCCCTGTCGTCCTTCAAGGATGCCATGGGCTCGCGAGGTATGATTTGCAGTCGTCCGACTTGTCTAAGGCATTTTTTCAGGTAATAGGGCTCGCCCACATCAAAACAAACCATAATCCCGTTATACCATGATGCTTCATGAAAGGGATAAGCATCCTTATAATCTCGACCTACACATAAACAATGCATAATTGAATGTCAGAAAATATCAAAGTAAAAAAAATACAAATAATCCAAATATTTACTCACATCACCAACACTCATATCATATCATCCAACTGCTCGAGATAATTTATTAGGTTTTGAAATGCATTTTTTTGAGAGGCGGATTACAATGACCAATGTGTAATCCTTGGCATGGTTTCATGAAACTCCATGTTGATGCATCCGTCGACCCCTGAAAAGTGCTCATATATCCATAACAGCAAAACACACATATTACAAATTTATTAAAAAGGGGGGGAGGGAATTGACAAACATACATAACCAAAATATGAATGTAGATTATTAGTTACTTGTATAAGAGAGAGGCAACCACTCATTTGCCTCACACCTAAACGATAGGCAAGACCCAGCTGTCGATACACATGTGTCGGGATACCCATTCCCCTTGCTAGTTTCCCAGCCTTCTTCTTGACTCTAAGAACATGAAGGTAGAGCAAGAAAATATTGTTCTTTGTCTTGTGGGGGAAGTTGTGCACTCGATAATGTAGAGAAAATAGGCTCTGGCGCAATAGTCTTTGTCTTCACTCGAGGCATTGGCGTCCTGAGACCGTTCCTTGAAATTCGTAGTGAGACAGTTCAATCGGACGGCCACATGCTCGCTACATTCTTCCAGGGCAACGTCCCTGCTCACTCCTAACAACTCCACCACAAGGTCCACAACCGACCGGACCACTACACCCTCATCCTCCTCCTCAACTACGGGATGCGGGTTATATAGAGGTAATCCGACGAGAGGAACGCCCAAGATCGCTGATACATCGTCCAGGGTGATTGTCATCTCCCCAAATGGCATATGGAATGTGTTAGTCTCCGAATGCCACCTCTCGACAAACGCAAATATAAGGGCATAGTCTATATAATGGTGGCTACATGTTATAAGCCCCCTCAACTTAGCCCTTTGGACCCTCCTTTGTACACTTGGAGAGATCAATGAATTCCCACTCCTTGATCTTCGTCCAGTGATTGATGCACAATAAAGGCACCCACTCCACCTACAATATAAGCAAAATATTTATCAAGATTTATCAAAGTAATGATAAATTTAAAACATTAATGATTTAACTTTATAGGGAAATGAAATTACAACTTAACCTGTCCAAATATCGTAGGTCACGTGATGCTTGAAATGTTTTAATAAGCTAAGATCGTTGGGACCCCCGTAAGCCGCAGTAGAGGTGCCTTATTCAAACACCTTTTTCTTCTTGCTATATGCTTCTGCGATCTTGTGCAAAATGCTAAACGGGTTATCAGGCCATTGGGGTAATATACCCTCTCAGATGGAGCAACATACTCCTGCTCGACATCACACTTCGTCGCCTCATGACCCTCCTCGATCGCATCATGTCCCTCCTCCTCAACCTCGGCGTCATCCTCCTCCTCAACCTCAACCTCAACCTCAACCGTAACTACAACCTCCTCTTCACAAACTGCAACCTCCTCGGGCATCTCCAGCACTGGGGAATCTACCTCCATCACATCTGGGACAGTCGTCGTAGACACAGCATGGATCTCCTATCGACGCTTCCTCTCAGAGGTAGTCAACGGCTTCTAGTTCTTGCGAGAGTAGGATACTAGGTTATCTATGGTATTCCTTCATTAAAACAATTAACGCGCTGATGAGTACAATGAAATATAGCATTTCACATAGAATTTATAAACATAAGTCATGTATTGTTTAAAACTTAAGTCATAAACATAACTAACGTATTGTGCTATACATAATTCCTTAAGTCATAAACATAACAAAAGTATTGTTGTAAACATAAGCCATGTATTGTGGTATACATAAGTCATGCATTGTTGAAAACATATGTCTTTAAGATAAGTCATGTATTTATGAACATTACTAAACTAAGGGTAAATACACAAGTTATGTATATAGATCGTACTTTTATTGTGAACAATACGCAAATATAGGTTTGGTAAATACATATTTCATGTATATAGATCATACTTTTAGTATGAACAATACACTTATATAGGTTTGGTAAATACATAAGTCATGTAGTTATGAAAATAAGCATTGTATTAACATAAGTCATGTATTCCAATGAATTCATGTATTAACATAAGTCATGAATTCCAATGAAGTCGTCAACATTATTCATGATCAAAGTCATTCGATATAAATATACCGAAATATGTTAGTTCATTCTACATAAATACACTGAGATGAAGGTATGATGTCGGGGTGAATATAGCGAATGGAAACTAGGTAAAGCCTAGTTTCATTCGATATATATGTGCCGAAAAATGATATAGCATTCGGCATAAATATAACGAATGAAGCGCTAGGTAATAAAAAAAATTATTCGTCATAAACATATCGAATAAATATAATTCATTCGGTATGTTTATAAGGAATGAAACCCTAGTTCGTATCCTTCAATTTTTGCAACAATCCAGACGCGTATCCTTCAATTCATTCAAAATGGGTTCAAAAAATGGGTTCAATTGAAACTTATGTTCAGAAAACAAAAAACAAAAACATGGATTTCAAGTTTGTTGGTTCAGTGGGTGACATTAAACATTCTTATTGTAGTCATATTAACCTTGAAATCCTTGGAGTGTAAAGAGAGAGTTGTTAGAAGTGTAGAAAGAGAGTTGTTTGAAGTGTTCAAAATCGAAACTCAAAATCGTTTGAAGTGTAGAGAGATAGTGCAGTTCGACTGATTTGTGAGAGAAGCAACAAGTTTTGATTAATTTCTATATATATAAGTTCAAAAGGACACTCAAATGGATAGTGTATTCAATGTACCAACCTGATATATAATCTTTAGTTGAAGGAGAATGGATTTGAATATGAAAAGTTTGGAAGTTGAAGATGAAAGGTTTGGAGGTTTAAATGTGTAGAGAGATGGAAGGAAAGAGTGTAAATGATTTTTATAACTTTAAATATGTGGTAGCCCTAATGTTGTATTTGGAAGCAACTATTAGAATTAAGTGGTATTTTGAAGTAAAAGCAATGTTGTGGCATTTTGAAGCAAAAAATGTGATGCCTTTAGAAACACCCAAAAATAATTCATGTAGTTGACCCCATATAATGGGATTAGGACAAGGATGATGATGATGATAATGATTTATCGGTAATATTTATATAGAGTTGAGGGCTCAACTTACACCGATATGTACTAAGAGAGGCTTTACATCCATATATGACTTTCTATCGGATACATAATTTAATGAAGGAAATTGTTAGATTTAATAATCATTTCACATCGATTGTGAATACCAAAAATCAAATTAACATGAGGGTTTTTCAGTATATCCTTGGCGCGAACTTTTAAAAATAAGAGAATATTGGATAAATGGATGTTTGAGGGACTAGATGGATTAAATTAAAAATAGTTGTCCTTTAAAAAATATATATGTATTTATGTTGGGAACTATTTGGTAATTGACCCAAAAATTAGTTCAAAATATTTTTTTTGTTATTTTAACCTAAATCGAACAAAATATGATACTTTTAAACTGATTCAAACTGACGTAGGATGATCCATTTTTTTAATATAGCAAGAAAAATCAATTTGAGATTTTTTTTGGGGGGAGGGGGGAGAGGGGGGGTGCGCTGAAATGTTCAAATACCATATAAAAAAATAATTTTTTTTATAAAAAAAAAAAAAAAGATAACTTAAAAGAATTGTTTTTAGAGTAGTGGTCCTTAAATTGCCTTAATAGTTTTTTTATGCATTTTTTATCGATATAAGGTTTTTTTTTTAAAGAAGAGAAAAACTTATAAACGAGAACTTAATCAATTTTATTTAAACAAGCGAACGGACACGTGATTGGGTTTCACGATTTTATGGGTGAGCAGATACATTCAGGCTTGGGCAAACACATTTTCGCAGCCATGTCCACCTCTAGTTTCGTACCACTGTTAAAACTCCTCAACTATTATAGTAAGAATATTGTATTATGTTGCTCAGTGAAATAACCATCAATGAAATAGTTTAGTATCCCTTTATGACACGAGGTACATGTACCAACAAAATAGCCCAAAAAAAGGCCTAACCAAGTGATTCTGTCAAGAATGCATTCGTTAGTGTGTAGATTTCTCATTAAGATCACTTCTTGTTCAATCCTGATACCTCATTTGGTCAGAATTTTTTAGTCTATGTTTGGTTCCCAAAATTGTAAATTAGCCCATTTCAAATTACCTCATTCATGAATTGCCTTATTATTAGTATTTGGTTGCAAGAATGAACAAATTCAAAAATGAACCAATTCATGTTGATTCACAAAAACATAAATTAGTTCATTTCACCAAAATCTTGAAATTGCACAATTTATAATTGCAACATGAATCTTAAATACACCACTCCCATAGAGTACTCTCAGCATACTTCTCACACTCTCTCTTTCTCTCTCTCTCTCTACACACGCACACATCAAAAGTAAATAATTCTATTTTTCTTTTCCAAACACATCACAAATTAGATTTAAACCCATTTAAAATTAATACATTGACAATCTATTCATTTCAAATTGATCAATTTATAAAATTGAATAATTTATAAAATTGAATAATTTACTCAACCAAACGGGCCCTTAGTCTATTGATTTCGTGAATGCAACATTTTTGTTTAAGCCTCCTCACCTCAACCTTTCACAACAGGTTGTAAATTTTTATTCACTTGCCAGCTGTGGTAAAGTGGGACTGAACAAAATATTGTTGAAAAGTAATATATAATCCAGACCAAGAAGAAATCAACTAAACTTTTCATTTTCTTTGATTTGATTTTTATCAATTGATAAACTTTCAAATGTCTATACAGGGTAACAAACTTTCCGTTGAATGATTTTTCCTAACAACCAGCTAACTTTCCTAAGATATCCCTATCCTCTAAAGAACCCCCCCAAAGTTACCAAAATTGGACCAATGGCTCTAATGTGAGAGAGAGAGAGAGAGAGAGAGAGAGAGAGATTACTGAATCTACAAAACTGTACGAGGTGAAACTACAATGGGGAGAGCGTCCGGTCGAACCAGTTTGACAAGTGTTCCATTTTCGTTAAAAGCTCAGCATTCTTTCCAAAATATTGTTCAGCATTATATAGCATCACTGAAATGTCATGCTTAATAGCATCCAGAGTCCTGTAGTAATTGTTCTCTAATCTAGAATGGATCACCTCAAGAGACAAAGGAACAGCAAACCTGCAAAATTGTGATACACCCAAAAATATAAAACGCATTAACTTCAAACTACTATAAGATAGAAAAGTAAACACAGATATCTGCACACATAACACAACACTCTCACTTATATAGGTTTCCTGCAAGGAGATGACCAAACATTTATAAACATAAAGACCAAACTGTTGAACACTTGAGGCAACGTCGAATACCTGTTTTGAAATTGTGACCTCTGTGAAACTTGTTTCAATTTTTGAACCCCGTAATAATCCTGGACAAAATGATAAAATAAATTAAAAAAATTATTCATATATGGATCGATCTACTAATTATCAAATCATGTTTACAAAACATAGGATAAATTGGAAGCAACTCACCACACTAATTGCAAATACTTGGTGAACTGTTAGTTTTATGAAAAACTCCTCGAACTATTTCATTTTTTTTACAATCCCCCACCCCACCAAAAATAAGGTATTTGCAACTTATCCACCACCACCACCCAAAATAAATAAATAATAATAATAAAATGAAATGAAATGAAAAAAAGTAGTATTTGTAACTTCATAGTTTGGGAAGTTGTTTGTAACACCAGGGGGTATTCTTTGCTGAACTATTAATTTGGCAAAAGACTCCTTGAATTATTCAGTTAGTTTACAATTTCCCCTATGAGGAGGTAGATACAAGTTCTATATAATTTAGGGAATTATTTGCATAACTGTAGGGTATCTATACTAGTTGCAAACACCTCGCTAAACTATTAATTTTGCAAAAACACCTTTGAACTATTCCAATTGTTTGCAATTTCCCCTCTAGGGAGGGAAGGGGGTATTTGCAGCTTCTTCATAGTTTAAGGAGTTAATCAGGACACTAGGAGGTATTTGCAATCAAGCAATAGTTCAGGGGGTTTCATGCAATTTACCCCAAAACATACAAATCAGTCTGAGCATCTGATAAAATACCTTAGCTCTGTTCCCTGATTGCTCCAGTTTGGCAAAAGCATGCAGCAGCTTCTCTCTGATCTCATCATCGATACGAGGCTGCTCCCATCTCGTGGGAGCATCATAAAGTTCCCAAGGACTGTGTCGAAGAGCAGGACTCTCCATATACTTAACTTCATACCTCTCCCACGGACTGTCAGGAAATTCAGAAGATTTAGGGGTCACACCCACCACCTTGCCCTCCCACCAGCTCCCATCTTCCTCGCCCTCGTTTTTCCACCATACGTGACACCTATCACGAGACGTCCAGTTTCTCTCGAGGGCAGCATCATACCTACTTCTTTCCACAAGGAAATCGGGAAAACCGGTCACCTCGGGCAGAGTCAATTCGAAAGATCTACCAGCTACACTGGAAGTGGTATCTATAAAAACGAGGGTCATTTTACAGCAGCTTTCTCCGGAACCTGAACAGGTCGAATACTGGAGGTCTTCAACCCTAACAAATTCGACAGCCCTGATGTTTCCCTTAATTGTTTTCCAAGGACCTGGATCTCTTAAGGAACTCGTTTCCATATACTCCTGATGACCCTGGAAAAAAATTGCCCACAATGTAACAAGTGTCATATATTATAGTATTAAACAATGAAACGCGGAAAACAAGAACGAATAAATGGTCATTAACAATTAAAAATAGGGTTTTTTCAGTTCAAATTTGTTGACCTACTTAGAAGTGAGTTAACAAGACCCTTAAATGTTATCGGTTAGAGCATTGACGACTCAATGTGGGTCTTTCAATATTTAATGATTGTGGTAACTCAGGTCACCAAATTTGAACTCGATCTTTTACTTGCCCACTATCACTAATGCGAAATTATACCCCCTGTTTCAATAATCCATCAAGTTACCCTCTACTGCAGGGGTATCTCAAATTCAAAATATTGCATTATCACAAGGGCAAAGTGTTTAGGGAAAAAAAAAAAACTTCAATAATTACTTGAATCCCCCCTTTAAGGGTACAAGTCAAATGATTATAAAAAGAAGGGGATATAACTCAGATTCTGAATTGTTGACAGGGAGACGAATCAAAAGAAAAAACATATGAAGATAGTGGGTACCTGTCTCAAATATGCAACTTCGTCCCCCTGCTGGGGAATATATCGGGAGCCTTCTTCGTGAGTTGACAACATCAACCACGAACTTCTTGCTGATTGATTTGATTTTCTTCTATCTGGAGGACTACTTTCACGAACATAATGACTGGCTCTCCTGCTTCTGGTAGACCTTAATCCCACAGTAGACCTCAAATTTGCTCTCCATTCTTCAAAGGGAGGTTCATTAATGGGAGACCTTTCAACACTCGTTGATGTATCTTCTGAACCATTATTCCCTACCCTAAATTTGGCATTGTTTCCTGCATTATTTAAATCGCGTGGGGCAGACCCCAGTCCCATGGACCGGGTTCTGCGAATACCTTCGGTTCCTTCATCTGGGTTACGATTTCCCGCATTTGATGTGCTAGTTTCCATGCCGCCGCTGTCACCTTCTAAATTACTTTTAGCCCTAATTGACTTTGACCTTCTATAAACAGCACGAAACCTCCTATCAACCTGAGACTCTCCTGATACACCACCGTGATCCCCCCACTCTGAGCTCGGCCTTTGGGTGTCTTCACAATCAGGCCCCTCCAAATTTAAGTTTTTCCTCATGCCCATTGAGCTTTCAGGCAATGTATCATATGCACCATTTCTAGAATCTTCCACTACAGGTTTAAGTTTCATTTTGGTAGGACTTTCATGATCCCTTGAAAGAATGCTCGATCTTATTCTTAACCTTGTTGGTGCTGGTACGGGGTTCTCTTTCAATTCCGGGGGGTCATAGGTTCCATTATTATAGGAAACAGAAGATGTGGCTCTCTCATCAACCATCTTGAGAAAACGTTTCGATGATCTGTCATTATCCTTGCACTCATCAGTGCCAGAATGCTCGTTACCATTTCTTGATCCATCCAAACCCTCAGATGTACCGGCCTCAAAATGATGCTTTCCATATATAGATTTCCCATTGACAAAACTTTCAATATTCACACGATCATCAAGGCATGAACTAGGTACACTTGATGGTAATGGTTCCCCTGATCTAAAACGCTTGGGTGTGCGAGTCTTGACCCCACCCCAACTAATTTTCCTGTCTTTGTATCCTTCAAGAAGGTCCAAGTGATTTTCAACCTTTGGAGGTTTATCCAATTCACTTCTTCCAATGTTGTCCCCGTTTTCATCACCAGAAGAGTACCTCAGATCCCGAGGGTTATTTTTAATAACTTCATCAGGACCTTGAGAAGCTGTAGACGACGATCCAGCTACATCAGTCTGGGCGGCATGTTCAGGTATCTTGTTCTCTGGAGCCACGTGTTTACTTGAATCGCGATTTTGGAATTTAAGGACCAATCTCTTCTTTTTTCCAACGATTGTATGAGATTCAGGATATTCATTATGAGGCCTATCAACCTTGTCAGGCTCATACAAAGATACTTCTTTGCCTTCTGAATACTCATTTTTTTCATTTTGCAAAGATACGTCGGATTCTTCACTCTCTATATTGGAATCCTGCTCTGTGGATTCACTCTCAGATGAACTACCTGATGTGCCATATTCTTCTTCTTCTCCGTCTGTAGATGTTCCTGTTATCCGAGAAAACAAATGAAGAGCATTCCGCGCAGCAGCTCTCTGAGGTCTAAAAGACTTTGATGAAGAAGACTTCTTTCTCGAGGTTTTCCTTCCATTCCTCGACTTCCTACTCGGTTTATTCCTAAATGAATTCTCATCACACTCTTCCAAATTCTTTCTCTTAATACGCCTCCCAGAAGAGGTCGTGATCTCAACCTGAAAAAAGAAAATGAAATATCAATTCATGTATGTGAAAACAACCAAAAAAAGGTGATTTGGACTTGGGTACTTCAATTTGAACTATTTAAAATAATGGTACCCTCCCCCCCCCCCTTTTCCCCTTTTTTTATGGGAGCTTGACAAATAGGAACTGTTTATATAAAACATTTCTTAATTGGTCCCATTAAAAAAAAAATCCTCTAGAGGTCCTATTTGCACAGGTAGTTGATATTTAATGCCTTTTTTTCTACTGGCACCTATTGGAGCGAAATTTTCTAATGGGGTCTATTGGAGAAAAAAAACATACGACCTATTTGATTACATACTTATTAATTGGGACCGAGTGGTAAAAATTCATTTTTTTAATTAGACTTGAGCCATTTTATTTTTAACTGTGCAATAAATGTAGTTACGATTTTCTTTTCCTACAAACCAAATTTTCTTGCTGCGAGTCATGTTAAGTTGCGAAAACTTGTGTTTTGTTGCTGAATGTCACCATTAGTGACGAGCACTGCCGTTGATTTTAGCAGAAATTGGGGTATGTCTAAACACGTCAACTAACAAAGTGCCAAATTCAAAATAATTCAGAAAAAAATATGGATGAATATTTACTTCAGCCTTTTGTTTTTTCCTTCTTGATCTGCGAAGGCAGTCTTCATTCTCAGCCTCACTATCTTCTGCACTGCATTCACGATCACCGGAAGAATGGGAGCTTAAACTTCCCTGCTCACCTCCAGAATCGGTAACATTGTATTCTGAATCGTTATCATCACTTTGTATTTCATTTTCTGGTTCCCAATCCATGGCATCTATAAACTCGGGAAGTGGATCTAACAATATGTCCAAATCTGCAATGGGAAGCATTTGGTAATCTTGGTCCAGAGTGATGTCTGTGCCAACGGCAAATCTAACAGAGGATGGACGCCACTCGATACCCAGAGCTCCTAACCGCCGCTTCTGGTACATGCTCTGATAAGGCTCCGGGTATGGAATCATCCCTGAAATTTCCCAACATGTCACCATACCGTTATTTCGAATATGAAATAATCGCATGAAAATATTTTATTTATATTGTGTGCAAGTAACAGGGAGTTAGTATTGCTCTGCCATACTAACAACTTATGATTAAAAAAATAGTCACTATTATAAATTATTAAAATTATATGTAATTCTAAATGTATTAAGAGTCAAACTGACATATAAAATTATAAACTAAGGTTTTTTTTGTAGAAAAAGAGTCTTCAATATCAGATCCCCCAAAAATTTCATTATTTTTAAATGGTTTTTCACTTGAGTACCTATCTAATGATCGCATTTAGACTTTGGTGCCATCATAATGCTTTGCAGAATTTATTTTTTACTTTTTTGTAGCTAAATGTAAAAGTTCTTCCACTGAAGGTGATTCAGCGACAAAAAAGGTACCAAAACTAACAATTCAAAAATAAACTATGGCAAGTCTCCCGATGTTACAGAGGTACCCATGTCAGAAAATATTACTTTTAACATTTATGTATTATAACGTAAATATCTTTATTACTGCACGCGTGAATTTGCTGCGACTTCAAGCATATATAAAACTTGTAAGCAAGCAAAAACAGATAGAACAAACCTGAATCACATAGGAGATCTTGCATATTTCTTCGATACGGAACAAGTTGAGTTTCCTACATCAAAAGTCATACATGCTACCAAATTATAAGGAAAAAAACATTGCATGATATGAGATCCCCATTAATTTTGTTGGTTATAGTAATATCAGGTTGAGATTCATGACAAAACATTACTCTACATGCAACTTAAAATTAGTCAACGCTAATGGGGTAAGGGTAGACTCTACGTTCTTCTAAACTCAAATTTAATCAAAGACTGGATGCAATTCATTCAGTTAAGTAAGTCACTTGTCTGGGTTCTATTACCCAGAACAAAAAGAATTGCATTGACACACCAATTTATTAAATTTGTAAGCATTGAATACAAGTATATAAGATTATCAGTTATGATAATTTACCATACGATTCAAAATGAACCAGCTCCTTAAGATGGTTATATCTTTCAATAATTAAGGTGCGTTCCTTAGCATGTCAATATAAAATTATTATTTAATTCATGAAGAAAAAACTAACCAATGAAAAAACATGAGAATATTAACTAACCTGGTCAAGAACATTTCCATGGGTGTCCTGAATTAGGGGCCGATAATCCCCAAGGAAAAACTGTTAAAGAGGTACATGTACATAATTAGTACTGAAAGAGTTGTAGGTTGTAATAAACCTAATTAATTAAACTATACAATTGGTTATTTAATTATACTGTGTATAAATAAAAATATATTTTTCCTATCACCTGATCGTATTTGGCATCCTTTTGGGATTCGCCTTGGCCCGTGTTCAATATATATAATTGACCGACATGATCCGAAAGTATAATTGATGTCCCATCCCTAAATAACAAAAAAAAATATGCCTTGGCATGTCAGATATTTATATCAACATGAACTCATAGCAGATGGTACAGAATGACAGTGTTCATATATCCTTAATTTCTAACATTAATTCTGTTGAAAATTTAATCCAGATTCAAATGTAGCCTTTGGTTACTTAAGCCTCCTAATCAAAGTTCTTCCTTCGACAGTTCTAACTCGACCGCAATTAGCTTAAAAAAACATGGGATCTTATCTTTGGTGTCCATAACATTATTAAATTTCATGTCCATTGTGAGTGACTAAAGGTTTAGCACTGGCTATCTACTTCAATAAAAGATCCCATCATAGACAATATTTACATATCATATTATTTTGTAGCCAATTATAAAAAGAAAAACAAAATATAGTGTAGGGTGATGAGAGGCGTTGGCTTTAGACATGCCTAACTTGGGCATATGTTTGCCAAAAAAAAAATGTGTTTCTAAAATTCAACCCTGGATTCTCTTTAGCTTGAGAGTCAACCTTTCACCCTTGAACCAAGCAATGGCTCTTTGACTTCTACAATTTCACCAATCGACTTTACGCTAGTTACCTTTTCTCTTGTTTACTATAAATTATAGGCACACATAGGCAACTTATCCTAATCAAATAACATTTTATCGCAAAAATATATAAGATCAAATCTATATAAACTTATAAAGCGGGATTGTGCGAAAGAACGAATCAACCCCTAGAAAATTGACCGAAGCGGACTGTATCGGCGGGAGTTGAACTGACCAAAACTGGTTCGAAGGCTGGTTTTACACAACAATTATCGGCTCAGGCCCTACCGAACTGCAGATAGAAATATCCATTAAAAAAAACAATCTGGTATTGTTCATTCACGCTTATATCTCTCCTCGGCTCTTGTCCCGTATTTGTGTCCTTCTCAACTTAAAGAGGTTTCTAAGGCTGGAAAACGCATCAAAACGATGAAATTGAAGGCATCAAACGCAACAAGGCATGACATAGAAGAATAAAAAAATCAATTCAACCCCAAACAATTTACCGATTCTATATTTATATTACAATATGGATATATTCATAACCAAAAGATGATCTGTTTAAATGCAATGTTGGTTCATCCAATGTTACCTGGATGGGTATTGGATGGGTATGCTTAGTTGGTTCATTACTTCAAATTATAGGGAGACTTAATGGATTCTTTTAGTATTATAATCACAGTTGTCAAAATCTTACGATTCGCGATTCGAATCTTACGATTCGATTCGATTCTCACATAAAACGATTCGAATCGAGTTGAGAATCGCAAATGTCTAAAGAATCGGACTGAATCGGCGATTCACGATTCGAATCTTCCGATTCGGGTCCGATTCCCGATTCGATTCCGATTCAACTTTTTTTTTTCTCGCAATTTTTTTTACCTTATACCATACGTGTGTTTTAATAAAACAAATAAAAATAGAAGCAAACAACAAAGGATACCGTTAAGATACTGAGTTTTAGAGAAAAACATGTTCTCATGGCCCAGTTATTTTCAGCCGGCTTTTCTTGGCTGAGTGTCTTCTATCTTTTGCTTTTTTTTTGTTATAAAACTTTTGTATTTGTTATAAAATCTTTGAAGGTATATTTGTTTTGTTGCTTTAAATTAATATGAACGCTGTTTAAAATTAATATTGTTTTATAGTTAATCTTAGCATATGTTTTATTGTTTTAAATTAATATGGTTTACTATGTTAAATTAATATTGTTGTAATTTTGTAGGCTGTTTTAAATTAATATTGTTAATCTTAGTAGGTAGGCATGTTTAAAAATTTTGGAAGTATTTGTTTTACAGTTTTATTGTTTTAAATTAACCTTTGTATTTATTTTATTGTTTTAAATTAATATGTAGGATGTTTTAAATTAATATGTAGGTTGTTTTATGATATATTTTTGTTTTTTACATTTTTAATCTTAAAATGAATGAGAACATATGCTACGGTTAATTTGCGATATATTTTGGTATATTATCATGTGCTACGATTAGTTTTTTGTCATATTACGCTTAATTACCAATTCTATAGTGTTAAATCCCATTTACTTATGTTTTACTACGTTTTCATCATTTGGTTCCGATTCGACCGATTCAATTCGCGATTCGGGGGGTAAACGATTCACAATACGATTCGCGATTTGACAACTATGATTATAATCATTGATTTTGTCAATATTCATGTCCTCACCAATATAGAATGTTTCCTAAGGACGTATGTAGTGGATATCTCGATATTGTATAATATTTAATAAGATATATAATGACTTGCGTATATATATTTGTTGAAATGTTTTTTTCTTCAGGATTTATTATATTATGAGGATTTATTATAATATTGAAGTCAAAAGTTTCCTTATTACTAGTAAGAACTAAAGCAATGTTAAAACTGGGAACCCCATTTTTGGAGATCCGGATCAAGAACCTACCATATTTCGGTTCGTGCAACCCCAGATCGCGGTACGAAGGGGGATGTAGTGATCTCAGTAACTATGGGTTCATCTATGCATGCGACCCCGGATTGCGTTAAGTTTTGATTGAGTGAGTTTTAATCCTACGGTCTAAACTGAAACCTTCTGAAAATTAAATCTTTCCAAACCGATCCGGCTGAAACCAACGATCTTCTAACGCCCTCAATTCTGTGTCAAAGTTAAAGTGAGAAAACCAACTAGTCAGTCCGGTGCGAAAAATCTTTCTAAAATCAAAGTAATCGACCGTGCACACACCTACAATAAAAGATACCCTACCAGCCCTAAACTGACAAAGTAAAGACCGTCACCCTAGCACCTCTGGTTGACGTTGCTTAGCAAGCTTGCCTCTAGAGGGCTGCCTTTTGTTGAGATCACTGGTGCTGCTAGCGCTGCAATGTCCATTTGTACTCTCGGATTACACCGTGGGTTACCTCTATCAGTTTGTTTCATTTCTGCTTGTTCTGCTGGGAGGTTTATGCCAGCAGGAATGACGTGTTACGACGCGTGGGGACATGCAAGCTTTAAAACTTGCACTTTCCAAGGCTGAAATACCATATACTATAATTGTATGCTGCCATATTAAACTAGCAAATAAACCTAACAAATGATAAGTAGGTTTTGCAAGATCACACCTTTATACTTTTTCTTTCTTTTGTTTTCTATTTTTTCTTGTAAGCCACACATGGAACCATTGCCAACGAAAACATACATATAGGATCTTTAATAAATAAAGAGTCATTTGACCTTCGGCACACATTTATTTCCTACTTTCCAATTTGGTGCCCACTCATTCCAACCCAAAATGGACAGAAAACATCCAAGACCATTAAGTAGGCTTTTAATATTTAATTATAGCCCCAAAATTATCCTTATTAATGTTTTCCAACTGATTTTACCATATATTACTACTTTCACTTGTATGGTCCTTGCGTGTGTGTGTCAGAATAAAACTCAACTCAACAAATCATTTTCCCAATTATTTGGGGTCGGCTACATGAATCCAATTTTTCCATTTCATTCTATCCATCGCAATATCTTCGGTTAAACCACAAGATATCATGTCCTTTTTTATTATATCCCGCTAATTCAATTTAGGTCTACCTTTATCCCTTGTGTTACCATCAATACGAACTAAATCACTCTTCCTCACGGAAGCATCCGTTAGTCTACGCTTGACGTGTCCAAACCATCTAAGTCGATTTTCTCTCAATTTATTTTCTATAGGAGCTACTTTTACCGTTTCACGAATTTGTTCATTTCTAATTTATCCTTTCGAGTTTTACCAAAAATCCATCTTAGCATTCGCATCTCCGCCACACTCATTTTCTACACATTTTGTATCTTGGTTGCCCAACACTCTGTCCCATATAACATGGCGGGTCTAATGGTCGTCCTACAAAAAATTTCTTTTAACTATGCCTATCACACAAAACGCCGGTAGCACTTCTCCACTTAACCCAACCTTCTCTAATCCTATGAGTAGCATCATTACTAATATCTCCATCTTTTTGGATAATCAAGCCTAAATAACAAAAATGATCATTTCTAGATATCTCTTGACCCTCCAATTTCACCGGATCTCCATTTGTCCTCCTATTACTATTAAAATTGCACTCCACATATTCTGTATTAGTTCTGCTTATTCTAAATCCTATTGTTTCTAGAGTCTCTCCACGATTCTAACATAGCATTAATCTCCGTCTTAGTCTCATCCACTAAAAAAATATCATCTACAAATAGCATACATCATAGCACCCCATCTTGATTTTGTCCAGTCAATTCATTCATAACAAGAGCAAAAGAGATAAGGACTGAGAACCTTGGTGTAAACCTACAATAATTGAAAACTCATTACTTTCTCCGGCTGATGCTCTTACTGTACTCATGGCCCTATCATACATATCCTTGATCACATCAATATATCTACGAGTCATTCATTTTTTATGTAGAACCCATCATATTATATATTTGGGTATCTTATCATATGCCTGTTCCAAATCTATAAAAATCATATGAAGATTCTTATTTTTCTCCCGATACCTCACCATTAACTTCCTCAATAAATAGATTGCTTCCATTGTTGACCTCTCAGGCATAAAACCAAACTGATTCTTAGATACTATTGTCTTCGGTCTCAATCTATATTCAATCACTCTCTCCCAAAATTTCATTATATGACTCATTAACTTAATACCACGATAATTTGAACAACTTTGTACGTCCCTTTTATTTTTATAAATAGGTAATAAAACACTCTTTCTCCATTCATCGGGCATCCTATTAGTCATTAAAATTCTATTAAATAATTTTGTAAGCCATGATACTTTCTCCCCTAAGCATTTTCAAACCTCAATAGGGATACCATTTGGTCCTAAAGCCTTCCCTGTTTTCATCTTTTTTTTAGTAAACTTGACGTCTGTTGTCCTAATTCTGCGAAAAAATATATTTTCTCGAGTCTTCCTAAGTTTCTCTATATCTAATCTACTCCCATTATCTCCATTTAATAACCTCTGAAAGTAGTTTTTCCATCTTTTCATAATCTCATTATCTTTTACTAGGACTCTCGAATCATCATTTTTAATACACTTGACGTTATTAAAATCTTTTGTTTTCCTATCCCTAAGTTTAGCAAGCTTATAAATATTTTTCCCCCTTCTTTTGTTCCTAATTTTATATAAAGATCACCATACGCTTAACTTAGCATCTCTTACCACTTTCTTAACTTCCTTTTTAGCCCATTTATATTTCTCAAAATGAGAAATATAATGTTTGTCTTGAAATGAGATATATAATGTTTGTGAAAACTAGAAAGGAATAGTTAGAAAACATTGATAAGGGGTATTTGGGGGCTTTCATAGGGAAAAAAGCTCACCTAGCAGCAATGTTTCAAAAATCACTCCAGGCGTACACCTCGAGGTGAATCACAAAAAATGGCCTTAAGGCTTGAGCCTCGAGGTAAAATTTGGGGTTACTCCCTCTGTTGTCAGTATCGTGCGATTCAAGATATGAATCGCCCAATACGATTCAATACAACCTTAAAACGAGACGAACTGGACCACTAAATCGAAAATGCCAACTTATCGCTAGACTCCGAACGGAATCGCGAGTCGATAGGAGAATCGTATGACTCGCGATTTAATCGCGATACGGGGCTGTTTATTTTTGTCGGCAGCTGGCGTCCCAATCATTTTTATGGACGAAAATACATATTTAGTGTTTAAAGACTTTAAATAATGTTTAAACTCTTTAAAAACACATAAATGAGCAAACCCTAGGTATAAAAGATACTTTTCTCACTTTTCCTGTGCTCTCCAACATTAATATTCTGTCCATCATTAATAAACTCACTTTTCTTGTCTTTTTCTTCCACTTTTTGCCAAGAGAAGCTTCCATCCCTTGCTTTGGTAAGTAACCTAGGTTCTTTTCTTATCTTTTTCTTCAACTTTGTGCTCTCTCTCTCCACCATTAATAAATAAATAAACCCTAGGGTTATTTATTTATTGTTTCACACTTATTTATGTATTGTTCCTCTTTATTTATTTATTTATTCAAGTATATTTATTTCTTTTTCCTCTTTATTTATTTATGAATTGACTAAACAAAAGAGAAAAGTTGTGGTTGACCCTACATGGGATTATTGTGAAAAAGTGAATGATAATAGATTGCATTTAAGATGTAATTTTTGTAAGGATGCAAAATGGGGTGGAATTTTCATAATGAAGTACCATCTTGCAAGAACGAGGAAAGATGCCAAAAAATGTATGCAATGCCCCGAAGATGTTAGAAAAAAATTGCGAACATTTTAGGAGTAAATGAGGAGGAGTATAATGAAGAAGGTGGGCAACAAAATGGAGGATGAAGAAGAGGAATTAGAAGTTGAGGGAAATTTCGAAAAATCAAAGAAGGGAACTATGGGTGCATATGTCATTAAAAGGAAGAAAAAACAAGGTTTTGTAAAACAAACAACAATAAATGCAATGTTAAAAAAGGGGGCAGTAATTAGTGACATTCGTAGGGTTTTTTATGGAAATGGTATAGCTTTTAATGTAGTAAAAAGCCCCTTGTTTACAAAGATGGTAAAATTAATTGTTGATTATGGGAAGGGGTTAAAGCCTCCGTCTTACCATGAAACAAGGGTTACTTACTTAAAGAAAGTAGAAAATATTGAAGCAAATTTGAAAAAATATAAATAAGAATGGAAGAAGACGGGATGCACTCTTATGTCGGATGGATGGACCGATGGGAAATCAAGGTCCTTAATTAATTTCCTTGTGAATAGCCCTCGTGGAACGGTTTTTCTCAAATCCTTGGATACTTCCTCCTTTGTAAAGGATACCGACAAACTATGTGAATTACTTGATTCACTTGTTGAGGAGATAGGGGAGGAGAATGTGGTCCAAGTAATTACCGATAGTGCGTCGGCTTATGTTTTGGCCAGAGAAAAGTTGGAAAACAAAAGAAAAAAATTATTTTGGTCTCCTTGTTCAACTCACCTCATTGATTTAATGCTAAATGATATAAGTGATCTACCAATTTTTCATGACAACATTAAACAAGCAGAGGTAACCGTTTATATATACCGACCATAGTTGTCAAATCGCGAATCGTATCGTGAATCGTTTACCCCCCGAATCGCGAATCGTGAATCGAATCGTGAATCGTATCGGTCGAATCGGAACCAAACGATAAAAACGTAGTAAAACATATGTAAATGGAATTTAACACTATAGAATTGGTAATTAAGCGTAATATGACAAAAAACTAATCATAGCACATGATAATATACCAAAATATATCACAAAAATTAACCGTAGTACATGTTCTCATCCATTTTAAGCTTAAAAATGTAAAAAACAAAAATATTTCATAAAACAGCCTACATATTAATTTAAAACACCCTACATAAAACAAATATATATATATATCATAAAGAGCCTATATATTAATTTAATGTAAAAAAATCGCGGAAAAAAAAAAAAAAAAAAAAGTGAATCGGACCGAATCGGACCCGAATCGGAAGATTCGAATCGTGAATCGCCGATTCGGTCCGATTCTTTAGACATTTGCGATTCGAAGGCTGATTCGAATCGTTTTGGTAGTGAATCGAATCGAATCGTCCGATTCGAATCGCGAATCGGACGATTTTGACAACTATGATACCGACATGCTTGGGTTCTTGATTTGTTTCGAAAATTCACAAAAAAGAAAGAACTCACAAGGGCGGGGTTTACAAGATTTGCTACATCTTTCTTAACTTTAAAGAGCTTTCAAGAGAAGAAGATTCCTCTTAGGCACATGTTTGCATCAGAGGAGTGGGCCACGGGACCATATGCACATAAGTTTAATGCCAAGCATGTTGAAAACACAATTTTAGGTGATAGCAAATTTTGGAAGGCAGACAAATATTGCTTGAAATGCGTTATCCCCCTCAGTAAGGTTTTAAGGCTTGTAGATGGTGATTTGAAACATTTATGAAGCTATGGATAGGGCCAAGGAGGCAATTGCAAAAAATTTCAACCATAAAGAGGCAAGGTACCGAAGAATATGGAAAATTATTGATACTAGATGGGACATGCAACTCCATCAACCACTTCATACAGCGGGTTACTTTCTCAACCCAAGGTAACTTTTTATCATAAATTGTATTTGTATAATATTTTTATTTATTGTATAACTTTTCTAACATAATGCATATGCATGTGTATACTTCTTTTAGATTCCAATATAGCGAGGGGTTCAATGCGGATAGGTTGTACCAAACCATTGAGAAAATGTATCCGGATGTTAAGAGCAAAATTGCAATTGCTGGACAAATTGAGAAATTTCGCCGGGCGGAAGGGTTATCGGGAGTGAGCATGGCCATCTTGACAAGAGATAAGACACAACTAGTATTAGTTGCTTTTTTTGCCACTTTTGGCCCTGTTTTGGCCTATTTTTATTGTTGTTTTGGGGCAGCAATATGCCCCTGTTTTGGCCTATTTTTGTTGCTGTTTTTTGGCCTCTTATTTATGTCTACGTTTTCGTCATTTTTGCCTATTTATTCTAGGCACATGGTGGGAAAATTACGGAGAAGAGTGCAAGGAACTCCAACGATTGGCAATAAGAGTGCTAAGCCTCACTTGTAGTGCCACGGGATGTGAGGGAAATTGGAGCACGTTTGACCGCGTGCACTCAAAGAAAAGACATCGTTTGGATCAACAAAGATTGAATGCTCTTGTCTTTGTCAAGTACAACATTCAACCCGAGATGCAACTATTGAAGCGACAAGAAAGGGGTGAGAAATATGATCCAATTTGTCTATCGGATACGGATTCCGATGATGAATGGATAACCGAGAGGAAGATCCACATCTTCCCGAAGACCACTCGTGGATGGATGTGCATGAATGCTTCCAAGAGAAAGGAGAAAGTAGTAACAAACGGAAGCGAGGTATGTTTTTTTAGTATATTTATTTTGGAACTATTAACAAAAGTAACTAGTAATAAACTACATCAAGATGAAGTAATTAATGTATATTTTTGCATTTTTTTTCATATAGGACCAAGGAACTTGAATGCCAAGAGGAAAGGGAAATCGATTCGTGTTGATGAGGATGATATTGAAGTTATTGACAATGACGAGGAAGAGGAAGAGGAGGACCACCAAAGAGAAGAGGAGAGAATCGTTGTAGAAGATGATGATGATAATGAACTAAACATTGATGATGAGGGGGAGGATTAGGATTTAGTTTAGGAATAATTAGAGGAGTGATGAAGATGATGACTTTATTGGATATATTTTGGATTGTGGTTATTATTTTTTGGATACTATTAAGGTATCATCATCATAGTTGAGGATCACACCGTGACGATACCTTAATAGTTACTTAGTATATCTTAATATGGCTTGTAGATTCTCTTTTTGATATGATTTGTGGAGAAATTAGAAGTTTGAATCATATTATGTTATATAATTAGAAGTTTGTATCCAGTGCACAAGGCTCCCGCTTAATAAAGAGATTAAATGACAGTGAGAAGTACTGATGCAATAAAACCAAGGAAACTATTTAAAAAGCACTGTGTTATCAACTTACGGAGAAAATTTTCCATCAACCAGCTTGAATCGTCCAATTTCGTATACCCGAATAGGTATTCCTTCCCATATCTATATAGGCAAAAGAGAGAGAGAGAGGGTTTTCAACAAACATAAGGAAACATAAAGCTTTCAACAAAAAAGGAAAGCAATAAGAAATTTAATAAAGCAATAGACTCACATCCCACACTATTGTTTTTCCATCATATCCAGCACTCATAGCTATCCGGGGGTTGAAAGGATGAACATCCAGAACATAGGTCTAACAAATATTAAGCAGTAAGGTCAGCACAGCCATATAAAAGACAATCCCAAAATTTATTTATCTTGAAACAGATTAAGCAACAAAAGAAGCAATCAAGAGTGAGTTTGGTGCCTGAGTATAACCAAAAAAAGAAGCCACGATTTGAAAGTCAAGAGAAAAATTATACATGCGGAATGCAGTTTAAGTTCAATCCATAAATAACAGATACTGCATAGAGGAAATAACCACTACTTTCATCACCCACTCCCTGAATTTTTTATCCAAACAACAAATTAAATTTTTCAACAAATGTTGGGGATATTTTGAATATGGTATGACGATAAATATATATTGAAAAAAATTCTATATTTTCTCTAGAAAGATGCAAACATGGCAACCTGATTCCCAACATATGAACGCAGAAAAATTACTCACAGCACCAGTTCTGGACCCTAAACTCATTTTCAACAGCCAAAATATCATGCAAAGCCAAACTCATTTCAAGAAGCATTACTATCTCAGAAAAGCCGTCCTGCAGTGTTTAGTAGTAATGATTTTGAGTATGCGGTGTTAGGGAGCAACTGGTGGCTTTCTGCCAAATTCTTGGGAAACTTTTCTCTCTAGGCTGAATTTCTGGGACAACTGGTTTATATATATTTAGAAATTTTGAGTTCGCTTCTGCTTTGGGGTCTTTTAGGCAAAACCCAAGTTTGATGATAAGACAACAATTAAACATGGCACCAGAAAGACACACTCCGTCAGTCTGCCGTCAATTCCCTCGAATTTTTGCCCAAAACACCCCCCTTTATACCTTTTCAGATCTGATCGCTCTCTCACACACACATCCCCAGCGCCGCACAGACTCCCCTTTTACCAATTCTAATCTCTCTCTCTCTCTCTCACACACACACACACACCATTCGACACCACCATATTTATCTCTCTCCCTCACACACCCCACCATCGGCAACCCACCCAATCCCTCCTCGGCAGCAATCCACACAGGTAAATCGAATTGATTCAACCCCAAACCCTAAATCCGAAAATAAAATCAAATTCAATAATGAATCCCTAACCCAAAATCAAAACAAGAATCAAAACCCAAACCCAAGTGCGAACAACGAAACCCCAAAATTGATTCAAATACCAAAACAAAATGAAACCAACCTATTTAATTACATAATCAATTCAAACCCACAACACCATTATTGATTCAAACCCACATGGAATTTAAAATCGATTCAGCAAATTGAATCCTCAAGCCCCTATAATCGAACACGAAAAAAACCCATTTCAAACCCAAACACCCCAAAAGTCAAACCCCAGACACCCCCCCAAAATCGAACCCAAAAGGACAAATCATTCGAAGCAAAAATCGAGTACAAGATTCAAGAACAAATTACAAATCAAAATTGAACCCAACAAACCACCCAATATCGATCTCTAATCTAGCCAAGATTACACAAAAGTGAACCCAGCTCGCCCATGAATCCACCCGTAATCGCACAAAACTGATCACAAAATCTTAGTCAGTTTGCTCGCGCTTGATTTAGAGAGGGGGGGGGACGATGTGCTTGGGTTTTGGTTTGTATTTTGTTTCGGTGAGGGAAATTATGTTATGTTTTTGGTGGTGGTTGTTGGGGGTTTGTGTTTTGTTTCAGTGTATGGTGTGCTCTGATTTTGAATGTGTGTGGCTCTGATTTTGGGGGGAGAGAGAGAGAGAATCGGTTGAGGAATAGTGAGACAAGGGTTTCATATGTTCGTGGGTAGTTTGGGCATTTGGAAAAAGGTTGGAACAAAACTTAAAGCTGTTCGACTTTTTGGTGAAATATCTAATCATTGACCAAAATTGGAATTACGTCTAATATCATATTATCAAACTGGGGTTTTGTCGAAATTACCATATATATTTTATTCGAAGTTTATTTTTTGACAAAAAACTAAGATATAGTTCCCTAACAGGTGAGAGAATTGAGAAATTGAAGAGAGCTATTGGTGGCTTGCTGCCATATTCATCGAAAATTTTAGGCTCTAAGGCATGTCTGGAAGAATGGGCTTAAATATATTTCGCAATTTTGAGTTCAGCTTTCCCTTTGTGACTTTCTGCCATATTCCTCGAAGATTTAATTCGATGTTTGTTTTCTGACAAGAAACTAAGGTAAAAATAACTAGGGTTTCTTGACAGGTGAGAAAATCGACAAAATGAAATATATATGGCGAAGAGGAAGAGAGAATGAAGGGTCGACAGAGGCAGTGGAGTGGCGGCGATGGTGATGGAGTACCGGGAGTGATAGGGGTAGGGTTGGAGTAATGATTTAGATTACAGTGGAGAGTGGAGAAGATTATGGGGTCCCATGAATTTTCAAAATCTACCCGATGACACATTGATAAATGCGCATGTTTAGCAAAAATCTATCTTTTCACATGGTAATAGTGAGTTAAATTTCCAGTACCATTCGCAAACCAACTTTAGTTATCAGAACAATAAATAAAAAATTTAATGGAAGTTAGAATGTTAAAAAGAATGGTTGTCCAGCTAGCCACCACAACACATCTAATTACATAAAGGAAAAAATAAGAGAATGCAGAACAGAGAAACAGAGTAATCTGCAATTGTATGTCAACACAACAGGAGAAAAAATATAGCCACCTACTCCACCCCCAAAAAAGTAAAATAAAAAACTTCCTACAGACCCATGCCAAAGACAACTTCCACTTGAACTTTGTTAGGTCCAGAATGTTTATGGAACTACACCCAAGACCTGCTGTAAATTTGGAAGTAATAATACTCCACTCTAAGCCTCGGAATTTGAGTAGATCGCATGCCACCAAATTAAAGCCATAAACAACATCTCCACATTCCATAATCCTTTTGCTCAAATTTCCCCTTGCCCTTATAACTTCCATTAACATCAAGTCTGCTAGTTTTTGGGTAAAGTCCCACAATTCCAAATTCTGTAGAAACTCCGTTCCGCATATAAGAAGGGACCAAGCAATATAAAGGCAAATGAATTAAGCTCGCTCCTGTCGTTTTGCAAAGAAATCACCAATATGGTGAAAGGTTATTCTATGGCCATCTCTCTTGCAACAAATCACATGTTACGTGAGGCACCAACACCGACAATACCTTATCATTTAATAGGAGATACCTTTTGTCCAAATCAACTAAAGTGGTGCACAAGATAGACAGGTAAATCAAAGGCATGAAAGATTCACATGAACCCTACCACCCCACCAGGAGCATCCCTGGGAAGACCTGAGAGGGGAGGGTGCCCCCACTAAATTTTCTTTTTTTTTTGTTTTTTTTTGTATGCATAGCATTTGGCGCTTGAAATAATTGGGTATTCATTTGATATAAGCTTAATTCGAATTGATTAGTATTTATCAATCGGGTGTCTTGTTTAGGGCTTGAAATGAATTGGGTATTCATCTAAAACATACTTAATATTGTTTGAATTGATTTTAAATTTGGCTTTAAAAATTGACTAAGTATTCTATTCAAGGCATGAAATTGATTGAGTATTTGTTTAAAATATGTTCAAATTTTTCCAAAGTGATATAGTATTGGGGGCAATATATTAGTTAAATATTGTATTTAGTTGGGCTAAATATGTTTAATTTCAAAATATGTTGAAAGTTGAAATTTAGTTTAGCAAGGTTCATTTCAGAAATGTTATTTTATTTATTTGAATTGTAACTTTGTCAAATTGAGTTTAAATGTTGAAATTTTTTAAGTAATAGAGTTTATATTGGATAAATATTTATGCAAAAGATGAAAAGAACCCTTAAAAAAACAGCCCAATGGCTCCCACTCCCACAAATTTGCCATAGAATCCGCCCCCGTGACTAAAAACCCTGCACGCAGCACTGCCCCCAATATATATTTACCATATATTTTTATATTTTACTCCTGGAAAGGCGCACAGAATATAGGGGGGCTATAACTTTACAAAACCATTTTTTTATCCTAGCATTGGCAGCCAGGACAAGTGGTCAAGCACGACAGCTTAACCACCATGCAAAAACTAGACTAATTCAAAGCAAAAATAGGTGTAAAGAAACATCAAATAAATATCTGGTAGTTTGAACAAGTACTAAAGGATCAATTTACAATAAAATCAAGCAAGAAGCAAGCAACACGTCTTGTCATGCTATCTTTGAAAATAGAAGTAATCAAGATACTGTGCCATCTAGTCTTATGAAATAATAGCATAAAATACAGCGAAATCACCTTTCATACATATTGTGCCATCTAGTCTTATGAAATAATAGCATAAAATACAGAGAAATCACCTTTCATACATATATGCATGAATTAATAGAACAAATGTATTAAATGAATCACTTACAGATTCACTATGGCCTGTCAAAGAATGTACTAAGCTACCATCAACAGCATTCCAGACACATATTCTGCAATCTGTATTATGAGAACACTATGATATAAGCAAAAATTACAAAATCCCACCTTGAGTTCTTAAACATATGTTTTAGATATAACATCTCACAAGCGCTTTTCTGCAATACATATATATTTATTTATTGGCAAAAAAACAAAATTTCATTAAAAAAATGCTATTACAAGAGTAAACAACAAGTCCACCCAGGGAAATACAAAAACAGCCATTTGCAAAGATAAAACAGCTGTCAGGGTTAGCCCATCACAACCAGAATCAAAAATCTTACCGTAAACTATATCAAGATCTATATACAACCGTGTAAGGCATGGATCAGTGTTCAACCCTACAAATAATTGTTCCACGGAGATTTCAACATAGAGAAAGGAATTCATGCACTCCATTAGCAAAAATGCCCAAAAAGTCTACGACAATTTTATTCGATCCCATGATTCCTCTCTCCTTTTTACTTCTCCTTTTTTCTTCCTACAAAATTCGTTCATATCTTTCACCCCAAATGTGCCAAGACCACACATCTCCAATTGTGTCTCCTTTTCTTCCTCCCATTCTTCATGCATGCAATAGAGAACATATCCAAGGCATGTTGGGGGAAAGAATAATGGATGTCAAATTCCCACAATACCTCATTCCAAAAAAGCGATTAGTTAATGGAAAAATAAATGATCCATGGTTTTGTCAGTCAAGAAGTACATTGAACACCAATTAGGAGATAGAGACTACTCTTTCATTTTCCTTTGAATTCGGCTAGAAGTATAAATAAAAACTTGTAACTTATAAATAATGTCGGTAGACCACAAAAATTTATGTGGAGCAAAATATTTACAATTGGAGAAGGATTGAAGAAATATAGTAAGATTTGAACGAAAAACCCGCACCACTAAACAACCACTCTCTCCTACCCGCCTTCCAAAATATTGAGAAGTGCAAGCAAGGAATCAATCTCATCATCTTTGAGATTCCTAAAGAAAGATATGTCCCAAAAAGACAACCCATTTTTGTTGATATCCAAGGATTCAGAGATCGATCTGAAAGGAGCCAAATGAAAAGGATTTGGAAAAATTCATTGAAAGCCCTCAACTCTCCCCACTTAGCTTCCCAAAAATGAATAGTTTTCCCATCCCTCACTTTTAGAGCCACACATTAAAAAAAGAATTTTGTCCCCCTCTAGAAATATTATTACATGGACTTCTACGAGTACCCCTCCTAACCAGATTTGAGTCTCAAAAATGCTTTTAATTATGAAATACCAAAAAGAATCTTTTTTCTGATGCAAAACACCGAAGCCAGTTCCCCAATAGACTTGCTTTTGTTCCTCGACCCTCGACACCCAATCCCAAACCCACCATAGACAAACATTAAATATTTTCCTTTTATACAAGAACTAGAATTTTATTAACAGCAAAATTGATTACATCGAGAGGAACTAAGATATCCCTCTAGAGTACATTTAATAATAAGAAAAACTCTTAATGAGGAAAATCCGGGTGCTAAATACAGAAAATCAGCCTTATAAAAAAAAGACACTAATCCTACTGCTGAACATATGGTTGAACCTAGCTCCTAAGCAAGCTGAATCTGAATTGTTAACAGAGGAGTACACTTGGCTTGAACAAAGAGATAAGGACAATAAAATTTTGATTCTCTCCCAAATCCACTCCTTTTTTTTATTTCTCCATAAAAGATAATGTTATTCTTTTCCTTCCAGATTTTCCACAATGCAACATAAACGAGATGTTTTTACTTCTCAGGACCTCCATTCACAGAAAAATGCATTAACATCAAGCGCACCCCTGCAATATTGCATTCTTTACAGCTTTATACCAGATGAAGAACTATAATGGCAACATAAAAGCCATGTTCTAAAAGGCGCGCCTAGGCTTGAGGCTTGAGAGAAACGCCCCGCCTATGCCTTATTACGCCTCATTCTTGATAAAAGGCCTAAGGCGCAGTTTTTTTAAAGCAAAGACTCAGTGAAACAATATCGCCTTTTAAAGACTTTTTTTACAAATCGAACCAATATTTCGTCCAATACAATCAAAAGACAAAAAGTATGAAAGGTGAAAAATACAGTTCTTATATTGAATCATTTTATATTAATTATTGATTGTTGAAAGATTACCGATATTGATTATTGAATTATGCAAAATACATTTTGTATATTGCTTATTAAATGTTGAGATATACATTTTATATATTGACTATGAAGCAATAATATGAGAAAGATGGCTACCAAACATTCAGATCTATTTTCAAAATTCAAGGTATATATTATTTAATTATATTGCTAGCCTTAGAATAATTAAAATAATCAAAAAAAGGAAAATCGCCTTTTTACACCTAGGCTCCTAAGGCTTGAGGTTTGACCTCTACGCCTCGCGCCTTTTAGAACCTTGCATAAAAGTACAAGCACCAGATTCTGTCCCACAATTTGATAATGAGACAAATTTTTTAGGTCTTCTCCTTTATAACAAGTCACGAATATTTACTTAATCGTGAGCAACGACCTAGACAAACATGAAATATAACAGTTTTGTAAAAAGTACACAACGACAGGGGAACAACACTAACACCAAAGCAATGACTTCCGAATTACTTGGAAGGGAAAGAAACTTGACAGGCCGTTTCATAGGGAAATTTTGGGCAATACATAAAAAATCTGGTGTGCGAAGGTCTGGACCACACTGCAAAATGCTTATACCCCCGAGAATTCACACCTCATAGGATCAATTGATCATAGGGATTTGTAATACCCAAACCCTGACCCTTAGAAATCTATATGCTTTCACCGGAAGCCGCGGCCAGGTATATGGCACCTCGCAGGCTGCGGTTGTTCCCTCACACTTGGAAGAGTGAGAGTTTGAGGACTTTTGCTCAAGGTCATAGCTGAATCGAGACCATATACTATAAGAAACACACTATATGGATATGGGCCAATCAGGGTCAAATTTTAAGCCTTCTAGAAGGTTTTGAGTAAGGATAATTGGGAAAATCCAATGATAGTTTGGGAATGAATATGAATAGGAAATTGGGCACACTTCCCCAACTGATAATCACTTTAAGATAGCTTTAGAGAGAAAAGTGAGAGTTTGATATCTTGGGGGTGCAGCTGCCGTAAGGAGGCCGCGGCCTCGAGGAAAGCCAGATACAGCGAGGTGTCTGAGGCCATCTTTGGAGTTGAAAAATTCACTTTGCACGGTCCATATGGTGGAGTCTCCTCATCATCATCCTTCTCTTTCATCTGAACCCTAGTTTCCATGTTTATGTTGACTGAGATGAGCCCGTAAGTGTTTAATCTAATTTTTAGCACTAGCTCTTGAGTTTAGGCCGTGGGTTTTTATTGTTCATCTCTTGTGAATTATTAGTTAGTTCAAACAATTGAGATCTCATATTTCATTCTCACTTTAGGGCATGTTTTGGAGATTCGGGTGTTTTGAAGGATTCGTTCATAGTATTCTTACTATTTCACAGTAGGTTTGGGTTTTGATCCTTAAAAGCCTATATGAAAGTTGTTTAAAGGTTAAATCTACCATTTACAAATTTACCGCTTGATGATTGCTGAAAGGATGTTCTAACTCCAGTATTGAGGCCGCGGACTAAGGCTGTATGATATTGTGACTTAACTTCCTTTTTGTGGCTCATTGTACTCTTAGGGGTATCGTGGCCACGACATTGAATCGTTGCGTCGTGGCATGACTCTGATCACCTGCTTAGTGCTCAAGGTTGGTAAAAGAGCTGACAAGTTAGTTCGAAAGTGTCCTAGGCATTGAACTTAGTACGAAAAACTGGGCTAGCGTGGGGCTTGAATACTAAACGGAGCTCGGTCAGGACAAGAGGGATGACGGTAGGCTGCGGAGGAGCTTACCCTTGAAGTAGGCAGGAGAGAAACCGTGACGAGTAAAGGTCCTACCAAGGTTTAAGAGGCCGCGGGGGGCATATGATATTGCAAACTGAGGTTGGGAAGCCTTACCTTAGAAGAAGTCGGGCTCTTAATTGAGAACCACCTTCTGCACTAATAGTTTCCCCTTAGTCAAGAATTCGTTTAAATACTTGGGAATTTGGGGGTTTAGTGGTTTGTTATTTACTTTCCCTTACATTGAGTTCTCTTTCCGTCTTTTTGCACATATTATTGCATTTGTCATTAGTTTCTATTACCACTTCATTAAGCTATGTGTTGAGGTTTGTGAAGATGCTAGATTGGTAGGTTATATACGAGGATATTTGGTTCATCCCTTAATGCTCATCATTTATATACCATGATTCCTCATATTGCTAACTGAGGTTGGAAAGCCTTGCCTTAGAAGAAGTCAGGCTCTTAATTGAAATCCACCTTCTGCGCTAATAGTTTCCCCTTGATCAAAAATTCGTTTAAATACTTGGGAAATTGGGGTTTGAGTGGTTTGTTATTTACTTTCCCTTACACCGAGTTCTCTTTCCATCTTTTTGCACATATTATTGCATTTGTCTTTAGATTCTATCGTCACTTCATTAAGCTATATGTTGGGGTTTGTGAAGATGCTAGATTGGTAGGTTATATATGAGGATATTTGGTTCAACCCTTAATGTTTATCATTTATATACCTTGATTCCTCATGTTAAGAACTGCCGGGAGTCCATGTAGACCGCGGGTTGTTTGGAGTATTTGGGAGGTCGAGACATAGTTGTTTTGTAGTTGGAGTTACATATGTTCTAAAGCCAAGTGTTAGACCACCGGCATTTTTGCGTTACGAGTTTATGTAATGAACAATTATTTGTTATTGACAGTCACGTACTTGGTGTTTTGGAGATTATAGACTCAGTAATGCCACCATTTATATGTTAAGAATGGATGTTGATGGCCATTTAATCATCTATGATTATTTATTTAAAAGACGGGTTTGGTGATTATTTATATTATGACTATTGGATTAGGCTGGGGTCCTTAAGAGGCCACAGCCAACGTAAGAGTTGCCCTAATTACAACTTAAGAATTTGGCTAATCTTGTGTACGTGGTGAGTAAGTCAGGTCGTAGCCTAATAGGGCAAGGCGTGACAGTTTTACTTTATTATTTCTTGTTTACATGGTTCAAAGTCTCAGTATCGGTCCCGGTATCGGACATTTGATTTTCAACTCGGTCGTGATATCGGGCGATATGCAAAGATACGCTATTTAGACAGCGCAAGAAATTCCGAAAAAAATATAGAAAATTTTAAAAAAATAAGATTAACAATATGGACCAATCAGACACACGTTCAAAATCATCATTTAATATGCATTGTATTGTACAATTGGTTATACTGAAGCGCTCGAACTTGTCACATTCAATATTCCATAATAAACCAATATTAATATAGAAAAACAAATTAATGACATGTATAACTTGATTAAAAAATTACAATAAAGATAAATAGAAATGATTATGTTATTTCATCATTTTCATTTCCCTATCGAATTGCGATATCGATCGTACAGATGTGGATGAGACTAATTTCCTCCAGTAGGGTAAGGGAAGAAATGTTATTATTTCCCTACTAACGACCTTGCTAGAGTAATTGCACACAACTATGAATGTTATTTCATAAGAATGTTATTATTTTTTTAAAAAGTATATATGAATGTTATTTTTTTTTAAAGATGATGTGAAACTTATATTTTTTCAAAAAGGAAGATGCAAATGTTATTTTTTTTACATATGTTATTAATTTTAAATAAAAGTCATGAATGCAATTTTTTTTTAAAAAGATGATATGAATGTTATTTTTTAAAAAAAAAGGGATACAAATGTAATCTTTTTTACAAATGTTATTATTTTTTAAAAAGGGATATGAATGTTATTTTTTTAAAATATGATATGAATGTTATTTTTTCTAAAAGATGATATGAATTTATTTTCGTGAACATTTTTTTTTTAATAACCCTGAACCTCCACACGAACGAGCCCTTTGGACTCCCCCGTGCAAGCTAAAAGTGTCAGAGCCACCCTAACACACACCCCGATTAAAGTTTGGTATCCTTTGGAGGAATCGAACTCGAGACCGTGCGCTACAAAAAATAAACTTTGAAACAAAACTTCTACAACTATCATACACAAACTTCCATAATAAATTAATATTAACATAGAAAAACAATCATACACATTAAAAATAAATAGAAATGATTACATTATTTTACAAATGTTATTTTTTTAAAAAGAGGATATGAATGTAACTTTTTTTACAAATGTTATTTTAAAAAAAAAGAGACGAATGTTATATTTTTACAAATGTTATTTTTTTTAAAAAGAGGCTACTAATGTTATTTTAAAAACAAAAAAGAGGCTCCTAATGTTTTCTTAAAGAGAAGCTACAAATGTTCCTTAACTACTAAACAAAAAAGCCACTGTTTTTTTTACTCAGCCCACTAGGGGTAATTAAAATAACAACCGACTATCCCTGTTTTCAACCCTAACCCTTTGTGAACATTAGTACTCTATCTTTGTGAAAAGCCAAACAAAAGACAACGAACCAAAAAACCCTAACCCTTAGTGAAAAACAGTCGGAAAGAGGGTTAGGAAAAAAGGACCATAAGGGAGAAGAGAGAAGTTACCACTGACCATGGCTTACACAGCCGACTATGGAGAGAAGAGAGAAGATACCTCCGATTTTGAAGAGAAGAGGAGAGGAACGGTAACAGGTATGCTTTTAACTTTGGCTGTCTTCTTTTCTGCTTTTTTTTTGGCAAAGAACCATATGTCGCCCGATATCTTAGTCAATATCTCGGATTCGTCGATATCTCACCGAGATATTGCAAGATTTAACTTATTAAAAAAAAAAAAATTGAATCGTGACACGGAATCGGTTTGGCCACCCTCGAGATCGAGTCAACTCGGACGAGACTTTGAACCATGCTTATTTATTATGGTTATAGAGTCCAAATAAACTCAAGTTGTTAAAATTCTACTTATCTGTCTCTTCTAGAAAGTTGAAACTCAAGGATCCTCATTGACGAGACGTCATTCCCAATCAAAGAGCTGCACCTTACAGCATGCTTTCTAACAAATGTTTAGCATGTTACTCGTAGTCCAAAGTAAACTATGCTCTCTTTCACACCCTAACCAAAATGATCTCTTAGTTCAGCATCTTTTATGTAATATTTTACTCCTTTTATCGTCAGTCTACGTGTCCAACAACCTTTCTCTTCCATCATCTTCTGTCCCCACCCACCCCCACCCCTCCAAACAAAATTGCAATTCTCTACATTTGGCATATCCTCTTCTACTCATTTTTCCTGTGTTTCCAGCACACTTGCTTCCTTTTCTCCTCTTTTTCAAGAGAAAAATATATTATTAATAAGCAGAATATGAGCAGTACAAAAGAAATGGATCAGAGGTCCACTGAAGAAGAAAATTAAAGGTAAAAAGGGAACAAGTTGAACCACCTCTTTCAAGATGGGAAAAACGCCAAACAATTTAATAGTGTCCAAGCTAGATGTCGTTCACGGGGTTCAGACTTTGCGTATCCACTCGGATATAATGGGTATGGGTGGCTTACCACAGTTAATGGTCCTAACTTACATTAAAGTAGAGCAACGTTCTGGGAAGAGTTGTTGGATGTTTTTGCTCTGTGTAATCCTCATTGGTGCTTGGGAGGTGACTTTGATGTTATTAGGTAAACTAGTGAGAAAAAAGGAGATACTCATGTCACGGCTATTCTTTCATTAGATAGTGTGGTTTCAGGGATATTTTCCTTGCTAACGCCTCCTTTACCTGGGCCATCTCTAGGGTAGAAACCATAGCCAAATGGATAAGCAGATTTCTTTTCCCTAGCGAATGGGAAGAGACCTTTTTTCCAAGCGAAGTCCAGGAGATCATACCAAGATCTTTTCCTGATTATTTTCCAATCACTTTGGAACCTACTCCATTTAGGTGGTCCCCCATCTCATTTCAATTTGAGAATATGCAATTGACCAAACATGGCTTTGGCAAAAACGTGAAGGAGCAGAAGGAATCTCAGGTTGAAGGAAGGGCTTCGTGTTGATTGGGAAGTTGAAATTTGTAAAGGTGAACTAAAAATTGGAATAAAGAAGATTCCGTAGATGTGAGGGTTAAAAAAGAGTACTATTCTGCATGATACTAAGGAGTAAAACACGACTGAAGAGGACATGAATTTATCCAAGGATCAGCTAAGCAGAAGAGTATCTGAAGAACAGCAGTGAGGAGGCAGTGAGGAGGCAGCACTGACAGAGGAGAAAGATTAAAGAAGTATTGCTGAGAGAAGTTAAATTGGAGGCAAACAGTTAAGTTCAAAAGAGTGAAGAACGGGGACAGTAACACTCATGATTCGAAGTATCAACACACCAAGTTGACTCGGGATCATGGCCTACCGCTCCGATACCGTGATATCAGTCGAGTAATAGGCGTTCATAGCTCTAATCGGACCATATCAACGAGATCTCGGTCAACTCGGATAATATCGGCGCGATCTCGATCAGCTCAGACAATATCGGCAAAATCTCGTCCATCTCAGACAACTCATTCTAGATTTATTTTAATTGTAAAAGTCATTAACTTTGTATTACTTCAATCAAATTTATGATGTTATTTACGGTTGAATTAAATCCTTTAACATGTGAGTGATAATGTATTCATATCTATTTATTAAAATCTATTAAATATGTATCATCATGTCTAAACACTTCTTGATTTGCTTAAAATATATTTTTCAAAATGTATCATTATTAACTTAATATATATTAAAATGCATCATTGTTTAATTAATATATATTATCTTTCCTTAAAATGTACCTCTATCATATCAAATTATTTTTTTAAGATGTATTCTCAACTCAACAACTCAACAAAGCCTTATCCCAATTATTTGGGGTCGGCTTTTTTGAAGATGTATTATGGAATATATTAATTAAATATTATTATTTACTTAATTAACAATTATTATTTTATTACATTAATGAAAACAATATATTCCTTCTCTTACTTTTTTTATATAGATTTTGTGTTTAATTTGATCGTTTCGTTTACGTATTACGAAACTATAATGGAATAATGCAGGTAATACGAGCAACATGCGGTAGTATAAGCAATTACACAATGCTATGCATACTAAATAATGGTTTCGTGGTTATCTAATTAATCATTAATATTATTCCAATTTTATAAATTTTATACATTTTTTTCAAATATTTGGGACTCTCTTAATTGCATGTCGTTGCGTATCGCCTGATACCGAGACCGAACTGAAAATTGGGGATCCGAATCGTACACCGATACCGCGACGTTGAACCATAGTAATATTAAATCACTAGGGTAGCTAATGGCAGGAGTAGAAAGAGTGTTATTAAGGAGTTGGAGTTGAATGATGGTTACGTGGTTGGTTAGGGATTCAGCCTCAATTGCAAGGGATTACCAGCTTCTACAAGAACTTGACCGGCTTATGGAGGGTTTATAGAGGCATCTGATTGACATGGATATGAGTGGTTAGCTGGAGTGCCCGATTAGGAAGACCTTAAGAGACAAGGGACAAAGGGCCTTAAGCTGGATTTTGGAAAAACATATGAAAAGGTGAACTGGAAATTTTTAATAAAGTTATAGAGATGAAGGGATTTGGAATGAGGTTGGAGAAAATGGATCACAGGGTGTTTTCATTATCCTTGATAGTTTGTTATGGTGAATGGAGAGACAAAGGATTGGTTTAGGCCCCCTACAGGTTTGGGTTTTGGGCAGGGGATCACCTATCTCCTTTTTTGTCGACTATACTCGCATGTACTGCCTATGGCACTAAGTCAGTTTATAATTTTAAAAATTAAGGGCCAGAATTGATTTTGTTAATTAAGGGACTAAATAATCTACCACATATATTTATAGGCATTTTTAAATTAATAAAAATTAATGAGAGAGGGTTCTTCAAAAGAGATTGAAGAGAGGAATAGGGTCATAGTTTCCCATCTGCAGTATGCTGACTATACTGTTTTGTTCCTTAAGGTTAGTAGGTTGGGGTTTTAAAAATGTCACGACTCTTCTGCAGGTCTTCATACTATCTTTCTTTGTCTAGAATCCCAGTGAGCGTGGGTGAGAGAATTAAAAATAGTGAGATTTCTGTGGTCCAGGAAGGGACAGCAAGACGAATCAATTGGTTAGTTGGATTTTGGTTGTTAAGCCCCAGTCTTAAGGGAGGATTGGATTTAGGGAACATGGTTTCTAAGAACATTTCTTAAGTAGGTAAAGGGTTGTGGCGGGTTCCGCTTGAACTGAATTCTCTCAGGCATAAAATCTTCAACAAAATGGGTTGACGAAAACTCTGGTATTAATGTTACTCACATGAGAAACTGGAAGTTCATTTCTCAAGTGTATCCAATTTTCCTTTCTCTTATTCGATATAAATTTGGGGATGGGTCTCATATTTGTTTCTGGTAGCATCACTGGGTTGGGGACATGCAGTCTTCGCTCGGTTATACAGCATCCACAACGGGGATGTGGAAAAACAGCCATCCCACGGTGGCATGACATAAAAGGAGGGGGACATAGAGACGAACCTCCTAACCCGCAAAAGTACTACAAAACTGCCCAAACAAAACAGATTAACACTATAAAACTTTTGACAAAAAATGGGGAGAATAAAGGCTCCCGAGAATCTATACAAAAACCATCCCCTTACTAGGAAGAATAACAAGTCAGATGCACCCATATACTGACATCAACCTATCAAAACTTTCAAAATTAATAAAACCCTATCCTATCTGATGCTCCAATCGCTGAGGGTTCTTTTTCTTGAGATATTCACTTCTTCAGATATTTGGATGATAGAGAAACAAAAGATTGTTAGACACTAATCACCAATCTTGATTCTTGTCATCTGTCTTCAGATTCGGATTCTAGGGTTTGGCAGAAGGATTCAAAAGGTAAGTTTTTATGTAAATCTTCATTTTTTACTTCTTACATTCCCGAGAACTTCAGTTCATTCTCCGGCTCTATGGTACTTAGCGGGCTCGCCACTAACGACATGGCACATGCGTGCAGGCCTTATAAGGCATTATTTCCAAATTTGTGTCATGTGCAAGCATTTGTTCTTGCATTGTTGACGATTAAGGTCGAACCTTTTTGGGGTGATGCAGGAGGATTCGATTTTGTCCACCTCCGATCCAAAGTCTTCTATATTGAGATTTTATGGTTCTGGCCGAAAGCGGGATGATTTTATGATATGGGTCAGTGATCTGTTAACGATTCTTGGGTGATTTAGCTAGAGAAAATTCTATCTTTCATCAAGGGAACTCGGTTCAGATGCATTTTCGGTGAGAGACAGTGATTTACTTAGCATGTTTATGGGCTTCCGCCATGAGAGCCTTTAAGGGAATGCCGGTTACAAACTAACAACGTGGTTGGAGAGCTTCTCTTCAATGAATTCTGTGTTCTGTACTGTTTAGTCGAGCTGAGGACACCTTGTCCTCTTAGCTTGTGTACCTCGTTACTGAATAATAAATCTTATTTCATCATATATCTCTTAGGAGAAAAGAGGGGAAATCAATATCTGTTAAAACAAGACTGCTTAAAAGCCAATCAAATGAAAATTTAAGGAACTTCAGACAAGAAGACAAGTACCATTGGAGTGACATTAAAAAAATGACATTTAATTAATGTACCATTGGAGTGATTTATACTACCTTATATAGTACAATATTCAAATTATGTTAAAGAAACGCATAGGCTGCCACAAACCTCGACTAGACGCTAGAAGGGGCTCCGGACACCCAATTACCGCCTAGCACTTTTTGGAACCATGGTTTATACAAGCAACATTTGCTAAAACTAGAGTTTATATTCAGATTATCTATACATTCAAACATTACCCATGATGGCAGCAAGGACAAAACGGTTATCTAGGCTCCACACAATCATGTTAACACCCCGAGGAGTTGGAAGTATTCTCTGACGTGGACCTCCTCGTAAAGGTTGAGGAGGCATTGGTGGTGGAGGAACTTTTAAATGATATGCTCGTGTCCAGCGTCCAAACTTAGCCTAAAACAATATTAAGATCATACAATTTAGTTGAAAAGAAGAACAACAATAAGATTATACTCTGATAGAGTTTAATTTAATTCATTGAACATCATGGAAAGAAGAGCTCACATGCGATCTACGTGATCTTGGAATCCAAATTATTGCACTGCCATCACGAGAACAAGTGACTATGTTGTCATGGGTAAACCTGGAAGCACAAAGATTATATGAAATACTCAAATAGGGAGAAAATTTAGGATGTGACAATATATTTACGCAAGTGATATATACGAGAAGGCAGGAAGAAGGCGTGTATAATCTTGTGTATGTCAGAAAATATACAACACACCACGTATTTTTGAATTTTGGAACATTCTCTTCCTTCGAGGTATCAGATATTGAATATTTAGATGCCACAGCGCAGCCACTGCAAAGGCAACAATAGTTGTCAGCATAAAAAATAAATCTAGACAAATTGGATCGATGTTCAGAGAAACTAACCTAAATTGTACATAATTAACATCATTCTCATGTCCGGCTAAAACATCCATCTCATGATTAGGTTGCTCTGAGTCTTCTGTGCTGGATTTAATAGCATTCCACACCTGCAATCAACTAGCTCTCCGTCAAAATTAAAAAGAAATCTCAAGTATATATGAATTGTCCTCTATAAATAAAAACAGATATCAAATAACGTGTATTAAAAATTGCACAAACTCCTAATATATAGCTGTATGAATAGTTAAATAATTCAAACTTACCCTAGCAAGAGTATCCGAGCTCCCAGTAACAAAAACAGTTCCACTAGCATTGAATGCACAACAGAAAATCTGATGACTCTGTTGACCAGTACTTGATGACGGCCCACTGTTTTTCCCTGCCATTTAAAAAAAAGTAACAAGTCTTTCACCCATCAAAAAACCAAAGTAATAATTAATAAACATGATAGCAGCAACTAACCAGCTACAGGATCTGGAGGCTTTGGAACATATATTCGTGGCCTAAACTGGGAGTTTCTGGCATCCCAAATCCTACAACTTCCATCATCAGATGACCTACAAAAAAAAGTAAAGAAAGATGCATATAAACTGCCAAGTAATTCAGAAAACTAGACACTATATGAAGAACATAGTGGCTGTTCACTATGATAGGAAAATTAATATTTTGATGCTGTAAGACCAAAGGAGAATGCAATATGCTATACTATAAAGTACAAATTCTTCAAAATGATAAACGAATCCGAATCGCACCAGAATCGAGTGCGATTCTCACCCAATTCGCACCCACCGCATATCCAATTATTTTAATTAAATTTAATTACGCATTCTTCATGGATTCTTTAAGCATCCTGATTTTTCTCGTAAAGAATACTAAGGTCATCAAACAATTTTTCTGGTATTTTTTTTCATCGTCCTTTGTGAAGCTATGAGGATATATAGTCTAGATTCGATGGAACTTTGAGAAGGAGAGAAGGTGAGAGTCGGTCACAGACAGAAATTCGAGAGTTAGAAAGCTACATATTGAATTGAGACATGAATTTTATTGATGTGGATCTTCAAGCTTAACATTGACGTGTTATTACAAATCAACTTTCAACCTTTTTCGAAAGTTAGATACATGGCTAGATTTTGCAAAAGCTGAAATTAAGTAGTGGGAAGTTTGAGAATAGATGTTTTTCAAGAAGATATTATCACTTAAAATCTTTTTCGTTGTGGTCCAATTATTATGTTGGAGATTTATAAAAGTAGTTATTAATTTGTATAAAACCTAATGTACAATCTATATAAAATTAAAGAATATTATAATATATTTATATTTTTATTATATTTCCTAACACAACCGAATCCTACTTTTTGAGATTTTTCAAATCGCCGCACTCGCATCGTGTCGCACCCGCATTCGTGCTTCATAAATGCTATACACACACACACACACACACACACACTTATGGTTTAGAAGTAACCATTAGTGCTAGCCTAGTGGCTAGAGGACCCTCGTATAGATTGAGGATTCGATTCCTCATCCCCTTAAAAAATGGTTTGGAAGTAGAAAGAGATTGTAAAAGCATACCAACAATCACAAAAAATTCACGATATCGACTAGAATACATATTTAAGAGAATTAAAGGGTTCATTAATTTTGCAATAATAATAATTATATCAAATGATTTAAGACTTACCAGGGCCACATGTCATAATTGAGGATTTTGAAAATCGAAACATTCATATTGAAACCTATATCTATAAAAAGCAAGAACTAGGATACACCTTCTGGTATCAATTTGAATGGCATTGTAACAGGAACTCTGAGAATTGATAGGTTAATAACCAACAACAACGACTCCATATCTAGTATCAGAGGAGACACGGGAATATAATTGCTAGTAAAAGCAACAAACAAAGACAAATGGATGATGGCTAAAAACAAGAGATTTTTGAAATTACTCAGACACCCCCCAAAAGAACTTACATGCCACAGGAGCCATTTATATAATCTAATATATGTGTTTCTACACCCTCCTCTCAGGACTTGGGAAACGTTTTTCTTTTTGGTGGATGGCGGTGTGGGGGAATTCATCTTAAGCAATGCGTTGTGTCTGCCATCTCAAAAAATAAGCAAGGGGAGTCGCATTGCTGAAAGTGTGCATGTGAAGCTAGCATGATTAGAAGAAATGATAGCATACTATGATTATCGGTGAGAAAGCTAAAGAAAATAAAAAATATATGGTTTAAAATATATTATACTAAGAAAACAAAAGTGGGAGGACGAAGTTGGAATAATAGTAGATAAAAATCTTAAAGGAAGTTATCATAATCATTATATAAAAAACGATAGACTCATAATTTTGTAAAGCTTGTATTAGGTATAATAAATATTATTAGTGCTTATACACCCTAAGTAGGATTTGATCAACATACAAACCATTTAAATAGATTAATTGAAGAAATACCTATAGAGGAGAAAATCTATAATGGTTACGAGGATATGAGATGTAGGGTATGAGATGATGCATGTCCGATAGAGTTCTAGGTAGAGGAATGACGGTCGCGAGTCTTAAATTATGCAATGGCATGTTATCATGTACTAGTAAATTCATATTTTCAAAAGAGGTTTGAACATGTAAAATTTTAAATGCACAACAAATAACAGTTAACTATACTTATTCATTGCCAGAAAATGAGATAGACTAACGTGTAAAGAGTCAAGTTAGATTGCCCGATAAGGCAGTAGATATAAACATTAAAAACAATCACGAGCTTGAAAAGAGAAGATTAACCGCGAAAACGTGGTGAATTAAAAAGAGGGAGAATATACATTTATTTGAAGAAAATAAAAATAAAATAAAAACGACATGGAATACCAAAGACGAAACTAACATAATGTGGTATAAGATAGATATATGAATTCAAGGAATATCGAAAGTAATTCTTGGAAAACCAAAAGATAGAGACCACAAGTTAAAGAAACTTGAAATCGAATGAAGTGCAGAATATAGTAATAACCAAAAGGGAGTATTTTAAAACAGTGCAAAAACTAGGACACAGAAAATTTTGAGATGTGTAAACGTGTTAGGAAAGAAGTTGGTAAAGTGGTAAGAAAAACTATGTTTGAGGCATATGACAATCTTTATACAAAACTAGGAATGCAAGAAGGGCAAATGAAAATTTACAAGTTCGCTAAACTTAGGGATAGAAAAATAAAGGATTTTTATAACAATGAGTGCATTAAGAATGAAGATTTGAAATTCCTAAACATCGATGAAAAGGCTAAGGAGAGATGGAAAAGTTATTTTGAATGGTTATTACATGAAGATGATGGGTGTAGATTGGATACGGAGTAACTTAAGAATATTTGAGAAAATATATTTTTCAACTAGGGCATTAGACGCTAAGACTTAAAAAGAATGAAAACGATGATGACTTGTGAACCAAATGGTATTCCTATTTGAAATTGTTTAAGGAAGTAATGTCTTGTATTAAAATGCTGCAATGGAATCATTATTACTAAAAAGATGCTCAAAAGACTGTTTTAGTGCCTACTTATAAAAATAAAGGGAATATACAAAGATGATGGGCGTAGACGGGATATGGAGTAACTTAGGAAGATTCGAGAAAATATATGTTTCATCGAACTAGGGAATTAGACGTTAAGACTTCTAAAACGAATGAAAACGATGATGACTTGTGAACCAAATGGCATTCCTAGTGTTTAGAAGGAAGTAATGTCTTGTATTAAAAATGCTTCAATGGAATTGTTAAAACTAAAAAGATGCTCAAAAGAGTGTTTTAGTGCCTACTAATAAAAATAAAGATAATATACAAAGTTGTTCAAAATTATTTTAATATTAAATTCACGAGTCATACAATGAAACTTAAAGAGAGTGATTACACATAGACTTATATTGAAAACAAGAGTATGAGAACCAATTCGGGTTTATCCCAGCAATGGAAGCAATCTATTTATTGAGGAAATTAATGGGAAGGTATAGAAAGAAAAAGAAAGATTTGAATATGGTTTTTAAAGATTGGGAGACGGCGTAAAAAGAGCACCTAGGCATGTATTATGGTGGGGTTCAAATAAAAAATGAGTTACCAGTATATACATTGATGTGATTAATGATATGTATAGTGAAGCCATAACTACAGTAAGAACAACACATGTTCAGATAAGTCATTTTCAAAAACTTCAAAAACAGTAGGTTTACATCAAGGTTCATCCCCAAATCCTTACCATTTTGCGCTTGTTATGGATGAATGGACGGGACAAATTGATGATGAGGTATGGCCACGATTCAAAAACACGGTTTCGATCAAAGAATCAGCGGTCCAATTTTTTACTCGATATTGGTATCAATTCCAGGTGGGGAATTAATACATTATTTAAAGGTTTAGTTTGTGAGTGAAAGATATAGTAAAACCCATGGATTGCCTCGGTCAATCAAGCTAATTAGCTCAGTGAGACTCTAGGATTCCAATCATTCCTATTTTTTTTTTAAAAATCATATCACAAGTTAAAATATAGGTAAAAAGGTAATGCTTTCGATCAGTGGGTACTAAAACCTAGTAAACTCAGTCGTACTGGTTCAATTCAGGCCTTAATTTGAACAATGGGTGCCGTCATGTATGTTGTTTACAAATATATTATTTCAATGGGTGAAAGTAAAGCAATTATTAATATTATACTAAAATGTGGAGAGAAACCCAATAAACAAGAGGGTTTAAAATAAGTAGGACTAAAACAGATTACAAGAAGTGCAACTTAAGTGATAGAGAGGGAGAGCAAACAGGGATTTGATAAAGGTTAAGGATTAAGAGATGGAACATTTGTTATTTAGGTTTTGATCATCCAAAGAGGGAGATATTAAAGATGATGTAACCATAGGATTAAGTTGGGCCAAGTGGAGGAGCATTACCATCATATTATGTGATAGGCGTAGTCGTGAAGTTAAAGAATGTCTATAGAAGGGCCATTAGATATGGGACGAAGTGTTGAGCAACCAAAAAATATGTTTACAAATGAGTGTGACAAAGATGCACATGTTATGATAAATGTATGATAAAATTAGAAATTAACATATCCATGAAATAGTAAAAGTAGTTCCTAGATAAGATGAATTGAGAGAAATCAATCAATTTATATGGTATATACACCACATAAGGAACAGTGATTTAATTAATATAGATGGTAACACTAGAGGCAGAGTTGGACCAAATTGTCAAAAAGGACATAATATCATGAGGTTTAACGACACAAAATAGCATGGAAAAATAGGAGGGAGTTTTGAACTCTGAATACGTTAATTAATTATAATTACCAGCAACTATGGTTTTCTTGAATACTTATCCCTTTAAGTGGCCATGGGCCGGGCCGGTAAAAATTTGAGTTGTCCCGGTACCGCCCAGGCCCGAACAAATTTTTTTAAATAAATTTTATTTTTTAGCAAATCTATGACCTATTTTATTGTTTAGAAAATTAATTTTTGAATGTACTCTCAAGACTAAGAGTAAATAAATCCTAAAATTGATATTTCTACATGTTTCCCATTTATATTCTTTTTATAATTTTTAACCTTAAAGGAATAAAAACTAAACTACTAATATTGACGTAAACTACACGTCAATGGCCAAGAAAATAAACAAAACACTAATTTGTAGAGTGTGAATCAAAAGATTTCTTATATTCAAAATGGAGAATACAAGGGGGTGTTTAAAAAGGAGAAGTAACTTAGGCCCTAAGCTAATATTTTAATTACAACAATTCCCTTACTAGCCTTTTGTTACTCATATCTCTAAATACTAAACAAAAACGAATTAACAAAAATACAGTAAAATGCAATAAATCCCCAAAAAGGAAACATTACCATCATTCTCCCTGCTTCGAAAAGCTCGTTCTCGAGCGTAGGAGATGAACGGCAAGAAAGCAAGGCAACCATCAAAGAGTTCCTCGCTAGGAAGAAGAACCGTCCTCGGAATCGCCCCTTGTACCTGCTTACGAAAGGTCCAAGAAGCATAGTCATACAAACCAACCACGACCGACCCACAAAACTCGATCGGAGATTCCCGTGATGAACCCCCTTAGTGCTACGCCGCGGAGAATTTCCTCAGAGCACATATCAAAAGCTATCATAAATGGGTCCACATACCCACCATCAATCACATCACCCAAGATCACCACCTCATCCCCTATAGAGACAACCACCGATCCATCATCATCAAAATGAACATTCCCTCTCCCAAAGATTGGAAAAAAATCTCCCAAATCAAATGTTTCCGGCTCGCGAAAGTGCGTGAGTCACCAACGATCCTCGACAAAAATGTCAAAGAATTCATTGATACACAATCCAATTTCATCGTTTCGGCCTTTTTTGCAATCAACAAGCTTGGAGGGGAGGTCTCATCATCGATTTGAGCCGATTAGATGATTAAATGAGGAAGAACGATTGGGTGGAGCACCCAATCTTGGACTAGTCGTCGGTAATCTTTAATTGATCCTCGGAAGGTAATCGGGGCGAAAACGTAATATTTTTTTGTGTGGGGGCTGAAAAATGGTTCGGGTTGAAGGTTTGGAGCGGAAGTTGGATGGGGTAGATTTAGTGTTTCATTTGGTGCCAAAATGGATCGCGAAATCAGGTCGGGATTGTCCATTTTGGGTCATCGCGACAGCTAGGGCTATGGGCGGGGGAAGGGTTTTGGTCGGTGGGGGTAGCGAAAGGTAATGGCGGTGGCCAAAATAGGGTATGGTAGGGGGAGAGGGGGTCAAATGGGATGGGGGGCCTGTCGAAGGCAGAACTGCCGCCCTGCCACTGTTCAACAGGTGGCTGCCTCGGCAGGGGTGTCCGGCCCATTCTGGGGCAGACCCGGTGGCAATAGGGTTGGGCCAGAGGGTTTGGTAGGGTAGAAGTTGTGGGTTGAGATTTTTAGGGTTCGGGCTAGGGTTTTGAAAATGGGGTTGAACGAGGGCTTAGATTTGTTGTTGTGACTAAACCCACTCTCCTGTTCGTTTTTTAATCTCCTCGTATAGTTATTCAAATCTCCTTGAAGCAATTGATTATAGCGTACGATTTTGATAACAAAAATACACCGATACACCAACACCAATATGGAACGACACCCGCTCTGATACCAATTTGACGTAAACTACACATCAATGGCCAAGAAAATAAACCAAACACTAATTTTTAGAGAGAAAATCAAGAGATTTCTTATATTCAAAATGGAGAGTGTCCTCAAATGAAGAATACAAGGGGGTATTTAAAGGGGACGAGTAGCTTAGACCCCAAACTAATATTCTAACTACAATAATACCCTTACTAGCCTTTTGCTACTCCAACCTCCAAATTCAAAACAAAAACCAAGTACAATTACAAACTAAAATAAAAGAAAATAACAAAAATACAATAAAACCCTAAAAAGGGCCTATTTCCATCATATATATATATATATAAGTATCGGGTCTCGGGCCGGGCTCAAGCAGGCCAAAGAATACATGTCCAAGCCCGCCCAAGGAAAAAAAAATCGAGCCTATAAAATTTTGCCAAGCTCGGTTCTCGGACCTATTTACCTTACTCAAGACCTATTTTTTTCCAGGCGGGCCTCGGGCCTGGTGCTCCTCACAATGGAATACAAATCGTTAATTAATATTTATATCAAAACTGTATAAAAAAGTAAAACACCTAAGCGCATAATGATAGATAAAAGACTAAACGTTGGACTGTGTCACATAAGGTTCACTATTTAGTACTAGTAGCACCAATACATCATATATAAGCTTCTGCGTCGAAATGCATCTAAGGTACTTAAAATGTACACGATATCCATTAAGAATTACAGATCTTCAGAGCAATAATAATACCATCCCACATTACGACAAAAATGCATGCATAGACATATAAACAAGGTCAAGCAGCAGGGAAAATAATAACACGATAAATTAGCTTACGATAATAGCTGGTATACTGAGCTTGGTCTAGGAGTAAATTCAATGGCAGTAACCGCACCAGTATGACCACGCAAAACTGAAATTGGCACCCCATCCGCTAAACGCCACTATCATTAACACGAAGAATGGTCAGAGAATCAATGAACATCAAGAAAACTTTAAGACTAAGCATTACATTGGAACATTATCTTACAACTCGGATGATGCAATCGTTTGAAGCAGAGGCCACCATTGTGTTGTTGAAATTCACAGCTAGGTCCGTAATGTCACCCTTTCAAGCATACATGGAGAATGCAGAAAATTGAACCAAATGGAAAAGAAAAATAAAACAACAATGTTAAATTAACAGGCATTTCATGGACTGGTTAAACTTACTTCATGTCCACGGCAGCTGGACAAGCAATACGCTGTTTCCATTGACCAAATTTTTACAAGTCGATCATCTGAGCCAGTGATAACGTATCTCCCTGATCGATCAAATATGGCTACAAGGCAAACAGATAGAATAATATATAAAAGAATACTAAATTTAGTACAAGTGGCCAAACGGAAAACACAAAAAGGCAGCATAAAATATATCAAAAACATTTTCATAAAAATAATAAATAAAAAGATTATCCCGAACGGCAAACCCAAAAAGGCAGCATAAAATAAATCAAACGCATTTTTCATACAAATAATAAAGACTATCCGCATATTAATAATTTAGAATAAAGTGATATTAAATGAAGTCCCCTCTCCGCAGTTTATTAGTGTAAATACATAACAATCATATTTAAAAACAAGTAGGTAACTCGACAATTGGCCTAACTTGACTTGGATACCTTTTATTCATTGATTCAGATTTAGGTACCTTCTTCATCACTGAATGGTAAAAAGTTTCGCCACTAAAGATAATAAATGGTACCTATGTCTACAAGAAATTGAAAAGGTGCCTGATTCTAATTACGCAAAATAATGAGGAAGCCAATCCAAAATTACGAAAATAACATATATGAGTGTTTAATTTGAAAAGGGAGCAAGAGGGAGCTTACCGCAATAAACTGCATTCCGGTGCCCCCTGAGCTTCTTAATATTTTGCATCTTTTGCACCATGGTAGACGGTTTTGCAATGGCATAACATGCTGAGCGAATAGATGGCGCGCGATGGTGTCTAGAGAAGCCACCACATATTTCCCGCAAACTTAATCCACGCACTTGATCAGCTTTCATATGAGGCCAACGCATGTAAGCTGGGGGACATTTGGCTTGACTGTCTCTATTGTTTTGATCATCTAAAGAAAGAGTGTATTAATGGAGAAGGAACACACAAAAACTAAATGAAGTGAATTATTTGGGAAGTGGAGACTCTATCTACCATACCAAAAATTGCACTATTTGAGAATAATTAAGTATAAACAAAAGACTCATCATTAAATTGCTCTTTTTTCTTTTCACTCTTTTACAGAATAGATTGGCAGTGTTGAATTAATTAGCCAAAGATTTGCCATGTTATCATTGTAGACATCAAATGCTTTATGAACAAGAGCATATAATTCTGAAAACTTAAAATAATTATTATGACAGTTGACACATACTTCCCAGAAGCGAAAAGGAACCAGTCCCCAAAAGTGTAGGAACAGCGGCTGCGTTCATAAGATTCCCACTAACCAAGCCTTTCGAAGGAGACGCTGCGCTACGAATCAGTTGCTTCAGAAGCTTTACCATGTGATCCTTTTCAATGTGAGGATACCTAAATACATATATACACACAAATGGTGGAAATAATGAATCAAAGATGTTTGTGAAGAAAATACTATACATCAAATAATCAAAAAATACAATACTAACTTTTTTGGGTCAGTTTCGGGCTCAAACTATGTTAAAGATTTCAATTTAGGCCACTGTTGTAATACAAGAAAGGCGTATATAAGTACCTCTCTACCAACTTATTGTAGCTTAATGGGAAAGACAAGCCATCATCGTTTTCGTCCCCACTAGGCGCTCCACTCCTTGAAAACCAAGCATGAAATCGCCTAGGTAAAAGTTGATGTTCCAGCAGTTCATTCCAAAGCTGCCCATAAGTTCTGTGACAAGGCCCACCAGACAAAAAATGCATAATCAAGAAATAGACCTCCCTGAGGTCAATATCCACATCATCTTCCATGCGATTTCTTTCTTCGACTCCAAGTTGAGACTTCTCCTTTCCCTTGAAGGAAAAATTCAATGATTTCATATTCGCAGAGGGAGCATCAGCCGAGGGAACATGTTTCTGAAAAGCCATATTTCCTGTACAAAACCAAGAATTTAGACACCAAAAATTATATTTCAAAATATTAATTATGATAAATAATACCAGAATTACATATAAAGACAAACCATTCACCATTGCAAAAGTTGTATTTAAAGAACACACAAACTATAGTTCAAGAACATTCGGTTCTTTTTAGTCACATGTTATGCAAGAACCATCAATCATGGTTAGTAATGGCAAAACTATGGGCTGGACCAAATATGAGAAGGGCCAATTATGGGCTAGGCCAACCCATTTTTTTTCTATCCAAGTAAATGTAAAGAAAACATAGTTTACTCGTATCTTTTAAAGATGGACTCTATATTTGATTCATATTTTTTGTTAATAGGCTCCATATTTGACTCATTCTATGAAGAACGGACTCGACGTGTGATTAGGAACGCGACACGAAACGCGAAGCGTGTTTCGCAATTTTTTCAAAAACTAGGATACGACACGCTGAGATACGTATATTATTATTTATAATTTATATACATACTCAACTCAACTGAACCAAGCATTTTCCCAATTATTTGGGATCAGCTACATGAATCCTATTTTTCCATTTCGCTCTTTTCAGTACAATATCTTCGGTTAAACCACCTCTTTTACAATATCCCACCAAGTCATTAGGCTTACCTCTACTCCTCGTGTTACCATCAATACTAACTAAATCACTCTTCCTTACAGAGGAGGCATCCATTGGTCTACGTTTGACGTGTCTAAACTACCAAAATCGATTTTTTCTCAATTAATCTACTTCAGGAGCTACTTTTACCGTTTCACGAATTTGTTCATTTCTAATTTTATCCTTTCCAGTTTTACCACATATCCATCTGAGCATTCGCATCTCTGTCACGCTCATTTTCTGCACATTTTGTTTTGTAGATGCCCAGTACTCTGTCTCATTCCCATATAACATGGCAGGTCTAATGGTTGCCCTATAAATTTTCCCTTTTAACTTCAAAGGTATACGCCAATAGCACTTCTCCACTTAACTCAACCTGCATTAATCTTATGAGTAACATCATCACTAATATCCTATAAAGCAAGACTCCCCTGAAAGCTAACATGTCGTGTCCGACAACGTGTCGGAAACCTATGAAGCACAAACACTCTCCCGGAAGCCACCAGCCAACTTTGACTCAAGTGATGGTGATTGTGCTTGATTTATGATTCTTAAGGTCAAAGTGTGTTTGAATTTTGTTTTGTATGGTCCATTTTCTTAATTTCATGTTAAGAATGCTCTAATAATGTATTTTATGGAGAAATCTGTTTTATTTCATTAATATATATTTAAATATATATTATATATTATACGTATCATAGCGCATCGTATCCTAATTTTTGGATCAATCACGTGTCGCGTGTCGCGTGTCGAAACACGTATTACAAGTCCATGGGTCACAGCTAATATCTCCATTTTTTTGGATAATCGAGACTAAGTAACGACAATGATCATTTCTAAGTATCTCTTGACCCTCCAACTTCACCACATCCCTATTTGTCCACTTATTATTACTAAAATTGAACTCCACATATGTTTTAGTTCTGCTTATTTTAAATCCTATTATTTCTGGAGTTTCTCTCCATAATTCCAATCTAGCATTAATCCTCGTATGTGTCATCCATTAAAATAATATCATCTGCAAATAACACACACCGCAACACCTCATCTTGTATTTGTCTACTCAACTCATCCATAACAAGAGCAAAGAAATAAGAACTTACTGTTGAACCTTTGTGCAAACCTACAATAATTGAGAATTTATGTTCTTACTATAGTTATAGCCCCATCATAAATATCCTTGATCACATCAATATATCTACGAGTCACTCCTTTTTAATGTAAAACCCACCATATTATATCTCTATGTATCTTATCATACACCTTAATTTATATCCAATCACTCTCTCCCAAGGTTTCATTGTATGACACATTAACTTAATACCACGATAATTTGAACAACTTTCAATGTCTCCTTTATTTTTATATATAGGTATTCAAACTCTTTCTCCATTCATCGAGCATCCTATTAGCCATTATAATTCTATTAAATAATTTTGGTAGTCAATACACTCCTTTCTCCCCTAAACACTTCCAAACCTCAATAAAATAAAGCCCTCTTTGCTTTCATCTTTTTTAGAGCAATCTTAACCTCTGTGGCCCTAATTCTTTGAATCTCCCGATGTTCCTCTATACCTTTCTACTCAAATTATCTTCATTCAATAACCTCTCCAAGTAGTTTTTCCAATTTTCCATAATCTCATCATCCTTCACTAGGACTCTCGAATCATCACTTTTAATACACTTAACGTTATTAAAATCTTTTGTTTTTTCTTTTCCTAAGTTTAGCAAGCTTTTGTATATTCTTTTTTCCCCCTCTTCTGTTCCTAGTTTTATATAAAGATCATCATACGCCTTTAACTTAACATCTCTCACAATTTTCTTAATTTCTTTCTTAGCCCATTTATATTTCTCAAAATTTTCTTTCGTTGCTAATTGTTTTCATGTTTCAAAACACTCCCTTTTGATTTTTACTATATTTTGTACTTCTTTGTAAGGACACAAATTTCCAATTGAGTCCTTTGTAGTTTTGGCTCAATTCCGAACAAAAATAACTGAGTCATAGGATAGTGTTCTTTTGTATCCTTCAAGCCTATAACATGTTAAAGTTGAAGACGTTGCGGCCTTGCTTTTCAAGAGAACATCATTGCCATGTTTCAGTGCCTCTTTTCAAGTCATCAATATCATATTTCAAGTCTCCAAAGGTATGAATGCTTTTATATATTTGTAGGAAACTTGGAATAATTTTAATGGGTGTAATGTTTATTTAAAATAAAGTTTTTGGGCGTTCGTTCGATATTGTCGTTCGAATGAATTTGTCGTTCGAACGAGAATGTCGTTCGAACGAGTTTGCCAACGACTTTTCCCTTTTGGCCACTGGAACTTCGTTAGAAGGTCGTTCGAACGAGACTTCGTTCGAACGAAAATCTCGTTCGAACGAGATTTCCGGCAACAAAAACTTTTTGGCAGTTTTTCTCCACTATCCCACTCTTTTGTTCCCACTAACTCTTCCAGAATTAATATGTGCGGGAACCAACATTGAAAAATTAACTTTTGACATTTTCCGAACACATTTTGAGAGAACAATTAAAGAGAGAAAAATTTATTAGTTCAAAAGTTCATTGTTTAGTGTTTTTTGAGTATCCATGAATTAATTTCTACAAAAACACTTACACCAATTAATTTAAGTTTAATCCAAGTTCCTATTGTTATATACTTGCTTGGAGAGTGTTGGGCACCGGATCTTACTCTACCGAATTGAAGAGTTTCTTTAGGTTTACTTCTACATCCCATAAAGAAGAAGTTCATTGTTTTACTGCGGCATACTCACACGGTGAAAGGCATTGTGCGAGGGTTGACGGTTGTCTAAAAACTTCATTGGTGGATTCCAAGTTTCCGGTGGATTTCAGGATTGTCGACTAAGCAGAGGTTGGTACAAGAAGACGCATCAGGGGCTTAAGGGAGTCGAGTCGAGTTGAGTAAGTCATTTGTCTTGTACTTGTAAAATTTCGTACTTAGTGGACTTAAGGTTAGGGTCGTCCGAGGTTTTTTCCCATTGTGGGTTTCTCCTCGTACATCGCGGCGTAGTGGTTGTGAATTTATTTTATCTTGCAAATCACCTAGAACGCATGCTTAAGATTAAAAGATAAAATATTGTTTAATTCACTTCTCTAGTGCTAAAATAAGTTTGGGTGAAACTTAAGTTGATTTAATTCAAGTCATTAATTTATATTTGCTAAAATTTGGTTTGGCCTAATTTGGTAATATTGAAAATATTGTGCAGGCAAATTTTAAAACTTGTGTTAAATTAATTTTGGGCTTAAAAGTAAATTTATCATAATTAACTTCATGTGTTAGTTTTGTTTGTGAGAAAATCCTAATACTGGTTTGTGTGAATTTTGTGTGTGTGTGTGTTCACCGTAATTCACTAATTTAGGTTTAATTTTGCTTTTAGAAATTAAAATTTGTGTTTAATTAATTTTTCATCTTTTTAAGAAAAGAAAATCAAATAAGATTTGGAAAATTAAATTGTTGTGTTGAACCATCTTTATTCCGCATTTAAAAGGAAATTAAAGTGAAAGATTTTAAAATTGGGGGTCTACGTTTCCAACAAGTGGTATAAGAGCCGGAGCGCTAAATTATCGCATTAAGGTCTTTTTAAATATTTTGGTTAAAAATGGAATTTTCCCCATTTTCAAAATTTCCTGTTTTCGATGGTTCCAACTACGCGTATTGGAAAGCGCGTACGAAATCGGCACTAAAGTCTATCAATGAGAGGGTTTGGTTGTCTGTCGTGAATGGGTGGTCTCCACCTACATATTTAGTTAAAAATGAACGTGTTCCCAAACCCGTAAATAGATGGAGTGAGAATGAATTTAAACTTGCTAATTTTAATTCCCGAGATTTAAATGTCATGTTTAGTGCGGTCATACCAGATGAATTCCGACGCATCATAACGTGTGAAACCGCTAAGGAAGCTTGGGATATATTACAACTCACTCACAAGGGAACTAGTGTCGTTAAGGCTTCTAAACTCCAAAACCTCACCACTCAATTTGAAACCATCAAAATGAATGAAAAAGAAACTTTTGATGAATTTTATGCTAGACTTTCCGATATAGTTAATTCATCTTTTAATTTGGGAGAGAAAATACCCGACGACCGAGTTGTAAAAAAAAAAACTTAAGGTCCCTACCCGAGAGATTTATTCCTAAAGTGACCGTTTTAAATTCTTAACCCACCTTGAACTCTACCAAACTTGAGGAACTAGTAGGTGATTTACAAACTTATGAACTATATACGTTCCCCTCCAAAAATGAAAAGAAAATTGATAAGGGCATTGCTCTAAAAGCCCGAAAGGAGGAAAAACAAGTTGTAGTTGATGAGAGTGATAGTGACTTGGAAGATAGTTATGTTTGCTAGGAAGTTTCATAAATTTCTTAAATTTAACAAAGTTAAATTTAAAAATGATTTTAAGAAAGTTGAAAATTCTAAGCATGACAAAGTCGAAAAGATCCCTAAAACTTTAAATGAAAATTTAAATAGGGACGAGTCTAATAGGTGTTACGGTTGTGAGGGTGGCCATAAGGCTTTTAAATTCCCCACTAAACTAAGGAAAGAGGGTAAACAAGCAATTTCATATAATACTACCCTTAGTGATAGTGATAAGGAAGAGGGACCCGCTTCCCCCATTGAGCGCAACTTTGTCGCGTTCATGGCAAGCCATGTGAGCACCGATAATGAATCTTCCCATGAAGATATACATATTCATGACACTTCCAAGGCCTTTGTTTGTGAAGCTATAAAAGGTGATGGTAGTGAGAGTGGAGAAGAAAGAGAGTGAAAATGAAGAAGAGGTTAATGTGAGTGAACTTCAATTTGCATTTCACGAATTATATGAAGAATCTATTAAATTAAAAAGAGCAAATTTGAAGTTAGAAACGAGTTTAAAGGAGTGTGCCAAGATTGTCGATGAGAGTGCGTTAGTTGATGACCTTAGGACACGAGAGAGAGCTCTTCGAGAGAAGCTTAAATATGTAGAAGGCGAGAGAGATAACCTTAGAGGTTTAATGGAGTCAGTGAAAAAGGAGATTCTCAAGTTTGAAGAGAGAAATGTTTTGTTAGTCTAGAATTTTAGAATTCGAAGAACAATTGAAAGACTCTAATAAAGTCAAATTTGATTTGGAGTGTCGTTTGGAGAAATTAGATATAATATTAGGAACGGTCCAAATTAAAAATGACTCATGTGGTTTAGGCTTCGATACTTGTAATGAGTCAACTCATAAAGTCAAAACCAATGTTTTAGGAGAATCCTCTAGGAACAATATTATAGATCATTCCTTAGGAAAGTCTTTTCGTCGAGTCTTTAGGTGCTCACATTGCGGTCGAAAAGGTCATCTTAGGAAGTTTTGCTTTGATCTTAAATGAGGTCCTAGAAAATCCCTGCATAAGGCAACCAAGGTAGCCAAGATTCCTAAATCCGGAGATCGTCATTCGTCATTAGTATGGGTTAGGAGATCCGACTTGGTAGCTTTACAAGATAGGATTTTTTATTCTCATTTACTATCACACGATACCTCCCTTGATAAATCTAAAGGTTGAATGTGTTAGTTGTTTGCATACTTTAGCTTTTGTGCTTCATGCTATATTATCATGCTGCTAGTATGCTTCTTTATCATTGTTCTAGTCTACACTTCATGTGTATTATATTCATTTTAGTTTTGCATTAATTGAAAAATATAAAAAGATTTTTGTTTATCATTTGTGTTTTACCTTTTAGTTACTTAGGCTTAATGAAAAATACAAATGATTTTTTTTCTCTTTTGAGTATATATTTTTGTTTGGTTGGTTAAAAATTTCAAAAACTCAACAAGATTTTTATTGTGTGTATTTAGTTTGACACACTTTATGTGGCATATACTTGTGTTTGAATCCCTTCTTTTTCGCTTCCATGTGGCTAGAACTTTTGATTGATATTGTCAATCCTTAAAATGTTCTTTACCATGCTTACATGGAGTAGTTGGATTTTGTGTTGCTATAATGGATTCTATTTATATATGCCTCAATTCACACATGCACGAGCTCACTTGAAATTTTAACTTCGCATGTATATTTGAGCTTTGTGAGGTGTTCTCCTTCCAATCTAGTCATCTACATATTTTTTACTTAGGAGGACTTGTGCATGTTAAATCCGTTGCACGTGAGATTTTAGTGATATACAAAATGATACATATAAATGTGCACGGGGAAGGGCTCCGCAAGGAATTATTATCCTTTGCGAGTAAGCCACCGTTTGGAATGGACCTAAAAAAATATGTGATCCAAAGACCTAAAAACAAAATATGGCATTAAAAGAAAAATAATTTGCCAAGGCCTATTTTGTTTGATTGATATAGTCATTCAAAAATATATATGCTTATTTTGAGGGAGATTGGATGGTATAGCAACGGTTTGCACAATGTTAGTTTATCCTAGTTGCGCTTTCATTGTCATAACTCTATTGGTTTGTAGAATCATCAAAATTCTAGGCTTGTATGTATTGTGTATGTTTGTTCATTGAGTTCAATTTATATTATCACATGAGGTTATATTCAAATGTGATAAAGTTTGCAATCAAATGAGTGAACATGTTTTAAGTGATTGGGTCGTAATTTAATTGTTACTAGTTCACACCCCTACACTTACGCTTACCACATGTATTTGGACACATTTTTGCCATACGAGTGTGAAAAGCTTAATGTATGTTGTGTCATGTGTGGTGTTTATATCTATATATGTGTGCTTGCATATATTTTATATTTTATAAGGTGTATACATATATATGATATTTTATTTTGTTTAGTCTTTGCCTTGTTCGCTAGTCCGCATATGCTTTAATTCAAAAGCGGTACCTATCCTATTGCAAAATGTTTATTTGATATCACATGCTTAGTATCTTATTAGTCAAATTGGTATAATTTTTTTTGCATTATATGTTGGTATCCATTTATTTGTTTTGGATTAGTTATGTTATTGTTGCCCATGTACTTTCATGTTCTTATCACCTTATGCATCATCTTCTTTATTAGTTCTTTTATCATTTGTCTATTCCTAAACAAAAAGGGGGAGAATGATGGGGGGAGAAATGGTATCTAATCCTATTATAATCATATCTTAGTTTGGGAGATTTAACTTAGGGGGAGAGCGCTATCTTCTTAGGTTGATCATAGTTGATAAAGGAGAACTAATTTAGGGGGAGTATTTAATCATTGCATTTAAATCTTTGATATTCCCTATGCGTTTAATGTTTGCTTAAGTGTGCAGGAATTCTATTTAGCGACAACTTTTCATCGGCAAAGCTATTGATCCTTGGGACTTGAGTCAAATTTTCTATTTTTGGGTGGGATGTTTGTGAGTCTAGTAGAGCTTGACAGCCCTTTAGGATTTTGTTTTGATTTTTGTCCCGGAATAGCCAAAGGGGGGAGATTTGTAAGGATTTTGTTTTGATTTTTGTCCCGAAATAGCCAAAGGGGGGAGATTTGTAAGGACACAAATTTTCAATTGAGTCCTTTGTAGTTTTGGCTCAATTCCGAACAAAAATAATTGAGTCATAGGCTAGTGTTCTTTTGTATCCTTCAAGCCTATGACAAGTTAAAGTTGAAGACGTTGCGGCCTTGCTTTTCAAGAGAACATCATTGCCATGTTTCAGTGCCTCTTTTCACGTCATCAACATCATATTTCAAGTCTCCAAAGGTATGAATGCTTTTATATATTTGTAGGAAACTTGGAATAATTTTAATGGGTATAATATTTATTTAAAATAAAGTTTTTGGGCATTCGTTCGATATTGTCGTTCGAACGAGTTTGCCAACGACTTTTCCCTTTTTGCCACTGGAACTTCATTAGAAGGTCGTTCGAACGAGACTTCGTTCGAACGAAAATCTCGTTCGAACGAGATTTCCGACAGGAAAAATTTTTGGCAATTTTTCTCCACCATCCCACTCTTTTGTTCCCACTAACTTTTCCAGAATTAATATGTGCGGGAACCAACATTGGAAAATTAACTTTTGACATTTTCTAAACACATTTTGTGAGAGCAATTAAAGAGAGAAAAATTTATTAGTTCAAAAGTTCATTGTTTAGTGTTTTTTGAGTATCCATTAATTAATTTCTACAAAAACACTTACACCCATTAGTTTAAGTTTAATCCAAGTTCCTATTGTTATATACTTGCTTGGAGAGTGTTGGACACCGGGTTTTACTCTACCGAATTGAAGAGTTTGTTTGGATTTACTTCTACATCCCATAAAGAAGAAGTTCATTGTTTTGCTGCGGCATACTCACACGGTGAAAGGCATTGTGCGAGGGTTGACGGTTGTCTAAAAGCTTCATTGGTAGATTCCAAGGTTCCGATGGATTCTGGGATTGTCGACTAAGCAGAGGTTGGTACAAGAAGACGCACCAGGGACTTGAAGGGAGTCGAGTCGAGTTGAGTAAGTCATTTGTCTTGTACTTGTAAAATTCCTTACTTAGTGGACTTAAGGTCAGGGTCGTCCGAGATTTTTTCCCGTTGTGGGTTTTTCCTCGTACATCGCGGCGTAGTGGTTGTGAATTTATTTTATCTTGCAAATCATCTAGAATGCATGCTTAGGATTAAAAGATAAAATATTATTTAATTCACTTCTCTAGTTTAATTTGGTGCTAAAATAAGTTTGGGTGAAACTTAAGTTGATTTAATTCAAGTCAGTAATTTATATTTGCTAAAATTTGGTTTGGCCTAATTTGGTAATATTGAAAATATTGTGTAGGAAAATTTTAGAACTTGTGTTAAATTAATTTTGGGCTAAAAGTAAATTTCTCATAGTTAACTTCATGTGTTAGTTTTGTTTGTGAGAAAATCTTAATACTGGTTTGTGTGAATTTTGTGTGTGTGTGTTCACCATAATCCACTAATTTAGGTTTAATTTTGCTTTTAGAAATTAAAATTTGTGTTTAATTTAATTTTTCATCTTTTTAAGAAAAGAAAATCAAATAAGATTTGGAAAATTAAATTGTTGTGTTGAACCATCTTTATTCCGCATTTAAAAGGAAATTAAAGTGAAAGATTTTAAAATTGGGGGTCTACGTTTCCAACATTCTTCGTTCCACCACCAAGTTTCTTTAGATTGTGACCCCCTACCTTTTAATTATTCAAGAATTTTTCCAATATTCCCCTAATGCACATGTAGCCATTTTATCCCCCATTATGTTAGTCTCATCTTCGGTATCCCATAACGTTTCATTTAATATTTTATGATTATCTTTAAATAATTCTAATTTCTCTCCTTTTAAGTTCCACCACCTAGTTCGGGGGTTAATCTTCGCTTTTCGCACTCGCGATTGAGTTTTCATATTTATAGCTAACACCATTATCCTATATTGTGAGGTTGGGCTCTCTCCAGAATAACCTAACAGTCTTTACATGTCAATCGATCTCCTATTCTAGTAATGAAAATATCTCATAACCTACACGATTTTCTCCTACATGGCCATTAAATATCCCCTATATAGATTTTCTCACCTACGTGTATTTCTTGCCATTAATATACTCTAGTTTTGAAGTATTCATTGCAAAATATTTTTATAGTTACAAATATTTTTATATTTTTAGTTACATGTATATAGAGAGGTCGTACCTTTGTGCGATGGAAGTGTCATCGCCCAGACTACGATTGGTCTCGTGTTCGAGACATGAAAGCAATCTCTCCATATATGGGGGTAACGCCAGACGACATTTGCCCCTCCCAGACCCTGCAGTTAAGCGGGAGCTTTGTGTACTGGTTACGACCTTTTTAGTTATATATATGCACACACATATACGTAATAAAGGAATCAGATTGCTTTTCAAATTTCCATAAATTGGTTCATTGATTTTCGTAATAAAACAAATAATTTGTTATAACTATTTCGAAAAGATGTTAAGAGCAGCCTAGTATCACATCACATTTATACATGCCCTCTACTTTTATGTACACTACAATTCTCAATATATAATAAAGTACACAGACCTTAGACCTTACATCTTCTGACCTACCAACTCTTGTTTCACTGTAGAAAGGCAACTTTTTAAAAACAAATGAGTACATAACCCACCTTCTTACCATCTCAAATGTACACCGGCCATTACATCTTCTTTAAAGTACAAAGCCCACTTTTCAAAAATAAAAAAGTACATTTCCCCTTCCATCTTTTTAATTACACCACTTTTCTCAAAAATATAAAAGACGGTGACTAAATAATCTTGTGATCCACACACCGGCGACAATTTTTAGTTTGATCCTCTACAATCAACTCCGGTACCCCCAGCGTGTTCCATGAATGTGTCCATAGTGTGTCCATATTATGTCCCGTCGTGTCCCCTTTAAAGAAATTTTTTTTAAAAAATCTGGACAGGCACGTGTCCGGATATGTCTGAGCATGTCATGTGTCTAACTCAAGTCAAAGCTGACTCGTTACCTCCGGGAGAGTTTTTGTGCTTCATAGCTATCCTCTTACAAACACCGGTAACTACTGCAAAGAGTTAAGCTAGCTGGTCAATCATTATAGAAGTTAGAAATGTGATACCAGTTCATCTGCAAGTCTTCCTCTTTTTATTCACCATATGTAAGCATATTGCTCATATTCTTATGTCTTTGATACCTACTTGTTCGCAAATGAGTCCTCGTCGCGGAGATCAAAGTCAACCCTCTCAGTTGTTAAAGAGCGTCCTTTATCTTCTCATCTTCTCAAGACTTATTATGCTGTGAATGGCTACTTCAGTCCACATGATATTGACTATTGGTTTCAGATTTTTCCCCTCAGCAACAAGAATAAGTAAAATTGTCTATTTCACCTTAAATATACGTCAAACCTTCTTCTCGGAAATTTCCCTTCTCAATTTGTACGAAACTGGACAAATTTTTTTATTAAACCCCAATTGAGTGATCCTAACAGACCATTTTATCCAGCACAGTATTAAGCAGGTGCTTTTTGCAACAACATGCATGTAAAAGTGACTCTTTCACCCACTCAAGCCAACCCCACGGGATTGCCTCGCAACATTGGCTCTTACCTCACAATCTGAAAGTCAAGCGTTCGAATTCTCTTGGAACCACCTCCCATATAGTGTATCCTGGTTCACGTGGATTGAAGGGTCTAAGTGTGCCCTTTAAATTGTATCAAGTGCTTTAAGAAGGTCTTGATACTGAGTTATCATAAAAAATATACATTCACTCTAAAAACAAAAAGGTTACGAGAATGTCAAACACGTTCCTTTTCAGTAGCTTAGTTATCTGGACCATACTCTGATTCACTTCAACCCAACCATTAGCGGACAAAAAGACAAGGAGCAGGCATATAGGAATTTCAACACAGCACAAAACTCAGGGCCATATCGGTAATTATGTCTGATTTAGGAAAAACAGTTGGGCGACTGCAGCAATCACACATATTATCAAGTTGCTCTGCGGTAGCTGATACAAATGTGCATCGTGGGCTGGTGGAAGCTAGGTTGGGGAATTTTATCTGCAAATCTGAGAATATGGCCTTACTTAAGACGATGAAGATACCTAAGCCAAAAACGCAGCAGATAAACCCAAACAGCAAGTTTACTGGTGAGAAGAACCACCACCAATTGATTGCCATTGAGAGAGTTGAGTGCAAGAGACGAGAAACATGGGTTGTATATAATGGTGTGTGTCGTAACAACGGGGTAGACATGTTTGATCAACACACTAAGGACTCGGTGAAATGTTTTTTTTATCAGCCAAAAATGGTGTGGTGTTTTGAAGACTTCCCCATGTTTCATTAAATGATTTGCCAGATAAATTGCCATTTTACATAGCCCTCGGTTGAGTCGGATAATTTGCTAAATAATTTTCTATTCACGATAAACGTGTGTACAACTCCTGTACTCACCTGCCTATCAAATAAATCCCGTAGATCATGACAGATATGGAAAAATGAAAGATGAGTGGATGAGCTGTGGTGGAAGGGATTAATTCGAAAAATCTCCTAGTTCACGGATATCTCACACTTTATCAGGCAGCGACGAATGATCAAATTCAGTACCTTTGTGTAGCTAACTACACTTTGGACAAAATCCCCATTGATTGAGTTCCCAATTCCACAGATTGAGCATGTGTTAGATATTACAACTGTCCTTCAGAAACTGCATAATCCTAAAGTGGCTCATTACATCTCCTGCTCACTCCCATCCCATCATCCTGCAACGCCCTAAGTACTTCAGAGTGTCAAAACGACCTCCTTGGGAAATCAGCCAAACAAGCATCCTTTATTGTCCAAGCTCGCTAGCTAATCTGTTGAGAATGCCATCCACATTAGTCCCAGGTATTCTTTGATTTTGCGCAACAGCTTAAGAGTCTATAAAAACATTACTCGTGCCAGGCTAGTGTGAGTTTCCAATTTCACCATGTGTTTCCAACCATAGCAATCGGAACATATATGACTGAAACCATCCCTCAATTAGCATATACTCCAAAAACAGTCATGAACCACGACTGTAGCATTGATTCCTATCCACTGGGCAAAACCTACCCCTAATCCCTAACATCAACAGATAATAAGATTCCATACAAAACCAAGATCTCATAAGCCCATGAAGGGAAACCTAAACTGACGTGCTCTTGAGATTGGTTACCAAAATCCATTAAAAACCGCAATTGAACAAGCATGCAGAGCTAGAAATGCATTAACCAATCAAGACAGAACTAAAGAAACAAAAAATTTATGATTATTAGATGAAAACTTAACGTAAATTTAACCAAAGAATACAAAATAGAATTTCTCTTACAAGTAAATCTAGGTATTAAATATAAACAGCAAATGTAAAAAACACACTACCAAAAAGCAAAATTGAAACTGAAAAAACTAACCTTTACGGTCCCAACAAGTTAACCAAATGGGCAATCACCAGAAAGCCATAACCTATCATCACAGCCCATAGCATTCCACTGCAATTCGAAAACAAAATTGATAATAGCAGAAATTGCGATCTAAAAAAATGATATGCAGAAAACCCTAAGGTATTTGATGAATAAAGAAAGAAAATGAAATAGAATACCCGAGCGTTAGTGTGGTTTAGAAGAAAATGATAAGGTTGGGCGAAAAGAGAATGGGGATCCGGAAGTTGGGGAAAATTGAGAATATGAATTTGGAGAGAGAGAAAATGGGACAATGAAATTGGTCTTATGTATTGTGTGTTATGTTTTAGTTTTTGTTTTTGTTTTTGTAGAGAGAGAGAAGGGAATAGAACAGAGAGTTGAAGGAAGCGTTTTAAATCTTTACGCCCACACTGGAAAGATGGCGAGGAAAAGAAATAAAATGGGGAGGGTATCACACGCGAGGATGTGGCACATCACGTGATCACGCTAACGAAAACGAAAACGAAAACGAAAACGAAAACGGTGGTTTGTTTTGGTAGACGCTAGTAATCGGTTTGGTGTTCAAGGCTGGTGGAGATAAGGCTTCCCTATTTCGGCATTTTTGGCTAATTTTGACCCGCTAATGATGTTGTTTTATGTATAACAAGAATTTGGTTTTGGTTAAATCAAAAATTAAGGATTATTATATTGGTGGTTTATTTGGAAAGTCAAACACGAATCTAATTTTATTTTGGAAAATGTTATAATTACTTCATTTTTAGAATCAGTGATGTGTTATCAGCATATTAAGTGATGTTTTTAAGAAACAATAATGCTACAATGACCTCCGTTTTCACCATCTACAAAAGAATAAAGACTCACTACTTTCTCTTCAAACTAAATAAAAATAAACATGTTTCCACCTAGGGATGGCAATTTACCCCGACTCGTAGGATTTTCGACCCGACCCGATCCTAATGGGACGGATTAAAACCCCAATTGAAATAATAGGGACGGGTTTGAATTTTTAAAAAAAATCATTTATTAAATGGGGCGGGTTCGGGTTTTATAAATATACACTCGACCTGCCCCGTCTCCTCCCCGTTTAGTAATTAATATTACTTATATACCCTTTATATGTTAACCTATTAACACTCCCACCACATACATATATATATACGGAGAGGTTCAAAAGTGAACCAAAAGAACGAACTTTTTAATGAACCTACTAAGAAATTAAAAATTGAACCTTAATTTCATGTTGTAATTGATTCGCGCCAGCGGGGGGATTGAAAAAATATTCATTGCCGCTGGCACGGACCAATTATAAGAAGAAATTAAGGATCAATTTTTTAATGTCATAGTAGGTTCATTAAAAAGTTCATTCTTTTGGTTCACTTTTGAACCTCTCCATATATATATATATATATATATATATATATATATATATATATATATATATATATATATATATATATATATATATATATATTGTGGGTACCTCGATTTGTCACCTACGCCCAGATGAGAAGCTCAATCAAACGCGGCCCAGAGTCTAAAGGACAAGCGCCTCAACCAAATTGGTTTTGACACAGTCAGTTCCTAAAATCTCTCTTCAGAGATATCCTAGGGATTGTGGGTAAACGTGGGGGAGCTCCACTCCTCCACCCTCCGAAAGAATATGTATATGACAAACCCTTCGTTCGGGGCAAAGGCATGTATTATTTTTCCTGTAAAACACTCCCCCAGAGTATAGAGAAATAATATCGAGAGCACCACCATGGACGTAGGCATTCTTGCTGAACCACGTAAATATTGTGTCGTGTGATTGGCGTTCTTTACATTCTTTATTTGCTTTGGTGATTGCCTTTTCTTATTAATTTGTGTTGAAATTAATTGTCACCACAATTGGCGTCGTCTGTGGGAATCGTTTGTCTTCCTTTAAGAAAGCCCTCGCCGGTAAAGGATTTGGAATGTCTGGTCATAGTAGCAATGCCCCTCAAGCAGGGGATATCCAAGAGCAGTCTGCCCCTCGCAGGATCAGGTATGAGGTTCGATGTTCAGATCAAAGGGCTCGCCCAGAGCGGCAAGCCTCAGAGGAAAGTCAGGGACCTGCTAGGTCCACACAAATCTCCAGGTTGATCGATGCCTATGAGGCAAGGCTCCAGGAGCAAAGAGAGGTCGCTAGCAAGCAAGAAGCTGAGAATGCTCGCCTCAAAAGGAGATTGGAAAGGATGGAAAAAGAGCTCCATCGTAACACCAGGCGACGTCAATGTCGCACTCCTAGCCCTCAGGCGAGAAAGTCTTGCAGCCAAGGGAGGAGCCTTAGACGCGGATCCCTAAGAATCGAGGAACTCATCAGGTGATGACTTGCTCGAGCAACAGCGACCAGTTCGTCGTTGCAAGAGGCCGGCTCGAGAAAATGATGACATATGAAATTTGGTCAGAAGAGAAATGGACCAGCACCCAACACATCGGGGTGCCAGATCGACCAGAAAGCTGTCCCAGTGAGCTCTCAGGACCTAGATGAAATCCCTTTCTCAAGGGAGATAGAAGAAGAGGAAGCCCCCAAGAGGTTCGTGATTCTGAGATTCAAGATCTATGACGGAAAGACTGACCATATCGATCACGTTAGGCAGTACAGACAGGCCATGACTCTCTAGAACCACAGGGACGCACTAATGTGCCGAATCTTTCCCTCGAGTTTGCATGATGTGGCCCATAAATGGTTCGAGAGACTCCCTCACAGATCCATCAGGAGCTTTGAGTCCCTGGCAAAGCTCTTCACGACTCGCTTTATAACCGGCAGCTCCCATTCAAAGAGGATGGATGCCTTGCTAATAATGAAAAAGACGCCCCAGGAAAGCCTTCAGGACTACGCAAAAAGGTACTGGGAGTTGTTCAATGAGGTCGAGGACTGCTCGGAGCAGGTAGTAGTGGCCGCTTTCAAGATTGGCCTACCCAGCTCTTGCCTCTTGCACCAATCCCTGACTAAGAAGGAGGCCACAACCATCGATGACCTGATGGCTCGTATTGAGAAGTACGCCTAAGTTGAGGATGTGGCCTGCCTCAGTACAGGGGAGAATGGTCGAGCTAAGCCCGCTGCCAAGGGCAATGACAAGGCCGAAAACCAGAAGAGAGGAGGCAAGAATGGGGGCAAAGGTGGCTCCAAGAATGGAAACAAGATCGATGTTTCGAAAGCATTTCAGGCAGTGAACACTGTCTTCAAAGAACCAATTTACAAGATCCTAGCAAAGATCAAGGACGAGCCATTTGTTAAGTGGCCCAGAAAGATGGAAGGAGATCCCAAAAAAAGAAACAACGCGCTGAGATGCGCTTTCCACAAGGAAGGAGGACATAAGACTGATCACTGCAAGGCTCTTAAGTCTCACCTTGAAGAGTTGGCCCAGACCGGGCACCTGAACGAGTTTGTGGAAAAAAAATGCAAAGAAAGTTGCTGCCAACGGAGACACAAGGCCCGACAATGTGCTCCAGGACGATACTGGCCATGAACTCGCAGTGATTCATAGGTCATCTCATCTAAAGCAGATTCAGGGAAACTCAGCTCGGATGGAAGTGAAAAAGCTTACAGCAGTAATGTAAGCTTTTCAAATCGATCCAGCGAAAACACAATCAAAAAAGCGTTGGTGAGCAGATGACGTCGACTATAGCAAACATATCGTATTCACAGATGAAGACTTAGTGGGGGTAAGAGCCCCGCATCATGACGCCCTGATCATTACACTCCGGATAACGAACTACGACGTCGACAAGTTGCTCGTCGACCAGGGAAGCTCATCCGAGGTAATGTATCTTGACATGTTCAGGAAATTGAAGTTAAGCGTTGCTGACTTGGAGAAAGCCACTGTCCCTCTAGTTGGCTTCGCTAGGAAAGTAACTATCCCATTGGGAAAGATCGTACTATCAGTGAGGGCAGGAAGTGTCTCCAGAATGATCGAGTTTCTAGTAGTCGACATTGACTCGCCTTATCTAGCTATCCTCGACAGAGGATGGCTACATGCAATGAAGGTCGTCCTCTCGACCTACCATCAGAAATTCAAATATGTGACTGAGCGAGGAGTAATGGAGATCCACGAAGATCAAGCGATGGCAAGAAGGTGCTTTATAGCAACCATCCGCCCAAAATCAGAGAAGAAGGCCGAGAAGGCCAAAGAGAAGCTTGAGGAACAGGAAGGTTTAATACCTTCAAAATAGCATCTAAAGTATGGAAGACCCGGAGTGGAGGAGACCAGGATCCTCCCCTCTGAGCGGGTCGTTGAGAATCTGGAAGAGATCATAGTCGGTGGTAGCAAAAAAGACAAGATGTTCTTGGTCGGAGCTTCTCTCACAGATCAAAAGAATAAGGAATTGACTGTACTATTGAGGAGTAATCTAGATGTCTCCACGTGCGAACTATACGAGCTGCCTGGGATTGACCCCAGTGTGGTTTGTCATCGGTTACACGTCGACCCCACTTTCAAATCTATCTCACAAAAGGCACTGCAAACTGCGCTCGAGAAGGCCAAGAATGTAGAGAGAGAAGTAGAGAAGTTGCTGGATGCAGGATCCATACGGGAAGTTCAGTTCCCTGAATGGATGTTCAACCCAGTAGTGGTTTCGAAGAACAATAGAAAATGAAGAGTTTGTATCAATTTCACTGACCTTAACAGGGCATGCCCTAAGGACAGTTTTTCCATCCCAAAGATCGACTAGTTGGTGGACGCCACAGTAGCTCATGAAAGAATGAGTTTCCTGGATGCATACTCGGGGTATCACCAGATTCCCCTGTATGCACCAGACCAAGACAAGACAGCGTTGCCCTTTGGGCTAAAAAATACAGGAGAAACCTATCAGTGGCTGGTCACCAAGATGTATAAAGACCAGATGGGAGATACCATGGAAGTCTACATCGACGATATGCTCGTCAAAAGCAGGCACGGAGAAGACCACCGCTCAGACCTATCAAGGACCTTCGGAATCCTCAGGAAATACCGAATGAAACTCAACGCGAGCAAATATTCCTTCGGTGTCAAATCAGGAAAATTTCTCAGATACTTGGTTAGCGAGATAAGCATTGAAGCCAACCCGAACCAGATTGATGCAATCAATAAGGTACAGCCTCCCCGCACGGTAAGAGACATACAAAAACTCACAGGCATGCTCGCCGCCTTAAATCGATTCATCTCTAAGTCATCTGAAAAGTGACAGCCATTCTTCCAGCTATTAAAGAAGAGCAAAACAGTGGAGTGGAATCAAGATTGCTCGAGAGCATTGGAAGAGCTCAAAGCTTATCTCAGTACACCACCCTTGCTCGTGACACCTCAAGAGAACGATTCCCTCTACCTATACCCTGTTGTTTCCAATCACGCTGTCAGTTCTGCACTGGTATGCGAATGAACTAGAATCCAGCACCCGATCTACTACGCGAGCAAGACCCTATTGGACATCGAGCAGCGATACTTACCACTGGAGAAGCTCGCCTTTGCACTAGTGGTAGCCTCGAGGAAACTGAGGCACTACTTTGAAGCTCACTCTATCATCGTTCTCACGTCATACCCCATTAAAGTAATCATGCGGAAAGCGGATCTGTCCGACAGACTGTCGAAATGGTCGGTCGAGCTCGGACTATCTGACATTCAATTCCAACCAAGGAATGCAATCAAGGGGCAGGTCCTCACCGACTTCATCGCGGAGTTCATAGGCGAACAGGCTTGCAACCAATTTCAATCCATAGATTAGAGGGAAGATCACTCACCAGGAGGTGTCTGGCAACTATTTATTGATAGAGCCTCCAATTCAAAGGGGACAGGAGTAGGTATTGTGCTCGTTACCCCAGAAGATACAATTCTCGAGCAGGGGATCAGACTTGGATTTGAAGCCTCCAATAACAAGGCGAAATACGGGGCTTTGATAGCAGGCCTGTAAAAGGCACAAGCATTGGGTACAAAACAGCTACAGGTATTTGGCGACTCGCAATTGGACTCCAATCAGATAAGTGGGGACTTCAACGTGAGGGACGAAAGAATGGTCGCCTACCTCGCCTTAGTAAAAAGGTTAATGTCCAACTTTGAGAAAGTCAGTATCCAATAGTTTCCCAGAGGACAAAATAGTCATGTCGATGCCCTAGCAGCCTTGAGTTCAGCAATCGACTCCGACTTAAAGAGAACAATCCCTATAGACTTCCTCACCCAGCCAAGCATCAACCAGGGTGAAGAGCTGTTAGACATGGGCCATATTCTCCAGATTAAACCAGTACCCAGCTGGATAGACCCCCTAAGGGACTATTTAAAGGATGGTGCACTACTAGACGATAAAAAGGTCGCTCATCGAAAGAGTTAAAGTTGCCCGCTTTCACTTATCTCCTGAGGTCAAGCTGTATAAGAGATCATTCACCGACCCTTACCTCCAATGTGTTCACCCAAAGGACGTCAAGCAAGTTCTGTGCGAGCTTCACGAAGGAATCTGCAGGAGCCATATTGAAGGAAAATCGCTAGCTTTTCGAGCAATAAAGGAAGGCTACTGGTGGCCATATATGCAGAGAGATTCTGGAGTATATGCTCGTAGGTGCGAAAAATGTCAGCTACGTGCTCCTATGGTCCACCAACCTGCCAGCGACCTAAGATCACTTACCAACCCTTGGCCTTTCGCCCAATGGGGAATGGACATCGTGGGCCCTCTCCTTATCGTTGTCGACAATCGCAAGTATTTGTTGGTCGCAACAGACTACTTCACCAAATGGATTGAGGCAGAGCCGCTGGCAAACATCAGAGATGCAGATATGATAAGATTCGTATGGAAGAACATAATTACCCGCTTTGGGATCCCCAGAACCATTACTGACAATCGAACGTAGTTTGAGAGCGAACCCTTCTAGAGTTTTTACAACGACCACGGGATAAGGCACCATTTTAGCTCGGTAGCCTACCCTTAGAGCAGCGGCCAAGATGAAGCATCCAACAAAACAGTGATCGCTGGATTGAAGAAATGACTTGAGCGAGCTAAACGCGCATGGGTGAGCGAGCTGCCAGATATCTTATGGGCCTACCGCACTACCCCACGGCGAGCAACTGGTGAAACCCCATTCGCACTAACATGTGGAATGGAAGCAATCATCCCTTTGGAAGCTGGCCTCCCAACCATGAGGTCCACCCTGGTTGACCAGGGCCAGAATGATGCAGCATTACTCGCTGAACTTGACCTAGCTGACGAACGCAAAGAGCTAGCCCTAGTGAGACTAGCAAGCTATCAGCAATAGCTCGTAAGGCACTATAACAAGAAGGTCAATCCAAGAGCATTCCATGTTGGAGACTACGTCCTAAAGAAAGTCATTGGCAGCGCAGTAAAACCATCTGATGGCAAGCTCGGTCCAAACTGGAAGGGACCATTCAAGGTGACAAGGGACGACCTACAAGGAGCCTATCACTTAGAAAAACTGGAGGGCATAGTGATACCCCGAGCTTGGAACGCAGCCAACCTGAAAAAATTCTATTTTTAATTTTTTCATTCAATTTTTATCACATTATTGGAATTGGCAATTTCATTACTTTTAATAAAAGATTATTCGACAGTTTCATTCTATGAAGTGTTAATTTTATTTTGTGGACTTTATAACTTGTACACCTTTTCCAAGCGATAGGCACATTGATCGATATATAAAAGCAGGGAGTCACCCTCCTCGGGTTTTTGTTATAAAACATGAACAACCTCTTAGCATTGCCTCTGGAAATATGTGAAGCCCTACAAGGGACCCTTAGGCAGTTCAGCCAAATCGAATTGGTCACCAAATAACGTTTGGCTCAGAAAACCTGATCGGATAGAACATCCAACACCAGGTGTGTCCTCGTCATTGCCACACTTAGGCCTAAGAGAGTGCGACGACACGACTTAAAAGGTAAAGTGGGGCAAAATGGTATCTCATAAGCATACTGGACTGGGAGGATACTCACACGACAAAATAACTCTACCCACATCAAATCTAGTCGGCTACGAAGAGCCCAAGATAATCAAACGAAAAATTAATGAAGTAAAAAATACACAACACATATTTAGTCGACAAAACGCCCAAAACATAAATATTTTATTACTTCGTTACATTTATAAAAGGTTACATCGAATAAAGAAAATCTTAATGAGGATTAGGCCTCTAAGTAAGATAATCAGCCACTTGTGATCTTCGGCCGTCGTCGGGATGAGGATTTAATTCTTCCTCAACTTCATTCGCATCTGGCTCTAATAGCTACCTAGGGATAACATCTATAGGGACCCACTGGTCGTCCCTCCTGAAAGGATTAGGCATCAGGGTTTAAAGAGAGATCTCGTAATGATACCAGAGCACCGAGTTCCTAGGGACCTGCAGCTCCTTAAGGGCACTCAACCATCCCCTAATAAGGATAGCTCTTCAAACTCTGCCAACTTCGTCGGAGCAATTATCCAACCCTGGTCATAACCATCAACCCACACTTGTCGAGGTCCTTTCTTGAACAGATGCCTCAACCGCGTTACATCTCTTTGAAGTCCAACAGCAATCACGTATGCTCGACGAACATCTTCTCGAAGCTCGTCCATCTCCCTAGCTGGACCCACGGCATCTGTACCAGCTCATGGACCGGCCAATGAAGTGGAACCTCATAAAACTTGAGGGGTGGCGCTCGGCCCTGTGCCAGCTCGCGGACCAGCCGATGAAGAGGAACCTCGCAAAACTCGAGGTGCGACACTCGGTGCATGCTCCCTGAGTCGCGACACCTCCTTCCTCAGAGTTTCATTCTCGTGCTAAAGAACTTCTTCGACTTGATTGATCTCGGAGGCATCTAGAGGTTTAGCCCTCAAAAGGTTCACCTCTTCTTGAACAGAAGCACCAACCTCTTCCATTCTATCCTTCAGTTTAGCAACGAGCTCAGACTAGTCTTTAAAGCTCTTATTCCTCGACCTAAGAGACTTGTGCAATACCCCGTAATTTTTGTGATATTTATTTTATGGGATTAATTAAATTAAATGCGTATTAATTGGAAATTAATCTGGGTTAAAATACTAGCGAGATGCGAGTTGGTATTTGATTATATGTGCATATATGATTATATATGAATTTTGAATTATGAAATTTGTCGTGAGATTGAAATACGGCAATTTGGAAATTTTATTGAGACGCGTGTGACAGTCGGGTCATGGAATATAATTATGATAATTAAAAAGTGAATTTTAGTTCTATTAACCGCATGGTCGTTTTGAGTGCGCCAACGCGTCCGGAAGGGTCGAAATAGTCAGAAAACACTAGCCGGGGGTTTGGTTTGGGTCCCGGGGTATTTTTAGGCCATAACGGCAACGTATGAGGGTAGTTTGGTAATTTTGAATTTTGAGGAATTAAAAGCTACGAAAATTAGGAATTGATATCTGATTAGGCATTAACCCACTAAGCCCACTAATACCCAAATAGGCTACGGACGTTATTGAAACTTGTTCCAAAAGAATTTTCTAAAGCACAAAACCCTAGCCTCCATAGCCACCATTAGAGAAGAGCTTGTAGAGGGAGAGATAGAAGGATTCTGCAGAGAGAGAGGGTATACTTCATCAAATTCGTCATCAAATCCAGAGTTACCATTAAGGCAAGTGATTTAATTTCGTTTTTATAGAGAATGTTTCTTCCATGTATAGGAATTGATAAAAATCTGATTTGTTCTTGGGAGTTAATGAAAAACCCATTAAATTGGAAATAGAAATTACAATCTTGATGAGGAAATTGCATGTAGAGTTGTAGTTGATGATTATTCTGATGATATTACAATTAGTATGAAAACAAAAACGGATTTAATTAGACTTCTAGAGGATTTATAAATTCTAGGGTTCATGTGTTTGAAATTGGGGAAAAATATATAGAGATTTGATATTTGAATGATGTTGGATAAATAAACACCCCCCAAACATGTTAATATGTGACCTAAGGATGTTTAGGGACGATTAGAGACCTTAAACAATTATTAGATTGAGGTTTGGATGAGATTTGAGGAGTAGAGAAGTTGGAAAAATGAAGATAAGAAATCTGGGCTCGAATCTGGTCGCTCGTTAGAAGACCTGCCCAGGTCGTTCGAACGAGCTTCTAACGAGTTGACCATTGACTTCTAACGAGGGTGAAGTTCGTTCGATGAGATCGTTCGAACGAGATCTCGTTAGAAAGCCCACTTCGTTCGAACGAGATCTCGTTAGAAGACTCAGTTCGTTCGAACGAAGTCTCGTTCGAACAGCCTCGTTCGAACGAGACTTCGAACGAGTTGACAGTTTAGGCTTTTTAGCCTGTTTTGATCCCGAGTGCCCCGTAACCTTGTGTATAGGTAGAGATAGCCTTTCCTTGATGAGTAATTGATATATTTGGGATGTTTGGGATATAATGAGGAGTCAAACCTAGAAGTGTAGTTTGAACCTAAGGGAAAATATGAAGTAGGACGTGAGTGTCTATTACGATGTGAGCTATTGACGGCCTAATTAATTATATTAACTGGGAACATATAAATGGTGTAGTGTTATATGTCAGTACGAGAAGAGATATGTACCAAAATATTATGGTGATTACTAAGACGTGTGCATACTTAGTATCTGTATTGATTTTATGTGTATGACATACCTACCATACTTGCTATCACGGGAGGTTTGCGTTCGCTTAGGGCCCTTTAATCCTTGTGTTGCCCGGATTTAGACTGGTTACCTCGATGAACATAGGTCAGAGAAGGACTTATTGGGATATTAATAAGTCTGCTGATCGTGGGAGCGCATGTATGTGCGTGACCCATGTGATGTGACTGTGTTCGTCTCCATTATTTGTGATGTTGTTATCTGTGAACTATTCCTGAGAGATTCGGAATATGTGATCCTTATGTACGTGATGTACTGGGATGGATAGCAGAGTATGTGTGCACCGCAGCTAGTCTCGGGGTGCTTGTATTGTATATTTATGACGTGAATAATATACACTTAATTAATGGGAACTTTCATGTTATTTTGAGAACATAATTATGGTAATGTAGTGAGAGAACATTACGGGTTAACTGATAGTGAATTATGTTACTAATTGAGAATCTGAGTTTAAGTGAAGCCCTCTACTTATTTGATCACGTTAGAATGTAATATGGGAATCGAGTAGTAAGGGGTAGAACTTGTTACGGTTTGGTTAGATATGGATGTCTTATAGATGGGTACGGTACGTTAGGAGTGCACATGTAGTCGAGAGGTGAGAATTTCATGTGAGTGCACGTCCTAACATGTATTTTGCATTTAATGTTTTAATGTTATTAAAACACTTGCTGTTTTCAAAATGTTTTACACTTTCGGGCTCTGACCCATTTGCTTTCAAATCTATTTTTGTAAAAACCATTTTAGGTGCCCAGCCACAAGGACACCATGCATAGGATTCTCATTCAGGTGACGAGCTGTAGCTGATTGTGGAAGTTACAGGACCTTGCTTGTAGACGCTTCATCGATCTTGACTCGATATTTATCAGTTGTCAGTTGTAGGGCATGTCGCCCATTTCTTTTAGAGATATTTCATTTATTTCAGTTATTCAGATCTTTGGCATGGAATTAATCAGGATTCAGACTTGTCTTTTATTTTTGTTGTGGGACTGTTGTGAGGAGTTTTTCATCTGGACTTATCATTTCATTGTTGGTTATTCATTACTTCATTAGGGTGAATGGATTATGTTGTTCTTCCATTATTCTTTTATTGCATGTTAATCAGACTTAACTTAAAATTTGGCACTTACTTTTTAAATACTAGGTGGTTAGTAATTATTAAAATGTTTTCGACAGTGATGCTTTTAACTGAACCAACTTGGCATTTTGAATTAATTTGATAAAGGAGTAGCTACCCGGTATTTAATTAGTCGGGGTGTCACAGGTGGTATCAGAGCATCAGGTTCTAGAGTCCATTAGGATCTGTACTGCTTATTATGTTTCCGCTGAGCTTCCTTTGATGTAGAGCCCTATACTTTAGGACTGTTGTATTCTTTTGTATATGCTACGTTCTTCAGCTATTTTAAGTTTATAACTGCGAACTTATAAACTTCATTCTTATTTCAGATGCCTCCACGACGTGCACGAAGGGTTCCCAGGGATGCGACGCCTGAACCACAGCCCGCACCAGTTCAGGGCACGATGAATGCCGCAGAGGTTGCAGCCATTGTGGCCCAGGCGGTAAATGCCGCACTAGCTCTAGTTCAGCAGGCACCACCTCAGGCGCCGATAGCCGCGCCAGTTCAGGCTCATGCATTCCCGTCTGCTTGGGAACGTGTACGCGATGCTTTTCAGAAAGCACACCCTCCGGAGTTCGCAGGTAGCTCCGATGTGGTAGTTTCGAGTCAGTGGAGGAAGGATATACAGCGGCACTTGAGGATGTATGAGTGCACAGATGTCTAGAAGCAGATACTAGCTACTTTTAAGCTAGTGGGGTCAGTGCTGCAGTGGTGGGAGTCTATTACCACCGTAGAGGAGAGGGATACTCTCACTATTCAGGAGTTTTGGGTGCGGTTTGACCGCAAATACTTTCCGTCAGCTATTCACACGGAGATGAGAAGAAAGTTGATGAGCCTCAAGCAAGAGGGTAAGACTGTGGCCGAGTATGAGGCCGAATTTACTGATCTTTCTGAACATTGTTCCGGATGAGATACCAACAGAGGAGAAAAAGATACAGAAATTCACGGACGGGTTGACATGGAGGATTCGTCAGCACTTGTTAGGGAACCTCTCGTTAGCCACTTATTCTGATGTGGTTAACGCTGCATTGCTCCATTGCCAGGATCAACGCTTTCACATGGCTGAGGGCAAACGATCGGGAGAGTCTAGCCATCAGGGTAGGACTGGAGGAAATGGTGCCAGTGGGGCACAATCTGTTCAGGGGCAGAGGCAGGGCGATCAGGGTACCCAACAGGGGGATCACAAGAGGTTCAGGTCAGGAAATTTCAGGCATGGACAGGGAGGTTTCCGGCAGGGCCATCAGGGTCCGAACGGCCATCAGCACCAGCAGGGTCAGAATGGTCAACAGCAGTTCCAGTAGGGCCAGTGGAGGAATGGTAACGGCCACCAGGGCCGGGGGCAGCAGGGACAGAGAGGGGGGAACTTCCTGGGGAAGTGTTTTGTTTGTGGCAAGACTGGCCATAAACGCTAGCACTGTCCTGATAGGGGCAGGGCCCCGCAGCAGCAGCAGGGCGCTCGACATGAGCCACAGAGGCCACTTTTTCCACCAGCCCTCCCAGCTCCAGCCCAGGTGCTAGCCATTCCAGCAGTTCCTGTGCAGCAGGGACAGTTACAGTATGGACGTGTCTATAACGTCCACCAGGCAGCAGCTCCGCAGGCACCACCCGCTATTGAGGGTATGTTTCCTATCCGTGGTACTATAGGTCGGGTTTTGTTTGATACGGGGGCAACATATTGCTTTATAGCTACATATTTTGCGAAAGCCTTAGGGTTGTTAGCCACAGCAGAGAGCACAGTGACGTGTGTAGACTCACCATTAGGGAGTGGGTCACTTATTTTCTTTATATGCCGGGGAGTGGGGGTAGAGATTGGTAGTCTGGTGTTACTTGCAGATATGTTGGTATTAGATATGCATGTTCACGATGTGATTATCGGTATGGACTGGCTCGCTGATTATAGAGCCATGATTGATTGCTTCGGTGGGAGCATTGTTTTTGCCATTCCGGGGCAAGAGATGTTTGTAGTGGCGATGCCTCGCCCAGAGGGAGGCTCGACCGCTCATTTGTTTTACCTAGAGGAGGATACCTCTAAGGAGGTTGTGATTCCTTTAGATTCGATCCCAGTTGTCAGAGAGTATTCTGATGTGTTTCAGGAGATACCAGGCCTACCCCCCAGTCGAGAGATAGACTTTGTTATAGACTTATTGCCAGATACGAGACCTATAGCACGCGCACCGTACCGTATGGCTCCAGCTGAGATGAGGGAGTTACGGGATCGGATTGAGCAGTTATTGGGTCAGGGGTTTATTCGGAGGAGTACTTCACCGTAGGGTGCCCCTGTGTTGTTCGTGAAGAAGAGAGATGGTTCACTGAGATTGTGTGTGGACTACCGAGAGTTGAATAAGGTCACGATACGGAATAAGTATCCGTTGCCTCGAATCGATGACTTATTCGACCAGTTGAGAGGAGCTTCTTTCTTCTCGAAGATTGATTTGAGATCGGGATACCATCAGTTGCGTATCAGGGAGGAGGATGTCTCGAAGACTGCGTTCTTATCGAGATATGGTTCTTACGAGTTTCGGGTTATGCCTTTTGGTTTGACCAACGCTCCAGCAGTGTTTATGAACTTGATGAATAGAGTGTTCAGGGATTTTCTAGATCAGTTTGTCATTGTCTTCATCGATGATATTCTGGTTTACTCCCAGACAGAGGAGGAGCACGCCGAGCATTTGAGGCAAGTTTTGCAGACACTACGCCAGAACGAGCTGTATGCAAAGTATGAGAAATGCGGGTTTTGGCTGAAGGAGGTCCATTTTTGGGGACATATTATTTCCGACCGGGGAATATCTGTTGATCCGGGGAAGGTATCCGCGGTGAGGGAGTGGGGACAGCCCACGACATCGACAGAGATTCGTAATTTCTTGTGCCTAGCAGGATAATACAGGAGGTTCATTCGGGGATTCTCGAAGATAGCAGGTCCTTTGACACATCTGACTCGTAAGGGTGTGCCATTCATCTGGAGTGACGCCTGTCAGTTGGCATTTGATGAGTTGAAGGATAAGTTGACCTCAGCACCTGTGTTAGCATTGCCGAGACCGGGAGTTAAGTATTTAGTTTACACCGATGCGTCCTTACAAGGACTTGGAGGTGTATTACAGCAGGAGAGTCAGGCCATAGCTTATGCTTCCCGTAAGCTAAAGCCTCACGAGAAGAATTACCCCACCCATGACTTGGAGTTGGCGGCAGTTGTATTTGCCCTTCGGATATGGAGACATTATCTTTTGGGGGAGAAGTTTCGACTGTTCACGGACCACAAGTCCCTACAGTACCTATTCACGCAGAAGGAGTTGAATATGCGGCAACGGAGGTGGCTTGAGTTCGTGAAGGATTATCAGTTCGATATCCAGTATCACCCGGGAAAGGCTAACGTGGTGGCAGACGCGTTGAGCCGTAGGCCAGCAGATGAAGTGGCAGAAGTGTGGAAGGCCAAGTGGAAGGAATTGGGACACCAGGATGCAGTGGCCCGATAGTTCATGTCTGTGATGACCGTTACACCTCAGATTGTCACGAAGGTGGTAAGGGCACAGGCAAATGACTCGTTATGTCAGGAGCAGATAGTTCGATTACTAGCAGAGGGAGCCGAGTCCTATACCGTTAGCTCAGACGGGGGATTACGCTTCAATGGGAGATTGGTAGTTCCGGAAGGGGAGGAATTGCGGCATGAGGTGATGGCCGAGTCGCACGGCTCACGGTTCGCGGTACATCCCGGTGGGGACAAAATGTACCAAGACATGAGACGACAGTATTGGTGGAGCGGGATGAAGAGAGATATTGCCGAGTTTGTTTCTAAATGCGCCACTTGTCAGCTAGTAAAAGTGGATCATCAGAGACCGGCAGGACTGCTACAGCCATTGGAGGTCCCGATGTGGATGTGGGAGAGCATATCCATGGACTTTATCACGGGGTTGCCTACGTCACAGAGAGGTCACGACTCCATTTGGGTAATTGTGGACAGGTTGACCAAAGTCGCTCATTTTCTACCCGTAAGGACAGACTACACTGCGGGACAGTATGCCCAGCTCTTTATTTCAGAGATAGTGAGACTTCACGGTGTGCCCCTAAATATCGTGTCTGACCGAGACAAGATATTTGTTTCACGGTTTTGAGAGAGTTTTCAGGAGGCCATGGGCACGGAATTGCGGTTGAGTACGACATATCACCCGCAGACCGATGGGCAAACCGAGCGTACAAACCAGATGTTGGAGGACATGCTACGTATGAGTATCATTGATTTTGGGGGTGGATGGGAGCAGTATCTTCCACTGGTGGAGTTTGCTTACAACAACTCCTACCAGTTCACCATTGGCATGGCTCCATTTGAGGCGTTGTACGGTAGACCTTGTCGTTCCCCAGCATGTTGGTTAGAGGTGGGGGACAACAAACTACTTGGACCGGAGGTGATTCAGGATACTTCGGCAAGGATATAATTGATTCGAAGTCGCATTCGGGTAGCTCAAGACATGCAAAAGAGCTATGCTGATGTGAAGAGGTTCTTCAGAGAGTTCCAAGTGGGGGACCAGGTTTTGCTCAGAGTATCTCCTATGAAGGGGATTATGCGTTTCGGGAAGAAAGGGAAGTTGGCACCGAGATATGTGGGACCATTTCCTATTATTGAGCGGATTGGACCGGTTGCGTATAGGCTTGGATTACCGGAGCATTTACATCGGATTCACGATGTGTTTCATATTTCCTCGCTAAGGAAATATCTTAGAGACGATTTGGCTCATTCTCACATTGCTTTGGAGGACACCGATCTCCAGCCTGATAGCTCCTACGAGGAGGGGCCGATTGCTATTTTGGACCGAAGTGAGCGGAAACTGCGGTCAAAGATAGTCCCGTTAGTGCGTGTTCAGTGGCGACATCATAATGTCGAGGAGTCCACATGGGAGCGCGAGGATGAGATGCGCGAACGTTATCCAGAGTTGTTCTTACCAGGTACTTTCTAGTTCCGAATTTCGGGACGAAATTCAGTTATTAGGGGGGAAGTATGTAATACCCCGTAATTTTTGTGATATTTATTTTATGGGATTAATTAAATTAAATGCGTATTAATTGGAAATTAATCCGGGTTAAAATACTAGCGAGATGCGAGTTGGTATTTGATTATATGTGCATATATGATTATATATGAATTTTGAATTACGAAATTTGTCGTGAGATTGAAATACGGCAATTTGAAAATTTTGTTGAGACGCGTGTGACAGTCGCGTCATGGAATATAATTATGATAATTAAAAAGTGAATTTTAGTTCTATTAATCGTATGGTCATTTTGAGTGAGCCAACGCGTCCAGAAGGGTCGAAATAGTCAGAAAACACTAGCCGGGGGTTTGGTTTGGGTCCCGGGGTATTTTTAGGCCATAACGGCAACGTATAAGGGTAGTTTGGTAATTTTGAATTTTGAGGAATTAAAAGCTACGAAAATTGGGAATTAATATCTGATTAGGCATTAACCCACTAAGCCCACTAATACCCAAATAGGCTACGGAAGTTATTGAAACTTGTTCCAAAAGAATTTTCTAAAGCACAAAACCCTAGCCTCCATAGCCACCATTAGAGAAGAGATGGTAGAGGGAGAGATAGAAGGATTCTGCAGAGAGAGAGGGTATACTTCATCAAATTCGTCATCAAATCCAGAGTTACCATTAAGGCAAGTGATTTAATTTCGTTTTTATAGAGAATGTTTCTTCCATGTATAGGAATTGATAAAAATCTGATTTGTTCTTGGGAGTTAATGAAAAACCCATTAAATTGGAAATAGAAATTACAATCTTGATGAGGAAATTGCATGTAGAGTTGTAGTTGATGATTATTCTGATGATATTACAATTAGTATGAAAACAAAAACGGATTTAATTAGACTTCTAGATGATTTATAAATTCTAGGGTTCATGTGTTTGAAATTGGGGAAAATATATAGAGATTTGATATTTGAATGATGTTGGATAAATAAACACCCCCCAAACATGTTAATATGTGACCTAAGGATGTTTAGGGACGATTAGAGACCTTAAACAATTATTAGATTGAGGTTCGGATGAGATTTGAGGAGTAGAAAAGTTGGAAAAACGAAGATAAGAAATCTGGGCTCGAATCTGGTCGCTCGTTAGAAGACCTGCCCAGGTCGTTCGAACGAGCTTCTAACGAGTTGACCATTGACTTCTAACGAGGGTGAAGTTCGTTCGATGAGATCGTTCGAACGAGATCTCGTTAGAAAGCCCACTTCGTTCGAATGAGATCTCGTTAGAAGACTCAGTTCGTTCGAACGAAGTCTCGTTCGAACAGCCTCGTTCGAACGAGACTTCGAATGAGTTGACAGTTTAGGCTTTTTAGCCTGTTTTGATACCGAGTGCCCCGTAACCTTGTGTATAGGTAGAGATAGCCTTTCCTTGATGAGTAATTGATATATTTGGGATGTTTGGGATATAATGAGGAGTCAAACCTAGAAGTGTAGTTTGAACCTAAGGGAAAATATGAAGTAGGACGTGAGTGTCTATTACGATGTGAGCTATTGATGGCTTAATTAATTATATTAACTGGGAACATATAAATGGTGTAGTATTATATGTCAGTACGAGAAGAGATATGTACCAAAATATTATGGTGATTACTAAGACGTGTGCATACTTAGTATCTGTATTGATTTTATGCGTATGACATACCTACCATACTTGCTATCACGGGAGGTTTGCGTTCGCTTAGGGCCCTCTAATCCTTGTATTGCCCAGATTTAGACTGGTTACCTCGATGAACATAGGTCAGAGAAGGACTTATTGGGATATTAATAAGTCTGCTGATCGTGGGAGCGCAGGTATGTGCGTGACCCATGTGATGTGACTGTGTTCGCCTCCATTATTTGTGATGTTGTTATCTGTGAACTATTCCTGAGAGATTCGGAATATGTGATCCTTATGTACGTGATGTACTGGGATGGATAGCAGAGTATGTGTGCACCGCAGCTAGTCTCGGGGTGCTTGTATTGTATATTTATGACGTGAATAATATACACTTAATTAATGGGAACTTTCATGTTGTTTTGAGAACATAATTATGGTAATGTAGTGAGAGAACATAACGGGTTAACTGATAGTGAATTATGTTACTAATTGAGAATCTGAGTTTAAGTGAAGCCCTCTACTTATTTGATCACGTTAGAATGTAATATGGGAATCGAGTAGTAAGGGGTAGAACTTATTACGGTTTGGTTAGATATGGATGTCTTATAGATGGGTACGGTACGTTAGGAGTGCACATGTAGTCGAGAGGTGAGAATTTCATGTGAGTGCACGTCCTAACATGTATTTTGCATTTAATGTTTTAATGTTATTAAAACACTTGCTGTTTTCAAAATGTTTTACACTTTCGGGCTCTGACCCATTTGCTTTCAAATCTATTTTTGTAAAAACCATTTTAGGTGCCCAGCCACAAGGACACCATGCATAGGATTCTCATTCAGGTGACGAGCTGTAGCTGATTGTGGAAGTTACATGACCTTGCTTGTAGACGCTTCATCGATCTTGACTCGATATTCATCAGTTATCAGTTGTAGGGCATGTCGCCCATTTCTTTTAGAGATATTTCATTTATTTCAGTTATTCAGATCTTTGGCATGGAATTAATCAGGATTCAGACTTGTCTTTTATTTTTGTTGTGGGACTGTTGTGAGGAGTTTTTCCTCCGGACTTATCATTTCATTGTTGGTTATTCATTACTTCATTATGGTGAATGGATTATGTTGTTCTTCCATTATTCTTTTATTGCATGTTAATCGGACTTAACTTAAAATTTGGCACTTACTTTTTAAATACTAGGTGGTTAGTAATTATTAAAATGTTTTCGACAGTGATGCTTTTAACTGAACCAACTTGGCATTTTGAATTAATTTGATAAAGGAGTAGCTACCTGGTATTTAATTAGTCGGGGTGTCACAACTTGCAAATCCTTACAAAGGCTTGGCGAACTTGATTGCTTGCATTAGGATCAAGGATCCTTCCCAATTGAGAGGTGGAAAGTATATACTCATCTACATTAATCAACTATAAGCCATAAAAATCATTAAAGAACAGGAGAATTAATATGCAGAAAGGAAAGTATTTTCATTTCACGGTCCAAGTACATCGATAATCCAAAGAATAGTACAAAAAAAATAAAAATACAAAAGAATTCTTCAGAACGGGCTAGCTAGCAACCTCAGTTGACTCTGAGGTCGTTGGTCGCTTTCCCTTATTTGTCGCAGCAGGAACACCTCCCTTAGAAGGGGCACTAGCAGGAACGATTTGAGAAGCAAGAACAATTTTAGAAGCAGGGATAGCACCGTCAATTGCCGGGGCAGGTGCCTCATCCACATTAGGCTTCAGACCTGGATCATACTCATCAAATAGTGGAGAGTTAATGTCCACTCCAGCAGCCAAAAGAGCCTTGTTCCAGCCCTTCTTGAAGTTCAGTTGACCGATGTAGCCTATCTGAACCTCAACATCCTCATACGCAGCAGCCCACCCGGCATTGCATGAGCTCTCCTCCACCTTCTTCACCTTCTCTGTCAGCACCCTGTTCTCTTCCACCACAGCTAACTTGCTCGTGCAGACCAAGTCATAAGACTGTCGCAGCTCACTGAGCTCTTTGACCGCTGCCTCCTTCACCCGATTGGCTTCAGTGAGGGCGAGATCGAAAGACCGATGGGCATCATTGGCGATCTTTAAACTGGCCTCCAGCTCGACACCCTTCCCCTTCAGCTCAGCATTCTGCTTCTCCAAATCAGCATTCCTCTTCACCAGCTCGTCGCGGGTGCGATAAAGGACAACGAAGTCAGACATGAACTGTAAAAAGGAGAAAATATTAAGAAAGAGAAGCATTGAATTAAATATTGTAAGCATAGAAAAGTGAAAACAGAATTACCAAGGGTAGCCTCTGACTTTCCTGCAGAGCTAACTGGTCAGTCCCTACTGCCTTTTAACGATTAGTAGGCAAAATTGCTCTCTCGAGCAACGTAGGATCCAACTGAGGAGAGATAGCAACAGAGGCCCCCTTGGGCAAAGTAGACACAGGCACCAGCGCTTGCCCTACCTTCGTTCTCATCTCCTCTATCCTTCTTTCCTCTTCTTTCTCATTCTTCTCTTTCTCAGCTCTTCTCATTTCCTCCACTTTATTTCTCTCCCCGACCATCTTCCTATCTTCCTCCTTTCTCTCTCTTTCCCTTAACTGCTCTTCCTCTCTCTTCTTCTTTTCCTGCTCACGAGCAGCAGACTGAGAACTGGTTGTAATCTCTCCACTGCCAGATTTTTGCTTCTTTGACCGGCGGGAGAGAAGCACATGATCATCATTATCATCATCACGAATTAGGTTCTTCCTTGGAGGAGCTATGTCTTCCTCGCTGGAACTATTAGATTCACTTGAAGACTCCTGAGCCTTTGGAACCCCTTCCGAACTGAAAGATTCTTCACTAGAGCTCTCTTCACTGGAACCACCTTCAATACCGCCCCCGTTATCACCTTCGCTATCCTCACCAGAGCTGCTCTCTTCCTCGTCCAATTGGATGGGATCTGCAGTAACTTCTTTAGTGATGTCTAGCTCAGGAATGCTGTCTACAGGGCGGGCGATAAAGCTGGACCCAACGTTCTTGTACTCCAAGAGAAAAGACGCTTATCGAGGATGTTCACCGTCAGCTAAGAGTTCTCTGATATTCTAGGCTTTGACCAACTCAGCAGCTTAAACCTCACTGAGAGTAGGTTCCAAGTTCTTTATTCTCGCTAAAAAAAAAGAAGAATATCAGAAAAATAATACATTAATAAGAGGATATACGAGCAGAGCAAAAAGTAAGCCTACCTATGAACTCCTCCCCATAAAAGGGGACCATGAACCTGTCAGACCTCGACCCCTCATTATGGGGAGGAAACTACTAATTTCTAGCAAGAAAACTCTCTTGCCAGTAATCCTTGTGGGAATCAGGTAGATTTACTACCAATACCCTATCAGGTCTCCTGGCCTTGAGGTAAAGAAGACCAGAACTTATTCGTGAGAAAGAATAACAAAAACATATCTCAGCAAGCCCTAAATTGGTGTTATAGAGCTGATTTATTCTATGGATACCATTAATAATTTGGCAAACACTGTGCAGGGACAATATTAAAATAACCAAAGAAGTGCAAAAATAAATTGGTTGGGGGGAAAGCAAGACCCCTTGGGACAATAGGAGAACATGAATCCAGTGAGCATCCTCAATCTCTCTAACATTACGAGGGACTGGGGCACACTCAATATCTACCCAGTTTGGAATATTATAGTATTTCCTAAATTCAGCTATTGATCTATTGCCTACTTTCTCCATTGAAAGATACAAACCCTAATTACGAACGCGGAGAAATTTCAACAGAAAAAGCAAATAGAAGAAGCAAGAAGAACTTACGATGTAAGAGTCAGCTTGAAACAAGGCAAAGCCACAAGTAGGGACGATAAAAAAAGCTTGGAAATGGAAGATGAGACCTGAGAATAAAAAGAGCTACAGGGAAAACTCCAAGAGATTAAGAGAATGCAAAGAGATATGAAAGTGACGATTCGTGAAATGACGCCTTCAGAAGGATTTAAACCTTTCTAATCATGATGCACCAGAAACGAGGCAATTTGCCGCCAAAGTCAGTTCGGGAAGGGAGCTTCAGTTCAAAAAGTATGGCACGAATCACAGGAATGCCATTAAGACTAATCATTTAAAACTATTGAGCCCAAATTGTGACCCAAATTTTTTAGGGGCAATTGTGGGTACCTCGATTTATCACCTGGGCCCAGACGAGAAGCCCAATCAAATGCGGCCCAGAGTCCAAAGGACAGACACCTCAACCAAATTAGTTTTGACCCAGTCAGTTCCTAAAATCTCTCTTCAGATATATCCTAGGGATTGTGGGTTAATGTGGGGGAGTTACACTCCTCCACCCTCCGAAAGAAACCCTCCGCCCGGGGCAAAGGGCATGTATTATTTTTCCTGTAAAACACTCTCCGGAGTATAGAGAAATAATATCGAGAGCACCACCGTGGACATAGGCATTCTTGCTGAACCATGTAAATATTGTGTCATGTGATTGACGTTCTTTACATTCTTTATTTGCTTTGGTGATTGTCCTTTCTTATTAATTTGTGTTAAAATTAATTGTCACTACACATATATATACTAGGCACATCGATAAATTTATTCCCGTGATATTTTATATTTTAAATTTATTCAGTGCAACATGTCTTCGGCATCTCTTAATTACCCCAACAATATACATCAATAGAAAAAAGTCGTGCATCACGCTAAGGGTAATACGGTTAGTCGTTCTTACAATTTTTTATTAATGATTACAAAAATTAGTAGAAAAAATAAGAAAATATAAATAAAAAATGAATCGAGATTACTCGTTTTATTTAGGTGTTGTTAAATGCACTCAACTTTTTCATCAATAACTTAACAATAGTATTTTTCAAAATAATTTTTTTGCTTACAATCATATAAAATGGTTCACCATTTCTCCACATTAATAGAAGCTTTTTTGGCTTTCAAAACCCCTAAAACATGTCGAGAAATTAGTCAGTTATTGACATGTATGTATATTGTCATGTGAAAGTGGGAGAACTACTCTATTTTTCATGGAGTCACTCAATTAAATGGGAAATAATTTTTAGATCTTATAATAATTTTTAATACCTTTTATAGTGTACACGTGCCGATGGCACAACGATAAATTTGTTTCCGTGATATTTTGTACCCGTGACGATGACACGACGATAAATTTGTTCCCGTGATAAATTTTTACCCGAGTATATTTGGTTATAGCACACTTATATCCATGTCGATAACACGATGAAAAATTTTCTCTCGAATATTTGTGGTTAAAAAACATGCATTTTAAAAACTAATGCGTGTGAAAACAACATAGCACGTGATGTTAATGAAAAACCATGTTATTTATATCATATAGTACATACTTTTGTTTATAAATACTGTTGTTACTTACTAATTTGATTTTTTGTGAAGAAATAAAAAATATTATTTATTTACGTTTTACACCAAATATTAAATACTGACATTTTACTCGTCAATCTGACTGGAAACACAACCCAAATAAAACACGACACATAATATTTCCTTAACCTAACACACATACAATCCAATTAAAATACGAAACACATAAATCATATATTTTCACCCGACATGAACATGGCCAATTAAATATGATAGAAAACAAAATATTTTTTTATTCAACTTAAAATGCATACGAGCATGAAATTATTTTTTTACCCAACACGAATGCAACCCAATTAAAACATGACACTAAACGAAATGTTTTTAATACCTCAATACTAACTCAACCCAGCTAAAACACATGTCACTAAATCATTTTTTCCTAACACGACACCAAAATTATATAATTTTCGTCCTAGTTGTGTGTGTATAAATAATGATTTTGTATCATGCCGCGTTCTTAATCAGGTCATGGCCAAGTTAATCATTAAAAAAATATTTCTAGTGTGACATGTTTGTATTGGGTGAAAAAAAAAAGATTAGTCCTCGAAGAATTTATCTGGTCAATCATATCATGTGTTGTATTTTACTAATTTTAACCGCAACAGAAAAATAAGTACTGACTAAAATTAATGGGACAAAATATATGTTAACACCATTTGTTCTGTTCTGTTTTTTTCTTGAGATCCATATTACAAAAGTATTGATAAAAATGTGTAAAAACCTATATAAAAAAAAATAACTTTTAAATTAAGACACATCTCTAATTGACACCTCGCTCTCTTCAAAAGTCACCTCAGTTGATTTATAGTACTTTTTTAAAATGAAAAAAATCAGAATTTGTATCACTAATCTTCAAAATGGTGTAGAAACGCATGTAGGTAGAAAAAAATATCACCAAATGTATTATCTATATCTCTTATGTTAACATATTAAGATGCATATTGAAAAACTAATCTAGGTTTCTTATTACACTCGTAATAATAAAAAAATATTTAAAAAAATGGAACCTATCTTTATCTCACTTCCAAACACTGAATCATAAATATTAAAAAATCAAAAAATTAATCTAGGTTTATTATTACATGTTGTAATACCCCGCATTTTTATCGATATTTATTTATGGGATTAATTAAATTAAATAATAATTAATTGAGAATTAATCCGGATAAAATACTAACGAGATGTGAGTTGGTATTTGATTATAATGTGTATATATGGCAATATATGAATATTGAAAATATTGAAATTGTCGCGAGGCTGAAATACGGCAATTTGGAAACTTTAGTTGGGACGCACGTGACAGTCGGGTCAGGAATGTAATTATTTTAATTAAAAAAAAGTGAATTTTATTTTTATCAACCGTATGGTCATTTTGAGTGCGCCAACGAGTCCGAAAGGGTCGAAATAGTCAGAAAACACTAGCCGGGGGTTTAGTTTGGGTCCCGGGCCATTTTTAGGCCATACCGGCAACCCAAAAGGGTAGTTTGGTAATTTCGGAATTTTGGGAATTAAAACCCACGAAAATTAAAAGTTAAAATCTGATTTAGTCTTTACCCACTAAACCCACTAACAAGACTACATGACTTAATGGGCTACGGGAGTTATTGGAAGAAATTTTAAGAGGTTCCTAAGGCAACCTCTAAACCACCATTGTCATCTTGGAGAAGAACTTGTAGAGAGAGAAAGAGAGAGGAAAATTCTGCAGAGAGAGAGAGAGGAATTCAACCATCTCCGACCAACAACAAATCTGAAGAACAATCCGAGGCAAGTGGTTTAATTACGTTAATTTCAAGCGAATGTTTCCTCCATGCTTAGAAATTTATATAATCGCATTGTTTTGGGAGATTTATAATAACCCATGAATTTGAGGATTAAAACTATAAACCATGTTAGGATTTGCATGTAGACATATTCTAGACGAATTATGAATTCAAAATATAACCCTTGATGATCTAAAAAACGGATTTAAGAAGAGAATTATTAGTGTTCTTGAAAGAAATAGAAAACTAGGGTTCTTGATGAAGTTTTGATCCAAATAAAGCCCTTGGTTGATGATTTATTGGTTTTAGAACGTTAACAATGTTGTAGGATGGTTGTACGGTGATATTATAACGTTAGATTAGAGTTTCATGCATTATAATGGAGTTTTGGGACGATTTGAGGACTGCAAAACGAAGCAGTCCGTAGCCTATCTGGTGCAATCGATCGATCGACATTCATCAGTCGATCGATCGACCACCATCGATCGACCGATGTTCAAGGTCGATCGATCGACCTTCCCAGAATGAGAAAAAATTTCCCTAGTTAAATTTTAATGATGTTAACCCTTAGAAAATTATTATTGGAGACTTTATGAATATCCTTAGACTTAAGGAAGACCAGTAGGTATGGTTATAAAATTTGGACCTTAATTAGAATTCAATTTGTGGAATTTTTCTAAAATCTAATGAAATTCGATGCGTGAGATAATATTAGGGTTAAAAGAGTAAATTTGAATAATTTGATGAAATGAGGTTTGGGGCAGAAGTAAGGACCTTAAGAATAATGATGTTATATGTGGGAATAATAGGAGACTTAGTAATCCCTTTGAGATAGGTTTTAAGTACAAGAAGCTATGACGTGAGATGTGTCGACAATCTACATTATATATTATCGGAAGACTTAAAAATGCATAAAATTGGAATAATGGTATAGGGATGTAGAACATACATTTATTAATATTAAGATATCTAAGACGTGTGAATGCTTAGTATATGACTTATGTGTATGACATACCTACCATACTTGCTATCACGGGAGGTTTACGTTCGCTTAGGGCCATCTAATCTTTGTGTGCCCGGATTTAGATTGGTACCTTAAGAACATAATGCTAGAATGACTTATTTGTGAGTTAATAAGTCAGCTGACTATGGGGCGTAGGTATGTACGTGATCCATGGATATGTTGAATTATGTTCGCCTCCATTTTTGTGTGTTGTGCTTATTCTAACAATTCCTGAGAGATTCGGAATTTGTAATCCTTATGTACGTGATGTACCGGGATGGATAGCAGAGTATATGTGCACCACAGCTTAGCATCGGGGTGCTTATATTGTATATTTATGATGTGAATAATATACGGTTAAATGAAAAGGAATTGTCATGTTTAATTGCGAGTATGATTGTAGTAACGTCTTGATAAAGATAAAAAGGGATAACCTGCTGTGAAATGGAAATGCTGATAATTGAGAATCCGAGTTTAAGTAAAGCTATCTATTGAAGTGATAACATTGGGAATTCATATTGTGAATCGAGTAGAAAGGTTAGAACTTATGTCGGTTTAGTTAGATATGAGAATCACTTGAATGGGTACGGTACGTTAGGAGTGCACAATTAGTCGAGAGGTGAGTATTTCATGTGAGAGGACGTCCTAACATGTATTTTGCATTCATTGTTTTAATGTTATTAAAGCACTTGCTGTTTTTAAAATACTCTCCACTTTCGGGCTCTGACCCGTTTGCTTTCAAATCTATTTTTTTGTAAAAACCTTTTTAGGTTCCCAACCACAAGGACACCATGCCTAGGAATTCTATTCAGGTGACGAGCTGTAGCTGTTGTGGAAGTTACAGGGCCTTGACAGTAGACGCCTCTTTTCTAGCCTTGACTCCATGTTCAGTTTTATCATTTGTAGGGCATGTCGCCCACTTTCGTTAGAGACATTTCATATTTCAGTTGTTCAGACTTTTGTCATGTAATTAACTCAGGATACACTATTTTGTTCATTTCAGTTATGGGATTGTTGTGAGGAGTATTTCCTCCAGACTTATTATTATTTGTTGGTTATTCTATTGCTTCTTTATGGTGAATGGTTATGTTATTCTTTCATAATTCTTTTATTGCATGTTAATCAGATTTAATTTAAAATTTGACAACTTACTTTTTAAATACTAGGTGGTTAGTAATAAAAAAAAAATGTTTTCGACAGTGATGCTATTAACTGAACCAACTTGGAATTTTGTATTAATTTAATAAAGGAGTAGCTACCCGGTATTTAATTAGTCGGGGTGTCACAGGTGGTATCAGAGCATCTGGTTCTAGTGTCCTTTAGGATCTGTACGGCTTATTATGTTTCCGCTGAGCTTTCTTTGATGTAGAGCCCTATATTTTAGGATTGTTGTATTCCTTTATGCATGCTTCGCTCTTCAGCTATTTTGGGTTTATAACTGCGAACTTATAGACCTTACTCTTATTTCAGATGCCTCCACGACGTGCACCACGGGTTCCTAGGAATGCACAGCCAGAGCCACAACCAGCTCCAGTACAGGGCACCATGAATGCCGCCGAGGTTGCAGCCATTGTAGCCCAAGCGGTAAATGTCGCTCTCGCCATTGTACAGCAGGCACCACCTCAGGCGCCAGTAGCCGCACCAGTTCAGGCACATGCATTCCCGTCAGCTTGGGAACGCGTTCTAGATGCTTTTCAGAAAGCGCACCCGCCGGAGTTCGCAGGTAGCTTCGATGTTATGGTTTCAAGTCAGTGGAGGAAAGATATTCAGAGGCACTTGAGAATGTATGAGTGCACCGATGTTCAGAAGCAAATACTAGCTACTTTCAAGCTAGTGGGATCTGCACTGCAGTGGTGGGAGTCTATTACCACCGTGGAGGAGAGAGATACTCTCACGATACGGGAGTTTTGGGTGCGGTTCGACCGCAAGTATTTTCCGTCAGTTGTTCACACGGAAATGTGGAGGAAGCTAATGAATCTCAGACAGGAAGGAAAGACTGTGGCCGAGCATGAGGCCGAATTCACAAATCTACTGAATATTGTCCCGGATGAGATACCGACAGAGGAGAAGAAGATCCAGAAGTTTACCGATGGATTGACATGGAGGATCCGTCAGCATTTGTTGGGGAACCTCTCGTTGGCCACTTATTCTGACGTGGTTAACGCTGCACTGTTACACTGTCAGGATCACCGCTTTCACATGGCTGAGAGCAAGAGATCAGGAGAGTCCAGCCATCAGGGCAGGACTGGAGGAAATGGTGCCAGTGGGGCACAATCTACTCAGGGGCAGAGGCAGGGTGACCAGGGTTCTCAGCAGGGGGATCATAAGAGGTTCAGATCGGGGAACTTCAGGCACGGATAGGGAGGTTTTAGGCAGGGCCATCAGGGTCCGAATGACCATCAGGGTCAGCAGGGGCAGAATGGTCAACAACAGTTTCAGCAGGGCCAGCAAGGCCAGGGCAGAAATGGTAACGGTCACCAGGGCCGTGGTCAGCAGGGGCAGCGAGGGGGAAACTTCCAGGGAAAGTGTTTCATTTGTGGTAAGATTGGCCACAAACGTCAGGATTGTCCTGATAAGGGAAGGGCCCCACAGCAGCAGCAGCAGGGTGCTCGACACGAGCCACAGAGGCATATGTTTCCCGCCGCCCTCCCGGCACCACCACAGATGGCAGCATTACCACCCATTCCAGCGGTCCCAGTTCAGTAGGGGCAGCTTCAGTATGGGAGAGTATATCAGCTTCAGCAGGCCGCAGCCCCACAGGATCCACCGGCCATTGAGGGTATGTTCTCTATTCAGGGGACTATGGGGCGCATTTATTTGACACGGGGGCTACACACTGTTTCATTGCTATGAGATTTGCACGCACCATTGGGTTGTTAGACACCGCAGAGAGTACGGTTACTTGTGTAGATTCGCCGTTGAGTAGGGGTTCCGTGATTTCCCTTGTATGTAGAGGCGTGGGTATAGAGATCGGGAGATTTACTCTCCCCGCGGATATGTTAGTGTTAGAGATGACCGAGTATGATGCCATTATTGGTATGGATTGGCTTGTTGAGTACCGAGCCATGATTGAGTGCTTTAGTAGGAGTATTATCTTTGCCATTCCCGAGCAGGAGATGTTAGTGGCGATGCCTCGTCATGAGGGAGGATCGTCCACTCACCTGTACTATATAGAGGAGGAGACCTCTAAGGAAGTGGTGATACCATTTGATTCGATTCCTGTTGTTCAAGAGTTTGCCGATGTATTTCAGGATATACCTGGATTACCTCCGAGTAGAGAGATAGATTTTGTGATCGATTTGACGCCGGGCACTCGGCCTATTACCCGCACACCTTACCGTATGGCTCCAGCTGAGATGAGAGAGTTACGGGATCAGATTGAGCAGTTGTCGGGTCAGGGGTTTATACGGAGGAGTACTTCGCTGTGGGGTGCCTCTGTGTTGTTCGTAAAGAAGAGGGATGGATCGTTGAGGTTGTGTGTAGATTACCGAGAGTTGAATAAGGGCACGATACGGAATAAGTATCCGTTGCCCCGAATCGATGACTTATTCGACCAACTGAGAGGAGCTTCTTTCTTCTCAAAGATTGATTTGCGATTGGGATACCATCAGTTGCGTATCAGGGAGGAGGACGTCTCGAAGACTGCTTTCTTAACGAGATATGGTTCCTACGAGTTTCGGGTTATGCCTTTTGGTTTGACCAATGCTCCAGCCGTGTTTATGGACTTAATGAATAGGGTGTTCAGAGAGTTCCTAGATCAGTTCATCATTGTCTTCATTGATGACATTCTGGTCTACTCCCAGATAGAGGAGGAGCACGCCGAGCATTTGAGGCAGGTTTTGACGCTACGTCAGAACGAGCTGTATGCAAAGTATGAGAAGTGCGGGTTTTGGCTGAAGGAGGTTCAGTTTTTGGGGCATATTATTTCCGATCGGGGGATATCTGTTGATCCGGGTAAGGTATCCGCGGTGAGGGAGTGGGGACAGCCCACGACACCGACTGAGATCCGTAGTTTCTTGGGCCTAGCAGGATACTACAGGAGGTTTATTCGGGGTTTCTCAAAGATAGCGGGTGCTTTGACACATCTGACTCGTAAGGGTGTGCCGTTCATTTGGAGTGATGCCTGTCAGTTGGCATTCGATGAGTTGAAGGATAAGTTGACCTCGGCACCTGTGTTATCATTGTCGAGATCGGGAGTTGAGTATCTAGTTTACACCGATGCGTCCTTACAAGGACTTGGAGGTGTATTGCAGCAGGAGAGTCAGGCCATAGCTTATGCTTCCCGTAAGCTTAAGCCTAACGAGAAGAATTACCCCAGTCACGATTTGGATTTAGCGGCAGTTGTATTTGCCCTTCGGATTTGGAGACATTACCTTTTGGGGGAGAAGTTTCGATTGTTCACGGACCACAAATCCCTACAATACCTATTCACGCAGAAGGAGTTGAATATGCGGCAAAGGAGGTGGCTTGAGTTCGTGAAGGACTATCAGTTTGATATCCAATATCACCCGGGGAAGGCTAACGTGGTGGCAGACGCGTTGAGCCGTAGGCCAGTAGATGAGGTGGCAGGGATGTGGAAGGCAAAGTGGAAGGAGTTGGGACACCAGGATGCAGTGACCCTATCGTTCATGTCTGTGATGACTGTTACACCACATATTGTCGCGAAGGTGGTAAGGGCATAAGCAAATGACTCGTTCTGCCAGGAGCAGATAGTTCGATTACTAGCAGAGGGAGCCGAGTCCTATACCATTAGCTCAGACGGGGGATTACGCTTCAATAGGAGGCTGGTAGTTCCGGAAGGGGAGGAATTGCGACACAAGGTGATGGCTGAGTCGCACGGCTCACGGTTTGTGGTACATCCTGGTGGGGATAAAATGTGCCAAGACATGAGACGTCAGTATTGGTGGAGCGGGATGAAGAGAGATATTGCCGTGTTTGTTTCTAAATGTGCCACTTGTCAGCTGGTAAAAGTGGATCATCAGAGACCGACAGGACTTCTACAGCCATTAGAGGTCCCGATGTGGATGTGGGAGAGCATATCCATGGACTTTATCACGGGGTTGCCAACGTCACAGAGAGGTCACGACTCCATTTGGGTGATTGTGGACAGGTTGACCAAAGTTGTTCATTTTCTACCCGTAAGGACAGACTACACTACGGGACAGTATGCCCAGCTTTTTATTGCAAAAATAGTGAGACTTCACGGTGTGCCCCTAAATATCGTGTCTGACCGAGACAAGATATTTGTTTCGCGGTTTTGGGAGAGTTTTCAGGAGGCCATGGGCACGAAGTTGCGGTTGAGTACGACATATCACCCGCAGATCGATGGGCAAACCGATCGTACAAACCAGATGTTGGAGGACATGTTGCGTATGTGCATCATTGATTTTGGGGGTGGATGGGAGCAGTATCTTCCACTGGTAGAGTTTGCTTACAACAACTCCTACCAGTTCACCATTGGCATGGATCCATTTGAGGCGTTGTACGGTAGACCTTGTCGTTCCCCATCATGTTGGTGGTAGGTGGAGGAGAACAAACTACTTGGGCCGGAAGTGATTCAGGATACTTCGGCAAGGATAGAATTGATACGGAGTCGCATTCGGGTAGCTCAGGATCGGCAGAAGAGCTATGCTGATGCAAAGAGGTTCTTCAGGGAGTTCCAAGTGGGGGACCAGGTTTTACTCAGAGTATCTCCTATGAAGGGGATTATGCGATTTGGGAAGAAGGGGAAGTTGGCACCGAGATACGTGGGACCATTTCCTATCATCGAGCGGATTGGGTCTGTTGCGTATAGACTTGGGTTACCGGAGCATTTACACAGAATTCATGATGTGTTTCATATTTCCTCGCTAAGGAAATATCTTAGAGATGATTTGGCTCATTCTCACATTGCTTTGGAGGGCATCGATCTCCAGCCCGATAGCTCCTACGAGGAGGGGCCGATTGCTATTTTGGACCGAAGTGAGCGGAAACTGCGATCAAAGATAGTTCCGTTAGTACGTGTTCAGTGGCGGCATCATAATGCCGAGGAGTCCACATGAGAGCGCGAGGATGAGATGCGCGAACGTTATCCAGAGTTGTTTTTACCAGGTACTTTTTAGTTCCGAATTTCGGGACGAAATTCTGTTATTAGGGGGAAGTATGTAATACCCCGCATTTTTATCGATATTTATTTATGGGATTAATTAAATTAAATGTGAATTAATTGAGAATTGATCCGGATAAAATACTAACGAGATGTGAGTTGGTATTTGATTATAATGTGTATATATGGCAATATATGAATATTTAAAATATTGAAATTGTCGCGAGGCTGAAATACGACAATTTGGAAAATTTAGTTGGGACGCACGTGACAGTCGCGTCAGGAATGTAATTATTTTAATTAAAAAAATGTGAATTTTATTTTTATCAACCGTATGGTCATTTTGAGTGCGCCAACGAGTCCGGAAGGGTCAAAATAGTCAGAAAACACTAGCCGGGGGTTTAGTTTGGGTCCCGGGCCATTTTTATTCCATACCGACAACCCAAAAGGATAGTTTGGTAATTTCGGAATTTTGGGAATTAAAACCCACGAAAATTAAAAGTTAAAATCTGATTTAGTCTTTACCCACTAAACCCATTAACAACACTACATGACTTAATGGGCTACGGGAGTTATTGGAAGAAATTTTAAGAGGTTCCTAAGGCAACCTCTAAACCACCATTGTCATCTTGGAGAAGAACTTGTAGAGAGAGAAAGAGAGAGGAAAATTCTGCGGAGAGAGAGAGAGGAATTCAACCATCTCCAACCAACAACAAATCTGAAGAACAATCCGAGGCAAGTGGTTTAATTACGTTAATTTCAAGCGAATGTTTCCTCCATGCTTAGAAATTTATATAATCGCATTGTTTTGGGAGATTTATAATAACCCATGAATTTGAGGATTAAAACTATAAACCATGTTAGGATTTGCATGTAGACATATTCTGGACGAATTATGAATGCAAAATATAACCCTTGATGATCTAAAAAACGGATTTAAGAAGAGAATTATTAGTGTTCTTGAAAGAAATAGAAAACTAGGGTTCTTGATGAAGTTTTGATCCAAATAAAGCCCTTGGTTGATGATTTATTGGTTTTAGAATGTTAACAATGTTGTAGGATGGTTGTATGATGATATTATAACGTTAGATTAGAGTTTCATGCATTATAATGGAGTTTTGGGACGATTTGAGGACTGCAAAACGAAGCAGTCCGTAGCCTATCTGGTGCAATCGATCGATCGACATTCATCAGTCGATCGATCGACCACCATCGATCGATCCATGTTCAAGGAGTAGCTACCCGGTATTTAATTAGTCGGGTTGTCACACATGCGTGATAATAAAAAATATAAATAAAATGGAACTTGTCTTTATCTCACTTCCAAACGCTGAATCGCATAAAGGAATAAACAAAAATCTAAACTTGAATAAACGATGTGAAATATATACACTATTGTGGAAAATGAGTATATATAAATAAATAATAGTTTATATATTTGTAGGGCCTAAAAACAACCAAAATGAAGAAACCAACACTCGCGACACATACCTCCAAACACAGGATAAATCCATAAATGAAGACATCTTCAGATCAAGACGGCCATGTAAGCTCCACGGGTATAGAAATACATTTTTAACTGCACATGCAAAAACAATATTTTCACACACAATTCAAACCAAAATATTCTCAAACATGATTTCAAAAAAAAAAAATTGGTAGAGAGAGAGTTACCTTACGAATGAAACTACCAGAGAAAGAAACTACTGGGTTTCAACTATGTTTTTTTTTCACCGGGTTGAAACAAACTACTGAGTGCTTCATCGGTTTTTTCCACGGTGTGCTTCTTTGGAACAGATAAATAGACATTAAAAACCCATTAAAATCCCACACGGATATACAAATCAGAAAGTTAAAGAGAACATATATCTTAAATAGTTTTCCCAAGCCCGTGTTAATTAATATCTGCAAAAAAAGGTCAAATAGTGCAAATGTTAGAGTTACAAATCAGAAACTCTTGTCTATAAAATTTAAAACGAACCAAAAATACTGGAGATCGCCAAAATAAAATAAAAAACCGTATTAGAGTTTAAAAAAAATTATAACCGAAAAAATGCCGAAGAGGTTGTAGAGAGATCTAACATGGTGGAGCTAGTAAAAGGGGGCATTTGTTTTGGTTGAGCTCGTCAAAAAAGAAAGGTACAAGATATGTTTTCTAAATGCCACCGACATCAACAAAGCAAAGGAAATGGGTTTTATAATTTGGGCCAAACCACCATTGGGGAGAACGGTGTGAAGCAAGAAAACTCCTTTCGGCTTTAAAATCTTTTTTTCCATGCAACATTTTAAAATGGATTTAGAAACATAGATACCTGTTTGTGAACTGAGATAATTAGAACCAAAAAATAACCTCAATTAAATGTAGATACCTGCTTGTGAACTGAATTAGAAATGTAGATACAAAAGTATAGTAAAATAAAATTACCCTCTTCCACTATGGGACATCAAAACAACCCTCTTCCACTATGGGACATCAACACTCCAGTACCCTCTTCCACTGTGGGACATCATCAAAACATAGATACCTGTTTGTGAACCAAAGAAGATCTAAATCTTCATAATAGGACGAAAAGGTTCTACCCTCTTCCATTATGGGACACAAATTGTATAGACGTATATTACAAAAAAATAATCCTACACTGGCGCACTTACCCTGTTATAATTCCTACACAGGCTCACTTACCCTTTTATAGCTTGTATCATTTCTTGTGATTTCTTTTTGTTCTTAATGGAATTCACAGCATGTTTGTTTCTACTGTGAAGAGGTTATGCCTGTTGAAAACCTCTGAACTTTCTTCAATATTTCGTGAGTGTTTTTTAATAAGAAATCTCATTAAATGTTTTATTTTGATTCCTAGTTCTAAATATAATAAACATTGGGATTTTTATTATTTGCAGTTGGCAGTAGGCAAGAAAAGAGACCAGTTGATGATGCATTGAAATGAATAGGGCAATAATTTATGTAGAGAGTCTATTTTGTGTTAACATTTGTCATGTTGGATATATTTTTCTCTAGTTAAGGAGAAGGAGAATAAAGCTTGTACAACTACATCTAATTATTGTACTAAAAGGATAAATGTAATTGTTCTTGAAAATTTTGCGTCCTTCAAGCCTAAGAAGTATGAACCAACGTCAGTTTTATTTGCTTATAAAATCACTATTTTGTTTATTATATAATAAAATCAGTTTTTAAAAAAGCCAATTTAAAATTTTGGGTTTTAAACCGTGGGCCGGGGACGGGTTTGAGGAGCTTATACTTAAACGGGTTCGGGGCTTAAAATCTTAACCCGTCGCGGGTCGCGGGGCGGGTTTGGGTTTTGATAAACTCGCCCATACCCGACCCGTTGCCATCCTTATTTCCACCCACTACGCTTCCCCTCCTTAGGTGTTAAACCACTTTTTCTTCATCTCTTTTCCAGTCTCTCTCAAGCTCAATCAATTAACATCTTCAGCCTAAAAAATAACCGACATTTTTTTTCAATAAATCTCCCTCATTTTCTATTTTCTTCACTTATTTTTTTGAATGAGTAAGCCCCTATATATTAGTAGTTTTTTCACTAACAATAATAGTTATATTAATATAAATATTTATCTTAAAACAAAATAATAAAAAAACTTGTGAATGAGTAAAACCCCCCCTCCCGTCGTATATTTCATCTTAATTTTATGAAAACAATAATAGTTATACGTACATCGATATTTATCTTAAAACATTTTTAAAAAATCTATTATTTGTTGTAAATTTGTAGAAATTTAACTATGACATCTTCTAGTGGTGGAATGGATGATATGGAACGTAACAATGATGAACATGATATGGATGATATTTTTTTGAATGTTGAGAAAAATGAAAATGAAATGGTTGAGGATAAACAAAAAAAGATCTTGAAGTAGGAATGGAGTTTGATACTTTTGACGATTTTTTTTTATTATTATCAGAAATATGGTAATAAAAAGGGCTTTTCCGTGAGAAGAAGGTCTTTGGGAAAAAATTCTGGAGGAGGGGCCAAGTTTGTTGCAGTTTCATGCTCTCGTGTTGGAAGACCAGAAAGCAACTAAAAAATATTTTCAAAATGCGCCCAATTGCTATAACCGATTGCAAGGCTAAAGTAAGGGTTGCGTTTTTGTTATGATAAAAAATGACCGTTGTCGTCGGTAACCCTTGATCATAACCATAGGGTGAGTCCTGGAAAAACAAGATATTACAAGAACAATCTGGCATAAGTTCTTATGTTAAACGAAAGCTTGAAACGAATGACATGGCAGGAATCTGTCCCAACAAGAATTTCACTTCATTGCTAGTTGAAGCTGGTGGAAATGATAATGTTCCATTTTTAGAGAAAGACTGCTATAATTTTATTGGCAAAGTGAGGCGGTTAAGACTTGGGGAAGGTGATGTTGTGGCAATTCAAAACTACTTTATGAAAAAAAATTATTCGATGGAGTTGGATGATGATTGTCAGTTAAAAATGTATTTTGGGCAGATGCGCGAAGTAGGGTCATATATGAAGAGTTTGGGGATGCCATCACATTTGACACAACATACTTAACAAATAAGTATGACATGTCATTTGCTCCATTTCTTGGAGTAAATCACCATAGACACTCAATATTGTTTGTGTGTGGATTAATATCGAACGGGGATGTTAAGACATTCACTTGGCCTTTTCAAACCTAGCTTACTTTATGAATGGTCATGCTCTTATAGTAATCATTATTTATCAAGACAAAGTAATGAAAAAAGCTATTGAAGATGTCTTCCCTGATACACGACATAGAAGGTGTTTATGGTATATGATGAAGAAGTTGCCTAAAAATTTAAGGAGCTATAATGAGTATGAACCAATTAAATGTGCAATGCATAATGTAGTGTATGATTCGTTGACATGTGCGAAATTTGAAGGACATTGGTCTAATTTCATTGAAAAATTCCAACTATAAGATAATTATTAGTTGAATGGCTTGTACGAGGAGAGGCAACGTTAGGTCCCTATTTTTGTGAATAATACTTTTGGGGCGGTAATGCCCTCGACTAAAAAAAGTGAAAGCATTAACGCATTTTTCGATGGCTATGTCAACTCAAAGATGACATTGAAACATTTTTTCGAGCAATATGAAAATGCACTGTGAAGTAAAGTACAAAAGGAGGACCAAGACTCCTTCAACTCCTACATCCCATATATTACCCTTTATGCAATTAAAAAGCAATTTCAAGATTGTTACACCACTACAAATTTAAGTAATTTCAAAAGTAGTTAACTGAAAAAACTTTATTGTGAAATAAAAGAGGAAAGCATTTTTTTATATGACATTATCAAAGATATGATGGGGACGATGAATCGCCACGATAAATTCACCATTTGGTTTAAGGAGGATGATTGTGATATAAAGTGCACTTATCAGTTGTTTGAATTTAAAGGAATCTTATGCATACATGTTATCACAGTGTTGATTAACAAATGTGTTGAGATCGTACCTGAAAAATACATTCTTCATAGATGGCGACAAGAGGAGGAGAGGAAGCACGCAAAATTTAAAATTTTATACTCCAATTGGGTATTTCATTATGAAAATGGGCATTTGGATAGAATGTGCAATGCCTTTTTTGAAGTGGCTGACTTGGCAACAGACAATGAGGGCAAGTCAAAAGTGGTGATGTGTTGGATTAAGGAGTTAATTGTTGAATTAAATAATTGTTACATTCGTAGTCTCGTAGACATGGTTGGAGCATGTGGTAGTAGTGAACCAAATCACGTGGACATAGTTTACCAAACTCTTAGCACTATTATTCCTATGACTAAAGAAAGCGGCAACGTTCGTAGCCCCGTGGCACTCTGTGGCAAAGGTCGATCACCTTTCAAAAGGAAACAATCTAAGGTTGAACAAATTATTAGAAAGAAAAAATAAAAGAAAAGATCGAAGAAAAAGGAAGCCGAGAAAGTTGGACACATCAATTTAGATTTGCAAATGGTTAGTTTTACATTTACGTTAAAATCTGAATTTTTATGAAAATTATTAAAATAGTTAGGTTATTGTTCTGTAGGCGTCTTAAGATTCGAATGTGTTCCGAGGACAAGCTATGAATGATGGGAATTTTGAGCGTACATCTCAACATGGATATCAACTGAAGGTACAAAATATAATCTACTTTAGTTTCAACATACAAATCTAAATATACATGAAGTAAAAAAATATTCTTTTCTTTTCATTTAGGAAACACATCAACACTCTTTGGACTACATAGTATCTGGTTCTGTAAGGACATAATTTTATAAATGTCTGGGGTAGAATGTAGGAATTTTTTATTTTTCCTAGATCACAATTAGTATGTCTGATACCGCTACATTTGGCACGTCAATACGATCATCCACGACGACCTTTATCCGAATCTAATGCATCAATGATCTTCACGTGCATTATGCTTCATGTGACGTGTTGCTCAGCTCATTCCCACTACTCCACTACGCAATATTGGTAAAATGATTTTATTGGAGTTTTTATATTTGCATAAATATATGGGAAATTTTTTAAACAATGTTTTTTTTAAAGTCTGACTTATTTTTATCAAAAGCAGTATTTTTCTAAGTGTATGAGCGGAGTGCCTCGGTCGAAGAGCTCATTAAAACGAGCTGGCACTGTCGTTCGAACGACACGTGTCATTCGTTCGAGCGAGATGCCTATCTCGTTCGAGCGACGCTTCCGCCTCGATTTTCGTATAAATACCAGTGTACCTTCTACACGTTTTCCTAAGTCTTTTTACAAACACGAATTCTGCGAAAATAACCCAGAATCAGACTTTACCTTTTTTTGGTTTTCTTAAGCCTTTTAATTCACATAATCACTCCAATTTATATATGTGAATTGTTAAACCTTCAAGAAGATCATTTACTCTTTTGGAGTATTTTGTGGAGGAGCCGTCTTCTTCTCTACTGCTGCCCATCTGGAGTTCCTGCGGGAGATTCCAGTCGACGACATCAGAACCGACACCTGCAAATATTTATGTATCACACTTATTTTCATTGTAATCCGTGTAACCGTATCTTACGAAATTATAGTGAGAATAAAAGGTTTTGCCCCTTTGGGAGATTTTTCCTCGCTTGTGTGTGTTTGAATGTTCTTGCATGATTTCATCATCCTCAATCACACCTAGATGCATGTTTAGGACTTAACTGATAAAAACTGAGTTTAATTAAATAATTTCTTTATTTGAACAAACGTGCACTCTTTCAAATTGGTATCAGAGCCAATTATATAATTATACCGTGTAATTTTCTGCAAATTTTTTTAAGATATCAATTTTCTGAAAAAATGATTTTTGAAAGAAGAGCTTATTCTAATGGAGAAGTCGTATAATAAAATGCCAGTTTTTGATGGAACAAACTATGCATACTGGAAAGCCCGCATGAAATCTACTTTAAAAGCCATTAATGAACGTGTCTGGATTTTGGTTGAAAGAGGGTGGACACCTCCCTCCATCACTGTTGAGAACGTAACTAGTTTAAAATCTTTCACTGCTTGGACTGAAGAGGAATTTAAATGGTCATCTTTTAATTATAAGGGTTTAAGTGCTATTTCTGGATCTGTCACACCTGATGAGTTCAAATGGATAATGATGTGCACCATGTCAAAAGAGGCATGGGATGTTTTGAAACTTACCCATGAAGGAACTAATGCTGTCAAAGAGTCTAAACTGCAAAATTTAACAACTCAATTTGAAACAATCACCATGCTTGAGTCTGAATGTTTTGGTGAATTTTATGCTAGACTATCTGATATTGTTAATACTAGCTTTAATCTTGGTGAACACATTCCTAATGTTAGAGTGGTTAAAAAGATTCTTAGATCACTTCCTAAGCGTTTTATCCCTAAAGTCACTGTGTTAAATTCTGTGGGTAATTTAAATACGCTTAAATTGGAGGAACTTATAGGAGACTTGCAAACGTATGAAATTGATATGTTTCCTAAATCTGTCAAGTCTTAAGATAAGGGAATTGCACTTAATGCCCAAGAGAGAAAGAATGAGGGGTCGACAAGAAAGAGAGTTGAGTCATCTAGAAAAAGGGAGATAGAAACGTCAGATTCTGGGTGTGACTTTGATTTACATGATTTGGCCCTGTTTGCTAAAAATTTCAAGAAAATTATCAAATTCAAGAAAAATGGTAATTTCAAAGATAAAAAGAGGTTTGAAAAGAAAAATGATTTTTTTTTAAAGATCCTCCTAAGAAAGATAGTGAGAGATGCTATGAGTGCGACGGTAGGGGTCATAGAGCTTTTGAGTGTGCTACAAGGCTGAACAGAGAAAATGGCAAAGCTGTCCTTAATGCTACCCTTAGTGACGACAGTGAGGTCAAGTCGGTGGACTCTAGAGATGAGTCACCACATGAGTATAACTTCACCGCATTCATGACTAGTCATGTGAGTACTTCTAGTGTTCCTCACGATGATAAGGATGCTGCTTCACAGGGACACCTCGATAGTGAGAGCGATGTGAGTGAGGGTGAGGATGATGCAAGTGAGAGCGAAAGTAATCTTCAATGCGCCTACGCTGAGTTATATAATGAGTCATTTAAAACCAAAAGCGTAACAAAGCGTTAGTTCTTAGGATACCGGGTTAGTGAATGATTTAGAAGAAGCGAGAGAGAGAGTCCTCCACCTGCACTACCTTGAGAGAGAGACAGAGTCTGCCTGTGTTGAGAAATAAAGTTTGCTTAGAGAGAGAGAGATATTGTTTGGAGAGAGAGAGAGAGTGGTTTTGAGAAAGAGAAAGGGGATACGAGTGAGATCCATTCCTCCGTGGAGACTCAAAAGAAACTTGAAGCCCTTGTTGCCCAGCTTACTCATGATCTTGAGCGAGCACGGGAAGTCAAGGTTCAAATCGAGGACAGATCATGAAAGATGGGAAAGATGCTCCTCGGCCCCGCTTCAGGTTTTGGTGATAGGCAGGGAATAGGTTATGATGGTGCCTTCACGTCCCAAATTATACCTGGACTAGTTCCTGAGTTTACTAAGACTTCATATGGCCATTGTCAAAAAACACGAAAGAGAGTTCGACCAAGAAAAGCAAACCCAGGTTCGCCTAAGACTGCGTTCTTCTGTACGTACTGCAAAAGAAAAGGCCACCTCAGGGAGTTTTGCTATAGTTTGGGTCGAACACGACGTACTACTGCTCCACCACATCATACTGATGATTTTGTCGGTCTGAGAGAGCTAATTGAGTTTTTAGACGCCACATCACAGAGTTCGATGGAGGAATTCCGACGGATGTCTCTCCCGTCTGTGAATGCTTCTCGCATCCCGGCTAAAACCAACAACAACAAGGGTAAACAAAAGGTTACCACGTCTTGGGTGCCTAAGAAAGATAAAAAGGCTCTTTTTGTTCGTGTCGCTCTCAAAGCACATAATACCTCACAGTGGTATTTTGATAGTGGGTGCTCCAGACATATGACATGTGATGTCTTATTTTTTACCTACCTAGAGGAGCATAAGGAAGGTAGAGTCACCTTTGAAGACGAGAGCAAGTCTAGCATTGTAGGATGAGATACAGTAGATTTACCAAGATTTCCTATGTTAGAGAATGTTTTGTGCGTCAAAGGTTTGAAAACAAACCTTCTCAGCATTAGCCAGCTGTGCGACGCTGACTTCGCAGTAAAGTTTGACCGGAACACATGTAATGTCTACAATTAATCCGGTAAACTTTTAGTGCGAGGGGTGAGGACCGAGGATAATTATTATGGGACTGTTCCCACATCCTCACTTATCTGCAACAGCGTCACGATCACTCCTATGGATCTGTGGCACCAACGTCTAGGTCATGTGAACGTCAGAGATTTGACTCGCTTCGCTAAAAAGGACCTAGTACGTCGCTTACTATTATTTGGAAAGTTAACTTCCACGGTTTGTGGACCCTGTCAGTTGGGAAAGCAAATCCGTAGACCCCATAGGAAGTTATATTCCATTACCACCTCCCGTGTACTTGAGTTGATTCACATAGATCTTATGGGTCCTGCTCGTACTGAGAGTTTGGGGGGTAAGAGGTATATCCTCGTGATGGTGGATGATTTATCTAGATATTCGATTGTAGGCTTTCTGAGAGAGAAATCCGATGCTATAGAGTTTTTAAAGACCAAGTGTCGTGTCCTGCAAAATCAACACGGACTCACTAATAGGATACGTAGTGACAACGGCACAAAATTTAAGGAAGCAAAGGTATTTCTTTACTGTGATAGCCTTGGGATCAAACATGAGTTTTCTACTATGAAGACTCCTCAGCAAAATGGGATTATTGAGATAAAGAATAGGAAGATCCAGGAAATAGCTAGATCTATGCTTCTAGGTTGTAAGGTTGCCAAGAGATTTTGGGCAGAGGCAGAGTCTATTGCATGCCATACGGTGAATAGGGTTTACCTGCATCCACACACACTTAAGGCGCCTTATGAATTATGGACTGGCAAAAAACCCAACCTTGCATATTTTTATATCTTTGGGAGTAAATGCTACATCCTACGGGATAGAGAGCAATTAGGAAAGTTTGACTCCCGGAGCGACGAGGGAATATTGCTAGGATATTCATCAAATAGTAGAGCGTACCGAGTTTTTAACCTGAAGATATCTAAGGTTATGGAGTAAATAAATGTCACCATGCAAGGTGACGATCCTTAAAAGTTTATTGATTCTAGCCTTCAGTGTGAGGATGAGGACTTTTCTGGCAACGATTTACTTGTCCTTCACCCACACCCTGTGGACTCTATTCCTGTGTTAGAAGATACACCTGCTTGGGTTCGCAAGAGTCATGATCCCTCTGCCATTATTGGCGATCCCAATTTAGGGGTCAAGACTCGTGCTCAGCTAGAGAACGTTGTTAGCCATCTTTGCTATACGTCCAAAGTCGAGCCCAAGAATCACAAAGAAGCACTAAAAGATGAACACTGGATATCTGCCATACAGGATGAGTTGCTTCAGTTTAAAAAGAATAATGTCTGGGAACTTGTTCCCCGACCTAGTAAAACTAATGTGATGGGTACCGGGTGGACTTTTAAGAATGAAATGGATAAAAATGGTACCATAATCCGAAATAAGGCTACTCTGGTCGCTCAAGGCTACACACAGATATAGGGTGTAGATTTTGGGGAGGCATTTGCTGCTGTTGCGAGACTTGAGTCTGTCCGCTTACTACTTGCCATCGCATGTCATCTGCGCTTTAAGTTATATCAGATGGATGTCAAGAGTGCCTTTCTAAATGGAATTCTTCAGGAGGAGGTTTACGTGGAACAACCAAAAGGGTTTGAAGACCCTAAGCACCCGGAGCATGTCTACTATCTGAGGAAAGCCTTGTATGGTTTGAAGCAAGCACCCCGTGCTTGGTACGAGAGGCTTACTTCCTATCTCTTAGCCCGTGGTTTCAAGAGAGGGGTAGTTGATATGATGTTATTTGCCACGAGAGATGATGGTGTTATTTTGGTCACCGAGGTCTATGTAGATGACATAGTCTTTGGATCCACGTGCTCCTAGCATGCTCACCACTTTGAGGAGGAGATGAAAAGTGAGTTTGAGATGAGCATAGTAGGTGATCTTACTTTCTTCTATGGTCTCCATGTTCGTCTGCTAGAGGATGGTATGTTCATCTCCCAATCCAAGTATGCTAGAGACCTAGTGAAGAAATTTGGTTTAGACTCCGCTAAGCATGCACGTACACCTATGAGTACTTCTATCAAGCTTAGTAAGGACACTTCAGGCAAGGACGTAGAGTAAACCTTGTATCGGAGTATGATAGGTAGTCTTCTCTACTTGACTGCTAGTCATCCCGACATAGCCTTTAGTATTAGAGTATGTGCACGATATCAGGAATCCCCGAAAGAATCACACTTTCTCGCTCTAAAACGTATTATCAAATACGTGAGTGGAACTCTCTTATATGGTATTTGGTATTCCTTTGATATCGATGACCATTTATCTGCCTATTCGGATATCGATTGGTCCGGGGATATAGATGGTTGTAGGAGCACTTATGGTGGGTGTTTCTATTTTGGTTATGCTCTTATCTCCTAGTTGAGCAATAAGCAAAACTTCATCTCTTTGTCCACTGCGGAGTCTGAGTACTTCGCCGCCAGGAGTTATTGCACACAACTCTTGTGGATGAAGCAGATGCTGGAGGATTATGGGATTTCACAGGACACCATGACCATTTCATGTGATAACACGAGCGCGATACACATATCCCGCAATCCAGTCCAGTATTCACGCATAAAGTATATTAGGATACGCGAGCACTTTATACGACAGTTAGTTGAAAAAAAAGTCGTATCCCTGAGTTTCATACCCACTTACCTTCAGTTAGCCAATATGTTCACGAAGCCTTTAGATGCCCTTAGATTTGAGAGTCTTAGGAAGTCTTTGGGGATTTGCACAGTTGACTGAGGGGTTGGTTCATGTCTAGGATAGGATGCATTGTCATGTTCATATCATATGATTCCTATTCCTAGGTTGTACCATTTGTATCATTATGATTTTTGCTTTTTCTATTTTTTTGAAAAATCTAAAAGGATTTTCCTTTTGTAAAAATTTTGAAAAAGCATAAAAAGATTTTTGTATTTTATTTGCACCTTTTATGGATGAGCCTTTAAGATAGCCGAGTCATAAATTTCATTCCATTTATCCATGTGAGTGTTTGATAGTGATTTGAGACGCTACATCATTGCATCCATGTGCTTTACATTGTTTGGAGTCTTTCAGATGTGATTAGTGATATCTTTCTACATGTTTGACTCCTTATCTCCTTTATTACATGCATGCACGGGTTTATTTAGCTATTGTACTTGTCTATCACATATTGGCTTGCGTGTTTCCATCTCAATTCTGTCTATACAGTGAACCATATGCGAAAAAACTTGACAAGATTAGAATGCATGTAAAAATCATTTGGTGAGATTGTGTTTATTTTAAAAAGTGGTGAAAGGCTACGAAAGGTTCTTATCTAGCCTTTGCGATTAAGCCACCATTAAATCGGACCTAAAAAATTGAGGAATTTTATTATCCGGGGTCCAAACAGGTTAAAAGAGCCCAAAAAAATTTAAAGGCAATAAAAAGCAATACATGCTAAATATGGGCGATTTAGGTTTCACCATCAATTCTCCAAAGTTTGAGAATTTAGACCACCTCTATTCAAAATATAAATCCGAGGGAGTTTTGGTTGGAGAATTTAAACGGGCTTGCACTTCCTTAAAAGTCCTGAAAAAGCATTCAATCGTTTTGGACGTTATTGGTGTGGAAATCATTTTGAGCTTTGATTTGTTGATTTGATTGAGTCAATGTCTCATATTTCCATCTTTTTACACCTAAGGAAGATGTTGAGTTTATTCGTTAGAAGTATCCGATATTCATCGTGCACATATGTCATGTTTATATGCATTGATTTTGCTATCGAATTTGATCACACCCTTACATTTGCGCTATCAGTGACTTAGATATTTTTGTGTTTGTTCATGGTATGATTCTTTGTTGTATATTTTGTTTGAAAATTTTTGAAAAACTCAAAAATAGATTTTTTTACCATGTGACATTTTCAATATTTATGCTTCTCATATCTGTCTATTTGGGGACAACATAAAAAGAGAGAGAATGAATTATGGGGGAGATTTGTTTGATTGACTTATCAATGATTTGCTTAAGCTTAATTGATCTTTGATTTTAGCATATCATTATATTTCAAAGTGTTGCTTATCACGGGTATCTGCTTTATCTCATGTGTGTAGGTACAAAGTTAATTTATTGGATTGGACACCCTGATGAGAAAAACTTTGGGTGTTTCTGAAGAGCTGAAGATTTGAAGATGCTGAAATTTAATTGAAGACATGTCATGTAGTATTCTCAGTTTGAGGGTTTAATGGGGATATTATATTGTATGTCATTTGTTTTAGTGAGATTGCATAATTCGGATTTTTTATGTATGTACCGGCATAGACATAGGGAGAGATTTGTAAGGACATAATTTTATAAATGTTCGGGGTAGAATCTAGGAATTTTTTGTTTTCCCTAGATCACAGTTAGTATGTCAGATACCGCTATATTTGGCACGTCAACACGATCATCCACGACGACCTTTATCCGAATCCAATGTATCCATCATCTTCACGTGGATCATACTTTATGCGACGTTCTTCTCAGCTCATTCCCACTACTCCCCTACGCAATATTGGTAAAATGGTTTTATTGGATTTTTATATTTGCATAAATATATGGAAAAAATTTCAGAAAATGTTTTTTTAAAGTCTGACTTATTTTTATCAAAAGCAGAATTTTTCTAAGTGTAGGAGCGGAGTGCCTCGGTCGAAGAGCTCGTTCAAACGAGCTGGCACTATCGTTCGAGCGAGATCAGCATATCGTGCGAAGTCGTTCGAACGCCACGTGTCCTTTGTTCGAGCGAGATGCCTATCTCGTTCGAGCGCCGCCACCGCTTCGATTTTCGTATAATTTCAAGTGTACCTTCTACACGTTTTCCTAAGTCTTTTTGCAAACACGAATTCTACAAAAACAACCCAGAATCAGACTTCACCTTTTAAGGTTTTCTTAAGCCTTTTTATTCACATAATCACTCCCATTTATATATGTGAATTGTTAAACCTTCAAGAAGATCATTTACTCTTCTGGAGTATTTTGTGGAGGAGTCGTCTTCTTCTCTACTGCTGCCCATCTGGAGTTTCTGCTGGAGATTCCAGCCGACGACATCAGAACCGATGCCTGCGGGTATTTCTGTGTCACATTTATTTTCATTGTAATCCGTGTAACCGTATCTTACAAAATTATAGTGAGAATAAAAGGTTTTACCCCTTTGGGAGATTTTTCCTCATTTGTGTGTGTTTGAATGTTCTTGCATGATTTCATCATCCTCAATTACACCTAGATGCATGTTTAGGACTTAATTGATAAAAACTGAGTTTAATTAAATAATTTCTTTATTTGAACAAACGAGCACTCTTTCAGGTTCACAAAATCATGTTATGAAAGGCTTCTCCCATGGACTTGATCCAAATATATCTTATGGATTTAGCTTATGGAGTGATGCATATGGACGTGATTCACAAAACAGATGATACGCTTCTAGAAAATGCTACTTATTAAGTCTAGTTTTATTATCTTCCAATGTAATAGAACTAATTTTTTGTGTATATATTCTTTTTTTTTTGTATGCTCTGAATTTTTTTGGCAACTGGATTTTTTTGTATGCTATTTTTAATAACTGTTAGCCTTTTTATGAATGCAAGTAATCACTTTTTACCGTTAAGTTGTTTTTTCCCTTATACATGGTGTTTTTTTCCCAGTGTAGGAGGTTTTTTCTTCTTCACTACAGGGGTTTTGTTTTAGGGACGGTATTTTTGAATGTAGTATTAGGAGTGTTTGAATGGTGGTGTGAATAATTTGATTAGTTTAAAAGCTTTGGTTATTTACATGTCAGGTGGAATAGGATAGGATGGAAACATTTTGTTTTCATTTGGTTCTAAGAGATGATGGTGGGCCTTTATTCTTTTATCCTATTAAAAGGTGAAATAAGGGTCAATGTAGCAGCACTCTTTAGTAAGACTAATGTGATCCACACACACCACCCAATGTGATCGTGTCTTAAATTGGGATAAAAACTGGGTTTTCCTTGCATTGCTCTTTAATTTATATTCCCTTTTATTAATTAAGTTTTATTTTTAAAGGAGTATATATGTTATTTGGGTCTCGGTGCTAAAAAATTGAAAACTAAATATGTTGGCTTTTTTTTTTTTCTATTTAGGGCTTAAGTTTTTTTTTATAGGATTTATGGTTTAAGTTTCGATTTAGGGTTTAGGAATTTATTTAATAGGAATTACAGTTTAGGATTAGAGGCTTATATGGTGAAAGATTGTGAGTGTTTTATATGGTGAAAAGATTATTATAAAGAAATAAAGAAAAATAAAAGCTTAAACAATGGATTTTTTGTTAAATGTCCCATATTTAATATTAAATTATTATGTTTGATTCAATCGCTCATATATTATTTTGTTTTTTTCACTCATGTCACATAATTTATCTCTCTCAAGTATACATATTATCGTATAAAACTAGTGTGTGATTCTGGGCCATAGCTTAAGTACACTAATATTAAACGATAATAGATAAAGCGATATACATTAAAGTTATACTAATATAGAGCATATATTATAGAGAAAGAGAAGAGAGAAGTAAGATAGAAACCGAGTTTACGTGGTTCGGTCCAAAGTGGTGCCTATGTCCAAAGGTGTAGTGACGATAGTACTAATTCAATGAAAAAAAGTCATGATGAATCGGTGTTACAAACTCTCTTATTCTCTCTAGAAATGGGCAGCATAACAGTAGAAAAACGTATTTTTTCCCTTCACCAGGGATTGTGATCCATATTTAGACGTGTTATTAGTAGAGACAAAAAGAATGTAGTGTGAAAGGTGTCATGCCTTTATAGGCGACGCGTGTTCACCTTTACATGCATTGGGGAGAGGATAAACAAACCCATGTTATCAGCTAATTGTGTAGGAATAGAAAAATATAAGTCCCATACGTGTGTATAGTTAGTGTTGCTAATGTCATCTTATCATTTGGCTCGTGCTTATCTTAATGGTGCTAAGTAACGATAAATAAATGAGCAAGGATATAACCAGGTTGAACACCTTTATACATGGGTCGGCCTCTTTATATATAGCCAAGCAGATGATGATTATTTGCCCTTAATGAGGACGCATGCCGTCTTCAGAGAGGCCTGCAAGGTGTTCCCTATTTAGGGTATAGCAAAAGTCTCAAAGAATTTATTCATGATCGCAGCAAGTAACAGGTTCTCTGGAGTATTAGATCTTTATAACAGATGCTTAGTGAATTAAATCGATGGAGTATTTAAAAGTAGGATATGGTCGTCTTTAAATATTGCTCGGCATGTACCTAGAAAATACACTTGTAACGTTTAGTTTTTTGACATCGAACTGACACGTGCCAATTGACTTGGACTGGGACTTGAGATAATCGTCACGCGCATATGGGATAGCACATGCTTATGTTATCTGTACCTATTGCGCCAACTATTTTTTCAAGATGACATCACATGTTAAGATTAAATGAACTTGGCACCAAAAGAAAAGTATTTAAGGCACGGAGCCCTCATCTTTTGAAATCCCACAACGTTTCAAATCTTTTTTAGAGTTTTAGAGATAGAAAAGGACAATACAACCTCCAAAACTTCTTCATCTCCGGCCAATTTCCTCCATTTTTTATGAAGTTCCCACTTTTTTCAGTCTGTCTTTAACCCTCTTTAAGATGTGAAGGTATGTTGTTGCTTGACCTCTAAGCTTTTAGGGTTTTTTCCATAGTCTACAAGTTCTTCGTAGTTATCTCAATCCATTCCACTCCCGTTGTTGAGTCGAACAATATTTGGTGTTGATTTTGGAAGGTTAATCGTTTAGGTGGCCACTGAGTTGTTTAGCCTAGGATCATACCATTTTTAAAACATATATCGCTATCGTTCCTATAACACCCAAACCTTGCAATACCCTAATTTTTTCGTGTCTTAATGAGTTATGAACCCCACATGCATAAGTGGCTAGAGTATTTGTCTGAGTTGGAGGTTGATTATCCAGGTATCCTTGCGAGGAGCTTTCCAAACCCCCTATGAGTTATCCGCCCAGAAGATAAGCCTTGGCACTCGAATTATACCCCTAGGTTAACTTCTTCGAGTGGCTCAGCCCCATTACCGGCTGGAGTAGCATTCGAGGGTCCTGAATTTGAGGAATCAGAGGTAGCAAACTCAGTGGAGCAGTAGGTGGGTGTTGGAATTTGATAAACACCATGTTAATGTCTGTAATAGATTTGGACTCTTCTTCTGAAAGAGACATATATGATAGAGTAGTGTATGTGAGGCCTATTCCTTCCTCTTTCCTTGAAGAGTAAGGAGTTGGTGAAGAACCAGTTGGTAAAGAGAGTGCTTTAGAGGACTCTTTGAATTTTTATAACCTTTCTACCAGTGACGATGGGTGGTGCGTGCAATGTTTTAGAGGATGAATTGGACGACTTGAGGGGAGGTATAGTATTTCCATTAGCATCTCCACTAGGTTTCCCACTAGTGAGGAGAGAGATTATGACACCTCCTGCTCGGATGAAGTCTGATTTCCCCCATGGGCACTTCAAATCGGACTCTGCCTACCTCTACTCTGTATTATTAGGTCTATTCGCTACACCATATATCGCTAATGGTCACGATTTTAACTAGAGACAATATTAAGCGTGACAACAAAGGGGTCACGGTTCATACCCGTGACCCATAGGGGAGAACCTGGGTCACAGTCCAGACCCGTGACCACGCTACCATAGTTGGTCACGATCCAAGGCCGTGACCCAAGGGGCGATAACGTAGGTCACGATCATAAACTGTGACCACCACACCACAGGGGGGCACGTTTGGTCATAGTCCTGGACCGTGACTCTGGTTTTATTTTAATTTAAAACAAATATTTATGGTCACGGTTTTGGATCATGACCCAATAAAAAGAATTTAAAAATAAACTTATTTTTCTGCATCCCAAAAAAACCTTTACAATTTTGAAACATGTTTACATTTTCAGAAATTTAATTTTCATATGTAATGGAAGTTAATAAACGCATGCTTGCATGAATTTGTAATAATACAACACAAGTTAACTAACGCGTGTTTGCATGAATATGTAATAAAATACAATGCAAGCTTGCGTGAGTATGATAACACAAAATAAAATACAACACATGTTTGTGTGAATATGTATAACATAAATAAAAATATAACGAATGCTTGCGTGGATATATTCCAAATGTTCCTTCTCTATTGAGATCTGCAAACAAAACTTCAAAAATATCCCAAGTGGTAAGTAATAAAAGGCTTGAATCACAAAAATAAATTTGGAATGCCTATGTAGCCAAAATGGCATCAAAGTCCATGTAATTTGTAAGATTAACAAGGTTGAGGATTAACCCATAATTCGAATCCAAGGTGTCTCTTTTGATTTATGAAAATTTATGTCAAATGTGTTGAAAGTGTAGAAAATTATGAGAACGTTTTAAATTAGAAATTGTGGTATGGACACCATTTTCTTGGTTTTTTATTTACAAAAATATATGTGAATGCATAATTGTGAGAACACTATAAATTGAGTTGTTTTACGGTTTTACCCTTCAACGACATGTTTTCAAGCCTAAATCTAGCTTCTAACAAGTTTTGATCATGTTTATGAACCGAAAGTTCCCTGAGTACGCAGTTACTACGTGTTACGTGTAACACCCTGTTGATGTAAAAAATTAGATCATATCTAATTATTCAATCACAGATAAATAAATGAGACAAAGAATTTTTAAAGTGGTTCAGCCTTATAAGAATGGCCTACGTCCACTGTTATGTTATTGCTGATTGTTTGGGAATTCTCGATTACAAGTTATATCAAGAAATTCCGGTCCCCCTACAATGAGGATTGTACAATGTATTTATAGCCCTGAGGCTGTAATGTGAAAGGGTAATACATTAAGTGATGTACATATGAAAGGGTAATACATTCAATGCCCCTTAAGCGTATGCGTCTGAATGATAAGCATTTAATGAACAGTCAAATTGTTGGTTATCCTGCTATTAATGCTTTGTTCGAGGTGTAGCTCGGACCGCTTGAGTATCTCGATACTCAAGAGTTCCTCGGAGAGTTCTTGTTCCTCGGAGCGTATGAGTTCCTCGGGGAATCAGTGTTCCTCGTTGTAGTATGGTTCCTCGGAGCATGTGAGTTCCTCGGAAGTGTTTGTTGTTGCCACGTAGATTTCCACGTGTCTTCACCTTATTGAGCCATGTCAGCAGACTAAATTTGGTATCAACAGAAGCCCCAATGTTTCATAGTTCGAACTTTGAGGAGTGTGGAACATTCTTTCTCGGAATATGGCAGTTTTAAATGGTCATCCTGAAATTTAGGAGTCTTTTGTATTTATTTCTCCTTCCAAATTCGTAGAATCAGGCTTTTTTTGAATTTTTATAACCGCCTCGATCTCCGCGTACTTTTTGTCCTTCTAGCCACCGGTAGCGTAATCGTTTCTTTTTGTAATCATTACTTTACTGTTTCCCAAGGCAGAGTATTTAAGCGTCACAGACAATTCCATCGTCTTCTACTTTTTCAAATTTGCATATTCAAATTTTCCATTGTCTTACTCTCTTGCGCGTTCATCCTTTTCATCGTTCGTTGTCAACAGATCCACTCTTTTTCTGTAAGATCTTCTTCCTTCTTCATTTCCTTTATTCATCATGGTTTACCCTGTTGAATCTCTTGATAAATTTCGCTCTGATTTTTCTATTCCCTTCTGGGTTGTTCTGGAAGAGCTTTCTGAGCCTTCTGACTATTTCCGTTTGGCTGAGGGACATTGGTTCCCCAGTCTCTTTGTTGCTGAATGTGGATTTTCTTTTCCGCCCAATCCTCTATGTTTGGAATTTTGTCAATATTTTGACGTTGTTCCTGCAAGAATAGCCCCCAATACATGGAGAATAGTTAATGGGGTTCATAGGTTAAATCAAATTCATGGAACTCGCATAAGAATTCCAGAAATCATGTTTTGTTATAGATGGGCATTGGGTGATAACACTTTTTATTTAAAAACTAGATTTTTAAATAGGGCTTTAGTGGTTAATCTCCCGGATGCCAATAGGCACTATTTTGAGCACGGAGTTGTTATAAAAAATTGGCAACATGCTCCTTTATCTGGAGATGAAGTGTATCAGGGTCCCAGATGCCCTCCCTATGGCAATGGGATAGGTTATTTTTATTTTATTTTATTTATTTTGAAATTGTGCTTCTTCTATGTTTGATAAAATGTGCCACTGATATTTTAATGTTTATTTATTTGCAGTTGATAGCAAAAGAAAGTGTCCAAAAGAGGCAGACGTTAACATAAGACATTTGAAAATTATCTGGAGTTTGCATCAGTCTGTTGCCGACGAGCACATTAGGTCAGCTTCATATCTGCTGCAGTACAAGAGCTACACCACTTCTTTTACTGCTCGTCCGGTAATAAGCGACGCAGAGCCAGTACCAGCCTCTACCAGTTCTTCGCCTGAGTCACACGTTCCTTTAAGTGAAAGGATGAAGAAGAGAAGACCTCCCACCCTTTTTGAGAAACCTGCATCTGGTGCTGGAGAGGCAAAAAGAAGTAAGATTGACGTCCCAGGGGAGGGGACAAAGAAAACTGATGCACCTTCCTCGGTTGCCCCTGTTGTGAAGGTTGTCGAGAAGCCCCAAGTGGCTCCGAGCAAGTCTGCTGCTCCAGGAGAAGTGATTGTAATATCACCGACCAAGAGTTCCTCCTTGGTTGAATCTATTCCTGCTCCCCCGAGGAAGCTGAAGAAGAGCTCCTCGGTCAATTTGGCTGATACCGTCTCTCAGCCCCAGACTAGTGGAGTTCTCACTTTTGTTCCCCCGAGCTCTGCCATGAGCTCGGTGAAGACTTGGATCATTCTCGAGATCCAAGGTATTGAGGAGAACCTTTCTCGGGACATGGTCACCTCATTGGTTGCTCGCCATATTGCTTCTGTAAGTCTTATTACTTTGAACTTTTCATCTTTCCCTTGTTATATCTGTCTCTGACTTGCTTTCATTTTCTTTTCACAGTTGGTGAGCTGCTTCAATACAATTTTGAAGAAAGATGAAGCTATTAAAGCTTCAAGCTCCTCATCTGGTGTGGAGGAAGCTCTGGTGGGCCTAAGGCAGTCTTTGGAAGATTCTCGTTTAAAGTACGATGCTGATAAGGCTATTTGGGAGAAGAAACTTACATCCACAGAGAAGGAGAAAGCTCAAGTTGTTGAAGTCTCCAAGGGGTTGGAGAAGAAAATAAAGGACTTGGAGGAGAAAAATAAAAAGCTTGAAGGGAAGCTCAAGAATGCTGAGGAGTTTGAAGATAAACTCAAGGTTGCTGAGGAAGAATTAATCCAACTTCGGGAAGTAAGTCGGCAGAAGGAGGAGGTTGAGAATAAATTGAAGACTGCTGAAAACCTTCTGTCCGAGAAGCTTTCCTCGGAGAAGTTAAAGAGAAAACTGGCTGTGAAGAAGTCTTTCAGCGCTGGCTAGGACAAGGGGTGGAACAAGGGCTTGGCTGCCATGATGTCGCAAGTAGAATATGGCAGCCTCAAGTACTTTAGGGATGGATGGGTCGCTGCTCTACAGGAGATGAAAGTGGATGAAAATTCTGAACTCTTTCAGCGACACATCCCTGGTTCCCCTCCAACTCCTGAAGAGGACGAAGCTGCCTCCGAAGAGTCTTCCATGGTGATGGGAGATCAGGTTTCTCTTCCCCCGACTATCCAGCCCGCTGACGAGGAACTTCAACTACCTGCAACTTCCTCCGAGCAACCTCCAGCACTCCCCCAACCACTATCTGCTCCATCCGAGCAACCTGCTTCCTCGTCCCACCCTCCAGAGAAAGTTTTGGGAGACAAGGAAAAGGTGTAGAGTTGTTCGGATTTCTCTATTTTATTTTTCTTTAACAAATGTAATCCTGAACATATAACTATGAACCTTGTACTTCTGACCTTTATGATATAATAAAACTTAAACTTGTGTTTATTCATACTGTTGTCTCTTCTTCATGCTCTGTTTTGATTATTGATTACTGCTTTTTCTTCCTCTACTAGTTTTTGGCCAGGATGGAATTATTATCTGCTCACGATACAAAGCTGTTGAGGCAATGCAATGAATACTTTAAGGCTTGTCACACGGATCTGAGTGCAGCACAAATCGTCGACATCCTCGGCCAAGATGCTTCGGAACAGGCAATTAAGGCCTACCAATACTTGAAGTGTTGCTTGATCGTGCAGTGGACAATAATGTGGCTTATTATGATATGATCGAGGATATCCAAGGCACTCTTGAAGACCTTCAGCAACAATACAAAGAATCCACTGCCCTTTTGCACGAGTGGTATGAGAAGAAGTATCAGCAACTCAATGTTGACAAGGGATACGAGAAGCATTTTGCTGGCTACGATGTGAGGGAGAGAACTCTGAGGGCTGAGGTCGAGGAGTGCAGACAAATAGCTGAATTATTGGAGCAAGAGAATAACAACCTGCAAAGAGAGTTGTCACAGATAAATACACTTAGGCTTGAAAACATGCCTCTAGAGGGCGAAACAAGGAACCACTCCCCAAACAGCCCCGTGAGCGGCGCCAACACCTCCCACAGGACAAAGGTATCTCGTAGGAATTGACGACGGGGCCACGGGACCCCCGGTTTGAGAGAATGACCCAAATTTTACAATATCTACAATAAGGCGTAAAAACATGCCGTTAGAGGGTAAAGCCACGAACCCCCCCCCAAACGGCCCCGTGAGCGACGCCAACACCTCCTACAGGACCAACGTATCTTGTAGGAACTGATCGCGTGGCCACGGTACCCACGATTGAAGATCGAGATCACATCCCAAATTTTAGAATATCGCCCTCCTCACAAATCCGGGGTCCTGTGACCACGCAGGCTTTTATAATTTATAATTTAGCATTATGGCTGTGTGGGGTTTACATTACGCAGATTTTAAAATGTCCAGAAAACAGATAAAATTCTGCCAAAATTTTGTTTTAGTATATTTAAAAATGCTCACGGACATAGTCCATGACCAACCCTATTTTTTTATCACGCATAAATGAAGTCACGACCTAGGGCCGTGATCATTTCAAGCACATCAAGGTATGGATCACGGCCTAGGGCCGTGAACAATCCGATAACATGAAAGTATGGGTCACAGACCAGGACCGTGACAATATATGTGACCATTTTCAAATGTCGAAGGGTTGGTCACGACTTTAAGCCATGACCCGTTTCATGAACATTTGCGTAAATTGAAGGGTGGGTCACAGGCCGTGACCAGTTGTGAGATGGGGTCACGGCTAGTGTCCGCGACTATATGTCAGGACCCCTGAGGTCCGTTACCAATGCTGTGGTCAGGGATATGGGTCGTGGCCACTGAATATGGTCACACCCAATTTGGTCACGGACCAAATTCGCGACCCAGAACTTGTGGTCATAGACAAAATTCGTGACCAATCGCCCTTTTTGGTGTAGTTTTATGTGTATCAAACAAATGTTAAGTGACTACGATTTAACTGAACCATTTTCTCTCATTCTTTGCGATAATCAAAGTGCCATAAAAAATTTAAAAATTTGTTTTTTCATTCTTGAACAAAATACATTAAAATGAGAGAACTTTTTATTCGAGAATTAATCGAAAAGAGGAGATTAACATTTAATACCTTAACACCAAAGGTCAATTAACATATCTTTTCATAAAACTTTTAGACAACCAATGCTTTGAAACCCTTAAAATGTCTATTGGTGTTTGTGTTTATCCCTTTTAAAACCTGTTAGGCTTGTATGTTTGTAAATTTTTTAATATCACGTGGTACTAACATCTTTTTTTAGGTTTCTTCCCTTCCCTTTTTCCCATTGTGACAGACAGGGGGAGAATTTGAGACTCCTTATTTTTTTGTTAAGGAGATTTGTGAGATGCCTGTTGTGACAACCCATGTATAATTGTGATAAATTCTATATAAATCATGCTTACCTTATGTGATATGGACAATTGATTATTAATATATATAATGCTAGGTTATTATATTTATTTTAATCCTACCTTTATAAATCATGAAATATCGAATTGGTTACAAATATAAAATTTTGAAGTTTGCGGTATGAATGTCCATGTTAGAGCATACTTTTGACCCTTATAATATCACAATCGAATCAAAGTGAAAACTAGATAGTTGTAGATTTATGAGTTAGGTTTATAACACAACAAATGAAATATCAAATGGATGTCCAAATAAGAAGTTATACAAAATTTATGAATGAGGGAAAATCTGTCCATTCCTTTCAAGTGGTAATTTGTCTTTTAGTGGGCCAAATGGTTTAATTCGATTGGTTGGAAGGAAGGAAGCCCTTGTCGACTTAAAACTCTCCATATTACTTATTTCTTCAGTAAATTTAACCATTGCTTTAGTTTTGGAGAGTTTTAGCTTGATGAAAGAGAATCAGGAAGTTGAGGAAGAAGATTGTGAGGAGAAAAATTGAGAAAAATCTGCAAAAAATTACATAAGAGTCTCTAAGGAAGGGAATATGAACCCACTGAACAAGTGACATACAAAAGCAAAGAAAAGGCTCAATAAGTTTACAAAGTGAGTGTAGTCACTAGTAAGATATATTTATACATGGTTATGGATATGATCAGAATATTACTCACTAGTAAGATGTATTTATACATGGTTATGGATATGATTAAAATATTATTACTCATTGGTAAGATGTATTTGTGCCTGGTTATGGATATGATCAGAATATTATGAATATAAAATTATTCATTCCAGTCTATCAAAATGGGAGGTTACTCCCCGACTTGGAATGGAGGATACTTGTCTATTACAGACACGGGGTCACTCCTCGACAAAGAATGGGGGAGAATTATCAATTGCGGATAGGATATGTGAATCATGATTCGAAAATTTGGGCAATTCATCCTGAATGGGCCAAATAAGTTTATACATTATTATATGGATATGGTTTAATGAATTTAATTTTATCCAAAAATCTAGTAGTGATGCATTCACTAAGCTATGTTTTCCAAGTATCGTGATATCACTGTCAAATCTAGGAGATCGGGTGGGGTTAGCAAGGGTTGCATAAAACCATGATTTTGGTCAAATGTAGATGTGGTAAATCTAATCCTACTTATCCTTTAAGTAAGTTTGAATAAGCATAATGACTTTAAAAGTTTGAAAAGTTTATAGTTTTTTGGATTCATGCTGATGACTTAAAAAGGATACTTGTGTTTATGGTTTAGTTAAGGTAATTATGGTTTGAATCACTTTGACTTTCAAACTTAATTATAATTAACTGTGTTTGGGTCTGTCAGCTTTTGGTATCAGAGCCTAGGTTTTAGAGGTTCTGGACTTAGAAGCCCCTAGATTTGGCAGTGGACATAGAAATTATTTTGAGTAAAAAATATTCAATTTTAAAGGATACAAGTATGTTGGATTCTTGAGATATGGACATGGAGGGTTTGTTATTATATTTTAAATTGACTTTATTGACTACCATCTGTATATATATATATATATATATATTGTTACAGGAAAGGAAATAATATATTGAAATTTATTAGGGGATGATAGCGAATGCATGTATTTTAATATGAATCATTGCATTGTTTTATATGTGATATGGACAAACATGTTGAGAAGAGTATGCGCGTACGTTCAAATTAAGAAATAATATAATTAAACACGGTTTAACCCAATTAAACCCTAACCATGCAACTAGGTGTGATTGAATAAGATGTAGAACATGCTAGTATGATCAAACACGCACAATTGAGGAAAAATCCCCCAAAGGGGCAAAACCATTTATTTCACTATAATTTTGTAAGGTACGATTTACACGGATTACAATGAAATACAAGGGTGACACAGAGTTACTCTCCGGCGTCGGATCTATAGTCAGCGGCTGGAAGTTTTCCTTTCTAGGAGGGCAGCAATGAAGAAGAAGGAGGGTCTTATCCACAAGGATATGAACATCAAAAGAGTTTGTGTTCTAGGGTTTCAAAATGATTCACAAATGATTTGGAAATTTGTGTGAATCAAAACATGAGCTTGGTAACTCACACAGATGAAGACTTTGAGTTTAGGAACTCTGAAAATCGTGTGTAGAAGTCTCTGCAAACCAACTCCCCGTAGTGGGTTTATAAAGGAATAACTTGTCCTAAAAAATCTGAACACGATCTGTTCAACTTTATCCCAGGCGGACCGATCTGCCTCTGATGCGGATCGATATAGGGGGTCAGACCAATTCGTTTTCTCAAAGCCCCTATTCGGTTCGCTACCAGTCCGGGGTCTACTGGATCTTCAGCAAGCGAATCGGTCTGGTAGAGGGGCGGATCGGTCCGTAGGCGAACTAGTTCTTTTAATCTGGGCGGACCGGTTCGGCTTGTCAGAAAAATGAGTCCTTTCTTCTTTTGAAATTCGGATCTGTTGATGACGATACGGTCTTGATTTTCTTCAACGGTGTAACGACTTATGACATACAAATTGATATTGGACAAAAATGTCCTTACAAATCTCCCCCTATGTCTATGCCGGTACATACATAAAAACAAACATCCTAATTATCAAATTACAAAGTGCCTATACAAATCTACCCTTCCATGAACCCAAAACTGGAACGATACAAATGAATAAGACTACATCGTTTGCTCTTCGAATCTTCAGGAATCTCAACGCTTTTCTCATCAGGGTGTGCAATTCAGAGATCATCAACGAAGTACCTACACACATGAGATAAAGAAAATACCAAGTGGCGTATTGATTTTAAAGCATACTTTATCAAATCTCAAAAACTCCTCCAATATATGATAATTCTTTAATCTCTCCCTTTTTATGATGTCCCCAAATAGACAAATGAGAAGAATAAATCAAACAATCCAATCAAGGGTGTCTCAAGGAATAAACAACTATTTTGGAATTTTTTTCAAACAAACAAGAATACACCATGAATGAACACAAAACAACCAAGTCCATGAAAGCGGGAATGAATGGGTGTGATCAAATTTGATAGGAAAATCAATGCATACAAACATAACAAATGTGCACGATGAATATCGGATACTCCTAACGAATGAACTCAAATGCTTCCTTTTGGTATAAGAAAAATTGGAACGAGACATTGACTTAATCAAATCAACAAATCAAATCTCAAAGTGATTTCCACACCAATAACGTCCAAAATGAATTTCATGCTTTTTTAGGACTTTCAAGGAAGTCCAAACCCGTTTAAACATTTTCCAACCAAACTCCCTCAGATTTATATTTTTAATAGAGGTATTCTAAATTCTCAAACTTTGGAGAATTGTTGATGGAAACTAAATGGCCCATATTTGGCATATATGACTTTTTATTGGCTTAAAATTTTTCGGGGCTCTTTAGACCTCTTTGGACCTCGGATAATAAAATTCCTCCATTTTTTAGGTCCTTTTTAACGGTGGATTTTGCGCAAAGGATAGATAACTATCTTTCGCAGCCCCTCCCCGTTCTCAAATAATCACACAGTCTCACCAAAATGGTTTTTACATGCATTCTAATCTCGTCAAGTTTTATTGCATATAGTACGTTGTATAGGCAGAATTGAGATGAAAACACTCAAGCCAATATGTGATAGACAAGTACAATAATCAAGTATAGCCGTGCATGTGTGCAATAAAGGATATAGGAGTCAAACATGTAGGAAAATATCACTAATTACAGCTCAAAGACTCCAAACAATGTAAAGCACATGGATGCAATGATGTAGCGTCTCAAATCTCTATCAAACAGTCACATGGATAAATGGAATGAATTTTGTGACTTAGCTATCTTAAATGCTCATCCATAAAAGGTGCAAAAGAAAAAAAATCTTTTTGGATTTTTCAAAAAAATTATCAAAATAAAAACTTTTTGTGCTTTTCTCAAAAAAAAAAAATCTCAAAAGAAAATCTTTTTGTATTTTTCAAAAGAAATATAAAAAGCAAAAAGAATAAATACACTAGTGCTACAATCTAGCAATAGGAATCAAGGAATATGATAATGATAATCCATCCTATGATAGACACGGACTAACCCCTCAGTCAACTGTGAAAATCCCCAAAGACTTCCTAAGACTCTCAAATCTAAGGGCATCTAAAGGTTTCATGAAAATATCGGCTAACTGACGGTCGGTAGGAACAAAACTTAGGGATACGACCTTCTCCTCAACTAACTGACGTAAGAAGTGCTCGCGTAACCTGATGTGCTTTGTGCGCAAATGTTGGACAGGATTGCGGGATGTGTGAATCGCACTCGTGTTATCACAGGAAATGATCATGGTGTCCTGTGATATCCCATAATCCTCCAACATTTACTTCATCCACAAGAGTTGCGTGCAACAACTCCCGGCGGCGATGTACTAAGCCTCCGCAGTGGATAAAGAGATGGAGTTTTTCTTCTTGCTCAACCAAGAGACAAGAGCAGAACCAAAATAGAAACACCCACCATAAGTTCTCCTACATCCATCTGCATCCCCGGCCCAATCGGCATCCGAATAGGCGGACAAACGGTCATCGGTATCAAAGGAACACCAAATACCGTATGAGAGAGTCACACTCACGCATTTGATGATAAGTTTTAGAGCGAGTAAGTGTGACTCTTTCAGAGATGCCTGATATCACGCACAGACTCCAACACTAAAGGAGATGTCGGGACGACTAGCAGTCAAGTAGAGAAGACTACCTATCATACTCCGATACAAGGTTTGCTCTACGTCCTTGCCTGAATTGTCCTTACTAAGCTTGATAGAAGTACTCATAGGTGTACGTGCATGCTTAGCGGAGTCTAAACCATATTTCTTAACTAGGTCTCTAGCAGACTTGGATTGGGAGATGAACATCCCATCCTCTAGCTGACGAATCTGGAGACCGAGGAAGAAAGTAAGCTCACCTACCATGCTCATCTCAAACTCACTTTTCATCTCCTCCTCAAAGTGGTGAGCATGCTGGGAGCATGTGGATCCCAAGACTATGTCATCCACATAGACTTGCACAACCAAAATAGCACCGTCATCTCTCCTGACGAACAACGTCATATCAACTCCCCCTCTTTTAAAGCCATGAGCTAAGAGATAGGAAGTAAGCCTTTCGTACCAAGCAGGGGGTGCTTGCTTCAAACCATACAAGGCTTTCCTCAGATAAAAAACGTGCTCAGGGTGCTTAGGGTCTTCAAACCCTTTTGGTTGTTCCACATAAACCTCCTCCTGTAGAATGCCATTCAGGAAGGCACTCTTGACATCAATCTGATATAACTTAAAGCGCAGATGACATGCGATGGCGAGTAGTAAGTGAATGGACTCAAGCCTCGTAACAGGAGCAAATGTCTCTCCAAAGTCTACACCTTCTATCTGTGTGTAGCCTTGGGCGACCAACCTAGCCTTGTTTATGATTATGGTACCATTTTTATCCATTTTATTCTTAAAAATCCACCGGGTACCTATCACATTAATATCACTAGGTCGGGGGACAAGTTCCCAAACATTGTTCTTTTTAAACTGAAGCAATTCATCCTGCATAGTAGATATCCAGTGTTCATCTTTGAGTGTTTCTTTGTGATTCTTGGGCTCCACTTTGGACGTGTAGCAAAGATGGCTAACAACGTTCTCTAGCTGAGCACGAGTCATGACCCCTAGAGTGGGATCACCAACAATGGCAGAAGGATCATGACTCTTGCGGACCCAAGCTGGTGTATCCCCTAACACGAGAGTAGGGTCCACAGAGTGTGGGTGAGGTACAATTAAGTCACTCCCAGAGAAGTCCTCATCCTCACACTGTAGGTTAGGATCAATAGTCGTCGACAGTTCGTCATCTTTCACGGTGACGTTTATTGATTCCATAACCTTAGAGTTCTTCAGGTTAAAAACCCGGTACGCTCAACTATTCGATGAATAGCATAATAATATTCCCTCATCGCTTCGGGAGTCAAACTTTCCTAATTGCTCTCTATCCCATAGGATGTAACATTTACTCCCAAAAACACAGAAATATGCAAGGTTGGGTTTCTTGCCAGTCCACAATTCATAAGGCGTCTTAAGTGTGTGTGGACGCAGGTAAACCCTATTCACCGTGTGTCATGCAGTAGACACTGCCTCTGCCCAAAATCTCCTAGAAACTTTGTGACCTAGAAGCATAGATTTAGCCATCTCCTGGATCGTTCTATTCTTTCTCTCAACAATCCCATTTTGCCGAGGAGTCTACACAGCAGAAAACTCATGTTTGATCCCAAGGCTATCACAATAAAAATCTACCTTTGCTTCCTTAAATTCAGTGCCGTTGTCACTACGTATCCTGTTAATAGTGACTCCGTGTTGATTTTGCAGGACACGGAAATTGGTCGTTAAAAACTCTACAGCATTAGATTTCTCTCTCAGAATACCTATGATGGAGTATCTGGAGAAATCGTCTACCATCACGAGGATATACCTCTTACCACCCAAACTCTCAGTACGAGTAGGACCCATAAGATCCATGTGAATCAGCTCAAGAACTCAGGAGGTGGTAATAGAATGCAACTTCCTATGAGGGCTCCGAATTTGCTTTCCCAACTGACAGGGTCCACAAACCGTGGAAGTTGACTTTCCAAGAGATGGTAAGCCACGTATTAAGTCTTTTTTTACTAAACGAGTCAAATCTCTAGCTTTCAAACCTTTGACGTACAAAACATTCTCTAGCTTAAGAAATTCTGGTAACTCCACAGTACCTCGTCCCATAATGCTAGACTCGCTCCCATCTCCAAAGGTGACTCTACCATCCTTATAATCCTCAAGGTGGGTAAAAAATGAGACATCACATGTCATGTGTCTGGAGCATCCACTATCAAAATACCACTGTGAGGTATTATGTGCTTTGAGAGCAACATGAACAACAAGGGCTTTCTTATCTTTCTTAGGCACCGAAGAAGTGGTAACCTTTTGTTTACCCTTGTTGTTGTCGGTTTTAGCCGAAACGTGAGGAGCATTCACTGACGGCAAAGACATCCGTAAGAATTTCTCCATCAAACTCTGTGATGTGGCGGCTAAAAACTCAACACGCTCTCTCAGACTAGCAAATTCATCAGTATGACGTGGTGGAGCAGAAGTATGTCGTTTTTTACCCAAACTATAGCAAAACTTCCTAAGGTGGCCTTTTCTTTTGCAATAAGCACAAAAGAACACAGTCTTAGGCAGACCTTGGTTTGCTTTTCTTTGCCAAACTCTCCTTCGTATATTTTGGCGATGACCATAAGGAGTAGTAGTGAACTCAGGAACTGGTCCAGGTGCAATTTGGGACGTGGAGGCACCATCATAACCAATTCCCTGCCGATCACCAAAACCTAAAGCGGGGTTGAGGAGCATCTTTCCCATCTTCCCATATCTGTCCTCGATTTATACCTTGACTTCCCGTGCTCTCTCCAGATCATGAGTAAGCTGGGCAACAAGGGCTTCATGTTTCTTTCGAGTCTCCATCGAGGAATGAAGCTCACTCGTAAGACTAGCCACTTATTTAGTCAAGTCCCCTCTTTCTTTCTCAAAACAACTTTCTAACATACCACAGGCAGACTCTCTCTCTCTCAGTGTGGTGCAGGTGGAGGACACTTTCTCTCTCGTCTCTTCTAATTCTTCTTCTAACGCAGTGATCCTAAGAACTAACGCTTTGTTACGCTTTTTAGTTTTAAATGACTCATTATATAACTCGGCGTAGGCACGTTGAAGATTACTCTCGCTCTCACTTGCGTCATCCTCCCCCTCACTTGCATCGCTCTCACTATCAAGGTGTCCCTGTGAAGTAGCATCCTCATCGTCGTGAGGTGCACTAGGAGTACTCACATGACTAGCCATGAATGCGGTGAAGTTACACTCATGCGGTGACTAATCTCCCGAGTCCACCGACTCGACCTCACTGTCTTCATTAAGGTTAGCATTAAGGACAGCCTTGCCCTTTTCTCTATTCAGACGAGTAGCACACTCAAACGCTCTATGTCCCCTACCGTCGCACTCATAGCATCTCTCACTGTCTTTCTTATGAGGGTTTTTAGCATCTTTCTCATTTTTCTTTTCAAACTTATTTTTCTGAAAATTCTTCTTATCTTTAAAATTTCCACTTTTCTTAAATTTGAGAGTTTTCTTAATGTTTTTAGCAAATAGAGCCAAATCATATAAGTCACTCTCTTTCTTTCTAGATGACTCTACTCTCTTTCTTGCCGTCCCCTCACTTTTTCTCTCTTGGGCATTAAGTGCAATTCCCTTATCTTTAGACTTGACAGATTTAGGGAACATATGAATTTCATAAGTTTGCAAGTCTTTTACAAGTTCCTCCAATTTTAGCGTATTTAAATTACCCATAGAATTTAACACAATGACTTTAGGGATAAAACACTTAGGCAAAGATCGAAGAATCTTTTTCACAACTCTTGCATTAGGAATATGTTCACCAAGATTAAAGCTAGTATTAACAATATCAGATAGCCTAGCATAAAAATCATCAAAACATTCAGTTTCAAGAATGGTGATGGTCTCAAATTGAGTTATTAAATTTTGCAATTTAGATTCTTTCACAGCATTAGTTCATTCATGGGTAAGTTGCAAAACATCCCATGCCTCTTTTGACGTGGTGCACGTCATGATACGTCGGAACTCATCAGGAGTGATGGATCCGGAAATAGCACTCAAACCCTTTGAGTTAAAAGAAGACCATTTAAATTCATCTTCAGTCCATGAAGTGACAGATTTTAAATTGGTTACGTTTTCAACAGTGACGGAGGGAGATGTCCACCCTCTTTCAACTAGAATCCAAACACGTTCATCTATGGCCTTTAAAGCAGACCTCATACGGGCTTTCCAATATGCATAGTTAGTACCGTAAAAAACTGACATTTTATTATATGATTTCTCCATTGAACACGCACTTTTTCAAAAATCAATTTTTTAGAAAATTGATATCTTAGAAATTTTTTGCGGAAACTAGGAATACGCGATAGACTAGCGTAACCCGCTCCGATACCAATTTGAGAAGAGTATGCGCGTGCGTTCAAGTTAAGAAATAATATAATTAAACACAGTTTAACCCAGTTAAACCCTAACCATGCAACTAGGTGTGATTGAATAAGATGTAGAATATGCTAGTATGATCAAACACACACAATTGAGGAAAAATCCCCCAAAGGGTCAAAACCATTTATTTCACTATAATTTTGTAAGGTACGATTTACACGAATTACAATGAAATACAAGGGTGACATAGAATTACCCTCAGGCGTCGGATCTGTAGTCAGCGGCTGGAAGTTTCCCTTTCCAGGAGGGCAGCAATGAAGAAGAAGGACGGTCTTCTCCACAAGGATATGAACAGCAAAAGAGTTTGTGTTCTAGGGTTTCAAAATGATTCACAAATGATTTGGAAATTTGTGTGAATCAAAACATGAGTTTGGTAACTCACACAGATGAAGACTTTGAGTTTAAGAACTATGAAAATCGTGTGTAGAAGTCTCTGCAAACCAACTCCCCATAGTGGGTTTATAAAGGAATAACTTGTCCTAAAAAATCAGAACACGATCTGTTCAACTTTATCCCAGGCGGACGGGTCTGCCTCTGATGCGGACCGATCTGGGGGGTCGAACCGGTTCATTTTCTCAAAGCCCCTATTCAGTTCTCTACCAATCCGGGGCCTACTGGATCTTCAGCGAGCGGATCGGTCCGGTAGAGGGGCGGATCGGTCCTTAGGCGGACCGTTCCGGCCTGTCAGAAAAATGATTCCTTTCTTCTTTTGAAATTCGGATCCGTTGATGACGATACGGTCTTGATTTTCTTCAACGGTGTAACGGCTTATGACATACAAATTGATAATGGACAAAAATGTCCTTACACATGTCATTGAAGAAATTTTTTTAAGGCAAAATGTGGTATGAAATATTATGAAGTATTGGAAGTGATATCTTCCTATAATGGTATATGTGGACTTGAGTCATGCTACTTACTAAGCCATGAATGGGTGCGCGCCTCATCTGTATGGCAGAGAGTGACATACAGGAACCCATATTCCATTTAAGGACGAGACGGGAGAAGAATTACTATTACATGATTATGATGAAACTTAAATTGTTAGAGTGTGAATAAAATGAAGATTCACATAGTAAAGGTAAATCGAGAAGATTAGTAGTTGTATATGTTTAAATTTAATATGTGAAATAGTCTGAAATTTAATTACTAGTCAATATATCACAATTAATCTGAATATGGGTTCGTAGTGAATTATGATAAAAAAGGAAATAGTAATAAGAGTTAAGATGTACATCTTTAATAATATGAGTACATATAGTGGATATTACTCTTGTGATGTTTGAAATGCTTATATGAATAGTAAAGTTGAGACGAGGTGTTAAAGAGTTGGAAGTTTAAAAATATTAAGGAGTCCTTTTAAGAGTCTGTTTTGTGTATGAGTATGGGAAAGATGCTGTAAGGACAATTTGTCCATCCTTATGTATATGATATGTCATACACTGTTACAAGAATGATAGTTGTAAAGATCACATCGTCATCAACGAAATTCGAAGATCAAAAGAAGAAGGAATTTGGGAATCAGACCTGGCCGGACCGATCCGGACCAGATAAAAGAACCGATCCGGTTCACCGGACCGATCCGGCTAAAGGGACCGGACCGATCCGCCTGCTGAGCTGAGACCAGTACACCCCGAATCCATAGCGAACCGATGAAGGCAAAAGTTCCGGACCGATCCGATGCCAACCAGACCGATCCAGTTTCAGAAAAAGAACCGATCCGACTTAACCGGACCGATCCGCCTAATCGACCGGACCGATCCGGCGAGGATAAACACTGTCAGATCGTGCAGCCGATTTTGTAGGGTTTCGATCCCTTATTTAAACCACGATCAGCAGTTGGTTTTCTTAAGACTTTTCCCACGATTATCAGAGCATATCAACCCTAAAGTCTTCACCTATTGAGTCTCATGATTCTAGGTTTTTAGATTCACACATCTTCCATATCTATGTGAATCAAAGTTTGGTAACCCAAGAACACCATTGATGTTGTTCAACCCTTTGTGAAGTGGACTGCTTCTTCCTCTTCATTGCAGCCCTACTGGACAGGGATAGTTCCAGCCGCCACCCCTACTGGAAAGGGTTTCTTCCAGCCGCGACTACAGAATCCGATACCCGAGGGTAATTCTTAGTCAACCTGTATTTCATTGTAATCCGATTGTAAATCGTCTTTTACAAATTATAGTGATATACAAATGGTTTTGCCCCTGTGGGGGATTTTTCCTTAAACTTTGTGTGTTGAATATTTATTGCATGATTCCATATTGTTTCAATCACACCTAGTTGCATGCTTAGGGTTAATTTGGGTTAAAATTGGTATTTATTATATTATTTCTTAATTGAACGCCAGCGCCAACTCTTTCAGATGCTAATCAGGTTTGAATATCAACATATGGTTTGGGTGGATATTGAGTGGTACTTGTCATTCGACGTATGTATTATCACCAAGGGTGTGTCATATAATGAATATGGTTGACATTATAATGAGTCACCAAGAAGTATGTGTGAGGATAATGTGCTATGTGAGATGACATAATATGATACATTATGGTACATATATAGGCTATTTTGAAGAAATACGACATATAATATTTAGAGAACTATTATGGGGTTGGTAAGTATGGTTAAGGTTTTAAGTGGTTATGTTATGTTTAACACCCATGTTATCGAATTGGTAAAGTGAGTATATTGGTGATGTTTCATAATACTATCATGTATTGTTTACCAGATAATGTACAAGAGATGTTTGGAAATATTTTGAAGACGTACATACATATTATATGGTGTTACTTTAAGAATAGTGTTAATGAATGTGAAAAAACGTTGATTGTGTCATTAAGAATTGGGGTAAGATTATGATTGTAAAGTTATTGTGTTGGGTGGATGGCTTGTTTAAGTCATTGTATGTTTAGTTAAATAACAATTAGACAATGCTGAAAAAGGATTATAGTGAGAAGTTATATTGATTTCATAGTGCATGACTACACAATATACATGAAAGTGAATATGGAATCTTGGTTAAAAATAGACATTTAGTGAATAATTATTCATTATCGATATATGAAAAGTAGTGAGACTATATTTAGATTAAAGATTGTAAGAACGATAGTTAACATACTCTTAAACTTCATAGATGATGTGGATATTAGTTAAAGTCAAACACATGTATTTGGTATTCATTGGAATATAGAGAGATGAAGTATAAGAAGCTAGCCTGGTAATTGAACATTTATGATTTGAAATATTACATGATGATAAGGATAGACAATAGGAATGAAGGGAGAAATTTAAAGAATGATACTAAATTATTAAGAATGTTCACTCATTATGAATATAAGATGATATCGTCGATAATCTATTAGGTGTGAATGTTTGACATACCTATATAAAGATATGAAGTAATATATGAGTTTGGAATTGATTTTCATTGATAAGAAATCATTAGACGGTTACACTTACATATTTATGATAAAGAAACTGAAGATATTACGAAAGAATATTTGTCATACATCGAGGAACTGTTGGAAATTCTTGATCGTAAGGAGCAAGTATTCAGGAAAAAAGTTATTCCCTTAGTTAAAGTTATGTGGATGAACCATGGAATTAAATAAAAACCCTGGTAAACGAATGATAGCATGAAGAAACAATACCCCTATCTGTTTGGTAAGTGACATTGATATTAAATTTCGGGGAAGAAATTTTCTAGGGGGAAGTTGTGACAACCCGGATATAATTATGATAAATTATATTTAAATCATGCTTACCATATAGGATATGGATAATGCTATTATTAATATATATAATGTTAGGTTAGTATGTTTAGTCTAATCCTACCTTAATAAATCATGAAATATCGAATTGGTTACAAACATAAAATTTTAAAATTTTCGATAGGAATGTTCATATTGGAGACTAGTTTTGACCCTTATAATATAACAATCGACTTAACGTGAAAACTAGATAGTTTTAGATATATGAGTTAGGTTTGTAACATAATAAACGGCATATCAAACGGATATGCTAATACGAAGTTATATCGAATTTACGAATGAGGGCAAATCTATCCATTCCTTTTAAGTGGTAAGTTGTCTTTTAGTGAGCCAAATGGTTTAATTCGATTGGTTAAAAATGAAGGCAACCCATGACAACTTAAAAATCTCCATATCACTTATTTCTTTAGTAAATATAACCCTTGGTTCAGTTTTGAAGAGTATTAGCTTGATGAAAGAGAATCGGGAAGTTGAGAAAGAAGAATGCTGTAACAACCCGAATTTTTTAAATGGGAATTTTTAAATTAATTTTGGAAATCGAAGAAAAATAAATTTTTGGATTTAATTCTTTTTAATAATTAAATATGTTGAGTTTTTATAATAAAAAATGGGATTTTAATCGAAGTTAAAATCAGAGTCCAAATGGGATTTTTTTTTTAAAATGTCACGGATTTAGGCCGTGACTAATGAAAAATTTGATTTTTAGTTAAATGGAATTAAATGAAGGAAAATGGAAGTGGTCGCATACCTGCTTGATTGATCAATCGACCTAGGGAGTCGATTGATCGACGAGCCCATATTTTAGGCGGTTCAGCTAGATTTTTGAAGAGTTTTGGTTTAATCAAATTCCTTATCTTTTCCCTTATAAATATAGGTCGTGGGTGGACGTTTCAAACCATTTTTTATCACCTTAAAAGTACATAGAGCCTTTTTGTTTCCTCTCCCTCTTTATACAAACCCTAGTCCCTATTTTATTCAATGTTCAACCTTAGATTTGGAGGTCTACTTGGGGATATCTCGTGTTGGGGCTAGAATGTGTTTTAATTATTTTCGCGAGAGGAACGTGATGGTGCGATCATATTTGGAGGTTGAATTCATATGGTGATTCATGTGATGATTTTGAAGTACGGGACTTACACAATATGATCCTAAATTCTCTCGAGAGTATTCCATATGTTTTTCATGTCAATTGCACTCATGTTGAATTGTGATATTCATTGGAATCCTGAAAAATTATTGGAATCTATTATTTGATTCATTGAGATATATTATATTGTTGATTTGAGCACAGCGTCATGATATTTTAATATGGCACGAAGAATGGACACCCGCTAATAGTCCAAAATCCGGATATGCTTAAGAATGCGTAAGCGAGGTGAGGTGAGGCCTGGTGACTCATTGATGTGTTGTTGAGAAATTAATATTGATAAAATGGTTGAGTGTTGCATTTGATCTTTATATGCGATTCATATTATTGCGATTTATTCACCGTGCTAATTATTTTTCAGCATCTATTCCTGTCATATTGTGTAATTCCCCGTATTTTTTTTTAGTTGGCAGATTAGCGTGGATTAGGACGCTATGGGATATTTTGGAGAAATATTTTAGAGCATGGCTTGAAAGATTTATTTTTGATGTATAAATTAGTGGTGAAATTTTAGTTGGAGAATTTTGTATTTGAGAGAGACGTTATTGTAATTATTATGGAAGTATAACAGATTTTGGATTCATTATATTTAAATTGTGGTATTTAGATGCTCTATACTTTTGTTGATGGATTTAGTTTAGTTTTATCATAGTAGCACGTTGCGTGTCTCTTTTTATATGCACGAGGTGTTACAAATGCGAGGAGAAAAATCCATAGAAAATTACATAAGAGTCCCTAAGGAAGGGAAGAAGAATCCACTGAAAAAATTCCATACAAAGGAAAAGGAAAGGCCCATTAAGTTTCCTAGGTGAGTGCACTCACTGGTAAGATGTATTTATACATGGTTATGGATATGATCAGAATATTACTCACTGGTAAGATATATTTATACATGGTTATGAATATTATCAGAATATTATGAATATGAAATTATTCATTTCGTTCTACCAAAATGGGAGGTTACTCCCCGACCCGCAATGGTTGAGATTTGTCTATTACAGACAAAGGGTTACTCCTCCAGTAGGAATGGGAGACGTTTGTCTATTACAGACAAGGGGTTACTCCTCGACCAGGAATGAGGTAGAATTATCTATTGTAGACAGGATATGTAAATCATGATTCGTAAAGTTGGGTCATTCATCATGAATAGGCTGAATAAGTTTATACATTATTATATGTATATGGTTTAATGCATTTAATTTTATAGAATAATGTAGTAGTGATGCATTCACTAAGTTATTTTGCTCACGATTCCTATGGGGATGTTTTTTAGGTATCGTTATATCACTACCAAATCTAGAAGGTCGGGTGGGGTTAGCAAGGGATGCGTAAAATCATGATTTTGGTCAAATGTAAATGTGGTAAATCTAAGCCTACTTATCCGTTAAGTAAGTTTGAATAAGGATAATGACTTTAAAAGTGTGAAAAGTTTTTAGTTTTATGGATTCATGTTGATGACTAAAAAAGGATACTCATGTTTATGGTTTGATTAAGGCAATTATGGTTTGACTCGCTTTGGCTTTCAAACTTAATTATATGTATCTGGGTTGGGATGTGTCACCTGTTATATTTGTATGTAATTGAGTCTCTTAGGATACATGTTGTTAGTTGATTTTTTTCTCTTCTTTTCAGGACACCTGTTGTTAGTTGAGTTATGCACTCTTCTTTTTAGGACACATGTTGTTAGTTGTGTTATGTACTCTGATATTTTTAATAATCTTATGTATAGTTGAGTTATGTATTTACGCGTGTGAGGCTTATTTTTTCAGTCTCAACTTGGTCTGTATTAAAATTGGGCAAAGAGGGATATTGAAAATACCCTCTTTAAATCCCACGAGATATTGTTTTGCTCAATTTTATAATTACTGTCCAAAACACACTCGGACCCTATTTAGTACTTAACACTTTCCTATAAAAAAAATTAATTATTTTTAAAAACTCAATTTATTATTTTTAAACCCTAATTTGTATTTTTGTTTAATATACTCATTATTTCTGTAAGTATACATTATATATGTACATTATAGTATAATATTTATTATATTATTCATTTTTTGGTTTTATATGTTTTCAGAATTTCTAAATTATTTTTCATATTTTCATGGAATTTTTGGAATTTAAAATGGCTGAATAAATCATACCAATGAAACATTTTAAACATTTTATTTATTTCTTAATTACGTTCGCAGGGCACATAAAACGTCATTTTTTTGGTTAAATTAAGGGTCATTTTTGTCAATCCATTTTAATCGGTTTGAACCAATCTCTATGAAGCGTTTGGCCCACGCGGTTTTATCGCGCGTGAGCCTGGGGAACCTCTGGTGCAACGGTTGTTTGTTGAGGGTCATTTTACATTAGTACCCTCCGTAGTGGCCTAGTTGTTTACCTCATTACGCCTACTGAACTTATTTTTATGCATTATCGGTCATGCCATTTGAACCTCGCAGTTGATTAATTTCTTTACCCTTGTATCTCTGGGGTTTACAACTTGAACCACGACTCATCTCCCGTCTCTATAAATACTAGCATTGGGTCATTTGAAAAATGAGAACAAAAATTGAGATTTTAAACCGAAGCTCTGTCGAAATATTTACAACTTTTTTCTCTCTTTAAACCTAAGTGTTTACCTCTTTGAGAGTGATTTTCTTTTGAACCTAAATCCTTCTAAACACTCTTTGATCCTCAGTTACACACACACACATAAAAAAAAAAGGTTATGTGGTTAATGCCTATTTTTAGGATTTGAGATTTTCAACATTTTATCTGGTGGTTTATTTTGTTGAAAGGCTTTAAGCCTTTTGGGTTTGTTCTTTATCGTTGTTTGGGGCTTTCTGGAGCACGATCATTTAAGGCTATTTTTGCATGCAAGTTATGTACTCTTCTTTTGGATTCTTGAGCCTTCAATCTTGTTTGGGTATTATTCCTCTCCCTTTTTATTTACATAAACTCATACATACATATATATATATATATATATATATATATATATATATATATATATATATATATATATATATATTTACTCACTGATATATTTAATCTGGTTTGTACGTTTTATTTAGTTTTGCATTTTCAATCCTTAGAACTTATTTATAGATGTAATTAAAGTTTTTCCCGAAATCATAACTTGGTGGTTAAATTGATGTATAAGATTTTGAGTTTTTGTGTGGTTAAACTTGTATATCTCGTGTTAAACCGATCCTCTTTTATTTGGAACCCGAAACTGAGTTTACCCTAACTTGGGTGTATAATTTATTTTAAGTTTAGGGCTTTGCATGTTCAATCTGTTATAACTTGTGCTAAAGCAAAGATATTCCTTTTAAAACCCTAAACTTGATTTATTCTTAATTTTATCAGATATATCTAAACAGTTGTTATAATTGTTATACGTTTTGCATGTTTAACTAGAAACTATATTTAACCAAATACTTGTTTAAACTATTATTTTCTTTGAAATAAGATTTCGTTTACTTTTTGTCTCTGTTTTGTGTGGATCCTGCTTTTAGTGTTATATTAATTGATATCACACCCTTGTTTACACAAACCCGGTTTTAAGGTTTTTATAACCGTTTAAACTTAAATCTCTAAAGCAAGACTCTTTTTATCTTGTCTTTTGGGTTTGAATCTTTAACTATTTTGTTAAAATAAAACATACATTAAAATTATTTGTATTCGTCTTCACGGATTCTCTGGTATTAAGTGTAAATCTTTGGTTGTGTGTTTTTCCTTGTTTCACTAGTTGTTGTGTTTGGTAAAATTTCTGTAGTTATGGGGTTAGGTTGTACTAGCCTTAGTGTACTGAGTGTATTAGTTGTATCAACTCATTTATACACTGTGTTCTATAATTTGTACGCAAATAGTTGTTATAGTGGAGTTGGGTGTGTGTGTGGTCTTAGTACTAAAAGAACCGGGGTTTCCAGTATGCTGGTTTCCTCGTTAATAAACTACTTTGTAATTATCTGCTTCTCCGCATCTCATTTTACATTAATTTTTTTCCCGTCACCTTGAACATCACACCAAATAGTACAAATATTTTTTTTGTGTGTATTCAACTATTGAAGTTTAAAAAGTTTTTTACCAAAGAGTTAAAAAAAGATTTTATAAAATCTTAATACTTTTGTGTATTAAATAATTTTCAAAGGAAGCCTTAGTTCTAACTCTCACGGTGGTTAATCTTAACATTAAAAATATATTGGTAGATAAAGGGAACTCCATAGAGATTATATATGTTAACTTGAGTGGGATATAATATCTATGGATTAAATACAAAGGTAGGTCCTTTGGTCGATTTCAATGGCAACATAGAGACACCATTAGGAAAAATCAAGATGACTATTAAGGTCGGCCATATCGACTGGGAGATTGAATTTCACTTTATCGAATCAAAGTCACTTTAAAATGCCATTCTAAGATGAGGATAGCTCTATACCATGAGGGTTGTGCCTTTTTCGCTGCAATAAAAACTAAAATCTATGACCAATCAAGGAATCATTGAAGCCAGAAATGATCAAGCGGCAACACGAAGTTTCTTCATAATAATTATTAAACTAAATCAAGTTTAGTCCAAAAAGAGTTATGATGAAGATGATTGAAAGAGCGATAAACCTAAATTGTACCTTCAGATTGATCACATTAGGAGAAAAGGGGAACTCCGTAGAGATTATATATGTTAGGAGAAAAGGGGAATTGTACCTCTAGATTATATATGTTAGGATAAGAACTCAAAACTGTACCTTTAGATTCATCACATTAGGAGAAAAAATTACTAATTAGTTTTGAACTACTAAAATTTGAGGCAAAATAAGTCATTTGTTTCCTCATTATGAATGCCGATGTATTTGCCTCACAACCTTATGATTTCCTAGAAATCAACCCAGACATTGCATGCCACCGATTGCACATGGATCCTGCATGTCGATCGGTCAAGCAGAAGCATAAGAGAACTCTATAAAATGTCAAGACACTTAAGGATGTAGCTAAGAATATACTCTATGTCAACTCCGTAAAAAAATTAATATCCATATTAGATTTCTTACACGATCGTGGTCAACAGGAAGAGTGGAAAGTGAAGAGTTTGTGTTGATTTTATATACCTCTATAAGGCCTTCCCAAAAGACATCTTCCCTATAATAACCCGCATATTTTTCCATTGAGGTTGATTACGTCATAATGTCAAGATATGTCGGTCATTAAAAGTACAATGTCATTCTTAGAATGTGACAAAAATATGAAGCGATCAAATTTTTTTTTCCAAAAATATATGAAATGAGATATCCAATAAGAAATAATCTATTCACCATAATGAAATCTATCACCATGATAAAACTCTAATAATAAGATGCAATCAACATAATTTCTAAATAAAAAAACATAACAATTATGGAGTATAAGGAACCACCAAATCCAAAAGTAACTATTTCATAAAAGAATAAAAGAAAAACTATCTGAAGCATAAAATAAACTCCATTTGGAGTCCTGTTAATCCAAACCAGTAGCTAACAAAGACTTAACATGAAATGTTAGTCAGGAACAATGGATCAGGGGTTCACTGCAAGAATAATAACTACGTTTCCCATTTAGTGTTACATGAACTAAGACATAATCATAATATGATATAAATATAACAATTGAATATTTTACAACAATTATCAATGTAAAATAAGAAAAATAAATAAATTATCAAGCTTTCCACATATTTTGAAATCATACGAATCAATTGCTACACCACTATAGCCAGACAGTCTTCTATAAGACCTCGTACATACAGTGATGTTCCATTTGAATCATCTCAATACTAACCATTTCATCCCTATAGCCCGATGGTCCATAATGTCACTTACAGATACTGTGATGTATATCCATAAAAAAAAACATCATTATAATCGAATCCTCTGAGGTCCCATACATACTATTGTGGGCACCTCGATTTTCAATCGGGGTATGGTTCATTCTGCCTCACCCAACAAAATGCTTTTAAACTGGCCTCACCCAAGTTATCGAGGGTAAAATACCCCTTAAAGGCCCTAAACCCAATCTCGCCCAAGTTCCCAACCCTAAACCCAAACCCACCCAAGTCTTGGAGAAAAACAATCCCAAATGGATACCCAAAAGTCCAAAAAACTGCAATACAAAACAATTAGGGCCAAAATTGAAATAAAAGTAATCCTAAAAAGGGCCAAAAATAAGTACCGAGACCTTATATTGAACGAAAAAAGTTCCTAAATCCCCTTTAACAGAACGACAGAAGCTGTGCTAGAGAGTTTGATCTCGATCGTCCAAGTGGCAGCCTTATCTAAAAAGAACGTTCCTCATCCTTCTGACGAACTACATAATGACCCTACCAATTTCTAATAAATAAAGGTCCCCACCTCTCATTTTAAGAACTTCGAAAATAACCGACAGCACTTCGAAAATCACCAAGAGCCCGAAAATCGGACGACGATCCATTTTTCTAACTTTCTTCTCCCCCGAGCTTTCGAGATACTCGATCTCATTCTGAAAGTCTCGATAAATCTCATACTATAAAAAGGTCTATTTCCTCTTAAAACTAAAGCCCGTACTTTCATGTAGTCATTTTCGAGTCCCATATAGAGTCAAACCTCTACAGAAATTTCGAAAAATCAAGCAATTATAGTCGAAGCTCTACGCAACTGAGAACAGAAAAATGCAAATGTCAAGACTTCTAGACGAAGCTTTGCCTGACTAAGAAACACCAGAATGAGGGGACAGTCCGCCTTTAAAAAATTCGACTTTTGTCGCAAGGGTAAAGAAGCATTGCCCAAATATCGAGGTAATACCCCACACACACACACATATATATATATATATTGCAATAAATTGTACGTATATGTTTACCTCTTTTAGCCCGACCCCCGTTTAGGGGCCCGACTAGGCAATTCATGCATTTATATTTCAGAAGCCTGGCTTGTAATCTAACGTCTCTGTTAATTAGCTTGACATGCTCATATATTAAAAAACTTCTAATCAAATGCCATAACGATAATTACAAAATATGAAAACATACTTTTCAAAATCATTTCGAGGAAAGTGTTCGTGAGCCGAGCCAGTCCAAAAATTTGAACTAAGCCAAAGTCTAAAATTTAACTATTCCCATCGCTTCTCTAAACGGATAAAACACGTCCATATGACGGCAGCCGAATATGTGTTTTCATATCCAAATACTCGCCAAATATCGACCTCTGATTTGACATTATTTTAACATATAAATATATCAATCCAACGTAACGGAAATTCTATATTAAGGATAAGGCTCCCTAAATACCATAGTGTTGTATATTGTATACCCAATATCTCGTCACCTACACTTGTAAATTAGTCCCGTTTGTTAGGACTATGTTTGATTTGATCCCAAGTCTCCTTAGGTACGTAGGTGATGTATTAAGCTAGACTCATTAAGTCCAAGCCTCATAATACGTCCCACGATGTATTATATATTGGGGTTGCATTCATACTCAGTCCAACTCAACTGACTTCTCCAGTTCCACGTCAATATCAAGATGTAGAGTCTTGTTATACTTCTCACCAATAAAACATACATTCTTAAATACACCCTCCCCACTTCTTAGCCCAACTCCTCCCAATCATACACCTTCAAACTAGTTTGAAGGCAATACCTTACGGCTAGTAATAACCCGAATATTATAAGGTTATGTGCCAATATCAGGCATCTTAGGGTCCAATCCCATTATAATATTCATACGCCACCCCTCTCCCTCCCAAGCCAAGTCATGCACTTGCACACCTATAACTTTGGAGCACATGAACAACCGAACTACTTAGGCTTTAATTTATTGGCCACAATAGTATGTAGGCACAATACCGAGTCCGTCTGATGAGTTTAATCCTTGACAATATGTACCTTGATATGTTGTGTCCACTGAGATGCACCCATCTCTTAACTTTACTACTTACATATGCATAACTAAAATTATATCAAACTATCTCAAAGCAAAATAATATATTCAATCGATCAAACGAATACTCGTCAAGTACATGACCTAACAACGTAAACATTGATCCCAAGTCCTCTTGGGTACGAAGACGTAATATTAAGTCTTTCTTGTGAGCTCAAGCCTTGATAATATGTCTCTTGATATATTGTCTCCGTCGAGATGCACATAAAACGAGATATCAAACTATCTCAAGGCGGGATATCCGAAACATATCCCTACATACAAACGCTAAAAACATGTATATCATACACAACTAAACTACATAGGCTTTGATCTGGTGGCCACATGAGTATGAAGGCACAATACCTAGTTCTTCTCGTGAGCTTGAGCCCCGATAATATATCTATTGATATATTGTCTCCTCCGAGATGCACCCATCTCCTAAACTTTCATCTATTATTCTTTCACAACTCAAATGAGATATAAAACTATCTCAAGGCGGTATTACCTAAATATACACCTAAAAAATGCTCAAACGCATACAAATATGCAAACACATATACGCTAATTATAACAAAGATGCTCATATCTCTCACCTTTCTATATTTCCTCACACTTTGAATGAGATATCAAACTATCTCAAAATTGAGTTTTCTCACGTACCTACATTCACAATAACGGCCATCTGTTATAAAAAAAAATAAGAATAGAGTCATACACAAGCACCTTTATGTACATGTATCGGTTGAAATGATGCTCCTACACTTCTCACTAATATCATGTTCCTACCTAAGCCCTCATTTACGTTTAAAGGATTTTCACACTAAGGTCTCTAAACACGTTATAAAATAAACTAAAAAGTAATCAATTAATTTAAAGAACAATAACAAATATAGAATTAAGTAAGCATACACAGCAAGTGGGGTGCCTAATACCTTCCCCACTCGTAACTTGATTTTCGAACCCACATTATAAGAATCTATGGATCAACCGCAGACTTAAAACCTACCTTAAGATTAGCTAGAAGGGGCTAGACCAAATCTTTTGTTTATTTTTGTATAAAATAAACTAGAGACTCTTAACAAACTAACAGAGTCCTTTATCGCACAAAACACACTCAGGACCAGGCTAGAGAAACATTGGTGTGCAACTCAAACTCGATATGGTGTCAAACATCTTCTTGGGGAAAGTCATTGAGGCCCACCTCTGACCGATAACTCGACTTCGGAGGAAGGCAACGGACTAGGGACAAGGACTCCCGCTCCCTCCGTTACACAGAATCCTCTCCACCCCCGTGTGCCTGGGGTTTACAACACCACAGTGTAAACTCCATTGAGGACTATTTTTCTATCATCGAAAATCAACATTATCTGTCGTAACTGGATTTCTAGCTACATCGGAATGGCGACTCCGCAGAAGAAAAATCAAGAGAACCGAACTATCTATATGCTTCCTTTCCACTATACTTAATATTTCTCTCCCGCATAACTACTTTATGTCAATTTTAGAACTGTTTAGTGGCCTTAGTTAAGAATCCCTCACAACGTAGATACATGATTATACATTTTCCAAACATATAAGTACGCGTAAAGAACCTCGCAATAAAATAAACATCAAATAAGTTACATGTGTTTCATCATGCACTGCAATGCCTTGAATTTCATAATATTTGATACCTATACCCTAGAGGCTCCCAAAAGTAACTAGTCAAAAATAGATTGTACTTTAGGAAAGTCTTTTAATCCAAAGGAAAGTTTGTACTTTAGAAAATTCACCTCTCCCCAAAAGAGAGGTTAGTACTTTTGATAAGTCAATACACCAAATAAAGCTCGTACTTTTGAAAAGTCGCTTCCTCAAAAGGCTAGTCGACAATGAGTGTCCTCACTCTTTTTACCCACCCGTCTGGTATATCGAGCAACTTCTCTTTTGATCCTAAAGTCTCGGTGACAGGGAACATTTGAAATTTGTTGAGTACTGGGGTATATCGAATAGGCTCTCACATCAATTCAGTACTAGGGTAAAGTGGTTTCACACGTACCTTAAAGTTTTTCGAGTCCAAATAACCTGGTATATCATGATCCATGATAATAAAAAGAGATCCACTAATTACCAAGTAGCATCAACCCTTTGCATATACTAAAAACTCTAGGAACCCACCCTATTGCACAAAAAGAACAAATGCTTACAGGTTAATAGCTCTGACAATTTTTTTTTTTTAAATTGTTAGATGGTCGGAGGCTGGTCCAAAACCCCTCAGATTCACGTTGATTGTATTTTCCTTTACAAGGAAGATTAATAATATGAATCCTCAACTCATCACTAAAACAGATCGCCCCTTACGTTAGATTCCCTTAACCATATTTTATTTAGGGAAAATATGAGACCACAATATATTATTTCCTCACTTATCCTTCTAACAAGATGAGAGCTATCCCCTGTTTACCTGAATCTAACAGAACTCTGTTCAGTTCTCCCCCTCAAAAGATACTTCAAAACCAAAAATACAAAAAAATAAATACCATCCAAACACGGTTCAAAATAGATAAAAGAATTGCATTAGAAAATGCCATGCATATGTGAGTCCTTTTCCTCCAAAACATTGTCTTTTTATCAGTCCTTCTATCTTAAAAACCTAAACCGAAGTGTCCCAACTTTTTTTGCAGTTATTGTCAACAACAGAGATATCAAACCAAGTTCCTACCCTGGAAACCCGAGTTCGCGCTCCATGTGATCGATTAGTTTTCATCAATCAACGAGTTCCCCACCCAAGAATTTCAAGTTTGCTTAGCATTACGCTCCATGTCCACTGAGGCAGACTAGGCCCCGTCCGTAACGGATTAAATCTTGAAGCAACTAGAAAACATCATTGCCTTGTAAAATACCATGAAGTACGAAATCAGTGCCCTAAGCATAATAAAAGTATGCCTACAATTGGCAACCATTACGCCCGGGATATGAGACAATATACTTCCTCCTCCCATCCCTAATAATGAAGCACCGCCTGCAGTAGAAATTGAGGCGATACCAAATAATCCTCAGAATCCGCTCGCGCCAGTCCCACCACCATCCCCCTATTAATGTTAGTGCCCCCGTTTCCAAGTACTATTTTCCACGCAAAATTGGCACAATGGCAAAAGTTCATTGGCAATGAGATCGGGGAGCAACAATTGGCATCTCGCCAATCGGGGAGGGAAAATCGAGAAAAAAAGACGGGGGTGCATTACTCCGGCCGGACGTCTTACGACGAAGTGGAGCATAGGATGAAGGTAAGATTTAATTTTTCTATAATTACAGAAATATATTATTCTGCATTATTTTACTTTGTGGGGCCAATACTAACTTTACTTTATTTTATTTCATGGGGTAGGGAGTGGCCCTGGGGGTAAGCCACCTAGGCTCGATACTTATGTGGCTCTTCGGACGAAGAAGGGGAAGGATAAGGATGTGTCCCCGAACGTCGCGGCCACGATTGTAAGTAATCCGACAATTTACTTTTTGTTAATTACGTTATAATTTTTTAGTTTACTTATTTTACTAATCATGTGCTTTTTGTCGTTTCAGGCAAAGCTGAAGGAAGTGCATGAGTCGCAGTCTGATGCCGACAAGGCATCTTTGTCCACAAACGCACTCAGCCAAGTGCTTGGCTCTGATTGTAAGGGGAGGACAAGGGGGTGAGCTATGGGGGTGGACAAATCTAGGATCATCGAATTGGAGGCGTGCGACCTCGGGTTGGCTCAAACGGTGGATTCACATGACGCGAAGCTGTCTCGTTTGGAGGTGACGGTCCAAGATATGTACTCATTCATGAAGCATACGTTGGGCGGAGACCGTAAGGGGAAAGGAAAGGAGAAGGCGGTGGAGGAGGAGGTGCGGGAGGACTAGGCGCAGGATGACGATGATGTGGACCTCGCTGCTTCATTACCGACACGTGCATACTTCGATGATCCACTTCCCTATTTGGATCCCTTCAGTAGACCGATGTCGACACTTGGTTGGCCGAGCGTGTTCATATTGGACATATTTGATGGCCAGCGAATAGGGCGGGGGTTGAGGGACCCGAATATCGTCTAAGGTGGAATAGTTCATGGATGTGAGCTTCAAGAGATCGAGTCCAAAGTGCTCGTCACGCATGTGATACTCGGAAAGGAGAACTCCCTATTATGGTTGCGCAAACAATGCGGCACGATGTATATTAGTGGGTGTGTCAATTCGTATATCGTATGGCCTACTCACCTCCTCATATTTACCCCAGACATGTAGTGACATTATTTTTAAGTTGGTACATTTGAATTATATTATGGATTATATCGGCATGTATATTGTTTCTATTTTGAATATATATTTGTATTATCTATAGTTTATTTGGATATATGATGTTGCTATAACAGGTATACATATACTACTGGGCAGTGGCAGTGGCCATACTGCCCAGCAATTTTTTTTTTTAAATTCTGCCCAGAATTGTCACGGTCATTAACAGTGACAATTTTTTTTAAAAAGGGTAAAGGCTTTGTCACGGTTATTAATCGTGACTAAATGTGTCACGGTTATGGCCCGTGACATGACCGTGACAATTCTAACGAACTTGTCACGATCAATGACCGTGACACGTCTGTGATAAAAAAAGTTGTTTAGCCCCGAATTGTCACGATCATTGACCTTGACAAGTTGAACTTGTCAAGGTCAATGACCGTGACAATTAGGCAGATTTGGTGTAGTGATAAATATTTTGAACCATAATAAAAACACCCCGAGTACCCACCCACTAACCAACGAGGTTGTACCCCACCTCCAAATTTGGAGATCACGCATGTCCAGTCTGAACCAGGTCTCCTTTAACAAGCCATCAATAAGACACAAACCACCGATGATCTCACTAACATTAAAAATAAGACCATGTATCTTGAAGCTCGACTGTCGAAAAAATTCAAGATGTCTATCTTCAAAACCTATAAAGGACTAGGTTCCCCGAACACTCATTTATCCAACTATCACCTTCAAATGTAGGTCCAAAACATAGGATTAGGGGTTCTAGAGAGCTTCTTATCATCTATTCTATATGGAGGAGCCCTCATTTGGTGTATGGGAATGAAAAGAGAATGGACCTCTAAAACCTGGGACAATGTATGTCGTGTTTTCCTAAAACAGTTCTAATACAATGAGGAGTTGGTCATCACTTGTAAAGATTTAGAGATGCTGAAACAAGAGGAAGGAGAGATAATTGGAACTTTTGTCACTCCTCGAAGAGTGAAAGTCAGTCAAATGGTCAATCGCCCCTTGAAAACGATCATATATATATCATAATCTAAAATCTTTGAAAAAAAAAGTATAAAATGAACTCAAGATCACATGGATCCTGAACTTCAAAGAACTTAACCACATCGGGTGCAAGATCGAGGAGAGTTTGGCTACTAGGGCTACCAGATCTACAAAGGAAGCTCGTTGAGAAGTGGACCAGTTCTCTACCCAAATAAGCTCACATGGAGCTTATACATTTCACATCACCACCCTCTTAGTCAGTTCAAAACCGACATCATGCTCGGTCACCAATACTTCTTAAGTAATGGTAGCCACCACCACACCTTCTTAATAAGGTACCTCTCCCAGAATTTATCAAGTTGTGCCCCTCCTAAAGAGTTCAAGACCCCACCGAGATAGTCCACTAATAACTATTGGCCCTAAGATTTGGAATCAAATACCTTATCGATCTCAGTAGCCTTATCTTCCCAAAATAAAATATCACCAACAATATCCTACCATACCTTAACCCCGACACCAATGCTCTGAAAGATGCTACTATTCCAAACATCGACCCCTCTACCCTAATAGTCACCACTCATAAAAAACCGAGGATGAGGACACATACCCTAAAAAAAGCATCCACCCCTTTATTCACACCACACTCACCATAAAAATCATCATGGAGACTAAGCCTACCATCCATAACGCCCCGGACTGAATTTATGGGTTATCCGTAGTCAACTCGATCCGACCCGAACGTTAGGTGTGGAGTATAATGAAACATCCTATATAATGTTGCTAGTACAATTTTATTTTATTTAACATTTCACTTGCTTGGCATGTGATTCTAGTTTCAAAATAAACTACGTGAGGGACCCATGGGGACCTCCCCGAAGTCCAAGCATACAGAACTACTAACGCAAATAAAATAAAGTACTTACTTGTACAACGCTCTCAAAATATGAAGTCACTCCCAACCTATCATAACAAAGTGAGGGTGTGAGCCCATGCTCAGTGGGATATATACAAATAAAGCATAAAATTGAACAGAAGAAAGGAGACTCAACATGTTATGCCTACGTGCACATGCATCAATCTTGTATATATATATATATACCCAATACTTAATTCATGGAACAATTGTACTTCCGAAAACCCTATTATCCAAATTAAATTACCTTAATCTTATAATAGACTTCCCTTTTATTCATTTCAATATTTCTCTTTATTTAACACACACGATTCCACAATTGAAGACAGTACATATGATTTCTTTGAAGATAGTCCCTTACCCGAATCACCCATTTTTATTCTATAAGAAACACTTTAGTATTTTCGTTGAAACACACCCTTTCAACACACGCGAACATCGTGTAGAAAATACTTATTTAATCTTTGAGAACTTTTTTCAACACATTCTTGTGTTAATTATGAGTTTAACCGTTTAAGTTGCATACTCACCACTTACTCACTCAATTTACCATTTTCTATACTTTATGGACATTAAGCCATTACATATTTACTTGTCCATTTAACCTTTACCACAACATTTATTAATTTATTCAAGTTAGGTTGTATTAACACATTTTACCACACAACCCATTTCGAATACCGCATACTTTAACAGGCTCCACATCGCCAGCTATGCGCACCACATGCTTTGGCCAGTGGTTTTAGGCTTTTCACCCCAGGGCTTTGGGCCATTATTTCTTATCCCGATGTCATCCGAGTTCCTTTCAATGTGTTTTAATATTTTATAAATGTCCATATTACTTCATTTTTCCTTTTTACCCGGCCGAAGCCAAAATCCGGGGTTACACCCCAACTTGTGTTACACTTTGAAATTTTCCCTATTCATGCCCTTTAGACTTTAACCTTGATTTTATTCCCAAAATCATATTCATTTACGACCACTTTCTGTAACACCTTTTTCTAACATTTTTATTTCATAAAAATGTTCCACTTTAAGTAAAATTATCATTTTACCCATTTATTTTCAAAATCACCTTTTAATCCATTTCTGCAAGTGTTAATTTCTTATAAAACAATATTAAGTTACCCATCATAACTCTCTAAGTGTTTTAACACCTTAACACCCCTTTTTATCTTGGATTAATATTCTTCTTAATTGGAAGCACCTTTGCCTCTTTAATTCCTTTCAACTTCATAAGTGTTATCCTTTTACAAGACTACTAAGTTATACACACAAACTTTTCTATGTTTACCCTTTAACACTTATTGAATATTTTTGTCAATAATTTCTCAAACCACACGTTTCTTTACTCAAGAAATCCATTTAAAGTTAAGACTATTTTTTATAAGAAAATATCATTTCTTTCATTTTACATGTAGCCCTACACTTTATCCTTTTCACATTTTTAACTCGTTTTTCACACACTTTAAAGGCAAGAATTTCTAATTTTTTTATTTCATGTTTAAACCCAACAAAATATTCTTTAGACTTGTTTATACACTGAGTGCCAAAATACTACAAGTTTATATGCATGAGAAGATGGACTTTAAACCTTAAAATTCGATCAAATGGTTTAAACACATGTTTCATTCTACAAATTCATCATACTTGCCAAAATACATTTTTAATGTATAAAATACATTTAAATTATCTAAACTCACAAAATGTCTATTTTTCATAAAATCTTTATTTTTGCAAGAAACATTATTTCACCAATGTTTACATAAATAAATCATTATTTCCAATCCTTTTATTTCATAAAATGTTTAACATCAATATTTCTAGAAAATACACCATTTTCATAAAATACCAACTTTTAATATTCCAAACCTTGAAACATTTACTCATTCTCTATTTTTTTAAAAATAGCTTTTTACCAACATTTTTATTTCATAAAAATGTTCATTATTTTCTACACATTTAATCAAATACACCCTTTTAATTACATCATTTAATCAAATGCACCCTACTCATATGGTCTAACTACAAGATTACAAATATATAAAATAGAGTCTTATACTAAGAGTAAGGTTTTCCCACCTCCAATAGCCCCAATGGTGATGGAAGTGTAGGTGTAGGAGGAGCAACCCCCACCTCTAAAGGTGGCCTCAAGGGGTTACCAAATGCATCCTCCAAATGCTCCAAAATATGCTCATTCCAAGCTCCAAGCAAGACCCACTTCAAACTCCATGAAAACCCATCTTCATCTTCTCAAAAAATCTACCAATCCTCCCCAAAAATTTGTATCTTTACCTCAACAATGGTGAAAATGGGTATTGTAGACTTGAACGTGATGGAATATTACATAAAATAGTGGTGAAATGGTGGTTTATGGTGGGAGTAGGTGGAAGACCACCCACCCACCTCTATATCTCTATCTACTTCCATTTCTCCATGCAAATAACACTAAATAACCCAAACAACCCTTAATAAAACTCTCCTAAAGGCCAAAAACCCCTTTTTTCCCATTCTGAGCTGATCCGAGCTCGACAGCTCAAAGATCCAACTACCAAAATCCTGACAGCGCACAAGGGCAACTAAGATTAAAAACTCGATTTACGTTGTTCAAATGACATGCAAGCATCGTTCAAACGACATCTATACTTCGTTCGATGCATCCCTTCTCACGACCTTCACGCGACATGCCATTATAAATCAGTGGCATTTCATTTAAAGCCCTGTATCTCGCGACCTTCGACCGAGATGTCCATTTCGCTACTAACGACCTCCCTAGGTCGTTCAAACGATCTGCTTTTCCTTTTTTCTTTGGTTTTCTTTAATTTTTACCCATAATTCTTTTATAATTATAATTAACCCCACTTCAACATAATTCATATAAAATTTAATGGGATTATTGGGACAGGGTATTATACCATCAACCATGTAACTTTCCTTATCATGGTCATACACTTCCTGCGGAATAACCATTGCAGCTTGAATATCCTCCTAGTCAACGAATTCATGCTCTTCAAAGAACCGAGACTCATTATCCCCTTCTTAGCCGAGGCCAATCACTCGATCGAATGGGAGGAAATATATGATAAATCTCTCTAAGTAACGAAGCATATCACCTTCAGAGTACCAATTTAGTCCACCGGATGAGAGGAATCTACCTCGAAAATACACTTGTTCGCCCTCTCAGATTCAGAAGCCAATAACAACAAGGTTCTAAAAAATGCGGGGCGTGATCGAGGCGTGGAGGCCAAGCCTTAAGCCTTAGAAGCCTAGGCGGGCCTTAGGCGTAAAAAGTCAAGAAAAGGCGTTTAGGCCTTCTTAATATATTTTAAAAAAATTTAACCATAACAAGGCTATTAAAATACTAAAATTGTACATATCATAAAAATATGTATGAATATATGCAAATTAAAATAATATTTGATTATTTTGGATAAGATAATGGCCCAATTTGTAAAAAAAATCTTTAAAAGGCGATATTGTTTCACTAAATCATTGTTGTTTTTAGAAAAAAGTGCGCATTAAGGGTTTTACCAAGAATAAGGCGTAAAAATGTAAGGCGGGGAATTTCTCCCGAGCCTCAAGCTTTGGCGAGTTTTTTAGAACAGTGACAATACTTATCCACCCACCATAACAAACACTTTCTAAGTTAACCCTTAGCAAACTTTTAAGAGCACCACATCATCCTATCACCAAATAGCATGACCCATTAGTTGGCCACCATGATATCCTATCCCTTAGTACAGATGAGTGGAAGAGACTAATAGTTCAGGACAAACAATCACATCACCTAGAAGTTCAAGGTGCATTAACAATCATTGTACGAGGATGAAGAAAGAATGAGGGTCCACATCGCATAAAGAGATGTCGTTTGGGAGGCTAAATGATAATCTAACCCTATCCCAGTGATATACAACTCGCACATGAGCCTTTTCAGAGAAAGATGGAACCTCCTTTATGAGGACCAAATGATCATAGCCACCTAGATAATCTTTGTCGCTAGATATGACAAGCAACGATGAATGACCATCTGCGCCGATCGCCTAGGATACTAATCAAGTAATCTTCCCCTTACTACCATCCATATGATACGAACGTACACTGGAAGTGATATTGACCCCTCGCGGTTAATAGGCCCAAAACCATACTCTTCCCATTTGTAAGGGGCACCACTTTCAGCCATTCGGAACATACTCTGATAGACCTAACATCCAATACCGGCCATGTATGTTATACTGACATGCTAGCTAAGGGATTACCAATTTCCTTAACCATATCCTCATCATTGAAGGGAACACATCCCCGAGTCCTAGCGACGAATTCACCCTTAACCTCAGATTTAGGAAATGATGAAACAGTGGGACTGCTCCCCTAGAAAAGATCTATAGTTACATGAATAAGGGACCACATCCTTCGAAGCCCCTAGTATTCGAGACTACATATTTGGGATCGGATATAGAGTAACTACAGAGGAGCTTAATCAACTCGAGCAGCCGAAACATTGGCTCTGTTATACGAAGAAGTGAGGTCTAACAACAAATAATATACAAGTCAACCTTTATATAGAGGGCCACCTCTCAAGTTCTTTAATAAAAAGAGGAAATCCGGTATCCCGGTATCAACATTTATCAGAGCATCCTAGATCTTGGGTGAGATGACTTACCCGTGGAAATACGGGCTGCCATATGAAGCTTCGTGACAGTAAAGAAACACCCTACTGAAATCCCTCTACCTGAGCCCATTAATCCCAATAGTGATCTACATTTGCTCGTCTCACAGCTATCTTATGACCTCTTCATCCTAGAGATATCTCCCTAGTCCCACCATTACACTGACATGGGATGCATTTACGAGAATGCCAACCTGGACACAACCCACATAATCTGTATTATTTAACTATAAGATGATATGACATTCCAAGGTTATCACCCGCCAGAAGGGACCCCCCTCATAGAGGTACTCACATACAGCCTAAATGGAACATATCCACCCCGCTCCCCACAATCACGCTCATGGGAAATTTGACAACCTATAGTATGTGGTATCTGCACTGACCCTCATTAGCTTTGTCTACGAATTCTCACCCTGGGGGCCAGAATGGAATGAGTATTGATACTACTATGGAGACATCTTCTTCGATGCCACTAGCATCGTAAATGAAATGGACCTAGGGGAACCAAATCCCTCGTTCTCAACAGAGAGCACTAAGAAATAGCCTTAAATGGGCCCTCCTCCTCTGATGAGAAATACCAATATATGACATCGGACGACGACACCTGGTGACACACCCCAATCCAGTTACTTATAAATCAGTTTGAAAGTCAAAGTGAGTCAAACCATGATTAATTTAACCAAACCATAAACAAGAGTTTTAATTTCAGAGTCATCACTGCAAATCCATATATCTGAAAACCTTTTTACAACATCAGAGTAGTCACACTTATACAAACTTACTTGAAGGAAAATTTAACTTAATTACATCATTTACATTTAAACAAAATATTTGTTTCTCCCATTCCTGGCTAACCCAACCCGACTTCCTAGAATTGGCAGTGACATCACGTTACCTGAAAAATGTGAACATAGGAACCATGAGCAAAATAGCCCAGTGAATGCATCACTACTATACTATTGCATAAATTTAAATGCAATAAATCATGTCCATATAATTATGATTAACTTATCCGGCTCATTCATAATGAATGACCAACTTTTTCGAATCATGATTCACATATCCTGTCTAAATAGACAATTCTCCCCCATTCCTGGTCGAGGAGTAACCCCTTGTCATTAATAGACAAATCTCCCCCATTCCGGGTTGGGGAGTAACCTCCCATTTCGGTAAACCTAAATGAACAATTTCACACTCATAACATTATGATCATATTCATAACTGTATACAAATACATCATTCCAGTGAGCACACTCACCTTGGGTTGTCAACTACGTATTCACGTTTCCTTTGGGAGGAGCTGAACTAGGTTGATTAGACTTTACACCTGTCAATCCAACTAAATCAGTACTGAATTTCAATCATAAGTATCATACTAATATAATTATGTAACTTTCCATGGCTATACAACGACCATATAATTCCACTTAAGTCGCATTCCATGAAACACGAGTAAAGACAAAACAATGGTGCACATATTGAGAAAGCTATGAACATTCAACCGTAGGAAATACCTTATGAGGAATTTATAACCAAAGTCAAGTAAACATGAAATTATACTCCTCAATGTATATACACATGAAACATGTTGTTGATACCAAAATTAGAATGCTGATATGGACGAATAATAAGAAGACACGTGTCAATCTACATGGCACAATAGCAATGAGGAAGTCTATTTCCGCGACCAAGTCAGACTCACTCCGAGCAACAAGTATACTCCGAGGAACTCCAGCTCTCCGAGGAACTCTTGAACAACGAACAACTAAGGCGGTTCGAGCTGCATCTCGACCACAACAGCTGCACCTCGGCCACAGCATTAATTGCCAGATAATCAACAGTTCAACTATTCATTGAATGCTTATCATCTTGACGCACACGCTTAAAGAACATTAAATGAATTACCCTTTCATATGTATATCATTTAATGTATCACCCTTTCAGATTATAGCCTCAAGGCTATAAATACATTGTATTACCCTCATTCAAGGGGATCGGAATTTCTGGATAGCACTTGTAATCGAGAATTCCCAAACACTCAGCAATAACATAACAGTGGACGTAGGCCATTCATATAAGGCTGAACCACTTTAAAATCTTTTGTCTTATTTATTTATCTATGATTGAATAATTAGAGTAATCTAATTTTTTACATCAACAGATTGGCACCGTCTGTGGGAAACGATTTGTTATTATCGTTTTTCACCAAAAATCATTCATCATCAATGGCGGATAATCCAGAATCTAGCAATCGAAATGCTGGAAATGCTGGAAATCCTCCAAATCCTTCTGCACCTCCAGATCTGGCTGGAATTATGACGAATCTGGCTCAAGGACAAACCGCCATGCAAGAAATAATGCGTCAACTCATACAAACCCTTCATGGCGGTGCACCTTCACATTCGGGACAGCGAAGTGGTCAGAGGCAAACTTGTTTACTTTCTTCACGATCCAGGCGTACAGATGCGTATCGTAATGAAGAATCCGATGATTCCTCTTATCAACCTGGGCGAACTTCGTCAATACGGGCTACAGATACTGATCAACGTATCACTCTCTCTTCAGAGTGACCCAGTGCCTTGGAAAGATTGAGCAGGGTATCTTCTTTCAGCCGATTAGGCCCCAAGAGGAATAGGAGTCCACCTAAGGCCATGTCGAGGAGTTTTTGACAACCATCAGGTTTAAGAGAGGGATCAGCATAACCACGACCAGTTGCTCGTCAAGAAAGATCTCAGGAGGCCACGTCAGAACAATCAATTGCTCGAACTAATAGGCCCGAGGAAGGAAATGATGCTTGGAAAGGATCAATTTAGCGATTGGAGGATAGATTGGGAGAAATGGCTAAGGCGAAGAATCCCCTACAACGAACTTTTGCTCAAGGGACACCTTTTGTCAAGGCTATTGTGGATTTTCCTACACCATCAAAGTTTAAGGCACCCGTAGTGACCCCCAAATATGATGGAAAGACATATCATGTTCTGCACATAGAGCAGTATCAAGCTGCTGCCGACATCTATGCTGTCCCCGACGAGATGAGATGCAGAGCATTCTCAGGAACTCTTACTGGATCTGCCCAGATATGGTACAACAATCTTCCTCGGGGTAAGATTTCAACTTTCTTTCAATTAGCCGAGTTGTTCATCGGTAATTTCTGTTTTGGAGCAAAGCCAGTAAAACGAGTAGCACACTTGTTAAGTGTTAGACAAAAATCTGGTGAGAGTACTAGAGACTACATAACTCGTTTCAATAACGAGAAGCTGGAAGTCATAGATTATGAGGAGAAGACAGCAATCACTGCCTTGATGAGTGGGTTGTTGCCTAACAAGTTGTATTACACCTTGGCCAAAGATCCACCTACAACTATGTCAGAGTTGATGGTAAAAGCGGCCAAAATCATGAATGCCGAGGAGGCTATGGTTGCGAAGAAGAATATGGATAAAGAAACCAAGGAGGAAGGCGACAAATCTAAGAAGAAAGAGCATAAAGGCAATGGCGGTGACAAGCATTCCAAGAATAATAGGTCGTCATGGGAAGTCCTGAAGAAATTCGATAATTATACTCCTTTGAAAATGGGTATTAATCACGTCTTGGAAGAAATCAAGAATAACGAGGAAGTAAAGTGGCCAAAGAAACTGAGGTCAGACCCTGACACGAGGATTAGGGAGAAATACTGCGAGTTCTACAAGGATCATGGCCATATGACCAACAATTGCATAGCTCTTCAGAACGAGATTGAAACACTCATCCGAAGAGGGAAACTAGCAAAGTATGTTGATCGGGGAGGTGAAAGAAGAAATAATGATCGAACTAGAGAGAGGTCTAGATCTCCTCGTCGAGTAGAGGAGAAAAAGAAGAGAGACCATGAAGATGATCCAGATGATGACCCCGATCTCCCCAAGAAACCAAGGCAGCCAGAACGAGAGGTATTTTCAATACGCTTTGGGTCATTTGATTGTAATGTCATTACAGGTGGAGATGCAGGAGGAGGAGACCTTACTGCAGAAAGAAAAGCTTACCTCGGTGAGGCTCAGGCTTGCTCATATATTTAGCGAATAAATTTGGCTGAAGAGGATCGCCCGAGGAAGATAAACAAAGAGAAGTTGGTCATTGGCTTTTCAAAAAACGACCTGGCAGTTGTTCTTTACCCTCACGACGACCCTTTGGTCATCAAAATGAGGATGAAAGAAGTAGTGATTTCAAGGCTTTTGGTAGATAATGGTAGTTCGGCGGACATCATGTACTACTCATGCTTTGACAGTTTAAATTTGAAATTATTTCAATTGGAACCTTATCACAGACCTCTCCTAGGTTTTGCTGGCGAGAAAGTTTTTCCACTTGGGACGATCAAGTTGGATATATTCATTGGAACTTGGCCTGCTTGTCGAACAGAGAGAATACGCTTCTTTGTGATGGATAAGAATGTGCAGTTAGCTTACAACATCATCATGGGAAGAGTTGGTTTGAAGAAGTTCGAAGCAGTCCCATCTACAGTACATCAGTGCTTAAAATTCCCAACAAATTTCGGAGTAGGAGTTATGAAAGGTGATCAAAAAGTAGCTCGGGAATGCTATTATTCATCTGCCGAGCAAGAGGAGCTTGAAGAATCAAGGAAAAAGACCACTACCTACCAGGTGGATGAAGGTACGGAAGTTAAAACACTGGATCCTAGAGATGAATCCCAACTTGTAAAAGGACAGGTGGTAGAATCTACAGAAAATATTATTCTGGACGACGAGCACCCTGAACGAGTAACCCAGATAGGTTCGTCATTGGATGCTTCAATAAAACAGGAGTTGGTAACTTTCTTGAGAAGCAGAAAGAAAACTTTTGCATGGAGTCATGAAGACATGCCAGGAATAGATCCAAACTTCTTATGTCATGAGCTCAATGTGAATAAGGAGATCAAGCCTGTAAAGCAGAGAAGAAGAGTATTTAGTCCCGAGAAGAATCAAGCTATACAAGAGGAGGTCGAGAAGCTCCAGAAAGCTCAATTCATTGAAGATGTGAAATATCCAGACTGGTTAGCCAACGTGGTGATGGTAAAGAAGAAAAACAATAAATGGAGAATGTGTGTTGATTTCACTGATCTCAATAAGGCCTGCCCAAAGGATCACTTTCCATTGCCCAGAATTGACCAACTAGTGGATGCTACCTCGGGACACGAGCTGCTCAGCTTACTGGATGCTTACTCTGGCTACAACCAGATAAAAATGAAACCTGAAGACAGGGAAAGTACTTCATTCATTACCCCTAGGGGAACTTATTGTTATAATGTTATGCCTTTTGGTTTGAAAAATGCAAGAGCAACATACCAGCGGCTGATGAATAAGGTTTTTGCCGAACAAATCAGTTGCAACATGGAAGTATATGTCGATGATATGCTGACAAAGAGCAGGAAAGCTGCTGATCATCTAGTTGACTTAAATCAGACCTTTGATCAACTAGATAAATACCAAATGAAGCTCAACCCGACGAAGTGCACATTTGGAGTACGAGAAGGAATGTTCCTCAGGTACATTGTCAACCAGAGAGGCATTGAAGCAAATCCAGAAAAGATCAAAGCTCTTTTAGGGCTGCGATCTCCAACGACGAAGAAAGAAGTGCAGAGTCTTACAGGACGAGTTGCAGCGCTCAACAGATTTGTATCCCGAGCAACTGATCGATGCCTTCCATTCTTCAAAACACTTCGAAAAACTTTCGAATGGAATGATGAATGTGAAAAAGCCTTTCAAGACTTGAAGAAATATTTGGGAGCACCTCCACTGTTGTCCAGGCCGGTAACGGGAGAAAAGTTATACTTGTACCTGGCAGTATCAGAGAATGCGGTCAGCTCGATATTGATCGGAATGGAGAATGGAGTCCAGAAGCCAATTTATTACACAAGTAAGGCTTTCCGAGGTGCAGAGATCAGGTACCCACGGCTGGAAAAATTGGCATTGGCATTAATTGAGGCAAGTAGAAGAATGAGGCCATATTTTCAGGCCCATACCATCATCGTGTATACCGACATGCCATTGAGACAAGCCCTTCATAAGCCAGAAAAATCAGGGAGACTGATGTACTGGGCAATAGAGCTCGGTGAATATGATATTGTGTATGAACCCAGATCATCACTAAAAGGGCAAGCTGTAGCAGATTTTATAGCAGAGTTTACATACCCTGATACCCCCGGGGAACAAAAGTTGCTCGTTGATCAACCTGTGGATGTTACAAGATCATCAGACACAAGCCCAGATTAACTCCGGTTGGTAAAAGGTCTTGTGGATGCTGAAGGATCATCAAATTCGAGCTCAGACCAACTACGGTTGGTAAAAGAGCGAGAAGAGATGATCGACGAGAAACGAAAAATATCAGGGGAGGATGAAAATAAACGACAAATATTTCACCGAGGAATCTTGTCAGAAAAGAAATTTGAAGATGAGTTACCTACATGGAGATTATATGTAGATGGGTCATCTTGCACAACAGGTTGTGGAGCAGGGATTGTTTTAAACACACCAGACGAGATTGACGTGGAATACGCCCTGCGATTCTAATTCAAAACTTCCAATAATGAGGCGGAGTATGAGGCCATGATAGCAGGTCTTAAATTAGCAAAGAACATGGAAGCGCAACAAGTAATGGTATTCAGTGATTCTCAATTAATTGTGAATCAAATGATGGGAACATATGCAATTAAAGGAGAATTAATGGTCAAGTATCATGCAAAGGAGATAGAGTTGTTGGCAGAATTTGATGTCATTCAGTTGATAAGAATACCAAGAATGGAGAATGCACGAGCAGACGCACTGGACCGACTAGCATCAGCTACTCGTACCGAACTGCGAAGAACGATACCAATTGAAGTATTAGAAAGTCGGAGCATAGATGAAGACTTGACGATGAATGTTATTACCCTTGATTTAGGACCATCTTGGATGGATCCCATCAGGGCATATATTGAGGAGGGAGAATTGCCAGAGGATAAGCTCGCTGCAAAGAAATTGAAGTTTAAAGCTGCTCGATATGTACTAACTAATGGTGTTTTGTATAGACGAGGAATTATGGTGGGTTTGCAGAGATGTGTACATCCCTCCGAGGTGAAGGAATTGATTGAAGAGATCCATGAAAGATCTTGTGCAGCACATGTAGCAGGTCGGACACTTTTACAAAGAGTGATGATGCAGGGGTACTACTGGCCAACGATGAGGGCTGATTGTATAGCCTATGCCAAAAGATGTGATAAATGCCAACGTTTTTCCTCCATTCGACGAACTCCGCAAGCATTGTTGACACCCATAACTTCCCCTTGGCCATTTGCCACGTGGGAAATTGATTTGGTTGGACCACTGCCAACGACCCGAGGAAGATTCAAGTACCTCGTCATCGCAGTGGATTATTTTACTAAGTGGGTAGAAGCTGAGCCACTTATTGATATGACATACAAGAAGGTGTACCAGTTCGTTTGGAAGAACATCATCTGCCGATATGGTCTCCCTCATGCCTTCATCACAGACCATGGAACACAATTTGATAACGAGGAGTTCGCAGCCTATTGTCGTCAATCAAACGTTTTGAAGGTTCATTCAGCACCAGGCCATCCTCAGAGCAATGGACAAACTGAAGTGACGAACATAACATTACTAAATGGTTTGAAGAAGAGGCTAAGTGAGGCTAAAGCTAATTGGATTAATGAGCTACAGTCAGTATTGTGGGCTTACCGAACAACTCCCCGAGCAGCAACTGGAGAATCACCATATATGCTGGCGTTTGGAAGTGAGGCTGTAATACCTGCCGAGTTGGGTCTTCCAACACACAGAGTGCTGAATTTCAATTCCCCAGTCAGCGACTTAATAAGGAGATTAGATTTGGACATGCTCGAGGAGGTTAGAGAAGAGGCAGCCATCAGGAATGCTGCTTATCAACAACGAACAGCTCTGTTCTACAACAAGAGGTTGAAGAAGTGCGACTTAAAAGAAGGAGATTACGTGCTAAAGAAGGTCATTCAGAAGCACAATAAATTGGAAGCAAACTGGCATGGACCTTACCGAGTTACAAAAGTTGTTCGACCAGGAACTTACCGCATAGCAACTCTAGAAGGAGAGGAGTTTAAGAATGCATGGAATGCTGAACACCTACGCAAGTATTATCAGTGATGTAAAATGTAAACCAATTTCATCAAAATGAATAAAACGATGATGTTTCTCCATTTTCTTTCTTTTTATCGAAAGTTTTTCGGGGAATACTAGTGTACAACACTACACTGTTCAGCAACATGATAGTTCAAACCCACGACCAACTCCGGTTGGTAAAAGGGCGAGAACAAATTATACTCCTTTGGTTAGGAGGCGTACACTAGCGTGACCAACTCAGGTTGGTAAAAAAGCTAGTGAACATGATAGTTCAAACCCCCACGACCAACTCCGATTGGTAAAAGGGCGAGAACAAATTATACTCCTTTGGTTATGAGGCGTACACTAGCGTGACAAACTCAGGTTGGTAAAAAAGCTAGTGAACATGATAGTTCAAACCCACGACCAACTCCGGTTGGTAAAAGGGAGAGAAAAAATTATACTCCTTTGGTTAGGAGGCGTACACTAGCGTGACCAACTCAGGTTGGTAAAAGAGCTAGTGAACATGATAGTTCAAACCCACGACCAACTCCGGTTGGTAAAAGGGAGAGAACAAATTATACTCCTTTGGTTAGGAGGCGTACACTAGCGTGACCAACTCAGGTTGGTAAAAGATCTAGTGGACATAATAGTTCGAACTCAGACCAACTCCGGTTGGTAAAAGAGCGAGAACACGAGACTCCTAAAAAGGCCAATCTCGGTTGGTTAGATATGCTCTCAAATGCCAACTTATGTTGGTCGGGAAGTAAGATTATTACAGAAAATACAAAAGTTCCTCGAAGAACAAAATATTCCAAACTGAACCAAGTATGGTTGGTCGAGGATAAAAACCCACTAATTGTAGTTGGTCGACGAGGAAAATTGGTCGGACATATTTTATGAAAAAGACAAAAATTTACCAAGTACGGTTAGTCGGGGATAAACTCTCACTAACTATAGTTGGTCGACAAACACAATTTAACAACCTTGGTTGGTTGGAAAATTTTTTAAACAATTTTATACTCATTACTTTATTATTAAGTGATCGAGCAACATTACTGATACTTGTAACTTTTTATTACTAAGTTGGTCGGTGAACCACACAATATTATAATGCAAACACAAATATAAAGTGTTTGACAAATACAAGACAATAGCAATACAAATTTGCAAACAAAAATTAAATTCTTTCATTAAAGTCAAAATGAATTAAACAAGTTTATTACATTGATATTAAATTGTGTACTAATTATTACATCAGAATTCCCTATTCTACTGGTCTTTTCCCTGCTGCTTTTGAAACAGGCTCCTCGCCAGCAGGAGGATCTTCCAGGCAAAGGCGAGAATTGATGAAGTTAGGATCTCGCAGCATTCTGACGTTCATTATTGAAGGTGTGTCCATAAGATGCTCGGGACGAGATACCTCGATCTGAGAATGAAGATTGTAGTCACCGAGGTATTTTGCAATTAAGCTCCGAGGAATGGCACGAGCAGGGATCCATTCCATGTCTAAATTATATGGTGGCACTGGCAAGTCAAGTACCCCAGGATCATGATAGTCCCAAAGATAATGTCCCTGCTCGAGTTTCAACACACACAAGGCATTCAGCCAACCTTGCTTGTAACCCTCGTTATTGGCATTCTGGATACGATCATCTAAGTGGAATAACGCTTCGTTGTATCCAGCCATCCAGAACTCCCTGGGCTGTTAATTAAATTGGAATGTCAACTTTTCAAGCTTCTCATGAAGGTTTCTGGAAAGAACATCCTTATTATCCAGAGCAGACTTTGTCGAAGCAAGCTGATCCTCCAGAGTTTGGATTTTCTTGGACATTTCAGACAAAGCCCGATCTTTTGCATTCAATTGGAACGCTTGGGTTTCCAATGTTGATTGAGTACGAGCTTCTTCAACAGAACGACGAAGACCTCTTGATCGACCCCGAGTAGGTGGAGTACTCTGTTCCTCGGTAATATCCTGAGCAACTCTTCCTCGACCACGAGAACTTTTTCCTCGTCCCCGAGTAGCAGTAGAAACACCCGACCTTCTCAAGGTGTCCAGCTCTTGCCTTAATTTGGCATTCTCAACCTCTAGAAAGGAAAATCCCTCGTCAGTCACTGGGATTACAGCTGTTGAAGAAGATGCTGCAGATTTATACTGTGCCAGCTCTTTCTGCAAATTATTATTTTCTTGCTCTAGCAGCTCGGCAATCTGTCTACAGGCTTCAACTTCACCCTTTAGGGTTCTCTCTCTCACATCGTAGCCAGCAAGCATCTTGTCATAACCTGTTTCAGCACTAAGTTGTTTAAGTTTCTTCGCATACCCTTCGTGCAAAAGAACTGAAGACTCTTTATACTGCTGCTGAAGTTCATCGAGAGTACCTTGCAAGTCTTCAATCATCTCGTAGTACGCCACATTATTGGCCACATCTCGGTCAAGTAAACATTTCAAGTACTCATAAGCTTCCACCGCCTGCTCTGAAGCACCATGGCCAAGGATGTCAGCAACTTCTGATGCACTTAATTCTGTGTGGCCAGCCTTATAATATTCATTACATTGCTGCATCATCTTAGTATCATTAGCAGATATCATATCCATCCTGGCCAGAAACTAGCAGAGAAAGAAAAAATAATCATCAAAAATAAGATCAAGACAGAGTACAGAAGAGAAAATAGACAATCATATGGAAGAAAAGAGCTCAAATTTTATTAGATCATGATGCAAAGTTATAAAGCTATTGATTGCATTTGAAAAGAAGAAAAATAGAAAGAGAATACCAAACAACGTCACACCTTTTCCTTGTCTCCCAAGACTTTCTCGGGAGGCTGGGATGAGGAGCTCGGTTGCTCGGTGAGAATAACGAGTTGGTCGGCTGGAAATGGAACTTGTTCTGGAGGAGCAGGTAGAGATGAAAGCTCCTCGTCAGCAGGCTGGGTAATGATGAGATCACCCACTACCATTGAAGATTCTTCGGAGGCAGCTTCGTCCTCTTCTTCATCTTCGATGGCTGGGGGAGGACCAGGGAGATGTTGTTGAAATAATTCTGAGTCCTCATTAACTTTCAATTCTTGCAAAGCAGCAACCCAGCCATCTCGGAAGTATTTCAAACTCCCATACTGCACTTGGGTCATCATTACTGCTACCCCCCTATCCCATCCTTTGTCCCAACCAGTTCGAAATGATTTTTTCACAGCCACCTTTCTTTTCATTTTCTCCGAGGAGATCTTCTCGGATAGAAGATCCTCGGTGGTTTTCAACTTGGCCTCCACCTCCTCCTTCTGGCGATTTACTTCTCGCAGAAGGGTCAGCTCTTCCTCGACCGATTTCAACTTATTTTCAAGCTCCCCAAAGCTTGTGAGCTTCTCAGCATATTTTTTGTTCTCTCTCTCCAAGTCTTTCACCTTATTTCCCAACTGCACCTTCTCTGCCTCAGATGCAGCCAACTTCTTCTCCCATTCACCCTTATCCTCGTCATATTTTTGACGAGAATCCTTCAAAGACTGGGCCAAACCCAGAAAAGCATCCTCCACTCCAGACGAGGAACTAGAGGCCTTGAGTGCTTCATCTTTCTTCACTATGGTGTTAAAGCAACTCACCAGCTGGAAAAAGAAGAAGATAATGATAAATCAGCATAGAGACATACGTATTGATGGAAAGAAAGAAAAATTCAGGATGAGAAAAACTTACTGAAGCAATGTGACGAGAAGCCAGGGATGTAAGCATATCCCTAGACATACTCTCCTCGATTCCTTGGACTTCCGGAATAGTCCAAGTCTTTACCGAGCTCATTGCAGAGCTCGGGGGAATGATAGTTGGAACACCAGCTCCACTAACTTGGAGCTGGGAAAGGTTTTCAGCCAAATTGACCGAGGAGGATTTCTTCAGTCTCCTCGATGGCTTTTCAGCAGTTTCATCCAAAGAACTTTTGGAAGGGGAGATGGTGATCACTTCCACAGAAGAACTTTTCTTGCTCGGAGCCACTGGGGGCTTCTCGGCAGCCTTCTGAGGAGCAACAGAAGGGGTGGCATCTACTTTCTTTGTCCCCTTTGAGACGTCAGCTTTGTTCCTTTTTCCATCTCCAGCAGAGGTAGTCTCCTCAAAGAGAGCAGGAACTCTTCTTTTGCCCATCTTCTGACTTAGAGGAATATGAGATTCTGGAGAAGAGTCCTCAGGAATTGATGCCGGTTCACTGGTGCTGACCACAGGACGAGCAGTAAAAAATGTTGTATAACTCTTATACTGCAACAAGTATGAAGCAGATCTGATGTGCTCGTCTGCAACTCTCTTATACAAACTCCAGATATGTTTCAAATGCTTGATATTTACTTCTGATTCTTTTGGAGTTTTTCTCTTACTGTCAACTGCACACAAATACATAGTGAAATATCAGTCGTGCATTTATTCAAACATAATGAAATCATAATTTTAGAAATGAAATTAAATGAAAATAACCTATTCCATTGCCATATGGGGGGCATTTGGGACCCTCATATACTTCATCTCCAACTAAAGGGGCATGTTGCCAATTTTTTATAACTACCCCGTGTTCAAAATAATCCCTATTTGCATCAGGGAGGTTGACTACTAAGGCCCTATTCAAAAATCTAGTTTTTAAATAAAAAACATTATCTAAAACAGTCCATCTATAACAGTACATAATCTCAGGAATTCCTATACGAGTTCCATGAGTTTGATTTAAGCTATACACCCCATTAACAATTCTCCATGTGTTGGGGGCTATTTTGCAGGGACAACATCGAAATACTGGCAGAACTCTAAACACAAAGGGTTTGGTGGAAAAGAAAATCCACATTCAGCAATAAAGAGGCTAGGGAACCAGTGTCCCTCAGCCAAACGAAACTAATCTAAAGGCTCAGAAAGATTCTCCACAGTTACCCAAGATGGAATAGAGAAATCAGAACGGAATTTCTCAAGAGACTCAATAATATAAACCATGGTGAATAAAAGAAAGGAAGAAGATCTTACAGGAAAAAGGGAGATCTGTTGACAACGAACGAAAACAGGGATGAACGCACAAGAGAAAGAAAGACTATGGAAAACTCGAAAGAAGAAACTGGAAAAGGTAGAAGACGGTGATATTATCTATGAAGTTTAAATACTTTGCCTTGGGAAACGACGAAAGAAATGATTACGAAAAGGAAACTATTACGCTACCAGCGGCTAAAAGGACAAAAAGCGCACGAAGATCGAAGCGCTTATAAAAATGCAAAAAGGCGGATTCTGCGAATTTAGAAGGAAATTAAAATACGAAGAAAAGGCTCCTAAAGCCCAGGAAGGTTATTTAATATTGCCACATACCGAGAAAGAATGTTCCATACTCCTCAAAGTTCGAAATATGAAACATTGGGGGCTTCTGTTGATACCAAAATTAGTATGCTGATATGGACGAATAATAAGAAGACACGTGTCAATCTACATGGCACAATAGCAACGAGGAAGTCTATTTCCCCGACCAAGTCAGACTCACTCCGAGCAACAAGTATACTCCGAGGAACTCCAGCTCTCCGAGGAACTCTTGAACAACGAACAACTAAGGCGGTTCGAGCTGCATCTCGACCACAGCAGCTGCACCTCGGCCACAGCATTAATTGCCAGATAATCAACAGTTCAACTATTCATTGAATGCTTATCATCTTGACGCACATGCTTGAAGAACATTAAATGAATTACCCTTTCATATGTATATCATTTAATGTATAACCCTTTCAGATTATAGCCTCAAGGCTATAAATACATTTTATTACCCTCATTCAAGGGGATCGGAATTTCTGGATAGCACTTGTAATCGAGAATTCCCAAACACTCAGCAATAACATAACAGTGGACGTATGCCATTCATATAAGGCTGAACCACTTTAAAATCTTTTGTCTTATTTATTTATCTGTGATTGAATAAATAGAGTAATCTAATTTTTTACATCAACACATGTACTCAAAGTACCCTTTGTAAGGACGAAATACAAACATTTATTCAAGGGGTATCCAGTATGGCCTGAAATTATTGTCCCACATACTTAACCATCCTATATTCCTAAATTGTACAAATACAGGGGTCCAACCTTATCAATATGAAAACATATATGAATATACTATCCAGTACAAGTGACGATGTAATTTTTCAAGATTCCTAGGGAAAGTTATGACCATTTCTCTATAACACAAGAAATCTGCCCTACAAGCTCCTCTATTGTTCCTTCAACTTGCAAGAATTTTCATAATTTTTCTATAGCATAACTTTCCATGATTTTTAACCCATTTCCATTACACATACTTAATAGTTAATAATTAAAGTTTCATAATTTTTTGACTTCATTTGCTATATCAAAATCTTGACTAAACTTAGGGCATACTGAAATCAAGTATACAAACAGAAACTATATACCAACTTGAAATCATCATTACGGACAAACCACAAGGAGATAAATTCTAATTTTCGTATATGATATGAATATATGAGTCTAATTTCATATCCAATTGGAATCTATCAATTACAGTAATAACATAAAGAGATATGCAAGTTTGAATACAGGGATTTTCAATACAAAGCAATTTTAAGGGTTTCTACATTCAACTTAACATAAACTTGCATCTAACCATACATATATATAAAGGGATGAAACTTTCGTAAACTTATGATGATTTATATCGTATAAATCAATAATATAAGAAAAATAACAAGATTTGAGATTAGGATTACCTTCAGGACTTTTACGTAATTTCTACGGATTTTTCTACACTTTTTCTCCTCACTTTTTCTTCCTAAACATCAACTTTCTATTTCCTCAAGCTAACAACACTTGAAACTGAACCTAGGGCTTAATTTGATGAAGAAATATGATAGAGGAAGATTTTTAAGTCGTCCAAGGCTGCCTCCCAAGCCAACCAATCAAATTAAACCCTTTGGTTTAATAAAAGAGAATTTACCACTTAAAGGAATTGACAGATTTTCCCCTTGTTCGTAAATTCGGTATAACTCTTTACTCGGGCATCCGTTTGATGCACCGTTTGCTGTGTTACAACCCTAAGTCACATGTCTACAACTATATAGTTTTTACCTCAAGTCAATTGTAATGTTATAAGGGTCAAAACTAGTCTGTAACAGGAAAATTTCTACCGAAAATAACAAAATTTTGTGTTTGTAAATAATTCGACCTTTTATGATTTATGGAAGTAGGATTTTAATAAACATAATAACTTAACATTAGATATAATAATAACACATTATTCATATCGCATAAGATAAGCATGCTTTAAATATAATTTATCATAATTATATCCGGGTTGTCACAACTTGCCCCCTTAGAAAATTTCGTCCCCGAAATTTAATATAAAGGCCACTTACCAAACAAATGGGGATACTGTTTCCTCATGCTATCCTCCGTTTCCCAAGTTGCTTTTTTAGCTCCATGGCTCATCCAAATAACTTTAACTAAGGCAATAACTTTATTTCTCAACACTTGCTCCTTATGATCAATAATTTTCATTGGTTCTTCGATGTACGACAAGTCTTCCTTTAGTTCAATTGGTTGAGTTTTCAACTGATGAGATGGATCCGCCAAATACTTACGAAGCATAGATACGTGAAATATATCATGTAAACGGGATAAATCTGGAGGTAATGCTAATCTATATGCCAGGTTTCCAATTCTTTCCAACACCTCATATGGCCCAATGTATCTTGGACTTAGTTTCCCTTTTTTCCAAATCTCATAACGCCTTTCCATGGTGAAATACGCAGGAATACAAAATCTCCCTTCTAAAATTCCAATGGATACTTACTTTTATCTGCATAAATTTTTGCCCGCTTTGCGCTATCTTTATCCGTTCCCGAATCATTTTAATCTTTTCTGTTGTCATATCTATCAATTCAGGACCCAAAATTTTCCTTTCACCTACTTCATCCCAACACACAGGCGTTCTACATATCCTCCTATATAAAGCTTCATACGGAGATATACCAATGGTGGACTGATAACTATTATTATACGAGAATTCCATCAATGGCAAATGATCATCCCAACTATCTTTGAAGTCAAATACACAAGCTCGTAACATGTCTTTTAATATTTGAATCGTCCTTTCAGATTCCCCATCGGTTTGTGGCTGAAATGCAGTACTAAACTTCAAACTTGTGCCCATGGCATTCTGTAAACGAGGCCAAAACTTAGAAGTGAATGTTGGATCTCTATTTGATACAATTGACACTGGTGCCCCATGTAAACGGATAATCTCATCAACGTACATACGTGCATACTTGTCAACAGTGTAGGTGGTCTTAACTGGAAGAAAATGGGCCGACTTCGTCAATCGGTCTACAATAACCCAAATAGAATCATGCCCCTTTGGTGATCGGGGTAATCCTGTAATAAAGTCCATCGTTATATGCTCCCACTTCCATTCCGGAATAGGCAATGACTGTAATAATCTCGCCAGCTTCTGATGCTCCGCCTTTACTTGCTGGCATACTAAACATTTATCTACGAACTCTGCAATCTCACGTTTCATATTGTTCCACCAGTAATACCCTTTCAAATCTCTATACATTTTGGTACCTCCCGGATGCATAGAGTAAATAGAAATATGTGCCTCTTCTAATATATCCTTCTTTAAGGGTGGATCATTAGGTACACAAATCCTGTTTTTATAACACAACAATTCATCATTCTTAATTTCAAAGTCACTCTCTTTACCATCCAGGACATCTTATTTCTTCTTCTCAAGGAATGGATCACTGGTCTGCAAATTTCGTATGCGTTCGGCCAATAAAGGTCTCACTGTGACATATGCTAATAATCCTCCGCTTTTTGAAAACTTCAATTTAATCCCTATCGATGCCAAGTCAAGAATATTTCCAACATGGGCACACCGTATGCAACCAAGCATCCCTGATGATTTTTGACTCAAAGCATCTGCTACTACATTGGCCTTCCCAGGATGATGATGAATGGTACAGTCATAGTCTTTAATCAGCTCTATCCAACGCCTCTGTCTCAAAATCAGTTCTTTTGTGTAAACAAGTATTTCAAACTTTGATGATCTGTAAATATCTCACAAGTTTCTCCATACAAGTAATGTCTCCACAACTTTAAAGCAAAAACAATGGCTGCTAGCTCCAGATCGTGTGTAGGGTAGTTTCGTTCATGCGTCTTTAGTTGTCTGGAAGCACATGCTATTACCTTCCCATTCTGCATAAGAACACAACCTAACCCCTGAAATGAAGCGTTTGTATAGATCACAAAAGACTCATTCCCACATGGAATAGTAAGTATAGGGGCTGACATCAACCGATTCTTTAATTCTTTAAAACTCCTCTCACATTCTTCATCCCATACAAACTTCACTTCTTTACGAGTCAATTTTGTTAGTGGTAATGCTATTGCTGAAAATCCCTTAATGAATCTGCGATAGTAACCTGCCAATCCTAGGAAACTCCTAATTTCTGTCACATTCTTAGGACTTTCCCATTCAATAATTGCTTCCACCTTCTTTGGATCAACATAAATCCCATTTCTCGAGACCACGTGCCCTAAAAACACAATTTCATTTAACCAAAACTCACACTTGATGAATTTAGCAAATAGTTTCTTCTCTCTCAAAATCCGCAATACAAGTCTTAAATGTTTCTCATGTTCCTCCATGCTACGCGAGTAAATCAACACATCGTCTATGAATACAATCAAAAATGAATCAATAAAAGGGCAGAACACCCGATTCATCAAATCCATAAAAAAAGCTGGAGCATTAGTTAAGCCGAATGGCATCACCAAAAACTCATAGTGCCCATATCGAGTCCGAAAAGCTATTTTGGAAATATCACTATCCTTTACCTTCAATTGGTGGTAACCCGATCTCAAATCAATCTTCGAAAATACTGTGGCCCCCTGTAATTGGTCAAATAAGTCATCGATGCGAGGTAGAGGGTACTTATTTCTAATGGCCACCTTATTCAACTGTCGATAATCAATACATAATCGCATTGTCCCATCTTTATTTTTCACAAATAACACTGGGGCTCCCCATGGTGAAACACTAGGCCGAATGAACCCTCTGCTTATCAGATCTTGTAATTGCACTTTCAATTCCTTCAACTCTGTTGGGGCCATTCTATAAGGAGCAAGGTAAATCGGACCAATACCTGGAATTAATTCAATGGAAAACTCTACTTCCCTATCGGGTGGCAGTCCTGGCAATTCCTTTGGGAAGACATCAGAAAATTCTCTAACCACTGGTATATCTTCAACTTTAAGTGATTCCTTACTAACATCAACCACATATGCCAGATACCCCGTACAACCCTTACTCAATAAGTTTCTGCTCTTTATTGCTGAGAGAAGATAATTAGGGACAACATTCCTTTCCCCTGTAAACTGGAACTCGGGTTCACCAGGAAGATGAAATGTAACTTCTTTTCGAAAATAATCAATGGAAGAATGATACGATGATAACCAATCCATCCCCAATATAATATCAAAATCTTGAATGGCCAACGGTATCAAATCAACATAGAAATCTCGCTCACCCATTCGTAAGACACAATCTTTATAAACATGCTCAACTAGAATTACACTTTCCATTGGGGTAGAAATATATAAGGCACAATTGAGAAATGAACACGGTCTACCCACATATGAAACAATATGTAATGCCACAAATGAATGCGTAGATCCAGGATCAATGAGTGCATATAGATCTTTGTTTGCAATAAAAAGTTTTCCTGTAACCACTTCAGGTGTAGCATGGGCATCTTGCAATGTCATCGCAAACACTCTTCCTCCTGCCTTTGATCCACTTGCTTGTCCTGTATCCCTTCCCCTGGTTGCATTCCCTGGAGATGATCCTTTATGAGGCCCCACACTACTAACTGAAACTGCTCTAGATAGCATAGGGCAATTCTTTCTTAGATGGCCCTTCTGATGACAGTTAAAACATTATATATTCTGTAACTTTGGGCAATTTCTTTTTACATGGCCCGATGTACCACAAAAGAAACAAACATTCGAATCTCCTTACGCTGAAGCTCCTGAGCCTCTTCCACTACTAGCCTCACCCTTCTGCGAACCACCTCCCATACCTCTACCAAGCTGAAATTTCTGCCCTCCAAGTCTTGAATATTCTGTATCACTACCTTTTTGATAACTTGGATTGAATCTGCTTCTCTTTACACCTCGTTCTCTATTCCCTCTTGCTTCATTCACATCATTTTCTACTAACAATTCTTTATTCACCAAGGCTGAATAATTAACAGTCTCTAAATCCGACAACCTTGATTTAATAACTAACTCAAGTTCGTTAAGAAATCGGCTACACATGTCTTCCTCATTCTGGATAAACCTCGAAGTAAACCGAGATAAGGCTGTAAGTTTAGCTTCATATTCCCTAACAGTCATGCTTCCCTGATTCAACAGGAAATATTCTTTCTCCTTTTGTTTTCGATACATCGGAGGAAAATACTTATCATACAAGGCTTTAACAAAAGAATCCCATGAGATCACATTACCACCTCCTGGAGTAATCAACAAATGTTTGGTGGCATCCCACCAATATTTAGATTCTCCTTTCAGCATGTACATCGCCAAGATCACTCGTTGATTTTTAAGCATTCTCATCACCTCGAAAATAAGTTCAATCTCTTTAACCCATTCTTCTGCTTCTGCTGGATCAACTGCTCCTTCAAACGAGGGTGGGTTCATTTTAATAAATTTCTCATGTGAAGTACTCCTTTCTTCCCGGTGTATCACCTCCTCAGCCCTAGCCAAGGCTTATTCCTCCAGTTGCCTGGTATGTTGTTCTTCCACATGAGCCATAAATCTAGCTTGTTTCTCTGCCATTAGAGTCATAGCACGCGCCATTTTTTGCATGTCTGTCAATTATTCCTACTCGGGTTTTACATTTCCATGAACAGGTTGCTCAATCTCCGTTTTTGGTGCCATATTTGAAGCCTCATCTTCTATTCCCACATTCACATTCCCTCGTTCCATTCTCTTATATCTGAAATGAATCAAAGATATAACAACATGCAGATATACATATCTTTCCTAACATGATCGTTAGTATCAAATAAAATATATTTCTGACATTCACTGCCAAATCTAGACCCTTCTCACTCCAGAACCTCAAAAACCTAGGCTCTGATACCAAAAGCTGACACACCCCAACCCAGTTACTTATAATTAAGTTTGAAAGTCAAAGTGAGTCAAACCATGATTAATTTAACCAAACCATAAACAAGAGTTTTAATTTCAGAGTCATCATTGCAAATCCATATATCTGAAAACCTTTTTACAACATCAGAGTAGTCACACTTATACAAACTTACTTGAAGGAAAATTTAACTTAATTATATCATTTACATTTAAACAAAATATTTGTTTCTCCCATTCCTGGCTAACCCAACCCGACTTCCTAGAATTGGCAGTGACATCGCGTTACTTGAAAAATGTGAACATAGGAACCATGAGCAAAATAGCCCAATGAATGCATCACTACTATACTACTGCATAAATTTAAATGCAATAAATCATGTCCATATAATTATGATTAACTTATCCGGCTCATTCATAATGAATGACCAACTTTTCCGAATCATGATTCACATATCCTGTCTAAATAGATAATTCTCCCCCATTCCTGGTCGAGGAGTAACCCCTTGTAATTAATAGACAAATCTCCCCCATTCCGGGTCGAGGAGTAACCTCCCATTTCGGTAAACCTAAATGAACAATTTCACATTCATAACATTATGATCATATTCATAACAGTATACAAATACATCATTCCAGTGAGTACACTCACCTTGGGTTGTCAACTACGTATTCACGTTTCCTTTGGGAGGAGCTGAACTAGGTTGATTAGACTTTACACCTGTCAATCCAACTAAATAAGTACTGAATTTCAATCATAAGTATCATACTAATATAATTATGTAACTTTCCATGGCTATACAGCGACCATATAATTCCACTTAAGTCACATTCCATGAAACATGAGTAAAGACAAAACAATGGTGCACATATTGATAAAGCTATGAACATTCAACCGTAGGAAATACCTTATGAGGAATTTATAACCAAAGTCAAGTAAACATGAAATTATACTCCTCAATGTATTTACACATGAAACATGTACTCAAAGTACCCTTTGTAAGGACGGAATACAAACATTTATTCAAGGGATATCCAGTATGGCCTGAAATTATTGTCCCACATACTTAACCATCCTATATTCCTAAATTGTACAAATACAGGGGTCCAACCTTATCAATATGAAAACATATATGAATATACTATCCAGTACAAGTGACGGTGTAATTTTTCAAGCTTCCTAGGGCAAGTTATGACCATTTCTCTACAACACAAGAAATCTGCCCTACAAGCTCCTCTATTGTTCCTTCAACTTGCAAGAATTTTCATAATTTTTCTACAGCATAACTTTCCATGATTTTCAACCCATTTCCATTACACATACTGAATAGTGCATAATTAAAGTTTCATAATTTTTTGACTTCATTTGCTATCTCAAAAGCTTGACTAAACTTAGGGCATACTGAAATCAAGTATACAAACAGAAACTATATACCAACTTGAAATCATCATTACCGCCAAACCACAAGGATATAAATTCTAATTTTCGTATATGATATGAATATATGAGTCTAATTTCATATCCAATTGGAATCTATCAATTACAGTAATAACACAAAGAGATATGCAAGTTTGAATACAAGGGGTTTCTATACAAAGCAATTTTAAGGGTTTCTACATTCAACTTAACATAAACTTGCATCTAACCATACATATATATAAAGGGATGAAACTTTAATAAACTTATGATGATTTATATCATATAAATCAATAATATAAGAAAAATAACAGGATTTGAGATTAGGATTACCTTCAGGACTTTTACGTAATATCTACGGATTTTTCTACACTTTTTCTCCTCACTTTTTCTTCCTAAACATCAACTTTCTATTTCCTCAAACTAACAACACTTGAAACTGAACCTAGGGCTTAATTTGATGAAGAAATATGATAGAGGAAGATTTTTAAGTCGGCCAAGGCTGCCTCCCAAGCCAACCAATCAAATTAAACCCTTTGGTTTAATAAAAGACAATTTACCACTTAAAGGAATTGACAGATTTGCCCCTTGTTCGTAAATTCGGTATAACTCTTTACTCGGGCATCCGTTTGATGCACCGTTTGCTGTGTTACAGCCCTAAGTCACATGTATACAACTATCTAGTTTTTACCTCAAGTCAATTGTAATTTTATAAGGGTCAAAACTAGTCTGTAACAGAAACATTTCTACCGAAAATAACAAAATTTTGTGTTTGTAAATAATTCGACCTTTTATGATTTATGAAAGTAGGATTTTAATAAACATAATAACTTAACATTAGATATAATAATAACACATTATTCATATCACATAAGATAATCATGATTTAAATATAATTTATCATAATTATATCCGGGTTGTCACACCTGGTCGGGATCTTTAATATCCATAGAACCCTCACCAAGGTCACTTAACTATAAAGATGACCAAGTTCTGGCCATGGTGGTAAAAATACCCACCCTGTGCTAAACTCAGACCTAGTTGTATGATGGGTAGATAGACACATATCCTGAACCCCGTTAGTAACTCGGGATGGAGCTCCTAAGAACTAAAAACACACTTTTATGTTGGATTGGACCGAAGTCATGGCTCCAAATCCAACACCTCCTGCCTGCGGTCCTACATCCTTAGCAAATCTCATACTCCACTTAGAAAGAACTGAATAAGAAACTTGAACAAAACTCCTGCTCAGTCTGGATAAGGAGATCAATTTCCTCACCTAAACAAGCCAACACTCCACTCCACCAAACCCTGCTGATAAAGAAGTAGGTCCCCCGCAGTGACCACTATACACCCTCCTCGGGAAAATAATAAAATCCACGAGCAACTTCGATAAACATCAACTAACATCACTATTTAGGAATTTCTAGCCACCTCCCAAGCCCGCTACAATGAACTAGACCTCCTTGATAAGAGGAGGGTAAAATCCGTTTACCATAACTAAGGCTACCAACAAACCTATTGCCCGGGCATTCAATAAACTAGTCAAAAAGCAAAACATTCAAGAGGGCGACCAAGTCTTGAAAGAGAATCTCAAACCTCCCCTGACTCTCAGAGGTAAATTTTCACCTAAATGGGGAGGACCCAATCTAGTCTCCAAAATAACCTTTGGTGGGATGGATACCTTAGCTGATATCAACAGAGTCACATTTTCCTGGCCCTTCAATCTCGATTTATTAAAGAAATTATCTCCTTAAACCTGCTTAGGGTGAAAAAAAGGGTTGAACGATCGATCATAGGGGGAGGTAAGACTACGCAATCCCATACACATTCTCAACCCTACATCAAAAGCCCACTCGAGCCATCGACCTTAAGCTTGAAGTCAGCTAAAACACTTTAAACCCTCAACTTTTATCCGTTTTTAGATAGAACTACGCAGACCCCATTCTTCGTTATATTTATTATTTAGATGTTTAAAACTACGAGCGCACCATTACCTTTGAATTGGAGATATGTAAGCAACCCGAGATATCACTTTGGTCCTGATCTAAATAAACACGAGAGCCCCCATGTTATGAGAAAACCCTGATTATGGCCATCGTTCCCTTACTCCTAAAGAATCGGAGTAGTCTAAATACACTAAGTGTCAAGTAATAAAAATAGTGCTCTAAGGCATTTTAAGACTCCGCAGGGTCATTATTATTTGAAGTACACGTAAAGGCTAATACCATGAAAGAAAAAAATAAAAAAGAAGCCAAAGCTACCTCCTCAAACGCCTCTCTCAAACACTTCGCATCCCGGGATAGATCATCAACATGGAGACTCACTGAGGGATTCCCTTTAAACGACACCTTATCTGGGATAAAGGATGACGCTCCGATTACCAAGCTACGTCAAATGATTCCCGCCAGTTCGAAATCAAAGAAAGGGGAACTCCCTCCCCTCACTCTCTGACATTCATTCAAACGGAGAGGCTCGAAATACAATAGATAAAGTTATCTCTCCAAAAGAAAAGTCTAAAAAAGACGAGGCTCCTTTGTTTCCACATATTCCCTTTGTTTATTTTCTTCAGTTCTATTAAAAGTTGGTACGAAACGGTGTTTACAAATAGGCCACCGCTATTCTAATAAATAGAGACCAGTCTCACTCTATTTCATATGTATATTTAACATCAGATCATACTATAAAATTTCATATATGATATAAGTTAACATCTGAAAGAAATCATAAAAACCCGAAGAATGGGTAAAATCTTGCCAAAACACCATAAAAATTAGACAAATCCACACCCAATAAACAAAGCGGGTATCAAATCGAATGCAGGAACTAACCATGACAAGCCTTCTTGGATCTTTCAGCAGTATCATTGGTAGAACAAGTAACATCAGGATCCAGATAACTCTTGGGGATCGACTGAGCTAAAGGAGGAAGCATGCGTGCAACATCGTGTACCGACCCCATGACTGACTCCAAAGCATCCTCATGATGTATCGAGAACGAGATTCAGACGAAGAACAGGAGGCCACCAGAGTAAATACTCGGCTCTGATGAGCATACATTGAACCGTTAATCATGAGGGAATAAGATAACTCCCGATATAACAAAGACTAGTAAAATATCACCCTATGTAAGGAAGAAGCGGAAACTAACACCTCCTGAGAAACGCCAAACAAAGAAATCATCAATACAGAGGGAAAGGGAAAAAACAAGAAAAGTAGTAAAATATAAAGAAAAGAGGCATATCTTGTCCTCTCCCAAAGCTTGCCTAAACCCAGGGGACAATCGGTCTAAACGATGGGCGAATAAAGAAAGAGGAAACAAAGTCTGGATGCCAAAATTATGAGAATCCACCTCAAAGGGAAAGATAGGTAGATCCACCCTCATAAAAGGCACCTACTGAGAAGTAACTCTATCACTGTCCTGCCATAAGGCCTCCCTTATAACACCATCACCCTAGACTATAAGGAAAATAATTTATCTCTATCCAACCCCTTCATATCTCCCCCCTCGGGCTACCCCCTCCTCCACTGCCATATCTCCCTCCTCCGCAATCAACTGCCTCTCCTAAAAAATAAGATCCTACGCACCTGTCCTAGCACCCAATGTCGAAAATAAACCTTCCAATTTTATAAACTGACCAAGAAAAGAGTACCCACATGTGACACCCGTCTAATTAAATACCGGGTAGCTACTCCTTTATTAATTTAATACAGAATATCAAGTTGGTTCAGTCTTAGCATCACTGTCGAAAAGATTTAATTAATTACTAGCCACCTAATATTTAAAAAGAGGGATGCCAAATTTTATTAATTAAGCCAACAATTATACAAAAATATATTAAGTAAACCATCAATCGCAAAACCAGTCTCATATAAATGCTCAACGAGAATAAATCAAATAAGTCTGGAGTAAACACTCCAATAATAAAGATGCCAGAGTAAATAATGTCTCAATACAAGAGTCCGAATAAGTAATAAACCACAAATTGAAATACTGAAAGTCTGCAACTACAACCTCTAAATAAGAATGGGCGCTATGCCCTAACTGATACAATTGACTCTGAAGGAATCAAGAATAAAATGAGAGCATCTACTACCGAGATCCTGTAACTTCCACAGCAGCTACAACACGTCATCAAAATGGAACTCCTATGCTTAGCGTCGTTGTGGCTGGGCACCTAAAATGTTTTTACAAAAAAAATAGATTTGGAGGAAAATGGGTCAGAGCCCGATGTGAAAACAGTTTAAGAGTTTAGCAAGTGATTTAAATTACAATTAAACATCACATATTATAAACACGTTAGTTGCGTACTCTCACATGAGTTTCTTACCTCTCAACTACCGTGCACGCCTAACGTAAGCCTTTAACCCATCCTAGTTATGTCACTACCTGACTAGTTTGTACCACCCTTCCCTTCGCATTCTAACATAGAGTATCTACTCGTAATACCCAACCAAGCCATATTTATAACCCATGTTCACATTCATTAAATTACTTATCTCAAGTGTTAATTAAATTCTCATTCTTAACCCTTTCAAATATCTTAGTTATTCACATCTACTAAGTAACAATGAATCAACCACAAGTACATAAGTATATCACTCTCAGTACATAAATACATATATGGCACCCCTAGGCTAAGCTGCGGTGCATGCATACTCTACTATCAATCCATGTATATCACGTACGCAAGGATCACGTGTTTCGAATCTCTCAGGAACCGTTAAATACAAATCACACATATTGGAGGCGAACATAGTTCACATACCCATGGGTCACGTACATACCTACGCTCCCAAGGTCAGCCGACTTATCAACTCACAAATAAGTCATTCACAGTACTATGTCCTTAAGGTACCAGTCTACATCCTCCCGAAGGCACACAAGGATAAGAGGGTCCTTTTCCAGAATAAAACTAACCTCCCGTGATAGCAAGTATGGTAGGTATGTCATACACATAATAAATCCATACACTAAGAATTCACACAACCTAAGTAATCATATATCAATATAGATGTTCACACATTTATTCTAGTTAGTCTCATACGTAGCAAGTTTACTCGAACATTTCACGTTACATATTTTCCGTTTGATAACTCTCTCGTCGTATAAATTTGAGTACTTAAACCTATCTCAAAAGGTTACTAGATTTCTTATTAATTTCAAATGTTATCCCAGCACTTAAAGTCACTCCATTCCTGCCCTTAATCTTACATCATCATAAATTCCCATTATAGTTTCAAATAGAGCGCTCTCTACTCGTACTTCACTCGGTAGACCCTCATAATCAATATCAATTAATCCCATAAGTCATACCATTCTTCGATAATAATTAATACCCTACGGACCTTCTCTAAGTCCCATCATTTTATATTACTCACCCTAATAATCAACATTGTCTTTGGAATAATCCTTAAACCTTAAAGAGAAACAATTACCAAAATTCAGCAGGGGTCGATCGATCGATGAAAAGGGGTCGATCGATAGAACCATCGATCGATCGGCATTCTTGAGTCGATCGATCGATCAAGCAGGTATCAGCCCAGAAATCCTTAACAGTTACGATTTATCAACTTTTTACACCTCTAAATTTTCATTCTGACGTCCAAAACTCACATATGAATACACTAATCATCCTACTAACATATTTACTTCATTCCCCACGTTTTAGATTCATCAAATCAACATAATACATCACTTTCTTGGATCAAAATACCCAAAAATCATATAAAAATCTAGTTTTCTGATTTCTTCAAGAACATCCCATAATCCCATCAAGTTTCAAATTCTCTACCCATAAATCATAAATTCGTGGTTATTATCATCTTCAACATTTACTACATGCAAGTCCTATCCCGATTATGATTTTAACCCTTTCAAATCCATTAAATTTCCATTTTTCATGATAAGCCTTCAAATCTATAAAAACATGTAAAATATATGCTTTGAATCTTTGCAAGATAAACCACTTGCCTGTAAATCTGATGTTATGATCTGTTGTTATCGTTCAAGGGCTGGTCCTCTCTTCTTTCCGGTCACAATTTCGTCCCAATTGGTGGTGGTGGGTGGTGGTTTTGGTTCGGGGACTTTTTGTAACCTCCCCTCTAACTCACGTAACTCCCCTCTTTGTCTTTGACTTATAATGGCCCTAATAGACTAACCAAAATAAATAAATCAACACTAAAAATCGTGGGTCATAATTACTTAATTTTTAAAATTATCAAAATACCCTTTCGGGTTGCCGGTTAGGCCTAAAAATGTCCCGGGACCCAAACTAAACTCCCGGCTAGTGTTTTCTGATTATCTCGAACCTTTCGAACACGTTGGCGCACTCAAAAAGCTCATACGTATGATATAAAAATAAAATACTTTTAAATCCATTAAATTGGGTCCTGACACGACTGACACGCGGTCCCGACTAAATTACCGAAACTGTCGTATTTTCAACTCATGGCATTTTTAATAAATTCAATGATCACATATCACCATAATCACTCAGTAATATTCAGACAACATAATAATAACCAAATACTAACACTCGCCTCGCTAGCATTTAAATCCGAATTAAATTTTCCAATTAATTAACCCAAATTAATTTAATAAATCCCATAATTAAAAACAATTTCATTTAATTAACCTCGTAATTAAAAGCCATAAAAATACGGGGTATTACATACTTCCCCCCTAATAACGGAATTTCGTCCCGAAATTCGGAAAAGTAAGGCATACCGAGAAAGTCAGGTATCTTCCAGTACTCAAAACAAAATATAAAGAGGCCCAATCACTAAAGCCCTCGCTTCACAACAAGCTTATTTAATAGTCTTGATACTAAATCAGTTATAGGATTACACTTCAATAAATGCACGTCACGTTGTGCTCTTACTAAACAACATTCGAATAAAAATAGCCTATACATCATTGGTCGCATTATCTCAATATTATTGTGAGTCCGCACCTCACTAGTATTAACCCCCGCGTTTATCAAAACATCAAATTCCCATCCTGGATGAAATCAATAACACATCTGACTACTCTTGCCCATTCTTTGAATCTCTGCTCCCGGCGTTGTGACTTTAACACAAGGGAAAATTCACTTCAGCCGGTTGGTGTTACACAAAACATTTGTAAGCACCGTGTCCATTATAAATAGATACGGGTGCTTTCCCCAACTCTACCATTAGGTAATATATTCTCCCCATTACCACAATATACCAAACTTACTAGTTTTTTTTTCCCGATTTGGAAATGAAAAGATCTCAATGAATCCGAAATTTCTTTTATACAATCCACCAGTCGTCAATCACCTTGCGCCTACACCTCGGGCTATAGGTGATACAACCTTCTCCAAACGAAACATATTTCCACTACTTCTTGGTACCCCACGTTGAAGGTGGATTTCGGGGATTTCCTCTGAGTTCTGAATAATACTGTGTCGAACCATGTACTGGCATGTTCACTATCTATTAGTGTAAATCACCCCAAGTATATAACAATTTCTCTCCTTCTGGACAACATGTCCCACATATTCGAAGGAACTCCTTATCCCTCAAGGAATTTACTAACTGGACTCTTCCATCCCTGGGAGCGTCGGCTTGATACAAAATTATCTGGTTGAACATCTAACCACAACCATTCTACTACTTACTACACCCCTTTCAATGTCGACCTTCACGTATAATTCTTCTCGTTAAGTGATACTTAATGATCTTCTTCTTCTCTCGGTGTATACCAAAAGTTTCGACCCTTGCATTTTTTACCACGTTGTGCACATCTGGACCCTTTTTACCTTATTGACATCCTCATTCTATTTACTCTTGAGTCACCCTCAACACTCGATTGGTCGGAACTCTACTCCAAATTGCCCATAATAATTAAATATTTGCCTTTTCAAGAGGTATCCCTTTATTAAATGGCTTTCCACTGCCCTTTTAACCAAATTTGGACGTGCTACACTGATTACACATGAATATACTCATTAACACCTTCTCTTACGACGCTTAATTCCATAAGTAATAATTTCCCCCATCTATATCCCTTCTTCCGGCGATTACTACATTAGTAAACCAAGATGTCTACACCCCTTATAACCCAGTCATACGGTTTTAAACATTATATACACTTCATACATATTCCAAACTCTTTATTGCAGCTGCATTTACAATGTGGCTATACCACTTGGGCGTTCTCAATCACTTCTGAATTTGAAATCCTAAATCCTCCTTAACCTCAATGCGTCCTTCAACCCAAACAAAAACCAAAATTATCAGTACTTCTTCACTAAAAACTGGCTCTTCTGGCCTTATATCGTAAATTTACCTTGTTACTTCCAGTTATAACTACTTATTTTCATGAAGATCGAGGTACCCAATTAATGGACGAATGGTCAAACATCTCCCTACTAACAACCTTACGCTAAGTTTCATGCGTGGGGTGTCTCGCAAAGCGAAATCCAAACAAGGAACCCCCCCCCCCCCCCGATACACTATTACCTAACATTACTGGTTATCGGGATCCCTTAAACCCTCAGTCCATAACATGTACCCCTATCTTCCCGTCTCTTAACAATAAAGTTACATCTCCTTTCGCAATTACATATGAACAAGGAACTCCTTTCGAAAGACCCTTTCTCTTAACATTGATGGTAATCACATTTCAGATACTTCATGCAAATATAATCGGGGATCTCAAAATCCCATCCCCAGACACACGACTATGAGTGTAAACTCCCACGCCTCTAAAGGGTGATAAAATAATGCACTCTTCTTATTACGACATCCTGAGCGTTAATTATAATAACCAGCTAAACCTTTTTGCTGACTAGTAAACCAATTACATACGAATTATATCAATTAAATCCCTACGCATACTAGGATTAAATATCCGAGACCATTATACCTTTTTGAAATCATAACAGCATATATATATATATATATATATATATATATATATATATATATATATACAAAAGTACAATTGCGAGCCCGACCCTCTCACAGATGGGGCCTCTCCAGAACAAAACATGTTACCCCAAGGTAGTAATCCCAATAAACTTGCAGTACCAGCACACTATCGGTATAATCATATATTTAAAACCATAATTAATATCATATCATACTCGTATAACACAACACTAAAACGAGTAATTTTAATAAAGTATAAACCACTATCAATATACCCATTCATCCTCCGCGAATGACAATAAAAGTAACCCCCTCACTATCAGGAAAAATATTCACATAAATAATAAAATTACCGATACTCACTAAACTTGACTCTCAAGCAAAAAACAACAATAATAACAATTGTAGCAACTCGTTCATGCCACAAACAACATGCAACATCATCTGAGGATATAACTCATACTTCTATCCTGACAATCATCTTGGCTGCTCAAATGGTTCCTAGACTTAACACACCTGTCTGTACTAAACCGAATATTTCAATAATTGTTGCCCTTACCAGGCACATACCTTGATCCCTACACTTGCATCGGAAAATATTTATAACGCACGGGTTTCACTCCCCACGAAATACCTCTACATATACTCCACTTATCTTCGATCACACTGACCATATTAAGGTTGTCCTTCTCTCGGACGTTGGTAGTCTCGACTCTGATGACTACCTCCGTCGTTCCCTTAGCTTTGATGGTCTTAAGGAACACGTTACTAATTTCCACATCTCTTACTGAAATCACCATCGCTCGGTAATAATTCAGCTATCCGAATCTTTTTAACTGGTTTTCCGTTGGGTCTTCCCATTGTGGTGCTTCACCAACACCGTTTTCCCCAGTCTCACTCTTATAGAAATTCCTCGATTCTTGCATCTCCCCACCCAAGAAAATGTTTACCTCCAGATTAACACTACGCGACATTACCATCTGCATTGACCGTCGAAGCAGAATTCCCCAAAAGGACTAATAATTTTTCTTGTATGCAGATTCTCCTTTTTATGTCCTCTTCTCCATTTCACCTACTTCACCCGGTGTAAGGTTCGTTAAATAATTATATTTCTTCTCACAAAGTGACCTCTGTCCGGCCCTCTTGTGAGTTCAGAACAACATTCTCCTTTCATCCTGAATATTTGATGAAGGAATTTATGGTCAAACCATACGTGTACGCCTTCTCTGGACGTCACAGTTTACTTCTAAGTGTGGCGATTGCCTCTCACCATTAAAACTCCGCTCTTATGAGCCAAGAAAAATTTACCCCAAATTTTCACTCTCGATTGGCCATACTCTGACACAAGTTCAAGCCTTTGGATGTATCACATTTGTTTGTCTAGCACACGCCATCTCCGCCTTTCGAGTATTTCCACTGCTGGTTTCCTCAATGTTTCACCTAACTCTTTCTCTCCCATTCCAATCTTGTTGGGTGAGTCTCAATTGACCCCACTTTCTACTATAGTTGTGCCTGGAAATCACAAGTCGCACCTTGGTCGTCTGTACCATCCAGGACTTTCGTGCTAAAATATGGGTGACTTCAACTACGGTCATCCTTCTTTAATCAATTTAATAACCTCAACTTATCCTTGTCTCCTGCTGTTCGCCCAAGTCTTCACTTGACGTACTAGAATGTTTGGCGCACGAACACACCCGATTGCAAATAAGATTCACCATCATATATATCAAAGCAGGAGAACGAAATTTCACCAAAGATATCAATAATCCTAATCATAGGGCTCTACATCAAAGAAAGCTACGTTGGAAGCATAATAAGCTGCACAGATCCTAAAGGACACTAGAACCTGATGCTCTTATACCACCTGTGACACCCCGTCTAATTAAATGCTGGGTAGCTACTCCTTTATTAAACTAATACAGAATATCAAGTTGGTTCAGTCTTAGCATCATCGTCGAAAAGATTTAATTAATTACTAGCCACCTAATATTTAAAAAGAGGGATGCCAAATTTTATTAATTAAGCCAACAATTATACAAAAATATATTAAGTAAACCATCAATCGCATAACCAGTCTCATATAAATGCTCAATGAGAAAAAATCAAATAATTCTGGAGTAAACACTCCAATAATAAAGATGCCAAAGTAAATAATGTCTCAATACAAGAGTCCGAATAAGTAATAAATCAAAAACTGAAATACTGAAAGTCTGCAACTACAACCTCTAAATAAGAATGGGCGATATGCCCTAACTGATACAATTGACTCTGAAGGAATCAAGAATAAAATGAGAGTGTCTACTATCGAGATCCTGTAACTTCCACAGCAACTACAGCACGTCATCAGAATGGAACTCCTATGCTTGGCGTCCCTGTGACTGGGCACCTAAAATGTTTTTACAAAATAAAAATAGATTTGGAGGAAAACGGGTCAGAGCCCGATGTGAAAACAGTTTAAGAGTTTAGCAAGTGATTTAAATTACAATTAAACATCACATATTATAAACACGTTAGTTGCGTACTCTCACATGAGTTTCTTACCTCTCAACTACCGTGCACACCTAACGTAAGCCTTTAACCCATCCTAGTGAAGCCCTTATACTCTTGACTCACTTGAGTCTATATTGTATAAGTGTTCATCTAGTTTGGAAATTGTGACAAAATAATGTCTATCCTAGAAACCAAAGAACCTCAGAGACTGGTTTGCTATTTCATTCATCTATCTTGTAGTGATCTAGACCCAATTACCAACACTCACACACAGTAGAATGCATCATATACATGTCATATTGCATATTAATGTGTGTACATACGTTGAGTATGTTTAAATCCCTAAATTTGATTTTTAAATATTTTTTGGGATTTTATAAACATTTTTTAATAAAGATTTTATTAATTAAAACTTAGTTTTAAAAGTTTGTGGGTTCAATCTACAATTATGGTTTAATGGGTTTATTGGCTTAAAGTTGCTTTGGGTAGAAACCAAAAGTGGCAGAGAATTTCGGGTATGGTTGTAATTATTTTATGACGCGCGTTTTATATCGCCTAATTGATCAACACCTGTTGGTTGCTGATTGGTGCATTTTGTGTTTCTTTACTGAGTATATAATCGCATATGCTTACAACCGTTGGATCAATCCTTATCAGCGATCTGCTTGCTTTCTTTGGTAATCCCTGTATATCCCTCTTGAACCAATCAAGTGAATTTTAATCACCGCGTAATGTGAGCCCTTGGATCAAAGTCAATCCAGCTTGACTCAATCCTGACCCTTGTTTTTGAACCATCTTTTCGATCCTTCTCTTCGTCCTATAAAAGGAACCCTCCTCTCAATCGTCTAAGACTTTTGGCCAGTTCATTTTTTGAGAGTAAAAAAAGAGAGAGTAGAGAGAAGAGAGAGAAAAGAGAGAGAAGAGAGAAACCAGAGAGAGAGAGAGTTAGAATCCCTAACCCTAATCCTGGTTCGTCAAGCCTCTTTCAAACCAAACACTCCTCTAAAACTCTTACATATCCAAAACACTACCCTGAGTGTTCTTGAGTTTTTGAGAGATATTTGTGTTGTTGGTTGTGTTGCTGTAACCTCTTGTTCGTTAGATCTTGTTCCCAACTTAAACTATTTACTTAGATCTATTTTCTTCTTCATAGAAATTTCAGATCTATGTTCTGTATGTTAAATCACACTTAGATTTGCATGCTTTATTTCTCATCTTGAGAAATATATTGTTGATTCTTTTCTGAAAATCGTTTTTAACTTTGAAATCAACCATAAATGTTTTTTGTTTCTGATTCTCTTAAAACTAAACCTTTGACCTAGTTTAAAATCATACTTGGAGGTTTTCAATCTAAAAAATCTTTTCAAAACTCTGAGATTGATTAAGATCTTGATACATCTTCTGAGCAAGATATCCGTGGATTCTGGGATTGATTTAAAGGTCAAAAAGGGTTAAAGTTTTGTGAGAAGAGAGAAAAAGAAAAATCACTGCATATAGCCTTATATGTAATTTGTTAGGAATGTTTGTACTTAATAAGTGTGTGTGTGTGTGTGTGTGCATGCATGTGTTAGAGAGCACCTCCACAAACACTTTCGCCCTACCACACGAAAGTGTTGGTAATAAGATCTTGTGAACAAGAGTCGACGTAAAGTGCTGGAACAAATCAGAAGGTAACAAACTGGGAGAACAACATCAACAATCAGAACTGCAGAGAAGTTATAAGGACACCAGAGGGTACATTCCTAAACTTATATAGGTCTGAGTTGTGTGCATGTTAGTTATATAGTTTGTAACTGCTAAATTTGTTTTAGTGGATTTTTTATTTTACTCCGTAGAGGGAGTCGTGGATGTTTCCTCAGTTGGTGAGGTTTTACCACGTAAAAAATCGTGACCTTAATCTTCCTACATCTTCTCATCTCATCCTTGGTTGTGCTGAGTTTAAAATTTGTTTAAACTGTTTTATAAACCTGTTAGTCAAATCTTGAATAGATCTCGTGAATACCGTTTTATTAAACACATCTTGTGTTCAAATAGTTTTGGTTTTTAAGAAAAGAGTTTCTTCAAAAAACTGTTCGGAGTTACTTAAATAGTTTATTTTTAATAAACGACTTTAGTAACAGATTTTCAATTGGTATCAGAGCTTGGTAAACTTATTTTAAAGAGATCCTGTGTTTCTGAAAATATTTTCTGAAAATCAAATATGGACGAGTAAAATGAAAGATTTGGTAACTTGACCATACCTCCTATCTTTGATGGAACCAATTTTGCTTACTGGAAAGTAATAATGATTGCTTTCATTCAAGGAACTCTGGGAGATGATGTCTGGGACATTGTTGAAAATGGTTACACTTTTCCTACAAAACCAGCCACTGAATGAAGTAATGAGAGGGTTAAGAAAGTATTAAGTGAGTTCACTCAAGAAGAGAAACAAGTTTCTCGAAATAATAACAAAGGAAAGAATGCCATATTTATGTCCATAAATGAACATGAGTTCAAAAGAATCTCATCTTGTACCAATTCTAAGGAAGCTTGGGACACTTTGGTTACTGCTCATGAAGGTGACATTAGAGCCAACATTTGCAAAACATGGGATGATTCAAGTGACTCTAAAAATGAGGAACCTGAGTCATCTGATGTTTTTTACCCTTGCATGTCTTTCTTTGCCAAGATTATCTATAATGATGATATGCCAGTGCTTGTTAGTGAGGATGAATCTAGTAATTCTATGTCTGATGTTTTGAATATTGTTGTTACTGGTTTAGATGCTTTGATAACTGAGAATATTGCTATCTCTTTTTCGGGGTGTGTGAGTCAAAGGGAAAGTGATAATGACTATGTCAATGGGTGTGTGAGTTCAAAGAATGAAGCCTTAGGGGTCACTTCACACACTATACTTAGTGACTCGGACAATGAAGACCTCCCAGATATTCACACACTTTACGCTAAAACTCTCAAGAAAAGCACTAAACTAGAAAAAAATTGTGAAAGATCTTACCAAAAAGTTGGAAGATCTAAGCCTGATAGACAAACTGAATGCTGAAGAATATACTACCCAATGCTTAACTCATGAAAGTGAAATTAAAATGTTTGATCAAAAACTCAAAGATTTGTCTGAAACAAATGAAACTCTGGAGAAAAAATATAAAGGGACATTGTTAGAATTGGAACAAACCAAAGAAAAGATAGCAACTGCTTTCAAAAAATTTACAAAATTTGAAAATAATTCAAACTGTTTTGATGAATTTGTTGCTGATTCTAAAACCAATTCTGATGATCGAACTGGAATAGGATTTTGCCCCAATTTGAAGACACAAACAAAATTGTTTGAACCTATCAATTTATGTCAGGAGGTAAAATACCTATTGATACATGCCCAGATTTTCATTCCCTAAAAACTGAGTTTGATTCAAAACATCAAAATTTTAACATTGGGGAATCAAGTTACTCTAAACATGTAAGTTCACATAAGGCTAAATACGTCTGCCCCTCTATTATGAAGAGTGAATCTACCTTCAAACCTGTACTACCTAGGAATAGAGTTCAACCTCAAAATTCCTCAAAACCTTTGTTTAGAGACTTTCCTAAGGAGACCCCAATTTTGAGCAATCTTTATTGCTCCTACTGCGACATATACGGTCACTCATTTAATAGTTGCTATGCTAGGAGAGTAGTTAAACATGTCTGTAATCCTCCTAGCTATCAGAATTTTAACTATTCTAGGAGGAGCCGCAATAATCATATACTTCATAGACAACTAGACAAAAACTCTAATTATAGGAAGAGAAAGACCAAACCTAAAAGAACATTCCCTAGAAGGATGCCTAAAAATCTTCCTAAACCAAATGCTCAAGTCTTTCATAAAATTCAAAATCATGCGCAAAACATTTTTCAATAAAAATCGAATGCTCGCAAATTTTATCAATTGAGAGCTAATAGGCGCAAAATGAAAACTAGAGCAATTTGGGTTAGAAAAGATGATCTATTACCCCAGATGAAGTGTAACATTGTCGTTACTGCTTTAAAAGCTGAGCACACATCATCTGGTTGGTATTTAGACTCTGGATGTTCTAAGCACATGACTGGGGATGATACTAAACTTTTGAACAAAACCAGCTTCGCTGGTGGTAAAGTTATTTTTGGTGATGGAGTATCATCTCAAATCATAGGCAAAGGAACACTCCAAGAAGATGGACTTCCTGTTCTTGAAAATGTACTTCTAGTTAAAGGTCTTAAGGCCAATCTACTTAGTATCTCGCAATTTTGTGACTCAGATCATAATGTTACCTTTTCAAAGAACAATTGCAAAATTTTAAATGAAAAAGGTGAATGCATAATTACAGGATTCAGGACTCCTGACAATTGCTATACTGTCATGAACAATTCTGAAACCTGTAATGTTATCAGAATGGATGATAACGAGATATGTCGTAACAGAATGGGTCATATAAATTATGATAATCTTAGTAGACTGACCTTTCAGGAAATAGTTAGAGGAGTTCCTAAAATCAAACCCATTCCTAACATTGTCTGTGGTTCCTCTCAGGAAGGTAAAATTGCTAAGGCACCTCATAAGAAAGTTAATGATATTCTTACCTCTAATCCCTTGGAGCTCATCCATATGGACCTAATGGGTCCCTCCCAAACTGTTAGTCTCTGTAGACATAGTTATATTTTAGTTATGGTTGATGACTTCACAAGATTTACTTGGGTAGCCTTTTTAAAACAAAAGTCTAACACTTTTTAAACTTTCCTAAAAATACTTCTTCGGATTGAAAATGAAAAGGACACTCAAGTGAATAGAATCCGTAGTGACAGAGGAGGAGAATTCAAAGATACTGGTATAATAGAGTATTGTGACTATAATGGTTACAAACATGAGTTTAGTGCTCCTAAGACTCCTCAACAAAATGGAATTGCCGAGATAAAGAATCGTACCCTTCAAGAGATGGCACGTGCTATGTTACATGCCAAAAATTTACCTAAATACTTTTGGGTAGAATCTATTCGTACTGCGCGTCACATCATAAATAGGGTCTATCTTAGAAAGAATTCCAAACAGACTCCTTACGAACTTTGGTATAATAAAAAACCTAATCTTAAGTACCTTAGAACCTTTGGTAGCACTTGTTATGTTTGCAAAGATAGGGAACACTTGTCCAAATTTGAGAGTCGGGGAGATAAAGCTATTTTTTTAGGATACTCGCCTAACAGTAGAGCCTATCGGGTGTATAATCTTTGCACTAAAACCTTGATGGAATCCATAAATGTAATTGTGAGTGACACTACTGTAGAGAACAAGACTGGTGAATAAACTATTGAGGAAGAGCCTACAAACACTTTAGAAAATGACTCTTCTGAAATAGATAATTCATTACCAATTGAGATACCTGAAGTACCTAACTGGGTTTCTAAAGATCATCCCATAAATAACGTAGTTCATAACCCTAGTGAACCAGTGCGTACAAGATCCCAACTAAGAAATTATGCACATTATGCATGTTTTGTTTCCCTAGTGGAACCAAAGAATGTAAATGAGGCATTGAATGACTCTCACTGGATTTCTGCTATGCAGGAAGAACTTCTTCAATTTGCCATTCATGATGTTTGGTATCTTGTTCCTCGTCCTGATCACAAAAAGGTTATTGGCACACGTTGGATTTTTAAAAATAAGTCTGATGAAAATGGGATAATTATTAGAAACAAAGCTAGATTAGTTGCTCAAGGATACTCTCAAATTGAAGAAATAGATTTTAACGAGACTTTTGCTCCTGTTATTCGTTTAGAATCTGTTCGTCCGCTCTTTGCCATAGCTTGCCACATGCATTTTACACTTTACCAAATGGATGTCAAATTTGTATTCCTTAATGGAATATTGACTGAAGAGACCTATGTAGAACAACCTAAAGGGTTCATTGACCCGCAATATCCAAATCATATATTTCGTCTTAAAAAGGCTTTGTATGGCCTTAAACAAGCTCCTAGAGCTTGGTATGAGCGTCTTTCGAGTTTCCTCTTAGATAAAGGTTTCAAAAGAGGTGGAAATGACCAAACCTTTTTTGTCAAACATTTTGACAAACACATCATTATTGCTCAAGTTTATATTGACGATATTATCTTTGGATCAACTTCTCCCTCATAAGTAAAATCCTTTTCTGAAATTATGCATAAGGAATTTCAAATGTCTCTTATGGGGGAGTTGCAATTCTTCTTAGGTCTTCAAGTCAAACAAAATTCAGAAGGATTATTTGTCTCGCAATCTAAGTACACTTTAGAGATAGTAAAGAAATTTGGCCTTGAGAGTGCTAAAGATGCTAGAACAACCATGAGTACTACGATAAAACTTTCTAAACATGAAACTAGAAAATCCGTAGATCCTACTCTATATCGTAGTATGATAGGAACCTTACTATATCTTACTGCCTCGCGTCCTGATATTATGTATGTTGTGTGTGTATGTGCTCGTTATCAAAATAATCCTAAAGAGAGCCATTTGAATTCTGTTAAACGTATCATTAAATATGTAAAAGGCAGTCTGAATCTAGGACTTTGGTACACTAATGACACACCAAGCACTATAATTGGGTACACTGATGCTGACTGGGCTGGGTGTACTGATGATAGTAAAAGCACATCAGGAGCATGTTATTATACAGGTAATAACTTGGTAGGATGGAGTAGTAAGAAACAAAACTGCACATCACTCTCAACAGTTGAATCTGAATACATAGCCGCTGGCAACTATTATGCTCAATTACAGTGGCTTAAAGAAATGCTAAGTGATTATGGTATTCAAGAAAACCAATTGCATCTCTATTGTGATAATCAAAGTGCGATTAATATTTCTAAAAACCCTGTTCAACACTCGCGAACAAAGTACATAAAAATAAGACATCACTTTATACGCGAATTGGTTGAAACTAAGGAATTAGAAATCAATTATCTTCCTACTGATTTGCAACTCGCAGATATGTTTACCAAACCTCTAGATTATAGTAGATTCATTTCCTTGCGTAAATCTATTGGTATGGTTTGTGCTGAGTAATATCTTTGCTGTTTATCCAAGTTTTTTCCCTTTGTCCATTTGAGACAAAATGGGGGAGAAATTTGAATCTCTATGAATATATATATGCTAAACAGCTTGATCTTAGTGATTCATTGCAGGTTTTTGTACATTTATTCTCAACTGATGTAATAGGGTATTCAATTGTAAATAGTTGAGTTATGTACTTTTGTTTTCTAGGATTTGGGTAGATAAAATCTTTATAGGAATATGTTTTTCTTATTTTTGTTACCCTACGAGTTCCAGACGACTCAAAGGAGATTTTGTCTCATATTTCCAAAGGGGGAGATTAAAGCCCTTATACTCTTGACTCACTTGAGTCTATATTGTATAAGTGTTCATCTAGTTTGGAAATTGTGACAAAATTATGTCTATCCTAGAAACCAAAGAACCTCAGAGATTGGTTTGCTATTTCATTCATCTATCTTGTAGTGATCTAGACCAAATTACCAACACTCACACACAGTAGAATGCATTATATACATATCATATTGCATATTAATGTGTGTACATATGTTGAGTATGTTTAAATCCCTAAATTTGATTTTTAAATATTTTTTGGGATTTTATAAACATTTTTTAATAAAGGTTTTATTAATTAAAACTTAGTTTTAAAAGTTTGTGGGTTCAATCTACAATTATGGTTTAATGGGTTTATTGGTTTAAAGTTGCTTTAGGTAAAAACCAAAAGCGGCAGAGAATTCCGGGTATGGTTGTAATTATTTTATGACGCGCGTTTTATATCGCCTAATTGATCAACACCTGTTGCTTGCTGATTGGTGCATTTTGTGTTTCTTTACTGAGTATATAATCGCGTATGCTTACAACCGTTGGATCAATCCTTATCAGCGATCTGCATGCTTTCTTTGGTAATCACTGTGTATCCCTCTTGAACCAATCAGGTGAATTTTAATCACCGCGTACTGTGAGCCCTTGGATCAAATTCAATCCAGCTTGACTCAATCCTGACCCTTGTTTTTGAACCATCTTCTCGATCCTTCTCTTCGTCCTATAAAAGGAACCCTCCTCTCAATTGTCTAAGAGTTTTGGCCAGTTCATTTTTTGAGAGTAAAAAAGAGAGAGTAGGGAGAAGAGAGAGAAAAGAGAGAGAAGAGAGAAACCAGAGAGATAGAGAGAGTTAGAATCCCTAACCCTAATCCTGGTTCGTCAAGCCTCTTTCAAACCAAACACTCCTCTAAAACTCTTACATATCCAAAACACTACCCTGAGTGTTCTTGAGTTTTTGAGAGATATTTGTGTTGTTGGTTGTGTTGTTGTAACCTCTTATTCGTTAGATCTTGTTCCCAACTTAAACTGTTTACTTAGATCTATTTTCTTCTTCATAGAAATTTCAGATCTATGTTCTGTATGTTACATCACACTTAGATTTGCATGCTTTATTTCTCATCTTGAGAAATATATTGTTGATTCTTTTCTGAAAATCGTTTTTAACTTTGAAATCAACAATAAATGTTTTTTGTTTCTAGTTCTCTTAAAACTAAACCTTTGACCTAGTTTGGAATCATACTTGGAGGTTTTCAATCTCAAAAAATCTTTTCAAAACTCTGAGATTGATTAAGATCTTGATACGTCTTCTGAGCAAGATATCCGTGGATTCTGGGATTGATTTAAAGGTCAAAAAGGGTTAAAGTTTTGTGAGAAGAGAGAAAAAGAAAAATCACTACATATAGCCTTATATGTAATTTGTTAGGACTGTTTGTACTTAATAAGTGTGTATGTGTGTGCATGCATGTGTTAGAGAGCACCTCCACAAACACTTTCACCCTATAACATGAAAAGTGTTGGTAATAAGATCTTGTGAACAAGAGTCGACGTAAAGTGCTGGAACAAATCAGAAGGTAACAAACTGGGAGAACAACATCAACAATCAGAACTGCAGAGAAGTTATAAGGACACCAGAGGGTACATTCCTAAACTTATATAGGTCTGAGTTGTATGCATGTTAGTTATATAGTTTGTAACTGGTAAATTTGTTTTAGTGGATTTTTTATTTTACTCCGTAGAGGGAGTCGTGGATGTTTCCTCAGTTGGTGAGGTTTTACCACGTAAAAAATCATGAACTTAATCTTTCTACATCTTCTCATCTCATTCTTGGTTGTGCTGAGTTTAAAGTTTGTTTAAACTGTTTTATAAACCTGTTTGTCAAATCTTGAATAGATCTCGTGCATACTGTTTTATTAAATACATCCTGTGTTCAAATAGTTTTGGTTTTTAAGAAAAGAGTTTCTTCAAAAAACTGTTCGGAGTTACTTAAATAGTTTATTTTTAATAAACGACTTTAGTAACAAATTTTCACCAAGTTATGTCACTATCTAACTAGTTTGTACCACCCTTCCCTTCGCATTCTAAGATAGAGTATCTACTCGTAATACCCAATCAAGCCATATTTATAACCCATGTTCACATTCATTAAATTACTTATCTCAAGTGTTAATTAAATTCTCACTCTTAACCCTTTCAAATATCTTAGTTATTCACATCTACTAAGTAACAATGAACCAGTCACAAGTACATAAGTATATCACTCTCAGTATATAAATACATATATGGCACCCCTAGGCTAAGCTGCGGTGCACGCATACTCTACTAACAATCCATGTACATCACGTACGCAAGGATCACGTGTTTCGAATCTCTCAGGAACCGTTAAATACAAATCACACATATTGGAGGCGAACATAGTTCACATACCCATGGGTCACGCACATACCTACGCTCCCAAGGTCAGCCAACTTATCAACTCACAAATAAGTCATTCACAGTACTATGTCCTTAAGGTACCAGTCTACATCCCCTCGAAGGCACACAAGGATAAGAGGGTCCTTTTCCAGAAATAAAACTAACCTCCCGTGATAGCAAGTATGGTAGGTATGTCATACACATAATAAATCCATACACTAGACATTCACACAACCTAAGTAATCATATATCAATATAGATGTTCACACATTTCATCTAGTTAGTCTCATACGTAGCAAGTTTACCCGAACATTTCACGTTACATATTTTCCGTTTGATAACTCTCTCGTCGTATAAATTTGAGTACTTAAACTTATCTCAAAAGGTTACTAGATTTCTTATTAATTTCAAATGTTATCTCAGCACTTAAAGTCACTCCATTCCTGCCCTTAATATTACATCATCATAAATTCCCATTATAGTTTCAAATCGAGTGCTCTTTACTCGTACTTCACTCGGTAGACCCTCATAATCAATATCAATTAATCCCATAAGTCATACCATTCTTCGATAATAATTAATACCCTACAGACCTTCTCTAAGTCCCATCATATTATATTACTCACCCTAATAATCAACATTGGCTTTGGAATAATCCTTAAACCTTAAAGAGAAACAATTACCAAAATTCAGCAGGGGTCGATCGATCGATGAAAAGGGGTCGATCGATCGAACCATCGATCGATCGACATTCTTGAGTCGATCGATCGATCAAGCAGGTACCAGCCCAGAAATCCTTAAAAGTTACGATTTATCAACTTTTTACACCTCTAAATTTTCATTCTGACGTCCAAAACTCACATATGAATACACTAATCGTCCTACTAACATATTTACTTCATTCTTCACGTTTTAGATTCATCAAATCAACATAATACATCACTTTCTTGGATCAAAATACCCAAAAATCATATAAAAACCTAGTTTTCTGATTTCTTCAAGAACATCCCATAATCCCATCAAGCTTCATAATTCTCTTCCCATAAATCATAAATTCGTGGTTATTATCATCTCCAACATTTACTACATGCAAGTCCTATCCCGATTATGATTTTAACCCTTTCAAATCCATTAAATTTCTATTTTTCATGATAAATCTTCAAATCTATAAAAACATGTAAAATATATGCTTTGAATCTTTGCAAGATAAACCACTTGCGTGTAAATATGATGTTCTGATCCGTTGTTGTCGTTCAAGGGCTGGTCCTCTCTTCTTTCCGATCACAATTTCGTCCAAATTGGTGGTGGTTTTTGTTTGGGGACTTTTTGTAACCTCCCCTCTAACTCACGTAACTCCCCTCTTTGTTTTTGGCTGATAATTGCCCTAGTAGCCTAACCAAAAATAAATAAATCAACACTAAAAATCGTGGGTCATAATTCCTTAATTTTTAAAATTACCAAAATACCCTTCCGGGTTGTCGGTTAGGCCTAAAAATGCCCCGGGACCCAAACTAAACTCCCGGCTAGTGTTTTCTGATTATCTCAAACCTTTCGGACACGTTGGCGCACTGAAAAAGCTCATACGGATGATATAAAAATAAAATACTTTTAAATCCATTAAATTGGGTCCTGACACGACTAGCACGCGCGTCCCCACTAAATTATCGAAACTGTCGTATTTTCAAATCACGGCATTTTTAATAAATTCAATGATCACATATCACCATAATCACTCAGTAATATTCAGACAACATAATAATAACCAAATACTAACTCTCGCCTCGCTAGCATTTAAATTCGAATTAAATTTTCCAATTAATTAACCCAAATTAATTTAATAAATCCCATAATTAAAAGCAATTTCATTTAATTAACCTCGTAATTAAAAGCCATAAAAATACGGGGTATTTCACCACACTCTTGTGAGCATACCCCAATATACCAGCCCCATCCGAGCACAATCACAAGTTCGTACCCATCATGCCTCGTGACCCGAGCACATCTAGCGATACTGATGGGAAAGGCCTCCCTAAAGACCTGGGATCCCTAGGATCTCCCTCAAGATCCACCTCTCGTGCCCTCCTGCCCATCTCCGACATTGTCCCCTCTGAGCTTCAACCAGACCCTCGAGTACCTTTTCATCCCCCTCCTACCTAACCCCAAGATCCTGTTTATCCTCACCTACTACCATAGCTCACCCTATGGGGCCAAGTCCTCCCATCTGCTACCACGGGCACCTCGCCCACTAGGAACTCCCCTTCCTCATATGGTAAGAAGGAGGAAATGGAACCCGAACTGGTATATCCCATATATACTGTTGAGTCACCCTCACTCCCAGTTAAAAGAGAGTCCCTACTTCAGCAAAAAAATGTCGCTCAGATAGCTCCCACATAGCGACCCCGCCCTTGACACATGCTATGTCAGATCCTAGGGCACCTAAGAAAGAAAAAAGCGCCAAGAAAAGGAGTGAGTCTGGAGTAACATCTAAAGACTAAAAATAAAAAGAGGGAAATAGATACTTACAATCTCAACAGTCATCCCTCTCAAATAATCTCGAGCCAAATCTAACGACATCGAAGACCCTATCTTCAGATTTCCATGCTCATATCGTCTAAACAAAAGGAACACACTAACATTCAACTCCATAGTCCAAGGCTTCTCAGAAAAGGTGGCCACATAAGAAAAAAAACACATCTGCACAAAGAGAAAAATAACATGAGTAATGTATAAAATAAACCTTTAATGCACAATAGGTAAGAAGGGACAAAAACTAAACACATACCTACCACAAATACACAAACCTAGTAAAGTTATCCATACGAAATCTCAAATAAAGGGACATATACCGGTACATCTCTTCCATAGCCATCAAGAACAATAATCACAATAAATAAATCCCACCTGAACCACCTGGCCATAAAAGCAATCCAATGGTGAAAAATAACACACTCTGAGCATATCACCCCACCTCTACCCCATTGATCCTCGGATCTGTCAATCTCTCCAGGTAAGTTGTAAAAGCACTAACGGCAATAAAATCCCCCCAATCAATAAGTAATTGTATCCCCAAATCCACCCTCAACACCCCAACAGTAACAATCAGGGTTCGATCCACCACAAAGGCACTTCGGAAAAAAGGGAAATCCGTAAAGGCGTAAAAGTATTGGAGAGTCATAGTTATATCCACCACTAGCAAATAAAAAGTATAGTGGTATCCCACCAATTCTCCCCCACGGAGGAAGTAATGATGTAGATCCTCTTAAATGACGTATCAATAATATAATCCAGAAGGAAGATGTATCCTTAGGCACGAACAAAGGGAGGAGCCCTCGTCCAAACCCTAGTGAATGGTGCCACATAACCCCTGACTAGCTGGGCGGTCCCAAAAGGATACATAAAACAAAACATAAAATGAATTAGTATTTCGAAGAAAAATATTCCCTACGAATATTCGAGTCACTAAGCATACCCACACTGAATCTCCCCACCCTTGGTTTATGCTAACCAGGAAAGGTTACCAATCCTATAGTAGTCTAGTAAACACTAGAGATTTCTCCATCCCCGTGTTTTGAATCTCCCTACACTCGAGCTTAATCTACCTCTCTTCAACTAAGAAGGTTAACCAATTGTGAAGTTATCTTACACCCAATAAAAGCCGCCAAAATCCCATGTTTCTACGTCTGTTCTACCTAGCGACCTAAAATAGAAGGGATGGGAATACTTTGGATCTTTAATAAAATCAAAGTAAAAAATCAAAGTGCCCAATACCCACCAGAGCTTTCTCCCTCCCCATGTTTTGAATCTCCCTACACTCTTGCTTAAGCTACATCTCTTTAACTAAGAAGGTTAACCAGTTGTGAAGCGATCCTATACCTAATTAACGCCGCCAAAACCCTGCATTTCTACGTCTGGTCCCCCTAGCCACCTAAAATAGAAGGGATGGTAATATTTTGGATTTTTAATAAAACCAATGTCAAAAATCAAATAACCATATATCCACCAGAGCTCTCTCCCTCCCCGTATTTTGAATCTCCTTACACTCACGCTTAAGCTATCTCTCTTAAACTAAGAAGGTTAACATGTTGTGAATCTATCCTACACCCAGTAGACATTACCAAAACCTTACGTTTCTACGTTTGGTCCCCCTAACGACATAAAACAGAAGGTATGGGAATATTTTGTATCTTTGTTATAGTCAACGTCAAAAATCAAAGTACCCTATACCCACTGGAGCTATCTCCCTCCCCGTGTTTTGAATCGCCCTACACTTAAGCTTAAGCTACATTTCTTTAACTAAGAAGGTTAACAAGTTGTGAAGTGATTTTACACTCCATCGAAGCCCTAAGTTTTTACGTCTAGTTCCCTTAGTGACCAAAAATAGAAGGGATGGGAATATTTTGGATATTTACTAAAAACAAAATCAAAAATCAAAGTACCCTATACCCATTGGAGCTCTCTACCTCCCCGTGTTTTGAATTGCTCTACACTCTTGCTTAAGCTACCTCTCTTTAATTAAAAAGATTAGTCAGTTGTGAAGTGATCTTACACCTAATAAACGCCAACGAAACTCTGCGTTTCTACATTTAGTCCCCTAGTGACCAAAAATAGAAGGGATGGGAATATTTTGGATCTTCGCAATAACTAAAATCGAAAATCAAAGTACCCTATACCCATCAGATCTCTCTCCCTCCTCATATTTTGAATCGCCCTACACTCATGCTTAAGTTACCTCTCTTCAACTAAGAAGGTTAACTAGTTGTAAAGTGATCCTATACTCAATAGCCATTGTTGAAACCCTATGTTTTTATGTCTGGTCCCCTTAATGACCTCAAATAGAAGATATGGGAATATTTTGGATATTTGTTAAAACGAAAGTCGAAAATCAAAGTACCCTTTACCCACTGAAGCTTTCTCGTTCCCCGTGTTTTAAATCACCATGCACTCATGATAAAGATACCTCTTTTTAATTAAGAAGGTTAACCAGTTGTGTTACGATCCTACATTTAATAGACGTCGTCGAAACCTTGTGTTTCTATGTCTCGTTCCCCTAACGACCTAAAATAGAAGGGAGGGGGATATTTTGGATGTTCTCTAAAACCAAAGTTAGAAATTAAAGGACTATATACCCACCGGAGATCTCTGCCTCCCCGAGTTTTGAATCATTATACACTCACACTTAAGCTACCTCTCTTCAAGTAAGAAGATTAACCCGTTGTGAAGCGATCATACACAAAATAGGTGCCATCAAAACCCTACGTTTGGTCCTCTAGTGACCTAAAATAGAAAGGATGGGAATATTTTGGATCTTTGCAAAAACTAACGTCGATAATGAAGGTACCTTATAGCCATCGGAGCTCCCCCTTGTTTTAATTTCCCTTCACTCACTCTTAAGTTACCTCTCTTCAACCAAAACGATTAACCAGTTGTGAAGTGGTCCTACACCCAAAAGGCATTGTTGAAACCGCATGTTTCTATGTCCGGTACCCCTGGCAACCTAAAATAAAAAGGGTTGGAACTTCTTTTTAAACTTTTGATAAAAGTTAAAAAGATAAAATCAAAATACTCTAGAAAACTTTCTCCCTATTGACAGGTTAAACAACTTACCATTACTCAACCTTACTTGCCACTAACCAGGAAGGATAGACTGAAAAAGTTACCTAGACCCCTTTTTCGTGTTTATCATGATGCACATAAAGTACAATGCCAAATCATTGTAATTATACCCTTTTACAATTTATTACCGTGTTACGAGAGTCATTCCCATGTCCTTTACGCATTCTTCGCTCTGTTTTTTTTCAGGAAATAATTAATTATGCCCCGCTCATTTTTATACATATATCTTTCCTTATCAAAATTACATGGCTATCCATGGTTAATATTATTACATGTTTATCAACCCCTCCGTTGCCACATCAGCTACACTCCCGAAAACTTTTGTTGTTCTAAAAACTATATTTTCATTTTATATAAGGCACGATAGGTATATAAAATACACGTGATAAAAAACATAGGAAAAAAAGGAATAAGGCACATATGAATATAATAAACTAGAAAGAAACATCAATAGGACGTATAAAGAGAAATAGAGAACTTACACGAGGGGAGAATCCGATGATCACCACACTCTTACAAGAGAACCTAGGTGTCCCCCTCATCCAAAGGTAATGGAAGGTCACAACCCACCAGCGCCCCGGGCGCTGTTGTATCTCCCTTCCAATCAACACCTGCCTAATCATCATCATGAGGGGACACACCTTGATGCCTCGTAGGTCCCAAAATCAACACCTCTGACCAAGGCTTTGACTCCATGCAACCTCCTCCCCGTGGTCTGGTTCCGAGTTGTGAAACCCATCCTCCTCGTACACAACATACTCCAATGGATCCATGAAGAAATGAAGAAAATAACACTCACATAATAAGACTGTATTATAATTTAAAGAGAGAAAAACAAAAGCAATTGGAGGAAATAGATGAAGAAAGGGGGGATACACCCTTTTATAGTTTTCGAACGACGAGATAATCTGTCATTGGGCTAAAATTGGATCGATAGAAAGCAAATGTTTCACCGTTCGATTGAAGTAAAAACCGCATTAAAATAAAAGACCTCCGAATAAACTTTCGTACGGCTAAATCCCCAGGGCCGACGCATGTAACCTTGGGATGTATGGTTACCCCTCACCCCAAACCCCACCAAATTTTCACAAAATGAAACTTCCAACCCAAAAGTATTCCTCATCACCTATCAGGCCCCCATACTTCCTCCTAAGATGGTCAAACCCATTTTAGACCTTTCAATTTCGATGAAGAGCGTCCGCACACGCACAATCTTAGTCGACCGTCTTGATAGACACCCCGATCTACAATCGGGGTGTGTCTTATTCTGCTCCACGCGATAAAATCATATAAAATCGTCCTTGCCCAAGTTATTGAGTGTAAATGTATCCCTATATGACCTAAACCCAACCTCACCCAACTCCCAGACCCTTAACTCAACCCCACCTAAGTCTCGAAGAAAAAACAAATAAATCGATACCAAAAGACTAAAAAACGGCAATACAAAAACTATTGGGGTAAAAATTTAAAAATAAAAGTAGTCCAAAAATTGCCCAAAAATAAGTACCGAGACCTTCTGCCGAACGATAAAAGACCCTAAATCCCCTTTAACTAAAAATAACCTGTGTCGGAGAATTTGATCTCGATCGTCCACTTGGCAATCTTATCTATAGAGAACTGTTCTCATCATTTTTTTGCACGACAAAAGGACCCTCACAGTTTCCTATAAGTAAAGGCTCCAACCTCTCATTTTAAGCACTTCGAAAATCACCGAGAGCACTTAAAGATCACCGATAGCTCGAAATTCTGATAACGATTCGATTTTCTAACTTTTTCCTCCCTCGAGCATCCGAGATACTCGAGCTCATTCTAAAAGTCTAAAGGAAGCTTGTAATTCAGAAAAGTCTCTTTCCCTTCAAAAGTAAAGCTCGTACTTTCACGAAGTCACTTTTGAGTCCCTGATAAATTCAAAACTCTACAGAAGTTCCAAAAAAACATACACTTTTAGTCCAAGCTCTGCCCAACTGAGGGTAGAAAAAATGCAAAAGTTAAGACTTCTAGATGAAGCTCTGCCCGACTAAGAAACACCAAAAATAAGGGGCACTCCCCTCGCAAATAGTCAGCTTTTTTTGCAAGAGTAAAGAAACTCTGCCCAAATTTCGGGACAATACCCCATATATATATTGCAACAAATTGTACATATATGTTTACATTTTTTAGCTCGAGCCCCGTTTAGGGGTCTGAATATGAATTTTATAATGTTTATATTTCAAAAGCCCGATTTCTAATACAACACCTCTATTAATTGATTTGACATGCTTTTATGTTAAAACAATTCTAATTAAATTCCACAACGTCAATTACAAAACATGAAAACATACTTTTCAAAATCATTCCAAGGAAAGTATCTGTGAGCCGAGTCAGTCTGAAACTTTGCATTGAGACAAAGTCTAAAATTTGACTACTCCTACTGCTTCTCCAAATGAATAAAGACCGTCCATATGACGATGCCCCAATATGTGTTTTCATTTCCAAATAATCGTCTATAATGCTCAGATCCGAATTTATGGCTTACCCGTAGTCAACCCGATACGACCTGAGCATTAAGTGTGAAGTGTAGTGAAACAACCTACATGATGTTGCTAGTTAGTTTTATGTTATTTAACGTTTCAGTTGTTTAGCATGCGATTCCAATTTCAAATTAAAGTACGTGAGGAACTCGTGGGGAGCACCTTGGAGTCAAAGCATACAAAGCTACTAATGTAATATAAAAGAGAGCACTTACCTGCAGAACGCTCTCAAAATACGAAACCGCACCCAAATTACCGTAACAAAATGAGGGTGTGAGCCAAATGCTCAGTGGGAAATATACAAATGCAGTATAGAATTGAATGACAGAATGAAGAATCTAATACGTTATTCTTACACGCACATGCAACTAACTTATATGTATATAGACACACATACACATACTTATGCATGAAATTTTTTTACCTCCAAAAACCTTATTTATCTAGATTAATTCACCTTAATCTTATAAAAGACTTCTTTGTTCTCATTTTGACATTCATCCCTTTATTTAACACACACGGTTAAATATTTGAAACAACTCCACTTACAACTCCACTTGGACTGACTGAAAGTTGTTTCTTTACCGAAATTACCCTTTTCATTTTAACCGATCCACATTAGTATTTTCATTAAAAATCACCCTTTCAATACACGCGATCACCGTGTTAGAAAATACTTATTTAGTCTTTGAAAACCTTTTTACAATACACTCTAGTGTAAATTTTACGTTGAACCACTTAGGTTGCTTAACCACCGATTTACCCACTTTACCTTTCATTTACCTTATGGACATGAATCAATTTAAACAACCCTTGTCCACTTTATCATTTACCGGAACATTTATTAATTCATTCGAGTTAGGTCAACTTAATATGCTTTACCACACAACCCGTTTCTTGACATGTTCCTTATTCCTCTATCTTTTCTCAGAATCTTCCAATAAACTGCACACTTAACTGGGTCCACACCACCGGGGACGCCACCATATATTTTGGTAAGTTGTTTTGGGTCTTTCACCCCATGTCTCCGGGCCCTCCTTAATTATCCCGATGTCATCCAATTTCCTTTATATATTTTAACATTTTATAAATGTCCACATTATTCATTCTTGCCCTTTTATATCCGGCCGAATCCAAACCCGGGGTTTCACCCTAATTTGTGTTACATTTGGAAATTTTCATTTCATGTCCTTTACACTTTAACTTTAATTTTGTTCTAAATCATATTAATTTTTGATTAATTTGTGTAACACCCTTTTCAATATTTTTATTTCATAAAAAAAATTCACTTTACGTAAAATTACCATTTTACCCATTTGTTCCTAAACTCATTTTTACTCCAATTTCACAAGTGTTAATTTTTCCAAAATACTATTAAGTTACTCACACTAACTTCTTAAGTGTTTTAACACCTTAACACCATTTCAACATTTGGAGTTTCATTATTCTCAAGTTGAAAACCACTTTATTCCATTATTTATTTTTTAAATTCATAAATGTTAATTTTTCAAACATTCTTAAGTTACACACACCAACTTCCCAATGTTTAACCATTAACATCTTTCCAACACCTTTACTAACCATATTTCAAAACTAGACATTTATTTACTTCTTTATTCAAGGAATCTAATTACACTTGAAGACTAATTTTATAAAAAAATACCATTTCCTTTTTATTAATACATGTAGCCTTACAACCATACATTCATCACATCTTTAACCCCTTTTTCACACACTTCGAAGACTAGAATTTTTACTTTTCTTATTTCTGGTTTAAACCCACCACGACTCCTTTAAACTTGTTCACCTATTTATTATGAAAATACTACAAGTTTATAAACATGAGAAGATGGATTTTAGATCCTAAAATCCTATTAAATGGGTTAAATATGTTTTTCATTCTAAATTCATAATACTTTGCAAAAATGCATTTTCAAGTCATTAAAGATATTTTCACTTATTTCAAACCCAAAAAATGTCCATCTTTTATATAATCTACATTTTGCAATAAACTTAAGAACATTATTCCATCAATGTTTTAGCAACTCAATCATCATTTTCAAACATTTTATTTCATAAAATGTTTAACATTAATTTTCTAGAAAATGCACCATTTTTATAAAAGACCAACTTTAATCTTCCAAACTTTGAAATATTTACTCATCCTTTATTTCTTAACAAAATAATTTTTACCAACATTTTTAATCCATAAAAATGTTTAATATTAATTTACTAGAAACCATTATTTATTCATGTGCATCCTACTCATGCAATCTGACAACAAGACTAATAATAATGCAAATAGAGTATTAAACACTAAGCATAGATTTTTCCACCTCAAAGACTTCAAATGATGGTTATAAGGTTGGTGTAGGTAGGGGTGCACACGGTTCGGTTTGGATCGGTTTTGGTACTAATCCGAGAACCGAACCGACCTGGGTCGGTTCCAAATTTTTGGAACCAGAATCGAACCGACTTTAATACAGAACCGAACCAAACCGAACCAGCGGTTCCCGGATCAGATCGGATCGGTTTTCAGTTCCACAAATCATATTTCATAACTATTTTTTTTTTTAAGATTAATGTGTTTCATAACTAATTTTTTTAAGGTCAAAATTAATTTTGACCTCAATAACTTAAGTTAGAAACTCAAATAATCACAAAAATATAAATTACAAGTGTTAAATATATTAAATAAATATATATATGTAATTATAAATCGGTTCGGTCCCGGATTGGTTCGGATCGGATCGATTTTCGGATCAGATTGGGTTTTTTTACCCTGGAACCGAGAACCGAACCGATGTATCGGTTTTTTTTTTTCAAACCGGAACCGAACCATTGAGCAAAAAAACCGATCCAAACCGAACCAATGCAGTCGGTTTGGTTCGGTTTATCGGATTTTCGGTTTCGTTGTGCACCCCTAGGTGTGGGAGGAGAAACCCCCACCTCCAAAGGTGGCCTCTTGGGGTTACCAAAAGCATCCTCCAAAATGTTCCAATTAAGCTACCAAGTCAAAAAACCCTTCAAACTCCATGGAAGCTTCCACCATCTTCTCAAAAAATCCCCCAACACTTCTCCAAATTTCGTAGCTCCACTTCAACAATGGTGGAAGTGGGTGTTATAGGCTTAAATATGATGAAATACTGAAGAAAGTGGTGGTTTATGGTGGTGGGATGGTGGAAATAAGCCAACAATGGAGGAAGACTTATCCACCTCCTCTCTCACTCTTCCATCTTATTCTCTCTTCAAAATGCCCTAAATGAGCAAAACAAACCCTTATAAAGCATCCAAAAACTTTAAATTCCCATTTTACCCAATCTGGGCTCACCAGATCTCGACAGCTCAACGATCCAATGGCCAAAATCGTGACGACGCACAAGGGTAAGTCAAATTAAACATTTTCGAGGCACGTCGTTCGAACGACATGAGACTCATTCGAACGACTTCTCCCTCTCGTTCGATAAGTGGCTTCGCGCGACCGGGGACTGTAAGGCAGTGGGATCTCGTGCGAAGGTTGTTTGAATCTTTCTTCAAACGACACCTAAATATAGTTCGAACGACCTACTGTCATTCGAACCCTCCCAATTCCAAATTGAACCTTCAATCTTCCAATAATTACCATTAAACCTCACTTTATTACAATTCATACAAAATTTAAACGAAGTATTATAACAAGGTATTACATCGTCAACCTCGACCTCTAGTTAGACATTATTTTAACATATAAATATTCCAATACAATAAAATGAAAATGTTATCTTAAGGACTTGTCTCCCTAATACCGTAATGATGTATATTGTATACCCAGTATACTGTCGCCTACATTTGTAAATATGCCTCGTTTGTTGGAACTACGGTGGATTTGACCCCAAATATCCTTGGGTACATAGGCATTATATCGTGCTAAACTCGTGAAGCCCAAGCTTAATAATACGTCCTACGACATATTATCCATTAGGGATCCATCCATACCCAGTCCAACTCCCTCGACTTCTCTTGGTCCACCCCAATATTGAGATGTAGTGTCCTGTTATGCTTCTCACTAATAGAACATTACATCCTTAAATACATCCTCCCTGTTTCTTAGCCAACTCCTAGCAGTCATACACCTCAAAACTAGTTTGAAGGATAATACCTTTCTACAAGTAATCACCTAACTATTGTAAGGTTATATGCCAATATCAGGCTATTTAGGGTTCAATCTCATTATAATATTCCATACACAACCCCTGTCCATCCCAAGACAAGTCCTACACTTTCACACACATCACGTTAGAACACGTGAATAATCGAACTATGTAGTCTTTGATCTCATGGTCACCCGATTATGTAGGCGCAATACCGATTCCTTCTTGTGAGTTTATTATTTTACTCCATTATTGTGTTCATCTATTTTCGTTTATCTCTTCTATTGCTCTACTTTAGTTTATTATTTACTCCATCGTCATGCAAGCTCTAAACCAAGATAAAACCCTATTGGATGATTTTCATCATCATCATTTTGTCACCGTCTGTAAGAAGAGACTATATTTTCTTTCTCTCTCATCTCAGCTTAAACTCTCCATTCCTCATCTCTGGTGGTGATCCAGGTCCATCACTATTGGAGATGAATCACCATTGAAGGATCTTGAGTTGGGAGTTACATCAACTTTATCGGTTTATCCTATTTCTGGGTTTTTTACTTTTTTATTCATTTTTTTGGGGTTTATCCACCGTCAAATGACAGGTCTAGTTCCATCCAACCACCTCAACAGTATGAAATGACTGATGTGGCTATGACGATCATGTCCCTTGAGGCTAGACAGGAGCGGATGCGTCAACGGTTCTTGGTCTTCAACCAAGATATAATGACCCGGATCCCTGAAGATACCATCATCAATCTCATCACTCCAGTCGTTAGAGAGGCTGCGCATCCAATAGATGGGGGACCACCCATAACACCCGCTAAAGAAGTCCAACATAACCTCAGGTGCACAGAAATCATCGACCCACACGTCTCCACCTCATCAAGGGGGTTCAAGATACCTAAGGAACTTAGCATATGCATAAGAGAATTATTGGGAGAGGTACAAAACGTTGGATACTTCGTATCGGTCGGGGGCCATTCCAATACTAACTTATCAAGGAAGGATTGTTCAACACACCCCTTAAAGTTGTCAAAAAGGTAGTTCATTTTATAGACTATGCAGGGGGTTGGCCTTTAACCGCCTCGATCCAAGAGGTAATTACTACCAAAATAATATTCCCCATAATGTTAGTGGTACATGTGCCACTGGTCGTCTTGGCGAATATCAAACGAGACGAGACCAGGAGAGGGTGGAGCATGAAGAAGTTAATAGCGGATAAAAATATGAACAGGGAGTAGCTGATGAAATCACGATAGAGGTGGAAGGAGTGAGAGATAATACGATCATAGAAGAAAAACCTTTGAACAGATCAATCCAAAGGTTGGAAGATAAGATCGACTGTCTCATTAAAATTCGAGATCCTAGTTACCGAGGTTACATGGAGGTAACTACTTTTCTGCCAAAAATAGTCAGTGATCTAACCCCTCGTAAATTCAAACCTCCGACCGTGACTCTTAGGTATGATGGGATTACAAACCCTATTCATCATATAAAGATGTATCAAACAGGTGCCAATATCTACTCCACCTCGAACGAGATGAGATTTCTATTTTTCTCTGGTACTCTTACTTGTGCTACTCATGTATAGTACACCGGCCTGCCAAGAGAATCCATTGAAAATTTTAAGTAGCTAGCGAAGAAGTTTATCCATAACTTTTATTTGGGTATAAAGTCGACCAAATGCGTTACTCATCTGCTGAATGTTAAATAGGGGAAGAATGAGTCTTTGAGGGACTATAGATCTCGATTTAATAAAAAAGCTGGAGGTTGAGGATTATGAAGAGAGCATCGCGATAACAACCCTCATCAGTGGGCTTCAACCAGGAAAACTCTATTGGAGTCTCTCTAATGACCTCCAAAGTCCATAATAAAACTTTTGGCTAAGGCTGGGAGAATCATGAATACATAGGAGGCCATTGGCCAAGAGAGGAGAACAAAAAGAGGTCGGCACTAAAAAGTCCGATAAAGCATGACAACGAGCTTAGGTAGCCAAAAAAGTTAAGATCTCCCCCTCACAAAGGGTACAAAAGAAAATGGTGCGAGTTCCATTAAGATCACGACCACACGATGGACCAATGTTTTGCTCTGAAAGACGAGATTAATTTGTTAAAATATGAGAAGCTATGAAAATATGTTAAAAAGAAATGAGGCTGAGATGACAACAGAAAGAGATACGCCTCGCTAAAGGACAACAAGCCTAAAATGAAGGAGATACAAGCAAAAAAATTGACCCTGATTCAGATGATTATGATAAAAACGATCCAGATCTTCTTGCTAAACTTCTTGTAGTTAAAGGTAACCTCAATATAATTTATTTTGATGTAATTATGATACATGGAGGAATGGCAGGGTGAGGAACTAAGTCGACCGATAGGAAGGCTCATATGATTGAGGCCATGGAGGAATGGCAGGGTGAGGAACTAAGTCAACCGATAGGAAGGCTCATATGATTGAGGCCAAGGCAAATCTTAAGAGAGCTATAGTCAATTTGGTCGAGGCCGAGAGTAAACCAAGAAAATTGAAGAAAGTATATAGAGAGCCTCGTAGTAGGTTTCTCCAGGAAGGACTTCAAAGGGGTTTTATTTCTACATAATGATCCTCTCGTTATCAGCACACGAGTGCACGGCTAAAACGTGGCTCGTATTCAGATGGATGGAGGAAGCTCGACCGATATCATGTTCTGGGAGTATTTCAAAGGGCTAAAACTAAATAAGAAGAGACTCGTAACATTACATCACCCATTGATTGGGTTCAGCTGAGAGAAAGTCCACCCGCTGGGAGTACTTAAAATGGATGTTTTCATGGGAACATGTCTAAAATGCTTGACCAGGAAGACCAACTTTTTCGTAATGGATGAGAACATTTTCTCGGCCTATAATATAATTATGGGGAGGTTAGTACTCAAGGAGTTTGAAGTCATGCCTTCTACCATACACCAAATGATAAAATTCTCGACTCCTTATAGAGTAGGGGAAGTGCATGGTGATTAGGTTAAGGAATACAAGTGTGACTTCACCTTAGCAGAAGAGAGGGAGGCCTATAAGAGAAAGATGACCTCATACAACATTGACACTCTTAACCCAAGAGACGAGCAAACGATTAAGAAAGGAGAGCCTGTAGAAGAGGTATAATCCATCGTCCTCAAAAAGGACGAACCAGAAAAAGTCGTCTAAATAGGCTAGTCCCTTAAATTATAAATATAGAAGGAGTTGATTGAGTTGTTGAAAAGAAGGCAAAATGTGTTCCATAAAGCCATAACGATGTATTAGGGATTGACCCCGAGGTTATTTGTCATATTTTTTACTAAAATGGGACAGTGAAACCGGTAAAACAAAGAAGATAAACCTATTCCAAAGATGAATAAAAAGTTATATAATAGGAAGTAAATAAACTACAAACTGCAGACTTCATTAGAGAAGTGAAATATCTCGAATGGTTGTCCAATGTCGTCATTATGCCAAAACAAAATGGGAAGTGGAGGATGTGTACAGGTTTCACCGACCTCAACAAAGATTACCGAAAAGATAACATTCCTTTGTCATGAATTGACCAGATGGTGGATTTCACGATCTACCATGAACTCATGAGCTTTATGGATACTTATTTTGGGTACAATTAGATCTCCATATATGAAGGGGACGCCAAAAAATGTCCTTCATCTCACATAAATGAGCATATTGCTATAAAGTAATGCCATTCGGCCTGAAAAATACAGGGGCTACCTATCAGATGTCAGTCAATAAAATGTTCAAGGACTATATTGGGAAGATAATGGAGGCCTATGTGGATGATATGCCCACCAAAAGTTTGAAGGTCGAAAGTCAAGTGGTCGACTTAGAAAGAATATTCGATACTATGGATCAGTATAGAATGAAGTTAAATCCTGTGAAATGTGTGTTCGGCATTAAACTATGAAATAACTTGGGATTAATCGTCAATCAGAGGGGCATTGAAGCAAACCCTGTCACGATAAAGGCACTAATTGACATGAAGATGCCGGGAACGATCAAGAGTATTCAGAGACTGACAGGATGAGTTGTCGCACTAAACAGGTTCGTGTCACGGGCAACAGACAAGTGCTTGCCATTTTTCAAGATCTTGAGAAAAGTGTTCATTTGGGATGAAGAATGCGAGAAAGAATTTTAAGAATTCAAGGCCTCTCTCGACTCACCAATGCTACTCTCTCAACCAATTTAGGGGGAGAAATTGTATTTATTTTTGGCTGTCTCAGAGTCGGCCATCAGCGAAACAATAGTCAGAGATGATAATGGGATCTAAAAACCTGTCTATTTTGATAAAAAAAATGCTGGAAGGAGCCGAGCTGAGATACCATAAGATGGAGAAGATTTTATATGCTTTGATCCATACCTTTAGAAAAATAAAGCCCTACTTCTAAGATTATACAATAGTAGTGCTTATCGACATACCTCTTCGTTAAGTCATTCATAAACTCGAGAAATTGGGTAGGTTAATGGATTGGTCGGTGGAGATAGATGAGTTTGATATCGTCTATTAGCCAAGGAACACAATTAAAGGGCGGGCTCTGACATATTTTATAGCCGAGTTCACTCAGAAGTCGGCAGACGACGTGATAGGTGACATATCGATCAAAGTTTCAAAGGACGTCTAAAGAGAAAAAGAAAGTATAGACGAGGGTACAACATCTGACACCTAAAAACTGGTGCTTTAGCCGAAGGACCTTTCTCACCAGGATAACCGGTCTAGAGATTTTTTATTGATGGTTCACCGTGTTCAAATGGCAGCGGGCAGGTTTGATATTGTCAGCGACATATGGGATCGATATTGAATATGCTCTAAGATTTAATTTTGAAGAATTAAATAATGAGTCAGAGTATGAAGCCTTAATGGAAGGACTTGAATTATCCAAAGCATTGAATTTCGGCTAAATACTTACCCACAGTGACTCCCAGTTAGTTGTTAACCAAATTTTGGGGATTTATAAAGAAAATTATAAAAAATGGCTAAATACTTAGCCAGGGTCAAGAAGGTTTTAAAGAACTTTTGAGAAGTCAAGATCAAAAGAATCCTTAGGATTGAAAATGGAAGGGCGGATGCATTAGAATGGCTCGCATCAGCTACCAGAACATAGATCCATCGATTGGTGCATGTAATGATCCTTTTGAAGCCGAGCATAGAGATCAAAAAAGAAAATATTGAAGTGTGTATGACTTTAAACCTGAGACCATCTTGGATGGACCTGATCATAGATTATTTGAGAGATGAAAAACTACTGGAAGCTAAAAGGTACGATTCCATGTAGTTAAATTCACCATCATTAGAAATATGTTATATAAAATGGGTTTTCTTCTTCCCCTCTTGAGATGTGTCGGTCGAATATGTCCTCAAATGTGATAAATGAAAATGCTTTGCCAACACACCCCATCAACCTCATCAATCTTTTCTCCAAGATCGGCCCTTTAACCTTTTGCAATGTGGGGGATTAACTTATTCGACCCCTTCGCCAGAGTAAAGGGAAATTTCCTCTTTCTGATTGTCGCGATGGACTACTTTTCCAAGTGGGTAGAAACAGAGGCTATGATCACCATCCCTGAGGATAAATATTTCAAATTTATTTAGAGGAATATTATTTATTAGTATGGACTCCCCAATACCTGAATATATAACAAAGGAAAGCAGTTCAAGAATAATTCTCTGGATGCCTATTATAGAAGGGCATAAAACAGTTATTTTCTATGTCGGACTAACCACAAGTTAATGGACAAACTGAGGTAATAAATATGACGATATTGGATAGAATCAAGAAGAAATTAGAAGATGATAAGGGAAAATGGGTTGACATGTTGCATAGCATTATATGGACATATAAGACAACAGAAAGAACCCCAACGGGAGAGACCCCATTAATATTAGCCTACGAGTTAGAAGAAGTTATCCCAATATAAATTGGGTTACCAAGCCATCGGGTTCAAACTTACGACCCTAAGGCAAATCTAGAGGAAAGAAGACTAGACTTGGACCTTATCAAAGAAAGAAAAGAAGACGTGACCATTAGATAATCAACCTATCAACAGAGAGCCATTAAATTCTACATCAAGAGGGTTAAGTCTCATCTTATCGCGGTGGTGGATATCATACTGAAAAAAGTCATCCAGAAGACTAACAAGCTTCATCTTGACTGGCATGAGCCTACAAAGTCAAGAAAAAGGTCGTCGTAGGAACATAATGGCTAGAAAATATTGAGGGGGAATCGTTCTCCAACCCTTGGAACGCATATTATTTAAAACATTATTATCAATAGTCAGTTCGTATGTTTTATCCAAAAGGCAATTTTTTTTCTATGCTCAATTACTCCACGAGGAAAAGTTAATGAGGGAAATATAATATTGAGTGTTGTCTCCTATTTTGGTATTTGCATTTTAGAAATCATATAACTACATAAATGAATCTCTTTCTCAGCAGTATGATAATGCCTTTGGAGTCTCGGCTCCAAGACATCACTCTGTATAAACGCTGAGAGGTGGGAAGTCCTTAACATCATTTAAGTACGGTGCGATCCTTAACATCATTTAAGTATGGTGATACTGTTAAACATCATTTCATCGTGAATAAAATAATCTCTTTCTCTCTCTCTCTCTCTCTCGGTGGTATGAGAATGCCTTTGGAGTCTTGGCTCCAAGATATCACTCTATGTAAATCCTAAGAGGTGGTAAACACTTAACATCATTTAAGTATGGTAAAACACCTAACATCATTTAAGTATGGTGATACCCTTAACATTATTTAAGTATGGTGAAACTTTTAAACATCATTTTATAGTGACTAAACGAATCTCTCTCTCGACGGTACAAGAGTACCTTTGGAGTTTCGGCTCCAAGGCATCACTCTATGTAAACTCTAAGAGGTGGGAAGTACTTAACATCATTTTCATATGGTGAAATTCTTAAACATCATTTTATTATGGTGAAATTCTTAGCATCATTTACATGGTGATCAATCTCTCTTTCTCAGTGGTACGAGAGTGCTTTTGGAGTCTCGGATACAAGGCATCACTTTACGTAATAAGAGGTGGGAAGCACTTAACATAATTTTTAGTATGGTGAAATTCTTAACATTATTTTTAGTATGGTGAAATTCTTAATAGTGAATCAGACATTACACTTCATTTGATAAAAATAACGAGTGGCAAAATATCAATTTCCATCCATTTGATATTCATTCAAAAATTATGTAAGAAGATACTGTAGAAGTTCAAACAAAAATACAAGTCAGGCAACAAAAATATGGGCCTTAGAGACCACATATAGTAATCTAGAAAAGCCTACTAACTTAAGTATCGATTGCTAATGACTCAGCCGAGTTCCCTTCAAGGTTAACGGTAGTGCCCTCTTGGTTACCACCAACTTCCGTCCTTTCTTCCTTAGCCACAAATGTTATCTCGTCATTGACCACAACGGGGCCAACAACATTAGCTTATGCCTGAACTTCTTGCAGAGCAGTGGCACTGGAAGGATTATAAAGCTAAAGGACTTAACAATCTCGGCCAAGATAGGGCTTCTGGTGACAAGATCATCACATTGGTTGGCCACCCGCCGATGAACAGTACTATCACCCTTATCAATATACTGAATAGATTAGCCATAAAATTCTCCTATCTCCTTAAAGTCAATAAGGCTTTCTTAATAGCCGCCTTCACTCTCGCGTCCTCAGCATCCTTTTGAGACTTTAACCCCTTTTAAAGTTTCCCCCACCTTCTCTCTACAACTCTGCTTAACTGTAGCAGGGTGCTCCTTATGTCGATCCCGAAGCTCTTGGTTTTGAGCTTCAAAATCAGCTTTTTGTTCTTCCAAAATCTATTTCAGGGATTTTGCCTCATTGGCTGCCTTGGCTTTTGGCTCAACCTCCATCATCCACTATTGGATGTTTTGGAGGGCAATGACTGACTGCAATCAGAAGATAAAAAGAGTTAATATACAAGGAAAACAAGATTTTTTTTAATGAACAATTAATCCATATATCGTCTTTACCCGAGTCACCCTATGAAGGCCAAAATTAAAGACCCTTAAAGGGTCCTGGCAATCAAAGTATCGATTGTCACAATTTGGGACGATCAAACTGATCACTTTTATTGCTTTTAGCTGACTCCCCATAAGAGAATCATTATTATACCTAAGTTGGGCTGAGCGAGAGGCAACCGATGTGTTGTTGGTGATTGGAAGAAGAGGCTCAAAGGCACGCGGGGTTGGCCCTCCATTATTTTCTTAAATTGCTGAAGGGGGCCGAGGGCCCCTCAATAGTTTCTTTCCTTTTCTTTCCCCCTTGGCAGCATAAGGGCCAACTGTTATGTATTTTTGCGGGCCTGGGCAGATGGTGTAGCCTTCCCTTGGAGACGAGCAAAAAAGTTGGAAGACATAGATGCAACCATTTTTTAGATATAATAAAAAATATTCGTCGAACAATGGGATGAATTGGCTTACAAAGTGTCTCTAGGGGGTCCACCGCCATGCCTGAGTAATGGAGGAGTTCAGGGATCATCAATTCCTCAAAGATTATCAAACCTTCCCCCATCAAATTGTCAATATCCTATCTCATCTCGATACTGAGACCAGGTTAACTCTAGCCGAGACCGAGACACGATCCCACTGATAAGAAACCCTCGACTTATCGGGACCAATCGAATCACCCTCACAGAAATCCCAATAACCAAAGATAAAGAAATAGCGAGACTTCCAGTCATAATTGGAAGTCTGACTTATTTGGAGAAGTTTACGATCGAGGCGACGAGATATAAAGTGGTAATAGTAAGGGTTGGCTTTGGTAGTAATAATTGTATAGCAAGCCCAAAAAATATCAACCGAAGGACCTCATCATGGGCGACCCTTCAGAGATGAGCCAACCCCAAAAGGACCCTCAAAGTGTTCGAAGTTAGCTGGGCAAGAGAAACACCGATAATGGAAAGAATATCCCAGATAGATGGGTGGAAGGGAAGGCGAAAGCCGACCTTGAACATCTGTTCATAAATGGCAACTTCACCCTTATTTCTAAGTTTGCGCAATTCTTTGTTAAAATTGATTATGATCGAGGTAGTGTATGGGATGCATCTAAATCCGCTTATGAAACATCTTCCAATTTATAAGCCACAACTAACTTCGGTTATTGAATTGCTGCTACTACTACTACTACTACTACTACTACTACTACTACTACTGCTACTGCTACTACTACTAGTCTTTGAGTTTCTTCGATATTTCTTTCTATCAGAACGACTGTTTCTAATCTGCTTACGAATTCCGTCTGATTAAAAAGGTGAAGAATCACTATAAATCTAATTTATTGGTTCTACAATGGTTGTAATTATAATTATTTAATTGTATTAATTTTAATTAATTAACTGAGATTAGAATCTGGGTCGGATTAGATTTTTTTAGGCCCATTAAGAGCCAAACTCATATCTCTCCTTAGGTTCCCCATCATAGTCTCTCTCTCTCTCTCTCTCTCTATATATATATATATATATATATATATATATATATATATATATATAAGGCTCTCATGTTCTCACAAGTTCGTCACTCTTAAAACTAAAAAAATCCAAATTTGAATTTGAGGGAGAGAGAAATGTGAGAGCATAGGGGAGAAGAAGGTGATCATTATGTCCGTGAAAGTTCATATTCGGTTACGATAGAAGATCGTGAAGTACATTAAACTAGCGAGATCTCGAAGGTAAAGTCTAATTCCATCTTGTAGGGTTTTATATTTGAGTAATAATTTTTTTTCAATTCAATTAACCTTTAATTATTGATACATCGAAATAGAAAATTTATAATACCTCGGAAATTCCCAATAGCACATATGTCCAAAAATTTAAAAGAGATCGATATTAGAGACCCAAAAATTACGATCGTGCAATTGAATTGGATTAATAGGGCAATGTCATCTTCTTCTTCTTCTGTAATAACACCGGAAGATGTTTTGGAGTCTTTGATGAACGACGGTACAATCGATGCCATTAGACTCAAGATTATTAATCAGCTCAAAGCTAATGTAAGTCTAATTCACCACTATTCTGCTGCCTTGTTTTCTTTTCAACCCTAATTTACATTATTACTTTTCGATACCCTCTCTTATATTTACTTAAATACATACAATATACAACGAAACAACACAAGGGGTGTTGTGTTTGGGAACCCCAATTTCATGAGTTGGAATTCAACTTAGAAAGTTTTTCAGTTCAAAACTTTTGAAATTTGAACTAGAAATTTTCCAATTCCACAAAATGTGATAATGATCATGAAGTTGCATTTCATTTTTTCTTTAACTTTTTACCCTCATTTTTAATTTCAGTACTGTAGTAGGGCACTGAATAACTTAACAAGAGTTGAAATGCAACCTGCTTTGGGAGCTTACGCTAAATCGTTTGGGAGAGCACCCAGTATATATGGTGAGAGACGAGAGTAGGCACCTTTTCAGTGAGTAGAGTGAGAAAGGTAGTCCAAACACCTGAGAGAGTTATGGTATAAGCACGGTAGTTGATTAAATGGAAGGTATATAGGAGGAGTTATGAGATTCTAGGTTGTGAGTTTTTTGTTCTAGTAATGATGCTAAAGGTGTTTTTTTATAGAATGAGGTTGCAAATAATCTGGACCCTTTTATCTAGGATAGATAATGTAGATTGTATTTAATGCAAATGGGAGGTACATTAAAGTGGGAGTGAATTCCGTTATCAGATAAGTACAATTTGCGAGTTGATGTGACTAAAAGGATTTGTATCTTTGCTGACACGTCCCATGGGATTCCATTGATGGTCTTTGAGAAATGTGAGAAGTGTCGTGGGGGGTTTAAAAATTGTTGTTTTCCTCTCATTCTTAAAGGTGTCAGCTTATGATAGCCTAACCAACCCTTACTCTCCACTCTTCAGACTAGAATTCATAAAACTACCAACCATTCCACTTGAGTCTTGTGTAAATTGTAAGTTAAATTGAGTCTTCGCAAATTAATGCCACCTTGTAGCCGAGTAAACTTAAAACCTAAATTATTCTCTCAAACAAATCGCACCTTGTTACAAGCACACCCAAACCTGTAACTTAGGAAGTACTGACACTTCTCAAAAGGCAACGTGTCGTGTCGGACACTATGAAACACGAACACTCTCTCGGAAGCCACGAGTCAACTTTGACTCAAGTCGGACACGCGACACACTCCGACATGTGATGGTGATTCTGCTTTATTTATGATTCTTAATGTCAAAATGTGTTTAAGTTTTGTTTTGTATGGTCCATATTCTTTATTTCATGTTAAGAATGCTTATGTATTTTATGGAAAAAATCTGTTTTATTTCATTAATATATATTATATATTACGTATCATAGCGTGTCGTATCCTAGTTTTTGGACCAATCACGTGTCGCGTATCGCGTGTTGAAATACGTATTACGTGTCCGTGCTTCATAGCCTGCAACTCTCCTACCTCTCCCCTCTTTTGGCAAAGATACACTATATAGAGAGCCAACAAATTCCGAAAAAGATATAAAAAAATTTAGGATTAATAATGTGGACCATTTAGATCAGTTTAAAGCACCCTTTAATATGCATAGCATCATCCAATTGATTAAACTGATGCACATCAGACTTGTTAGATTCAATATTTAATAATGAATTTATATTAAGTTATGACAACAATCTAATGACACATAAAATTTGATAAAGATAATACATAGAAGTTACATAGGGTAGGGGAAGAAATTGATCTTTTTTTTGCAAATGTTACAAACGATATTTTTTTACAAATGTTGTATCAAGTATTTTTTTATGAATGCTATTTTTTTTTACAGATTTCCAAATGTTATTTTTTCATACAAATGATATTTTTTACCCATTTGTTTACAAATGCTTATTAACTAATGCATTTATTAAAAATGAAAAAATGAGTACAAGTGTTAAAATTATTTTTACAAAACCTTTCACTTATTTTTTTTCCAAAACAATTATCTTTTTTAAAATAATACGTTGTACAAAATAATAGGATTAATTTTATTTGTACAAAACAATGAGAAAAAAAAGTTTTTAAGACAACAAATTACGAAATAATAATTTGCATAAGGTAATTATTTGTACAATATAACAGTGTTGGATTTTTTCCTAAAAAAAGTGGTGGCTTAAACATTGTTCTTCAAAAAAGAATAGAAAAAAAAAAAACAGCAACAGAAAGAGACAAAAAACAGGTGTGCCACTGATGAACCCTAAACACTAATACAAGGCCCAAGAGGGTTTTATTCTTTTAAAAAAAAGAGACGAGAGGGTTTCCAACGTTACAAAAAAAAAGCTGAGGGTAAACTTTTTCTTGACCCAAGAGGTTTTCGTACACAGTCTAAACAAAAGAGGGCTACTGCCGACAAAGAAGAAAAGAAAGGAGCACCGCAGCCGACTAAATATGCGAAGAGAGAGAGGTCGGCCGTGTTACCTTTCTTCTTTTGGGCTTCTTTTTTTGGCAAAAAAACATACCTCGACCCATATCTCGTCTTTGTCTCGGATTTTGCCGAGATATTGGCTAATATCACGGAATCGCTGAGATATCGGCCAGATTTTGCTGATTCTTTTTTATTTTTTAATTGTGACCCCAAATCGGTTCGGCCACCCTCGAGATCGAATCAACTCGGTTGATACTGAGTCGGCTGAGACTTTGAACCATGACTCCCACCCTATTGCCCACCGCTAGTCAGAACCCATCATCACCATTAAGCACCACCTAAGGGAACCATAATTAATGTCAAAACTCTACAAAGTTGTCTGCCTTCGCTACTGGCAACAAATTTTCTTGCAATAAATTGGAAGAGAGGGTCCTTTGGAGGAAGACAAAAAGATTGAGGAGTTAGTCTAAAAAGAAGCTTGAAGCAATAAGTGTGTGGAAAAAGAGTGTGGAAAAAGAGTATTCTATTCAAATGGGGAGAGTAACTCTTTATCTTACCAATGCTGTGTAGTTTACCTATCTACTTTCTGTCAATCTTTGAACTCTAGCCCAAGGTATTCAAACTCATTTAAAGAACATTAAGAAACTACTTTTGGGATGGTTATGAGGAAGATGAAAGAGAACTTTCACATGAAATGGTTTTTTGTTTCAAAATGAAAGATTGGGGGCTTGGGGTTGGGCAATCTTTTAACTGGAAAAATAAGCTCTCTTAGGAAAATAGTTGTGGAGATTCTCTCGCGAGAAGGATTCCCTATGGTACTCCATCATAAGAGTATCTGTGAATTTGATGAAAAAGGTTGGGGTCCCAAGGTAGTTGAGTGGAACCTATAGTTGAGTCTTGAGTAAATTGTAAGTTAAATTGAGTCTTCTCAATTAATGCCACCTTGTAGCCAAATAAATTTAAAAACCTAAATTAATATCTCAAACAAATCGCACCTTGTTACAAGCACACCCAATCCTTCAACTCTCCTACCTCTCCCCTCTTTTGACAAAGCACACCGAAGTATCTGTGAATTTGATGAAAAAGGTTGGGATTCCAAGGTAGTTGAGTGGAACCTCTAGTTTTGGACGTTTTGTGGAGAGGGGGATTCCTCTTAAATACTTTGCCCTCTTGATTTATTTATCATTTTTTCCTGTATCTTCTAACAAAATTCAAATTAGTTTCTTCATTAATCATTAGGAACAATGCATCCATTTCTTGGAATCTTAAAGTGGCGGAAATTGAGGAGTTTGCTTTGTTTCTCAACTTGCTGGAGGGTGTTTTAATTAGTGAGTGGGTTAGGGACTTAGGAGGTGAACTAGGTGGGGGTGGATTTTTTACGACTTTTACTTCAATTTGCTACAACAATCTCCATATTTATATACGTTTGAACCATTTAATCTCATATGGACATCTGTTAATCCCTCAAAAGTACAGGTTTTCTTGTGGTTGGTAGCTCATGGGTGAGTCAATACATGTGTTTTTATGCAAAAAAGATGTCCTAAATGGTATCTTTTTCTCGATTGGTAGCTCATGGATCATTTGCACATTCATTGTTCCTTCGTGAGATTCCTTTTACACATAGTGTTGAGTCACTTCGAAAATAGGAGTTATCCCAAGGAAAGCTAAACATATGTTTGTGATAGACATGTAAACTAAACTCATAGGTAAAAGAAGAAAAGCAGGTCTCGATGGAGATGCGTAGTGCTGGCCCTTTTTGGTTAGTGCGGAATGAAAGAAATCTTTAGGATTTTTTTAGACAAGATGATGGATAGAGAGATAAAGTGAGTTGATAGTGGCTCTGAAAATGCTCTCAATTTGAGATCTCAAAGAATGAGAGTTCTCTTTCACATTTGAATTGGCGCCAAAATTGAGTTTATATATAGTGTACCCACGTGCACATGGGGCAAAACCTATGTCGTGCACATGCTGTTAAGAACGGAACAAGTCAGCTCTTGGCACGTGGAAGCTTAATTATCACTTGAGTCGTGTAAACGCTGGTAAAAATGGACGTTCAAGCAGTGTAATCTATTACCTATCTACCTAAGAAAATGATCATTGGATTGGTTGGAGGAGGGAAGTGCAATCACAAGATGAAGAAACTTTTTAGTGCATCCATTATGCATTTTTTTATCCCTATAGAAAGAAAGCAATAAGATATGTTTTGAGCTAGAGGCAATTCCCTTTGGAGGTTGTCTTTTGAGTTGTTAAGGTTCTATGTTTTTTTTGGGTTGATGAAGCCTTCTCGAGTTCTTATTTCTTCATAGATTTTTGAAGTGGCTTGTTTTTAAGATAATAGCATGTGCTTTTGACTATGTTGTATGTTTTATGAAGTTTTATTTTTCGTTTCTTTGTATGTAGGTTGTGTACAGGGTTCTGCCAATATCCTTGTAAGAAAAAGGAGAATTTTTCTAATGCAAATTACTCTGGACTATTTTTTTACAGCCAAGTCCAGTGCTTTACTTCGCCTTCGAGACACTTTAAGAAAATTTGACCAAGTTGACATGGTTAATCAATGATCTGTCAACCTGGTCAAGTGGTTTTGCTCAGCTTAGTTGATATGGCCTTCAAGCAACTAACATCTCATCAAAGTTTCACTCACACAATTGAAGACTAAGGTTCTGTTTGTTTTTGCCTCTTTGTATTCGAATCCATTTAGATATCGACGTATCAAATGTTGTTTGTCTTTTAAAGTTTTAGGAGGCTAGCTGTCATATGGCCTCATAATCTTATTAAGAGGTAATACTAACTATTCGAATATATTTAGACAGTGGCGGATCCAGGATTTTAGTCCAACTGGGGCGAATTCGAGTCAATTTTTTTTTAACGACACTAATAAATAATCTAACTCATAAAAACCAACAACCGATAAAACATAAATACTTAATATGCCAAAATTTCATATCAATTGATCCGTACATAACCAGAAATTGCAAATACAAAGAGATTGTTTACAATATTCCCCTACGTGGCTTCATATTCTGAAAATATTGAATGATATCTTCCGTATCAACATTTTTGAAAGTATCATGTTCAATGTACGTCACCAAGCAATCATTTGTAAAATAATCTCCCATTCGGTTACGCAATGTACCCTTAACGATTTTCATTGCGGAAAATGCTCTTTCCACGCTTGCAGTTGCAACCGACACTGCCAAGGCAAGTTTATAGGCAAGTACACTAACGGAAATAACCCATCCCTTTGCGTTTCAACCATTTTTTGAGCAAGAGCACCAATCCCTTTCAAATCTTTAAATTCGTCATTATCACGCACGATATATATATAATTTTCGAGTTGTTCCCCAATGACTGTGAGTTCAATCGGATCAAAATCATTCGGATAAAACTCCGCAAATCGAACTAGCCGCATCAAATTTGGAGAAGTTCATAATTGGATCAAGACATGCCATACATAAAAGTAACTCTGTATTCACCTCATTAAATCGATGGTTCAACTCCTGAAGTTGCATATCTATCACCGAATAGAACAATTCAACACGATAGTGATGAAGATTTGTCCTCTCTTCGACATTTCGACGTGATCTTTCACCGGTCACAAAACAATCCTCCATATTTATGATTACAATGTCATGCGTACTACAAAATGAAGAGACTACTTTCAACAATTGATCCCATCCATGCTCCCTCATTTTTTGTAAACGCATTTTAGCTATTCTAATAAGATCCATTGCATTCACAATATCTTGATCCATCCGTTGTAGTGATTGCGACAAGTCATTGGTAATTCCCAAAATTGCTTTCATTAACTGCAATTTGAAAACAAAATCAAAGCACTGCTAATAGCTAATCATATCATATGCTTCTATTCTCTGAGTACCTACATCACCATCAACTTGAACCACCTCAAGAATACTAATCACAGAAGAGAACAAATGATCTAAACTCAAAAGTGTACCATAATGTGAACCCCATCTCGTGTCCATTGCCCGTGTGAATGCTTCTTCTTGATTTAAACCACGACCCGTATCCCGATCACCATTGTATATTCCTTCAAGTATATCATCATATTGTTTCATCCGAAATGTATCTCTACACTTGTAAGATGCTCCAACAACATTAGACAAAATTGAAACTTTGAGAAAGAAAGAACCAATTGCATTATGATTGTTTGCGACCGCTACCAATGCCAATTGTAGCCGATGAGCAAAATAATGAACGTTATAAGCTGAACTGTTTTCCCTTATAATCAAACTCTTCAGCCCATCGAACTCCCTTTTCATATTGCTCGCCCCATCATAACTTTGCCCACGAATACTTGACATACTCAACCCATGTTTCAAGAGAAGTGACTCAAGGCTTCCCTTAAGTGTTAAAGATGTAGTGTCAAGAACATGTACAATGCCAAGAAAATGTTCAACCACATAGCCTTTTTTGTTCACATAACGTAAAGTCACGGCCATTTGCTCCTTCACAGAGATGTCACGGGACTCGTCAACTAGTATGGAGAATACCTCATCCCCAATATCTTTAATTATGACTTTAGTGGTCAAAGAGGCGGCGACATTAATGAGTTCTTTATGAATTAATGGAGCTATCATTTGGTGGTTTTCGGGGGCATTTTTCAAGACAACTTTGTTTATAGCTTCATTTTGCTTGGCAAGGAACTGTAAAAGTTGTAGAAAATTACCCTGGTTAAATGATCCCACGGATTCATCATGCCCTCGCATTGCCAAACCTTGGCGTAGTAGGTAGTTAAGGCAATCTAACGATGCAGTCAGACGAATACGATAATCAACTCTTGTCTTATCGAAATGGTTAGACAAAGACACTTCGATGCGACGATGTGTTGATTTTGTTTCATCAAGTCATCACAAGCATTCATGCATTTGTTATGAATACTTAAGGGGGGACCAACATGATCTTTAAACATATGTTTCTTTTTCCAATTTGAAAAGCCTCCACTAACAACTATACCCCCCCTTGCCCCCCTGTATTTGGTTCGAACAAATAGCAAAACAAACAAAACGCAGCCTCTTTCGTTACACTATACTCTAGCCATCTCCCAAACTCCTCAAACCATGACGGAATAAATCTACGTCTATCATTTTCAATTTGTATCCATGAAAAATTATGATGTTTTGACTGACAAGGGCCCCTAGTAAGATAGGCTCGACGAACTAACTCCATTTGTTTAGAGTCACCATATTCCGATATAGATTTTCTCAAACCGGGGTCTGATGGTAGTTCATCCAAATTGATCCCAATATTTGATTAGTGTTGAGATTGTGCGGTTTGTGCCACAATTTGGGGTCGATTGTCAGACTTCGCATAGGGAGATGATTGAACCTCAGCTTCAGATACGGTTGGTGTGTTGTCTCCTCTTTTCCGTTTAAAAAATTTCTTCATTGACTACCTATATTTACAATAAATTTAATTTAATTTCACATATAATTTCTCCATTAATTTCACAAATTTAATTTAATTTCAGACTAAAAGATTCACTCTAAATTTAATTTCATTTTGTATAATTTTCCATTGTAAATTTAATTTCACATGAGTTCAGTATACATTTAATTTTACATATAATTTTACATTATAAATTTAAATTCACATATAATGTCGCAAAATGAACAAATGATGAAATAGAAATAAAATTTGGGGATTAGATCATCGGAGATCAAAATATACCTGTTGGACAAGAGAGCAGCAAGATAAGTGGTAGAGAAGAGAGCAGCAAGATAAGTGGTAGAGGAGAGAGCAGCAGGGTAAGTAGTAGAGGAGAGAGCCTGGCTGACAGCGGGGGGTGGAGAGCTGAGAGCAACAGCCACGCGGGTGGAGTGGAGACAGGGCAGGGGGCAGGCCCGGCAGGGGGGAGGGGAGGGGGGAGAGCTGAGGAGCAGCGGTGGTCGTCCGGTGGAGAATGGGGAGGTCACCTCCGGTGTATAATAGGGTGGGAGAGAGAGAGAGAGAGAGAGGCGGTCTTTAGAGGGATTGAAAATAGGGTGAGAGAGATATAGCCGTAAGTTATGATAAGTTTTTTTTTTATAGTTTATTACACATTTTCCCCTATTCTTTTAATATAATCAAAAGTAACCTCCAAGTTTAATTTCTTACCAAAAAACTCCTAATATTTTTTTTAAATTTTTTTTATCTTGTTAAAAGTGAACTGGGCCGGCCGCCCCGCTTCGGCCTGCGAACAATTTTTTTCAAATTCAGATTCAGATACGAAAATATTCATACGTAAAAGATAAGCTAACTTTTATTCAATTCAAGTATACAAATTTACGTTCAAAGGATTTACAACATTACAACTTATTACAACAAAATATCATTCCTCTCTCATCAGTACAAACTCAGACACAAAAGCCCCTACTTGGGCAGCTCTGGTATAAGGTTACAGTTCAACCTACTCCACTGCCCACTCAGCTCTCTGGTTCGGCTAACAGCAGAAGATGCTGATCACCACAGATGGATGTCGACTGACTCAACCTGAAAAGGAAAGGGTGATAGGAATTACCAAGTGAAGGAACCTCTACAAAGGATGATGCATATGTACAATTAAGGAACATTATACATGAGCAAGGCATATAAAAAATAATAAAATAATGAACAAGGATAATTCCACAAGTTCAATTTTTTGTGAAAATAAAGAATTAGCATAGAATAGCATATTAGAAACATACGAATCAACTACCCATTTCTGAGCTCAAGCTGGACCCAGGCTCGAAGCCTTAACAAACATAGTGCAAAACTTATCGTGCAAACGAAAGACACAGTTTTGGTGCTTGTAGTAAACCTGCCAATTAAGTGTTTTGACCTTGCAAGGATGACCTCCTTGTTGGGCCTAGCACTCAAATTTGACGACAATACAGTATGTGACTTTCCATCTTAACTCAGAGTTCAAGAAGTAGTTCAATATCAACGTACAGTTTAATGAATCAGCAAACAAGGCATCCATCATTAGAGTCCTGGGATTCAAAATAGCTCGCCTGGAAGCTAGAGACCATCGTATGAACAAACTCCTTCAGGTGAGACAGAAAATTTCAATTTATGAAAAAAACATTTATAGAAGCAAAAAACAGCTAGGGCAGTGGTACTTCTGCCTAGAGATTTTCCAATAAAAAGGTATACAACAAGCCTCATCCATATCAATCTTAAATGTAAGAGAAGTGGCGATAATAGATGAGAGTAGATAATTTCTTATCTACACACAGGGATGGAGGGAGTGTAGGCCCAGTGGGGGCTTGAGCCACCCCTCATTGTTTGGGGGAAAAAAAGATTTGTGCCATTAGAATTTTTTTAGGAGCAAAATGAAGTTTGTAAAAACTTTACTCCACGCAATTTCTTCTCCACCGATTTCGAGCCACGAAGAGCTCCTCTGGCCGATGCAAGGATGTACACTCTCTTCCTTCTCTCATCTCGTCTCTCTGTCTCTCTCTCTAGAGCTGATTTCTCTCCTCTCTATATCTCTTCATTTCTCTTCAAATTTTTAGAGCGTAATACATTTGGAGTTAATTTTTGACTTCAGGGTTTCAGTCATTCAAATCTTATTCAGCCATTCAGTTAAAGTTCTTCCAATTTCCACAGGGACCTCCTCTTGCTGCCTTTCTCTATTTCTCTTGAGTTAAAATTTAGGTTGATGATTCTAATGATTTTGTTTGTGTTAATGTTAGGGTTAATATTTGTTAAAATTTTAGGGTTAAATTTGAATTTAGGGTTCAAATTGTAGTATTAATGTTGGTTGAAATGTTAAAGATTGTGATCGGTTACTATACCTATCGAAATGTTGTTCAAATTTTAGGATTTATTCGGAAATCAGGGATAATTTTATTATGAATTTTGAATTCTTAGGATTGAAATTGAAATATTAACATTTGTGAATCATTGAGTAATTATTTGCTATCCAAAATAACCTAATTTTTTTTTTGGCTTTTGGGCTCCCACCCCTGTACCCACGGGAGTTCATCATTAATTCCACCCCACTCACTAAAAAATCCGGGCTCCATCCCTGCCTACACACACCAAATTGACCACAGCTACTGCTCGGCCACTAATCGGAAAACTCTTCCACATCCTTGGGTACTCTCGGCTCCTTGCTAAAACTTATCTCTCTCCTTCGAAGCTGCGGAGCAACAATACAAATCCAAATACCCTAATGCTTTACTTGTACCTGATGCAAAATCATATCTGCTGACATATCACCTGCACTATCAGGCTGAGCCATCAAGTCTCATCCAACACAGTTATTTTCACCATTTTAGTGAAGCAACATGCATATAACCACTTTGCAACCATCTACCTTCACAGCTATGACGTTCCTCATGCTACACCCAAGGCACTTATCTGCTTGAATGCTAACCCGACGCACGACTTCCTCAATCGGCTGACCATCTACTGTTGACCCTATGGCTCACGTCCTCAAATGCTTGCATTAACTCCCCAGCAGCTAACGCCCACTCGAATGCCTCGAATACTTGTCCTAGAGGGCAACTAACTTGAAGGGCCGACCACCGCTGGACTGAACATGTGATCCCCATGGACCAGATGCTCAACCACACTTTCTAGGATACTCGCTCGAGAGATACTGTGGGCAGATTAACCACCAGGCTTTCCAACTTCTTGGAACTGGCTTCTTGGTTTTCCTACTTCTTGGACCTAGCTACTCGACTCAAAGACAAGTGAAAACTGATCTGGGGTGTACATATCTGATTTATCCATAGTTGCTGTTGATAAATCCTGTATACTTCATCTGATGTTTTTGTGATCATGTGGAAATAGTGAAAATGTACAAGTTTTTAAAGATAAAACTGGAAATTCATCAAGATTTAGTAGGATAGGACTTAGCTTGTGATGCAGTCATTCTACAAATTCAAGATTGATGGATCATCAGAACAGATTTGAGGGTCATCATGCACAATTAGGGGCTCTAGTTAGTAGTGAATTAATAAGAAGAAAATACAGTCATAGCTCTCAGTTTATAGTGTTTACAAGTGCAGAATTATTTGGAGGGTTTCCAGTTTGTTTTAAGTTGATTCTATACAAAAAAGAAGTTTAATAAGAGAATGCAATTTAATTTTCCTCTACATTATTACTATGTGCCCGCAAGAGTATGACTTCCGATCATGTTGTCATTATCAAATGACTGGAATTTGCAAGACAGACGCTTCTGCCATTTTTCTTTTGGGTTACTTTACAAGAATTACTAGCCTATGCACACGAAAAAAGTTCCATTTTAAATTTTTTCTCCTCAGAAGTATGTATGCTTTTGCAAGGAACTGTTGCTATTATTGAGCAACATGACCCTATCATGATTTTCTTTGTGCTTTCTTTAGGTTCCTTGCACTTCTGTTGTGCCCTCTCCTTTTTGTCCTATATTTTCCATGCGGGTGAAAGGTAATTTGGTGAAAAGTACCGTCGCTAATTTAAAGATAAAATTTGTTTACTATTTTTGTTCAATTCGCATGAAAATAGCGTATAAACACACATACGATTTTAAACAAACAAAAGCTTCTAATTATAAATAGGTGAAAACACTTTTCACCATTTTATCTTATAACATGGTGAAAAATGTCACCCTGAACCAAATGAGGCCCAAAATGGTGAAAAATGTCACCCTGCCAGTTTATGGTCTAACATAGTTTTCACATTTGATCCTAGTGGCCAGAGCTTTCATCCTCATGTAAGAGGTTGATTCCTCCAGCCCCCACCCCCCCACCCCCACCCCCACCCCCACCTCCCCAACACACGCAACACACACACAAAAATATATATATATATATATATATATATATATATATATATATATATATATATATAAATTAATAAATAAATATTGTTTTGACATTTGAGTTATCAAAATTAAACTTGAAAGGCTTTTTTGTCTGGGTCAATGAAATCTGTTTCTTACAGTTGATATTGCCACCCGTTTGTCTTTTATAGGAGGAACTGAAGAATAATACAATAAAAATGGTGGAGCAGAGTAAGGTTCTTAATACCCCTGGTGCAGAGAAGCAGACCAAGAGGGAGCTGTTTGACGCGCTTCGACAGGAACTTGAGTGAGTATTTGACTGTGTGTCGTCCATTTATAGGGTGCCTAAAAGTACATTTACATACCTAAAAGTACTTTTATATATGGATGGAAAACCTCCTGCTGGGTTCGAGTCCCCGACCCTTGTAGGGCGGGGATAGAGGTTTAATTCGGTTTTGGGGGAGGGGGAACCAAACCTGCTTTGGGTTCGGGGAAAAGGATCCCCACCCGATTCCACCCCCGATAATATATATATATATATAGGGAGAGGTTCAAAAGTGAACCTAAAAGATGAACATTTTAATGAACCTTAACAAAAAACACCGTAACAACCCATTAATTTTAATTCCTATGTTGTAATTGATCCGCGCCAGCGACAGCGGACAAGCGTGTGACAAGGGGGTGGGGCACGCGGGTGGGAGGTAAGGTGTGTATTAAAAAACACGCGTGTCACACTCGTGTCCGTTGCCGTTGGCGCGGACCAATTACAACATAGGAATTAAAATTAATGGGTTGTTAAGGTTTTTTTTGTTAAGGTTCATTAAAATGTTCATCTTTTTTGTTCACTTTTGAACCTCTCCGTGTATATATATATATATATATATATATATATATAGAGAGAGAGAGAGAGAGAGAGAGAGAGAGAGAGAGAGAAGCTCTCATACATACCAAGTTAACATACTTGCTGGCGCAAACCTATTTTAATAAAATATTAAAAAAAATATTTTTGAGTTGAATTTTTTTGTGTGATATTTAAACATTTCAAGGGATATATATAAAAAAAATTAGCTCAAAATATTTTTTTTTTACTATTTTTAAAAAATCGGTCAAACTTTCACAGCTTTTAAAATGCTTTAAAAGTTGTGAAAGTTTGACCGATTTTTTTAAAATAAAAGACGTTATTTTGAGCTGATTGTTTTTATATGGGTCCATTGAAATGTTTAAATACCATATAAAAAAATTCAACTCAAAAATAATTTTTTTACTATTTTAAAAAAATCGGTATGTATGAGAGCCTGGCTATATATATATATACTAGCGAATACCCGTACCGAGGGCACGGCGATAAATTTGCTCCCGTGATAAAAAAACCCAGCCCATAAAAAAATAAAAAGAAGAAAGAAAAAAAAATAGTTAAAAAAAATCCATATCTATTTATTAGAAAAAAAAAAAAAAACACCTTTTAGCATGACATTTCATGCATGGGCATGAAATGTCAAAAATATCATACGTGTCTTTTTGCCATCTCCATATGGCGGCTCCATATTATATGGATATATATAATTGAAACTTAGAAGTTAGACTTTGCCCTAGCCATACATTTCACTCTTCTGCCTTTGCCCTTGGGCGTGAGTTCTTTTCTCAAAATGTCCCTTGTATACATCGAGCCACTTGGCAATGAGAGAAAAAAGTGTGGGGATCCCCCCCCCCCCCGAACTTTTCCAAATTTTTGTATATACTCTTGATTTTTTTCTTAAATATTTGCTATACTGTATCCACCAAGGGTTTGTATAATTATAAAGTTACGAGTAAATAGTGTAATAAAATGTATTATTTTTAGTGATTTTAGAGTTATTTTCACTTGTGGGTTCATTTGTTATGCCTATTGTGAGGTGTTATGAGTTTGAGGTCCAAAATGCCATTAATAAGCGTCGCAGAAAAGTATTCACACTTTTGGACATCAATCTTATCATATGGAAAAAAAATCGTAATTCTTGATTAAAAAAAAAGAACAGTAGCATATTTACTCCCTGAAATAAAATCCTATCACCTTGGTTCGTTATTATATAATTTATAGAGAATTACATTATAAATTCCCTATACTAAAGGAGACAGCAATCTGATTTAAGTTTCCCTTTTTGTTTTCATGTGACTAGTCACTTGTCTTGTCTGTAAATCCTATACTTCCATTTGAGATATAATAATAATTAGGGTAAATTACTTTAACCTTCCCTCATGTTTGTCATGATTACAGTTGCATCCCATCTCATTTGAACTATTATATTCGTTTCCCTTATATTAAGTAGTGTAATCGGTTAACCGTCTCTCTCTCTCTCTCTCTCTCTCTCTCTCTATATATATATATATATATATATATATATATATATATATATATATATATATATATATATACACAGTACTGCTCTTGTGCGGACCAGTCCGCATTTTAAGAGTGCGGACCGGACATGTGTCACCTGACGGTGAGCCTAGAAAATATCGGCTAAATTATAGGTACACTCTCTCTTTTCTGGATTCACCGCCAGGTGACACATGTTTGGTTCGCATTCTTAAAATGCGGACTGATCCGTACATGAGCAGTACCTCCTTAAGTTGGGTTAAAATATTTATTCATTTATTCCAAAAGAAGGAAGGTCCCTTTTTTGGGTCTGTTAGTTGTGATCTGCACTAGAGACATTCCGTACACACACACACCACACGTCTCTGATGAGTTGTTTCCAGGAATGGTATAAGATATATGTACATAATAGAAAGTTAAATTTTTACAGAACACCAGTGCTTGAGAAGGCATCAAAATCTGTGTGGGAGTTAATAGTGGACGATAATGGATTGGGAAAAGAAATTAGTGAAACCGTTGAAAGAGTGTTTTGTCGATTAAGTGGGCATGAAGCTCCCCTGTTTCCCCCATCAACTAGTGAAGCGCCAGAGAAAGAGAGAGTGACCCCGAGCTCTTCATCAAAGAAAAGGAGTTTTGGTGAAATTAGCAAACAAGTAGCAGCAGCAGCAACAGCAGAAGATGGAGTTGAAACCGAATCAGCCGATCCAGCAGTTTTACTACATGAGGATCTCGATCCCAATACATTATCACCCAATCTGGAAAAATAGAGAGATACTATGTTGTTAGTTAATTGAGTTTTTGTCATGCCAAGACTAGTAAATTTTACTTAAAAATTTGTAGTTGTGTATGAGTTTATTTTCTTTTTTTGTTAGAACTCCTTTTTTTCTTGAAGTTTCTAGCTGGGCAAGTGTTTTTTGTTAGAACAATGGCAGGCACACAAAATGTTCGCAAGATATGGCGCACAAAATTATGATTGATCATATATAGTTGGTGGCTCCACCTTCTATCAGTGCGCATAATATTATTCTCTTTATGTATTACGACGAACGGTGAAATTGTTGAAGCAATGTTGCCATTTTTTTACATGCAAAGTTAGCAAATTTGTTATTCCTCCAATGCAAAGACATCGCCCCTCCTAAAAAAACAGATTAAGCTTACAGCTGCAATTGATACGATATATACCTATTATTGCACTATCCAATAATCATATTGCAATATCAATGGATGTTTAAAACAATCTCAAAAGTGGTATCCCTGGTGGTAGGGCAAGCAGAGCCATGGAGACTCTTGTTTATGTGGCAGGTTTGTTTGATGAGAACAGCTGAGTTGAAACATTAATGCTGCCCGAGTGTCATATTTGCATTAATAATAAATCAATTGTGGAGAAAAAAATAGAACAAAGTGAAAAGCCTTGGGGAGGCATAAGACAAATGTCAGGTTTTTTGGTTAAGTCCTGGCTGTATTCCTCTGATTTTAGGTCATAGTTTGAGTTTTAGTTATTTTGCCTCTACACTTGGATTGATTCTATAAAGGGAAAAAAAAAAGATTGATCTCAATATTTAGTAATTACCTCTCAACAAATTTGCCCATTAATCCACGATTTTCAACATATGTGAAGGGAGACTATGCCGTCCCTATCAGATAATATTGGGGATTCCTGAAATCTTAACAAAATAAGACCCCAGATTGCATGCACAAAATATTTTCGAAAAAAAAAAAAAGAGTTTATAAACAAAAACAACTTGTGGCTGCTGGGATTCGAGCCCAGGTCTCCACGGCCACAACGTGGAATTCTCACCACTAAACTACAGCCACATTGTTGTTTAGAAGCTGTTCACATGGTATTTCAACTACAGATAAACCTAATTAAGTTTACATTTACACAATCAATTACCTGATAACTTGTCCGAATATAACTATGAAGCAATACAAATATTCAAACCAACTAATTAATATTTTTCAAAACACTTCTTATTTTAATATTAAAATCTTTGAAAAATTGGCATTAGTCATTACGACAAAAATGTATATTATACACACGCATTATGATTTTTCTTGGCAAGTTTAATACAATGGTAATTTCTGTCATTAACTTTAGTAGATCAGACTAATTTTTATTGACATGGCCTCTAATTTGTTAGTGGGCAACATAAGAGACAAAAGGTAAATACGTAACTTTTTAAAAACAACATGATAAAAAAAATTTAAAGATATATTATGAAATAAGTATAAAAACAATAAGCACATTAAAACCGACCCCTCCCTTACCCACCCCACGGAAACAACCCTTCTCATCCCCAATGTAAGTGCACAAAACTTACATTTGATCACATATGCTTACTACAATTGAACAACAAAGATTACTAAGCGAGACGCAAAGATGTATGTGGTTTGACAAGAATTGCCTACGTATATGAAGGGGGAGAGCTTTTATTTTTGATTGAGTGTATAAATTTGATAGAGTTCCTAGGCCCCGCTTAAAATAATAACGGATGGCCAGTCCTATACTATAATTAATCAGGAATCATAAGTGGATCATTCTCAGCATCTACTGACGATAAAGAAATAAACATAGCTAACTACCCAATACTATAAAAAGCAGGTAACAATTTTTTTTTTTAAACATACAATAAGCATTAACCATCCAACAACATAATAACTAGTAAACATAATAATGTACACACACATGCAAAGATAAAAAGAGAATAGTTCCATAGTATTCCAGAAATACATAAAAGGAAATTCTCGAATATGCTGTCGGGGCATAAACAATACAACAATCTGAGAAAAGAAATATAAAAGTGCTACAACCACAACTCTAGGATTTTCTCAATCTCAAGAATGAGATTGTTATCTCATGGAGGCTTTTTAAGCCTTATCTCCAAAATACCCAACTTTAAATGATAATACACACTTTAAATGACTCGGTTACTTCAATTCGAGTCAAACGAACTTAAAATATTCCGGAACCGAAATAAAATCCAAGTACAGTCATTTTGATTATCTCGACCCATCCGAGATCAACCGTACATTCAGAATCGTCATTCGAAATACTTTCTAACATCCTCAAACTTTGACCTCAATTGCGAAATTTAAAATTCTCCAACTTAAATGAATATTTTTTCTCTCAAAATAATTTAATTATTAGTCCAAAAAAATCACGGGGTATTAGAGACTTTCTCCCTTACAAGAATTTCGTCCTGGAAATTAAGTTAAGCCTAGTACTCCAAACCTCAGCTAGCTCCTAAGACACCTACTCTCAAGATCACTATATCTATTCCTCCCACTTCTCACGGCGAATCATTATAATTATAACCAATTCAATTAACCAGGGCGCCTGTGACACCCTGTACCCAAGCTCAACTCGTATAAACATAACCCGACTCCACTTAGCCTCAAGTCGTAAAATAACTCGAAACAAATTAATCCATTATAACTTACTAATTATATTAGAAAATTTTGAAATGTCCGAAGATTTAACTCTTCTTAATCCCTGACATTCGCTACTTTCATGCGGGGGAGGTCTCGCAAGCGAAATTCAAATAAAGAACCCTCCAATATACACTATTGTGTAGCTCTGTCGGGGATTGAGATCAGTTAGATCGGGACTAAAGTTTTAAAAAAATATATTTTTGAATCATTTTGATATTGCCCGAAGGCCTATAAAATAATATGAAAGTAGTTTTATGTCTTTCGACATCCAACTCAAATACCTTATATCCAAGACACAAGGGGCCAACAAGTACAATACTCTTACCAACATTTATTTCTCAAAACTAGCACAACCAGTAGCTAAAATTCCTAGCTCAACAATAACACACTAAACCCTGAATCTCTTCAGTAACAAAAATCATTTACCTCATAACAAAACATCATACGCTAGGTCGTTCCATAACTGGAACATTACAAATACATAAATCTATCACAACTATAAAATGATAGCTTTACGGTTACTACTCAACGCCTTTCAATGGTTCCTACGTTCAAAACGAAGTCGTAACTCTTTACTAGCACATCACATGACAATCTATTCTCCCAAAAGATACCGTCTAAGAGCCTCACTTTCTCACTCCTCCCTTCCGGGTCATCCCATACCTAATAGGGTTATAACAACTAACCTCTCATTAAAATCTTACTTGCGATACTTCCAATACCCCTTGACTCGCTCAAAAAATTGTATAACACAAGTGTACGCTAATCACGAGAGCAATAAAAACCCGGTAAGATCGGAGTCGATTTCCGCAGGGAATTATATGAAGTACCGAGGATATTCTTCCAGTTAAAAATCAATAAACAAGAATAAAAGATAAAAGAAAAGATGATTTAGGTTTTATGTGTTGTAATGAACCAAAGCGAACCAAGATAAATGGAACGCTAAACAAAGTAGAAACAGGAACAAGCGAGATTTATAAACAAGGCTATGAAACGATTCTTTAATAAAAGGTTAAGGAGCATTCCCCCACCTCGGATGTGCACAACTCAACGGGTTCTTCCGATTAACTCACAATAAAATGGGAATAAGATATCGATATCAACAATCCTACATGAAGGATGTGTAATACCCCGTATTTTTGGGCGATATTTATTTTTGGAATTAATTAATTAAATGAGAATTAATCCGGATAAAATACTAGCGAGATGTGAGTTGGTATTTGACCATATTGAGTATATATATTGATATATGAATATTGAATTATGAAATTTATCGTGAGATTGATATACGACAAATTGGACATTTTATTGGGACGCGTGAGACAGTCGCGTCAGGTTATAATTATTTTAATTATAAAAGTGAAATTAAATTCTATTAACCGTATGGTCGTTTTGAGTGTGCCAACGCGTCCGGAAGGGTCGAGATAGTCAGAAAACACTAGCCGGGGGTTTAGTTTGGGTCCCGGGGTATTTTAGGCCATACCGGCAACATATAGGGGTAGTTTGGTAATTTTGCATTTTTGAGAATTAAAAGTGACGAAAATTAGTAAATTATATCTGATGTGGATTTGACCCACTAAACCACTAACCCACTCATCTTAACCTAATAGGCTACGTAGGTTATTAGAATTAGGTTTCTAATTTTTTCCCAAATCAAACCCTAGCCACCATAGCCATTGGAGAAGAAAGCTTAGAGAGGGAGAGAAAGAGGAGAATTCTGCAGAGAGAGAGAGAAGGCAATTCAGCCTTCAAGATTCGTCCTCAAATCCAGAAAGATTAGAGGCAAGTGGTTTAATTTCAATTGATTTAATGCTATGCTTTCCATGTTTAGGAATTTATCGAAATTGATCTTGGAAGATGATATAGACCCATGAATTGGAAGTTAAAAACTATGAATTATGTTAGGGACTGCATGTAGTAACAATCTGGACGAATTATGAATTCAAAATTATGACCCTTGATGATTTAAAAACGGATTTAAGAAGAGGATTATGAATGTTCTTGAAAGAATTAGAAAACTAGGGTTCTTAATGAAGATTGATCCATATATAGCCCTTGGTTGATGAATTCTTGGTTTTAGAACGTTATTAATGTTGTAGGATGGTTGTATGATGATACTATAACGTTATTTTAGAGATTCATGCATTAAAAGTATGTTTTGGGATGATTTGAAAACTGCAAAACGAAGCAGTCCGTAGCCATACCTGGTGCATTCGATCGATCGATGTTCATCAGTCGATCGATCGACCACCATCGATCGATCGAAGGAAAAGGTCGATCGATCGACCTTCCCAGAATGAGTACAGTTTTCCCTATTTAAATTTTAATGGTGGTAACCCTTGAAAAATATTATTGGAGACCTTATGATTACCCTTAAACTTAAGGAAGACCAGTAGGCATGATTATGAAACTTGGACCTTAATTAGAGTTCAATTTGAGGAATTATTCTAATTTAATGAAATTCGATAAGTGAGATAATATTTAGGTTAATAGTGTAAATCTGAATAATTTGATGAAATGAGGTTTGGGGCAGAAGTAAGGACCTTAGGAATAAAGATGTTATACGTGGGAATAATAGGAACTTAATAATCTATTTGAGATAGGTTTTAAGTATAATAAACTACGACGTGAGACGTGTCGACAGTTTAACTTTTATATTATCGGGGGACGTAAATATACAAATTTGGAATAATGTTATAAGGATGTAGAGTATACCTTTATTAATATTGAATTATCTAAGATGTGTGAATGCTTAGTATATGATTTTTATATGTATGACATACCTACCATACTTGCTATCACGGGAGGTTTACGTTCGCTTAGGGCCATCTACTCCTTGTGTGCCCAGATTTAGAGTGGTGCCTAGAGGACATAGTTCAAGAGAATGACTTAATTGTGAGTTATTAAGTCAGCTGACTATGGAGCGTAGGTATGTACGTGACCATGGATATGTTGAATTATGTTCGCCTCCATTTTTGTGTGTGGTGTTTATTCCAACAATTCCTGAGAGATTCGGAATTTATGATCCTTATGTACGTGATGTACCGGGATGGATAGCAGAGTATGTGTGCACCGTAGCGTAGCCTCGGGGTGCTTGTATTATATATTTATGATGTGAATAAATTACGGTTGAATGAAAAAGGAATTTGCTATGTTAAATTGTGAATATAGTTGTGGTAACATTATGAAAAGATAAAAGGGGACTGTTATCAATAAATGGCTTTGTTAATAATTGGGAATCCGAGAATTAAAGTAGAACTCTCTATTTAATTGTTAAGGTTGGAATTAAATCGTGAACCGAGTAGAAGTGTTAGAAACTCTTTTGAACTAAATAGTTATGAGAAAACACATGAATGGGTACAGGAACGTTAGGAGTGCACAGTTAGACGAGAGGTGAGTATTTCATGTGAGAGCACGTCCTAACATGTATCTTGCATTTATTGTTTTAATTGTTATTAAAGCACTTGCTGTTTTTAAAATACTCTCCACATTCGGGCTCTGACCCGTTTGCTTTCAAATCTATTTTTTTGTAAAAAAACCATTTTAGGTGCCCAGCCACAAGGACACCATGCTTAGGATCCTCATTCAGGTGACGAGCTGTAGCTGCTTGTGGAAGTTACAGGACCTTGATTATAGACGCTTCATCTATCTTGACTCTATATCCATCATTTATCAGTTGTAGGGCATGTCGCCCATTTCTTTTAGAGATATTTCATTTATTTCAGTTATTCAGACTTCGGGCATGTAATTAATTCAGGTTTCAGACTTGTCATATTATTTTCAGTTATGGGATTGTTGTGAGGAGTTTTCCTCCGGACTTTTACTATTTGTGGTTATTTCATTACTTCGTTATGGTGAATGGATTTATGTTATTCTTCCATTATTCTTTTTGCATGTTAATCAGACTTAACTTAAAATTTGGCAACTTACTTTTTAAATACTAGGTGGTTAGTAATCTTTAAAATGTTTTCGACAGTGATGCTATTAACTGAACCAACTTGACATTTTGTATTGATTTAATAAAGGAGTAGCTACCCGGTATTTAATTAGTCGGGGTGTCACAGGATGTCAACCCAACAATACATAATGAAGGTAACAATATATTATCGGACAAATGCGTTGATGTTGGAGTTAAGTCTTAAAATACAACCCTTACATGATAAGAGAAGATAGAATCCTATGAAAATCCAATATCAACCCACACACCCATTTATTGGATTTAATCATTGAACAAGCTAAGAAATGAGCCCTCCAAGGTGGGTTTATGCTCCCAACCTAAGGAGATTAGCTACTCATAACACTAATCATATCAAAACACACCATTAAATTAATAGTAAGTGGAATAACTATGGTGAGAACAAGCATTCAATACACAACCACAATATTAATTGCACAAAATGATACCAACAGTCAACAAGATACAACTAAGATGGAACTTTACTTGCAATAAATGAAGTGGAAGATGAAAATGGCAAGGAAATTGTCAAGCCCTAGGAGAGAGAGAGAAAGCAACAAAATATCTTCTATATATTTCCTTGCACAAAATTGTGATCGGATGCCTTCAACAAATCAAACCACTCAAAATATATACTAAGTGGAAGAAAACCACAAAACAAGGGTGGTAAAAACCAAACCAAAACTATGTGGGGTTTGCAGAAATTGAGGCACCGGTCGATCGCTGGTATGTGACCGGTCGACCGCGGGTCTAGGAGAAGGCACACTATCTCACTTCAAAGGCAAATGGTGAATCCCCAGTCGACCGGTCCTGCAAAATCTTGGATCCTCTCCTCTTTTGATACACAAACAAGGGGCCTCGGGAAAATGACCATAACTTGGTCCTCGTGAACCGGATTAACAAACCGTCGGGGACTACGCAAAGTTGGCTAGGAGAACTACAATATCCGTGAAGGGTTCGGGCACAAAGCTCGAATGTAGAATTAACAAAATTACCCCTGAAGTTGCGTAATCCCGGATAACGCACACTTGCACCGTTTAGCACTCCAATCCCTACAAAAGCTCAAATAAACCTCGCAAAGCATATATATGTGGAAACCAAAGGTTATACAGCAAAAGAGCTTAAATACGTGAAATAACGGTCACAAGCGTGCGTGCATGCATAATTAACGGACGCAAAATATACAATATTTGCGACTTATCACACCCCTTAACTTACACATTGCTAGTCACTGACTATGAAACAAAACAAAACCCGCCTGAAATAGTGGTAAGTATAGCAACAATATATGCACAGGCAAAGTGCCACTTTCGCGGGCACACAGTTGCATTTAGCGAATGCAACAAGCCGTTAAACCGCTAGGTTACCCTAGCGGACGAGTGTTGTCTCGTGAGGGTTTTCAGGGACGAAACCCACAAACATCATATTTCCTCAAAACATGCATGGAAAAACAACCAATATGCCAGACTCAACAACAATTAGATATTTCAACATATTATTAACAAAGCAAAGGAGAGGTTTTGCCCAATAATCCAAAATTATTAACATTAGAAGAATAACTACATGGAATTGAAACCTCGAATGTGAGTGGTGTCCATGCACATGCAAAGATTTTGATTCGGTGAAAACGCCTACAACCCAGATAACCATTAAAGCATGCTACCACTCAATCCTCTCCGGATATCACACTCAACAAATAGAAGCACTCGGAATAGGGTGTAACACACGGGACATGTGAGCATAAAGAGTAATTGTAAAAGGAAACAAAGTCGCGCACATGTCATTGATGAAGAACGCAATATAAAAGTGAAAAAAAAATCTCATGAAAGGATATCGCATATTAATCAATGTGAAATGCACATAAACAGATTATCGCTAATGTTCGACCTTTGAATCACATTACCCTAGGATCAAATAGAACCTTATGTGGTTGTAATGTAGGCTTGGGGTTAGAGGTACGAAATGAAAGGATGTATTTACGGATACAAAAGATGTTCGGAGATGAAGAACTTAAATATATCAATCGAGAGAGTGGGCAATTTCAAAATTGAAAAATGATTTCCAAAACACACCATTAAATTAATAGTGGGCAATTTCAAAATTGAAAAATGATTTCCAAACAAGCATTAAATATATCAATCGAGAGAGTAACAAGGATTATTGAATCACTATAAACAATATATACAAATTTCTCTTTCTTTTTCTTTTCTTCCTTTTCTTTTGCTTTTTATTTCTCTTTTTCAGTACACTTTCTTCTTTTCATGCTTAAATTGCAACCACACTACACAACATCATTCAATCCTAAATATCATTCCAAACATAGGTAAGAAAGGTAATGTGTATGGTTCAAACTCCAATGTGGAGTTGATTAGGGGATTTAGGACGAAAAGAAAGGTCATAATAGGGCCCAACGGGGTTGACTAGGGGTATGTAAAAGGGTAAAGTTAAGGTCGTATGGGTTAACAACAAAGAGGGTCTATGATCCGTTCCTAAAGCTTCATGTGGTTCTCGAGACTCAACACCATTGAAAATCATGCTCATGTGATACATCAAATAACATGCAATCAATGAAAAGAAAATGAGATCGCCAACAAGATACGTTATTCAAGAAAGAGAAAGAGTAATGTATAAACACTTTGAAACGAAGAAAAGCACGAAGCTCGATAGGTTTTTAGTGTACACAAAGCAACAACAAGATACCAAGCTATAATTGTCCTACCGAATGATTTTAGAAAATATGCTCAAGTGCTCATGGTTTTCAAGGTTTAATTCATGCATTTATCCCCAATGTTGAATAGTATAAGGACTAAAGTTTAATAACATGAAAGAAATAGAAAGTGCATCATTGAATTAACAATTGGATAGGGCAATTATTAAGTTTATCATAGGAAATTAGGGTAAAATACCCAAGAAAGGGAAGAAATAAAGAAAATAATTTTTGATTTTTTAATTTTTTTTAATATATATATAAATATATATATGTATATGGCACACGAGGGCTGGAAAAGAAAATGAGATGCCTAAACACACCCCCTAACTTGAATCACACATTGTCCTCAATGTAATTAAAGACATTATGAGAAATAGAGGGAGTAGAATAAATCACCCCAATCTGGAGTGAAGTCCGAGGTTGTCAACGTGCGCCCTATACCGACATAAGAAAAACAAAAATATGTACCATAATGATTAAGTTAGAAAGAAACATGCCATGAGTCGCAATAGTTTAGAGGGGTTGAAATGCAGATACTAGATAATTGATGGTGGACATAGGATTTGAAAAAATGTATACACATCAAAATCTAATAAATCAACGACTAAATTATCATTACTAATTTCATAGAATTCAATACAAATAGCTTAATCAGTGTAAAGAAAACAAAACAGAAAATACATAGTTCTCATAATCGCCCCAAAAAATGACACAAATCATCAGCCACAAAAAACCACCCACACCCACAAAACAGTCTAGAGACCTGAACCGCTGGACGAACCCCGAAAAGCTGGGTCGTACGGACTCTGGAAATGCGGCGGAATCGGTGCATCAGGACCATGCTGCTGAATATACAGATCACGCATCATGGCCTGGACCATGTGAAACTCTTGACGCCGCTCGGTCTGGTCATGGCGCTGATCAATCCTATACTGGTCAAGTCGCGACTCCAAAGTAGCCAATCGCATCTGGGTCTCCTCCCATATGTGCTCATGTCGTGCCTCGAACGCCGCAAAGCGGGCGTCGATAAGTGCGATAAGCACCTCAGCGTCCTAATCCCTGCTCATTATATATTGTCTTGTTGTCTCAGCAAGACTTTATTCATTATATATTGTGAGATGGTTTGAATTCTAGTATATTGTGAATGTTTAATTATTTCCTGCATGAGATATTTTATCGGGTTAATAAAATATAAAATTTGACACCGATCTAATTTCATGTAGGTGATTAGTAAATAAATAAAAAAATTCAACAGTGATGCTAAGAATGAACCAACTGAAAAACCTGTTTTAATTACAACTGAAAAACCTTTCTTGCTTTTATTTTGTTTTGTATACTCCCTTTATAAGGATTATAAGAAGCTATGCCTTACTTATATATATATATATATATATATATATATATATATATATATATATATATAGAGAGAGAGAGAGAGAGAGAGAGAGAGGCAGGCTCCTGTGCACACTAACTTTGCACATTACCTTTTAAAAGTGGTAAAAAAAATATTTTTGAGTTGATTTTTTTTGTGTGATATTTAAACATTTCAAGGAACCCATATAAAAAAAATCAGCTCAAAAATTTTTTTTTTGCTATTTTTAAAAAATCGGTCAAACTTTTGCAGTTTTTAAGCCCTTTAAAAACTGTGAAAGTTTAACCGATTTTTTAAAAATAGCAAAAAAAGTTTTTTTGAGCTAATTTTTTTATGTGAGTCCGTTGAAATGGTAAAATATCACATAAAAAAATTGGTGTGCGCCAGCACTAAGTTTGCACACTTTTAAAAGGTAATGTGCAAAGTTAGTGTGCAAACTTAGTGTGCACAGGAGCCTGCCTCTCTCTCTATATATATATATTTTAATTGTCAGACTTAACATTTAATTGCAGGAGGATTGGAGTTGGTCTGTACTAATCTGAGAAGACGCTTGGTTTAGACATAGTATTTTCGTAAACAATATTCTGTTTTATAAAGATGATGGCTACAAAAGTGAAAATAACACTTATTATAATTTTCCATAAGGACATTTTTAATATAGGGGTACAACCCTTTTGAATTTACAAGGCGAAACCGCTGCCTGAATTTTTTAACTCGCAACCTCTTTCTTAGCTCCTAGAATAATCTAGAATAATCTCTACGATGATGTTTTATAAATCATCTTGTCTAGTGTTTTTATTTTTATTTCATAATATTAACGTTATTGAATAGGCCAAACAGGCCAACACATGTAATGCGAGTTGTTTTCACCACTATATTTTGTGGTAATCTCACATTGAGCAAATGCTGTTATACAATTGCATTTCAATCCCAAACTATTTAGGCCTCCGATATAAAACCCGGACGAATTGTAATCCTTAAAACATAGGTGCAGTTTATATTTATACACAGATGATTCTAGCTTGTAAGCAGAGCATACACAAACACACAACCCCATCTCATAAAGTACACACATGCAAAACCATATACTAAGTAAATCTACACTAATCAAAAAACATCTGGCAACTTTGGTCTTTAGTGATGCAGTGGTTCGTGTTTTATAGGAGGACATGTGCGAACCCCAAACGCGCTAAATGCATTTCTAATACCAGATAAAAATGTCAGACTTTTGGTAAGCGTTGAATAACTATATATACATAGAAAAGGTCTCAAGCCTTACGCATCAGGACGGCTCATGTTCCAAAATTCAACTTCGTGTTCAAGAATGCTTAACAGAACTACCTCGGCTTTAGAGACCACTTCGTCGGGAGCTTTGTGTAGGAGACGATTAGCTATTTTTTGGAGGGATTTGCAGTATTGACCGAATTCCTCATTTCCCCATCTCTGGCAAGTCTCTTTAAGCTCTTGTGGAGTTTTAGAGCCATCTTCTAGGCAGTGAGCAAAGCACTCTTGATAAACAGCTTCAATGGCCCAAAATGCTGTCATCATCACAGTATATTCTACTTCTGGGCTCATTAGGCTTTCCAAAAATCTGACACAACAAAAAGATAAGATCTGGTCATATGTGAATATAACATTAAAGATGAAACCCTAATGGCCACTAAAATGGATTTAACAGTAGTAGAAATAATTTTTGATCCTCAGGTAGCAAGTTCAATATAACTCCTTTCAACCTTTAATCTGGTGCTCCTTAATATCTTCAGAGACTGGCAACTAGAGCTTATCATAATTTCTCAAGACCTAAATGGTTTGATTTGATAAAATATACTCCCTCTGTCCCATATTAATAGTCCAGCTTTCCTTTTTGAGCCGTCCCAAATTAATAGTCACTTTGCTTTTGGGGGTGTAATAAAGGAACCAAAGTCCATGATAGCGAACAAATTTTGATTTTGGCCCTTGATTGAGTAAATCCTTAAAAACCGGTCGTTTTCAAATGAAATGACGACTATTAATTTGGGGCGGAGGTAGTAATAAAATCAGAATGACCTTGGTGTACAAGTACTATATACATTTCTCACTGGTCCGAAAACAGTCTACGAAGACCCCCATGTCCCCATTGATATACAAGGTAGAGGGCAGGGTAGGATAATCCCGTCCTATCCTTGTTTGGTTTGGTTAAGTTGGGATATGAAAGCGGATAATTTATCAAATGAATGCTTCTTTTCCTATATTTTGTAGCATATTATACTGTTAAGATGGAATAACTTTTTATAATGAAAACTATAAACAAATCTCTTGTAAACATTTATTAACAAGAAAAGTACATTTCATTTTTTGGTCACAAAAATGTTCCTCGGTGAAGAGGAGCGTTTGGACACATAATGCATTCTTCATATTTTAAAACCGTTTGGAACACACTATTAGTTCGTTACTCCTGGGACCTAATTACATAAGACTAAATGTATTCTATCTCTACTTTTTATCTGGTGCATCAAAGGGGACTCAGATAACTTCTCCAAATCTGTGTGATAACAAGTTGTCACTTTTAAAAGTACAACTTCCACTAAATATGAGAGGAGTAGATAACCAAATATATGTCGACAATCAATTGAAATAAATGAAAACTGTCTAAGATGAATATATACAGTACACCTTCCAGTGAACTTTCAAGAAATTTACAGCAGGGGAATCTATCTTTAGAATTAATATACGAGTTCAGAAAATTTAGAACGGGATATTAATGAAGCTCAAGAAAATACACTGTTTGGAGTTCAACAAAATGATAAGAAGCTCTAAATACTGCCGCAATCACATAACTTTCATTTACTCCACATGCAAAATGAGAATTAAAGTAATAAAAGCAAGGAATGAAATTGAGATTGACAGGAAATGCTATATGCAGAGTACTATATTACAAGGCAATGCTCGATGCAGCACGGAAGACCGCAACACTGCTACCATGAGCTCTAGGCCCCATTTGGTTTGGGTGAAATATTTTTACCTGGGTAGAAAGTAAAACGGTTGTTCGCATAATATTGTAATTGAGTGAACACGCTAGCCTATAATCACGTGATTTTGAAAAATAGTAGCAAAAATCCTTTTAAGTCACTAGGACTTGAGAACGTTCAGGTCCAGGTCAATGATACATATGCCAGATACCATACCTGCAGTAATCAAGATTTGCCTTCTGAGGAACAACGCTAGTCAGCGAAACACTAAACCTGGAAGCTTCTTTCTTGAACCATGCGAGCTCATCATTTAAAGAAGCCATACCACCCAATATGACTTCCATATCAGAACTATTATCCGACTCCTTTGAAGCTTTCACCACAGCACTTGCTACAAAAGGGACAAATGCTCTAACAAATATATAATCCTGTCCCTGCATTATAAATATGCAGTAAGGATTATTGTGATCCCCCCAAGTTTGATATGAACTGTAATTTAGCTAATGGTATCAGATACCAATCAAAGCACAACTTTGGCTCACAAAATAAAGAAAAGGCAGCAAACAGTAGCGGTATTTCGCATTACAGTCTTGATATCATTACACCTAAACTGTTGGAATGTGTATGTTATTTATGTAATTGACCATGAGGGTAATTTGATCCCCCAATGTATTTCCTCCTTAGTATAAACATAAGCCCCTAAACTTGTAGGGACCATAATAGAATTCCAACATTCAAGTTGGTATCAGACCTAAAACACAACAAGAAAGAGGGAGAAATCTTTTGCCCTCCCATTCCTTCTTCTTCCACAAAACCCTAAACCCTAACCCAGCCACCCCTGCCACTTCCGGCCACCTCCGGCCACCCCACCAGCAGTGGAACCCTAGGCGACCAAACCCTAAGGTGCCCAGCCCCTCCCTTTTGAATCGCCAAACCCTAGTTTTGGGTTAAAACTTCAAGCTCCCTAGGGTTTGGATCTTTTGAACAGATTTCTGCATTTTAGGGGCTGATTTCTCTTGCCTAATGAGACTCTTATTATCTACCTATGACGTGGTAGATTATTGGTAAGATTTTTCATCATTTGGAGTAGCACACTTTAATGGATATTTGAAGTTCTTTCTTAATTGATTGTATGCAATTGAAGGTATACTTCACTCATTTTTCATCTTGTCTCTTGTGATCTAGAGATTTCTTTATTGCTGCTCCGTTATCTTTTTGGTGGTCACGTGACTGTTTTTGTGGCTGTTTTTTGTGGATTGCTTTGAGTAATTGTTATTAGTTGTGCGTTCATAATTGTTGGTGTTGATATGCCCAAAGTGCACCTGCCAGATCAGAGACATTAACCTCGGCCTGTATGACGACCGAGGTAACAAGAGCGCAGGATTAACCATTTGCGATATCGTCCTTCATCAGGTCGACCACAATCGACATTACAAGCATCACCTCGATTGGGCATCAGCTGAGGTCTGCATGACTCATGGGATCAGCTATCCATCAGGTCGGCCACAGCCGACGTTACAAGCATCACCTCGATTGGGCATTAGCCGAGGCCTGCATGACTCATGGGATCAGCTATCCATCAGGTCGGCCACAGCCGACATTACAAGTATCACCTAAGACCAGCAAAAGCCTCAAAGGCTCAATCAACAATCATCATGTCATCATCGGCTATGGTCGACGTTACACCTCATATCCAACCTCGACCGACCATCTTGGCCGAGGTCTTCATGGAACCTTGATCTCAGCCAAGGCAAGGGTCGTACTTCACCAACCTCGTACTCATCCAGGCCGAGGTTGGTACCAAGCAAAGACAGCCGAGCATCTACGTACACATGTATGGATTGGAACACGTGGACAAATCTGTTATAATTGAATCATTTCCTCCACGTGAGGGAATATTGAGGTCATCATTACTTAGTTGAGATCAGCCAGGTATCATCCTTGCACTGGTTGGATCTCCATGCACATGCACATTGCATGCTTGGGGGGTACATTACGCCCTCCAAGCACTATATATTGTGGTCATCCTCAACATTGTAAAGGATCGAGAATTACAACCCTAGCTAAAACTCTGTCAATTTACACAGTAGAGAGAGAAAGCTTGAGAGATTGTATCCACGGCCATTAGTGCCTTCATTCAGTGATATTACTCACACACACTCACAGTGGACGTAGGCCAGATTGGCTGAACTGAACCACTTATACATAAGTGTTTATTCTCTTCTCCTCATCTCCTTCTCCTACTATACATACATATATGCTTGCTGCCATTGTTATGCTTGTTTGAGCTTGTTCATATCTTATCCGGTGGTGCTCCAGCATCATCAAGTGTTATTGCTGATTTGGTGCACAATGTCTAACGGGAGAATTGTCTAAGTTAAGAAACCATCATTTGATTTGATGACCACTCACCATACACCCTCACAGAAAGCCACAGCGCAGTTAATGGCGGAAATTTTTTGTTATGGGCACGATCGTTCCGTTTATTTTGTCGGCAAAATTGATTGGCTTCTTGGGAAGATTCCAACACCGAAGGAATTTGAACCAACCTTCGGTCAGTGGTTTGTTACCAATTGCACTATTTTGGGATGGATGTTCAACTCTATGGAGCCAAGTGTTTATGAGATTTTTCAGTTTTATGAGTCTATTCTGCTCCTATGGAAGGGTATAATTATTATGTACGCTTCACACAATGAGGTTCGGGTATTGGAACTGTGTAAGGAGATATCGCATGCCTCTTAAGGCAATGATTCAATTTTGACATTTTATAACTATATCACTCGGAGATGGGAGGAGTATGCTTCATATCGTCCTTTAACTGACATGGTGGGTCTTACCGCACAGGCTGCAGAATCACTTATAGCTCCGGAAGAGAAGCAAAAGGTTTAGCAGTTCTTGATGGGTCTTAGGGATGCTTTTGAGCTTCCTCGGACCCAAATTTTGAACACGTCACCCCTTCCTCCACTAGGTGAAGTGTATGCAGTGTGAGAAGCATGAGCGACGCCTCAAGCTTACATCCTCATTGTCATTGATATCTGAGTCTCCTTTTGCAGCTGAACAGATGATTTTTGTAGCCAGTACAGGGGGTCGGTATATGGGTTCTTGGGTACACGTCCTGAAAAGAAGAAAATGGTCTGTGAGCATTGTGATAGAGAGGGACATGCAAAGCTCACATGCTTCAAATTGTATCCTGAGTTGAGAAATAAGAAAGATAGAACTCGTGTAGTTGTTGTTGCTGAAGGTCCCACCGATTCTCATTTCTCTACTCCTGATAATCTGAATGTCAGAATTGAGCAATCTGTTAGTTCCAGGATGGAGTCATTTATTGGATAATCGTCAAGCTCCTGCTAGTAGGCCTACTATTATGACTACATCCACCTCGGGTACTCCTCGTGCATACTGTGCTCACACAACTGACACTCCTTCTACTTGAGTTATGAATTTTGGTGTTAGTGATCATATGACGAGTGAGAATGATCTTTTTCCTTTATCTACCCAATCCTTCCATAAACAGGTTCACCTTGCTGATGGGAATTCTACTCCCATTCTCAGCAAAAGGCAATATATGTCTTTCTACGGACATTACTTTGCACTCAATTTTACTTATACCTAGTCTTGCTATAAACTTGTTATCTGTTAATCGTTTAGCAAGAAGTTTTAATGGTGTTGTTTTCTTGTCTGATTGGTGTTATTTTCCGGACTTACGTACGGGGAGGATTTTTAACAGGGGAAATGAGAGTGAAGGACTCTATTACTTTAGGAATCTTCCACCAATTCCACTAGTTCTATCTTCCACTTCCGTTTTTCATGCTAGTGTGTTGCCTGATTCAGGCCGTTATGTTTTTTCTTTTCAAACATTGCAGTTATGGGATGATCGTTTTGGACATGTCAATTTCCAATATCTTTGTATGTTGTTTCCCAACTTAATTAAAGCTTACAGTTCTTCAAAATTCCAAAGTGTTGTCTGCTCTTTATTTAAGCATACTACAACTAATTACATTCCTCGCATGCATCGGACCCCTTGTGTTTTTGATCTAATACATTTTGATGTTTGGGGCCCCTCACCTATTACAGCTCTTTCTGGGCATCGATATTATGTCACTTTTATTGATGATTACTCGAGGTGTATTTGAGTTTTATTTACTTCGTAAAAAATCGGATGTGCTATCCCTTTTTACACAGTTTTTACAACTTGTCAAAACTCAATTTAATGTTGTTATTAAAGGGATTCGATCTGATAATACTAAAGAGGACATCTCCAATGAGTTTGTCTCTCGTCTTAACAAACAGTGTATTCTTCAGCAACTCACTTGCCCGTATACTCCTGAACAAAATGGGATTGATGAAAGGAAAAACAGAAGTCTTATGCATGTTCCTCAATCTTATTGGCACGTAGCTGCCTTAACGGGCGCTTATCTTTTGAATTGTACTCAATGTCGAGTCATTCAGAATAAGGCCCCATTAAAGTTTATTTATCCTGATAAGATTCTTTTTTCTGTAATTCCGTGCGTGTTTGGCTGCTTTTGCTTTGTTCATAATAAATCTCCTACTTGCACTAAGCTTAATGATAAAGCTATTCGTTGCATTTTTGTAGGATATTCTAATACGTTCAAAGGGTATCGTTGTTACGATCTTGTCACACGTCGTATGCATCATACTTTTGATGTCACATTTTATGAAAATATGTCATTCTTTCCACTCTACCTCATGTAGACTCACCTATTGTTTACCCTGTACCCATGTTTGATTATATTAATCCTGTCTCTCTAGCTAATCAACCTTTTTAGGAATATTCCGTTAACCGTGCTCACATATCTCTCCTGTTATCCCCCCTCCTCATCAGGTAACACTTTTCATTCAATTGAACATCTTGTTGAGCCTGTTGTTGAAACTACTAATGAGCTTGCAGAAAATGACCTTGTTGCTCCAGACCCTGAGCCTCGGTACCCCCTTGGGACCATAGAGAGCCCATTCGATATGGTTATGTTTGTTTTACAAAATATCCTATCTCAAAGTTTGTTTCTTTTGAGGGTTTGTCAGGCCCTTGTCACGCTTTTGTTATGGCTACTTCCTCCACTCGTATCACGAGGACTGTTTCTGAAGCTTTCCATGCTCACCTTGGGTTGAAGCTATACAGTGTGAGATGGATACTTTATAACGTAATCATACGTGGGACACGGTTCCTTTACCAAAAAGGGCTAAGATAGTTGGATGTAGGTGGGTCTATACCCTCAAGTTCTTAGCTAACGAGACAGTGGATAGGTATAAGGCCCGCCTTGTTGCGAAGGGCTTTACTCAAATTCCGAAAAAAGATTTTAATGCTACCTTTACTCCAGTTGCGAAACTCAACACTTCTCTTATTGATCTTGGTTGCTTCGTCCTCTTGGCCGCTTCACCAACTTGATGTCACAAATGTTATTCTTCATGACGACCTTGATGAGATCATCCACATGGATCCTCCACCTGGCTTTCGTGGTGAGGGGAAGTATGCTGGTAAAGTCTATAGTCTCTGAAAATCTCTATATGGGCCGAAACAATCATTAAGAGCCTAGTTCTCTAGATTCAGTGAGGCTATCATTGTATTCGGATTTACTCGGTGCCATTGTTTCCTCAGACGAGATTTATAGGAAGAGTGTGATCTTACTTGTGCATGTTGATGATATTATTATTACTGCCGACTCTGTTGGAATTACATAAGTTACAAAGGCGTTTGATGTGAAAGACCTCGGTCAACTTCGATATTTTTTTGACATTGAAATAGCCAGATCTCGTCATGGGATTTCTCTCTCACGGATAAAGTATGTTTTGGACCTTTTGGAGGATACAACAATGATTGGGTGCAAACCAGTTTCATCTCTTATTGCTGACAGTAGTGAAATTTTGAAAGATCCATCTATGTATCACCGTTTGGTGAGTCGTCTAATTTATTTAGCTAATACAAGATCGAATATATCATTTGTTGTTGGGAGAGTTAGTCAGTTTATGCACAAACCTTGTCAGCAGTATATCACCTTTTGCGGTATCTTAAGTCTTCTCCTGGACTTGGATTATTTTATACAACGAGCCCTCAGCCTGGAGGATTGCAGAACTACACTGATTCATATTATGAAGGAGCTTGTGATGGTCGTTCTCCTACTGGTTTTTGTAACTTTCGGGATAGTCATCTCACCTGCTAGAAAAGTAAAAGGCAAGTTGTAGAATATAGGGCCATAGCCTTGGGCACGTGTGAGATTATATGGCTTCGTTCTATTCCTAGGGAATTAGGATTTCCTGAGAAGACTCCTTTTGTTTTGCATTGTGACAATAAGTCGGCTATACAATTTACTTCTGATTCAGTTCTTCATGAGAGGACAAAGCACATTGAGATAGACGTTCATTTTCTCAGAGAGAAGGTTCGTCATGAGATTATCACTCCATCATTTGTTTCTTTGGGAGAACGGGTTGCAGATATTCTAATCAAACCTGTTAGTCCTTCTCTTCTTCGCACCTCTATTGGCAAACGTGTCTTGGTCAATATCTACTCGCTAGTTTGAGGGGGAATGTTGGAATGTGTATGTTATTTATGTAATTAACCATAAGGGTAATTTGGTCCCCTAATGTACTCCTTCCTTAGTATAAATATTCCCTCCTTAGTATAAATATAAGCCCCTAAACTTGTAGGAGCCATAATAGAATTCTAACATTCAAGATAAACAAATGAAAGTTACAAAAGATATTCTTTTGATCCCTTGTGAGCCTTATCCTATCTTTTCTTTTTTAAATCCAAACAAGAAGCCAGCGTTTGTTTTAAATTTCATGTACTCTTTTAAAAAGTATTTAAATGCAGCAAAATTATTTTTAAATCCAAACAAGAAGTCAACCTTTGTTTTAAACTTCATGTACTCTTTTAAAAAGTATTTAAATGCAACAAAATAATTTTTAAATCCAAACAAGAAGCCAACCATTGTTTTAAATTTCATGTACTCCTTTAAAAAGTATGTAAATGCGTCGAAATAACACTCACAAATCATAAGAACGACAAAGGGCATAAACTCGATAATAATTCCTAATTAAAAGAGATTATAAGAGGCCCTTTATATAGGCGATTAACTAGAGTCATAAACTAATATAAGAAATAAAGACAACAGAATAAAGTACCAAAGATAATTCTATCACTACAGAAAAATTTCTCCTAAATTCTCTCCATGGCCAGGCGACCTTATCTCCTCAAGACTCCTAATAAAATCAAAACAATGAAATGAAAATAAAAACCCGCAATAAAATAAGAGCTAAGCGGACCCCCATTATTATCATCAACTCATCCTCTCCCTTTTATAAAAGGCAGCCTTGTTTCAGGTGTAACATGAACTCGGATCAAAAGAGCATCGGCTTGCTGGACTTGAATTGTACTTCAACCTCCAACCCATTCGTAATCAACACAGCACGGGGCACTTTTTTTTTCTGGGCAATATGATACCTTGTGTATAAACGTGCCACACTCGAAGCACCTGAAGTAAGCTGCGGGAGTGGTGGTCGTGGTAGCCTTTAGAGGAGCCATGGCGACAATTGTAGATGCATTCTGACCCATCGACACGTCTGTAAAAGATATTCTTCTACTTTCAACGCATATTTGATAGCTTAGCCTAATAAATTAATTTATCGCAATCCCAACTCGGGTTGGCAGCGAAATTGGAGCCCATTCAAAACACCCAACATTTTGTTCAGGATTTCCCTTCACTCTCGCACGAGTGCATGAAAGTTGAAACTGCTCCGAGTAGTCATTTACACTCGTCAAAGCATTGTTTTGAGCATTGGACCTCTGCAAAGAGCTCACGCTCAAGGCGGCCTTGAGTTGTATATTCATTTTTAATTCCTCACTTCAAGATCATAAAATAAATCATTCCATCATACTTTCACAAACCCTTCGAATTTTGTCGGCACTAACTTCACAAATGTCCCTCCAATAATGTTTTTGTAGTTAACAAATTTCCCAATGGAGTCTAGCCAATCCACAAATGTATTGGGGTCCATATGCCCATTAAACATGGGAGCATCAACCTAGATGTCACCATGCATAACTTTTTCGATCATTCGCAGGATTATACTGATATTTCCCTCACCCACACCCACCTCCACCTCATCTCCCACTTTTGATCTAAACGAAACAGAATACACTCAAAAGTCACAAACACCACAACTCAAATTTCAATGTTATTAAAAAATGAAAAGCGACTACAAGAGGCCCTTTACATAGGCAATTAACTCGAATCCTAAGTAATAAAAGAATAAAAAATTTGAAGAAATTAGCGAAGACAATTTTATCACCAATGTTTAAAAAGGCGAAAGGCGAGGCGAGGCGTTTTGGTCGCGACGAGGCGAGGCGTAAGCCTCGAGGCGTAAGCCTCACCGAAAAGAAAAAAAGAAAGGGAAAAAAAATATAAAAAGTATAATAATTTCACAAAAAAATAATCCAACACATTAAATGATGCAAAAGGGTCCATAATCATTTAATCCATCAACCAATCAAACTAAAAGTTCATCTCCATTACATCATTACCATATTGTTCATCACAAAAACATAGAAAAACAAAGCATCCCCTCAAGCTTACTACTAAAACAATAATGGATCATCCGTATCCAAAGGCTTGAAAAGCAGATTTAATCCATCCTCATCGCCGCTATCATCACCATCGCTAATAGGATCGTCCATGGAATCATCATCATATCTAATGGTCATCTCGTCATCATCATCACCCGAGTCAACATCAACAAATTCATCTTCTTCATCTACCAAGATCCCCTTTCCTTTACCTATAAGATAAAATATAATTATTTTAACTCTTTAAAATAATTATTTAATGTAAAAAAAACAATTGTGAATACTAACCCTTTTTTGAAGTGTTAAATTGTGAATTATTTCTCTTTCTTCCTCGCCCCCCTCTAGCACGTTCACGACGAATGGGAATGGGAATCTCTCCTACCCCTATCACATCATCCATCGCTCCGTAACCACCGAGGCATCTGTCGAATGGGAATCATCATCTTGCCCCGCTACCCACTCATCATCTGAAGGTAGATGATCAATAACCAATGGGTCCTCATCCTCTTTAAGCGCCTTCTTTCTCAAAAACTTCGTCTTTAACTTCTTGTTATACATTATATACACCAATGAATTCAACCGCTTCGTTGACAAACGATTTCTCTTTTTTGTATGGAGCTGTATAAATTTTTCAAATAATAATTTTTTAGTCATTAAATAAATAATAATTTTTACAAATAATAATTTTTTACAAACGAATACCTGATTGAATGTGCTCCGGTTGCGTTCACATGCGGACGAAGAGCATGTAAGACTCAAAACTAGTTAATTCTGGAGTTCCATCTCCAAATTGAATCCATCAATCCGCTAAAATAAGAGTGAAGTAAAATTTAGTTCAAAAATGTATTTAATGGTATTAATTAAAAGCAAATCGTACTTAAACAAAAGATTTACTTACCGGGACTACGCAATTTGCAACTTGTTTTTGCTGATGCAAAAGAGAAAACCCCCTTTTTATTCCTAAAATCATCAATCCGTATATCCGCTTTCAATCTATCTTGCTCATTCGGAATAAGCTTTTCCATGCAAGTCAATAAACCCAATTTAATTTCAGGATGGTTTGAGAAGTTCTCTTCATGTTGAAAATGTGGATTTAAGAAATATGCCGCCGCATGCAAATGGCGATGTAACTGAAACTCCCATTTCGTATCAATTATGCTCCATATCTCCTTATAAGACCCCTCATCTCCTCCCAAATTTTCTACTATGGCCTCCTTTGCTTTGTCCATGGCACCATAAATGAAACCCATCCCTAGCATCTTCTCTGAATCAGTCATTCTCAAAACCCCCACAAGAGGTTTTGTGCTTTTAATTGCGTACGACATACTACCCCAAAAATTTCGATCCTACAAATGATTTTTTTTATTTTCTTCCCTTCATCCTTCTTTGCTCAGTTTGATCTAGCCCATTCAGGAGAAGTGAACATACACTCCAATGGTTCCTTAAGGCTATACATACTCTGAAGGGTCAAATAAGCGGTAGCAAATCTCGTTGCAGCCGAGCGAATAAGATTCTTCTTCGTATGATCTCTCAACAGTTGCACAACCCACCCATGATTATATATGAAGTTACTCACCTACAATTATATATCACGTTAATATGTGAAACGAATTAAAAAGTAAAAAATAAAAATTAAAGATGAATTAATACCTTCTTTGACTTTATCAAGGCGTTTTTGTGTTGCGGTAATTCCCCAACTTTCTCCAACATTAGGTCAATGCAATGGGCGGCGCATGGTGTCCACCACAGACGTTTCCTCTTCTCCATCAACAACTTTCCCGCCGCCTTATAATTCGAGGCATTGTCGGTTACAACTTGAATGACCAACTCCTCCCCCACCTCCTCAACAACACTATCAAGAAGCTTAAACAACATGTTTGCATCCTTTATAGCATCCGACGTATCAACTGATCGCAAGAAAACCATTCCATGTGGATTATTAACGAGAAAATTTATCAAATGGCGACCTCGAATATCCTTCCAACCATCCGATAATATGGACACCCCTGTTTGCATCCACGTTTTCTTTACTTCATCAACTACAATTTTGGCATGCCTTTCTTCCTCATCTAATATCCACGTGCTAAGCTCGTATGCAGTAGGAGGTTTCAACCCGAGACCATACTTTCCAATTGCGCGCACCATACTAATAAAGGAAGGACTATTTTCCACATGAAATGGAAGACCATTTTCAAAGAAAAATCTACCAATATCAAGGCATGCTTCATCTCTAGCCTCCTTTTCAGTTTTAGGCTTAGGTTGATCATCACAACCCTCATCATCAAGATCAACTAAAAACCTATCCATGGGTCCCCTAATCCCCCTAGACGTACTACCCATACTTAAACCATCTTTTGAACTTGTAAAATACGCACCACTCCCAATATGTTCCTCGGATTTTCTTCGGGCCACATCTTTTTCAAAGTTTTTATTTTTCAAGAAATCCGTCATTTCCTGTCTCACATCCGGAGGAACTCTCACATTCTCGAACATTTTTTTTCGTTCCCGCATGATGATCTTTCATTCGTTTGACACCCCCCTTTATAACTTTATTGCAAAACTTACATTGGATATAGACATATCCTTTCCCATTATCAACCTCCGTACCATATTTCCAAGCGGGATCCTTTCTAGACATAATTCAACTACCAAAAAAAAAAAATAGAACAAAGTTATTGCAAAAAACAAGTTAAATATTATGAAACAGGTTTTATTAAAACAGGAAAAAAAACAGAAGAAAAAAAAGTTTTTACAGGAAAAAAAAAAAGGTAAAAAAACTTAAAACCAAAGTTTTTACAAAAAAAAAACTACTAAAACTAAAAAACAAATAACATAAACACTTTCGTATAACAATTTTTAGTAAAAAACTAGGGCTGGAGTTGAAGAATTAAAGGATGGAGTCTTACCGAGGGCCGGACTTGAAGAATAGAAGGAGAAGGATGGCCGGATTAGGGTTTCGGAGAAGGAGAAGGGTTTCGGAGCAGAGAGAGTAAGTAGGACTTCAATAATAGAAGGGTTTTGGTTTATTTCTAACGTACGTTTTTTTTTTTTTAACTATCTTATCTTTTCATTTTTTTTTCCCCGTATAAGAGGCGTACGCCTCACCGCCTTGAGGCGGTCAGCCTTGAGGCGTTGCGCCTCATCCAAAAAGGCGTAAGCCTCTATTTTATGGCCTGAGGCTTAAGCCTCGAGGCTTTTTTCCCTCGCCTCGAGGCGCGCCTCAAGGCGTACGCCTCGGGCGCCTTTTTAAACATTGTTTATCACTAAAGAAACTCCTAAAATTTCTCCTAAATCCTCACAATGGACAACCGAACTTAACTCCTCTTAAAGATTCCTAATAAAATTGAGACAATTAAATGAGATTAAAGCGGAAAATTAAATAATATCTGCAATTCAATGAGAATTAAAGGGTCACCCATTATTGTCATCACATCAAGAAAGAAATATTATTTCTTCAAAACCTTTCTTGTCTCACGTCAAGAAAGAATAATTATTTCTTCAAAACCTTTTTGTGTTTTACCTTTAACCTTTCCATCTCAACTTAGAATTGTAGACAACTGACCAGTGGGGACAAGGGTCAAATAATTGTCCACGTGACCTTGGAAACCTACTTGAAAACTCCTAAAATCCAATCACCTGCCTATAAATGTGCATGTTAGAGAGAGAGAGAGGGGGGTACACACCAGATATAAAAGGAAGGATGGAGTTTTCAATGGACCGACAAAAGTACCCTTTCTCTAGTAACAAATTCTTTTTCAATATCAATCCTATCAAATAGGACTCCTATACTTTCTATTCATCCATCCTAATCTGCGGGAGTACAATATTGTGTGATATCGAATTAGTCTCAAGTATGTCTCCCTTTCCAAAGTCGGCTTTTAATCTAATAACAAAAAAAAAGAATGTGATGTAAACGTGGTAGACTTAACATGTGCAAACAAAACTAGGGTTGATTTTGTGTCTGTATGTGCATGGACAGCTGCTAGATAGGCAATTTTGATGACAGAGAGTTTGAAAAGAAGGGAAAGGAGAATGTTGGCTATGAAAGGTGGAGGAGGGAATGGTGGTTCACCTACTTTACCATTGTTAGTTGGCTCGGAGCCCTTGGGATGTTATTCTCTCCCTTTTTGGGATATATTGGGTTATGCCAAGCTCAATGCTGAAGACGTTGGTAGCATGAAGGTGTAGTGGTTTAGAGAGTTGCCAGTTGCATCAGCGTTTATGGGGGACATCACCTCTTTGTATTCTTTATATTGTATGGAAGGAGAGAAATAGGAGGTGCTTTGATGGTGTAGAGACTGACCCGGAAAGGTTACAGTATACATTGTTGAGTTCCTTGCATTTATGGGAGAGGGAGCAGTTGCCATTGTTGACTTCCATTTTTGTTGATTTCTTGGAGGAGTTTAGGCGGAGGCAACAGTTTACTTTGCTTTTTTGTGCAGTGTTTTTTTGTGCTGTTTTATTCTTCCTCTGTATATCTCAGGCGGGTTTTTATTAATATACATGCTGCTATTACTTATCAAAAAAGAAAAAAGAAGAGGTTTACGCATGATAACATTTCTCATCTCAAATTTTATCCTATTCGACACCAAACGTGGGATTGGATAAAATTTATCTTCCCCACCTCCTTATCCTGCGGTCAAATGGGGCCTACATGAAAGATACTCTGTCCCAGTGAAGAGAAGGAAGATTAGCTTCTAGCAAAGGTTGGTTGCACTGCCACGAAAATCATAGTAAGCAAAGTGGTCGCGGAGGCTTCAACAAACAAATGGTAATCAGAGGTGCTAAAAGTGAGTTTTATGAAGGTTATTTTGGATATTTCATTCCTTATTGCTCCCTTGTAAAAATAGCTCGTTTTAGGTCATTTGCTACTAATTTATCATTGGATGCTATAGAGAGATATAGTGAGTTTTGAGAGAAGTTGTAAACCCTAGTTTGACTAACTCAAAGAAAGGAAGTCATCATCATCCGTTGGTAAACCATGTACATCTTGTTTTGTGCTTTATTGGGGTGTGTTTCCTGTTTACATGCTCATTTACTTCGCATTTAGATTATATTTCTCTTGATTTTCTTGTTCTTGGATTTTGGGCGTGCATGAATCATATATTGAGTGAGTATCCGCAACTATAAATTGGTATCAGACAGCGTTCTAAAAAACGTGCCTAGGGGGCGCCTAGGCGTGGGGCTTTTTATAAACGCCAAGTTTTGGCCCTAGGCGTGTATTAACGCACGGTCAACGTTTTTGGGGGTAAGGCGTGAAAAAACGCTCGTTTTTTGGGGTTAAGGCGTGAAAAATGTGCGCTTTTTTTTGTTTTGTTTTTTTAACACAAAACGACGTCATTTTGTCCCATATATTAAAAAGGGTGATAATATGATGAGGACTTACGGAGCATGGATATGGAAAAGGGGCTCCGGTTGTAAATATTCAAACACATTTTTAAGGTATGTATCATTTTAGTATTTGTAATAGCCTTGTTATAGTTAAAAAAATATTAAAATATATTAAAAAAGGCCTAAACGCCTTTTCACGTCTTTTTACACCTAAGACCCACCTAAGCTTCTAAGGCTTAAGGCTTGGCCTCCACGCCTCACGCCCCGCGTTTTTAGAACCTAAATATCATAACTTTAGCCTGTTGGGTTGTTTTGTGTGCATCGAGAGTGTGTGATAAGATTCCTAAGGGAGATTTTGATGTTGGCTTAGTTGTTTCTTGGTTGAGAACTCAATTCAAAGATTAGAGAATCGTTGAATCTAAAGTTGCAAAGTTGCCAACGGTTAAGTTTGACTTGGAATTTGATGGAAAAGCTATTAATTTTGAATCGTGGCAATGTCAAATAAGATATTTTTATCCAATAAGGTTTGCATAAGGTATTGAAGGGCATTACGGCTAAGCTCGCAAATATGTCGTGAGATGATTAAAAGGACTTGCAAAGCATGTAGCACTACACAGTTGAATCTCCAGAAAATTATTTTGTATTATTTGATGGAGGGATCGACGGAATCAATATGGAAGAAATTTGAAAATAAGTACATGATGAGGAAGCATAGAATCTTTATTATATCAAGAAAAAGTTGTTCCAATTTAATTATATTAAACGTTTGTCGATATACAAATATTTAAATGAGTTTAATAAAATTCCCTCGTATTTATTAAGCTTAGTTGTTGATATTGATGACAAAGATAAACATTTATTGCTTCTCAATTCACTTTGGGATTCATATGAGCATTTGAGCACCACGTTACTATAGGAAGGATGAAATGAGGTTTGATAATGTCTCTACAATATTGTTGGGAAGTGAGAAGCGAAAGAAGGAGAATTGTGATTCCTAGTCCGACGCGTTGGTTACACGGCATAGGATCGAGGAGAGGAAGTACAGTGAAAAAGGAAGTTCTAGGTTTAAGTTTCGGACTAAGGGCTTGACTAATGTTCTATGTTATAAGTGCAAGAAGAAGGGACAAAAAAAAAGAATTGCCCTAAGCTTAGGGCAAGAGATGATAAGAAATCGACGACGTAGTCCGCCAATTGATCTCAGATGACGATCTCTTTGGGAGTGTGTTGATAGTTACATCACAGGAAAGCACATCAAGCAAGTGGATCTTACTCGAGATGCACTAATGGCATGTCCTGGATTGAAATTTACTCCTTGAAATTTACTCCTTACCTTTAAGAGGTGATGGAGAGAGAGCCTTTATGAGTAATGACAATGTTTGTAAATGGAAGGATATTGGCCCAACCAATTTAAAAATGTATGATGGAGTGACTCGTAGTATATACGTTCAGGAGTTGAAGTATAAAATTGAATTCTTCGGGCGCTTTAAATTTCCAATGGATGCAAGATTATACTCAAACGCGAAATGCTAAAGGTGGTGATGAGAGGAAAGGAGGGAAACATTTTTCTTCAAAGAGACCAGTAAAAGTGTCATGCCTCAAGTACGAATAGACAAAGTCAAATTTCACTAAACTTTAGCATACACATTTGGGACATGTCGGGGAGGCCATGACATTTTTCAGTAAGCAAGGATGGCTATTGGGTGCGGATGCGAAGAATTGCAAGTTGGGCTTTGGTGAGCATTGTGTGCTTGGAAAGAAAGCATGGGTCGAGTTTGGCACGACAATTCAGTGCACAAATGGCATACTTGCTTACATTCACACAGATATTTTGGGTCCTTTTAAACCATTATCTTTAAGAGGTAGTGACGTTCATTGATTGCTACTCTCATAGGTCTTGGGTCTCTACACTAAAATACAAAGACGAGTTTTTTAGAGTATCTTAAATAGAATAAGATGGTCGAGAACAAAATTGGCAAGAAATTCGGGTGCTTAGATCAGATAACAATCGCGACCGATATAATTCATATATAAAGTATAGTGGCATTTTACGATCCGAAAACGCCACATGACATGGACGTCAACTCATCCCTAATTATGAACGGAGCCAATAATTGTTTGCTCATTTTGTGGGTTCATAGGCGTGCCTTAACTCAGAGGACGAGACTGAACGACAAAACTATATTAAAGGAACTAAAAAGGAATCGCTTTGCATCGAATTAAAAGGAAGTAAATGTACATTACAAAAAATTAAAAGATATACATAAATAAAATGACAAAGTAAAAAGATATGGGTTTGTTTGATGTCTTTCCTCGTCCTCAAGAGTTGAATTTATTATACTATGCAATAACTAACCATCGACTTCAAGTAATTTTCAATTTGGATTCAAATTAAGTTTCTACAATAATCACCTTTAATTTTCACGAAATAACCTCTAATTTGAACTCAAATAATAATCACCTTAAATCACCCACAAATGTCAATTTAATTCCTGCCACCATATAACCGACTCTAACCTATCCTAATGTTTAGCCACTCGCCAAAAAATTATTAAGAGATATAAGTGATAAAAGATGGTGTAAACAGATTGCGATGAAAGGCAATTGGCTTCGCTACAACGAAGAAGTAAAGGAGGCTTGAACGAGCAAACGGGCGTGTGAAAAGTGAGTTTTGATAAAGGGTATAAAAAAACATTTTATCCCTTGTTGCTCCCTTCTCCCTTGTATAAATAGCTCGTTGTGGTGATTTAACCTATGTTATTAAGCAACCATCACTGTATGCTCTTGTATAGACATTGAGAGATTGCGAGGCTAGAGAGAAGATGTAAACCCTAATTGATTAATTCAAAGAAATGAAGCCATTAGAATCAATGATAGACATAGCCAAATTGAAAAACCACGTGCATGGTATCTTGTGTTCTTTGTTGGCATGTGTTTTCCCTTTACACTTCGCATTGACACAGCCTTATATATTATATCTCTTGGTTATTTCTCGAGTTTTTCATCTTGAAGCACCACACTCGTGACTACCAAAAGGGCGAAAGAAGTCATTAATGACATGGAGGGACGCGGGGTGGAACGCCCTCATCGGCATCAACACAATACCCGAACCCGGATGCACAAAAGGGCATGTACGAATACGGGTCAAATGGACAAACGCAATGGGGCTCTGCAGTAATTAAGTGTTGTTTTTGTTTTCAATACACAATTGTTTCTAATTTATATTATTGTAGTTTCATTTTCTAATTAAGTGTCACTCCTATTGAGTGTGCATTTTTGTTTTTAATTTAGTGTGATATTTAAAACTGACAATTTCAGTATCCTCAAATAAAACAATAATAACAACACGAAAACAATGGGAGGAGAAAAAGAGAAGAAAATTCACAGTGGCTGCAATTTGATTTGGCCTCATTTGGTTGGAGCTTGGCATGCAAAGAATCGAGAGTTGAAAACAAAATTTACTTCACTTACTAAAACTCAAACTTAGCAAATCCCAGAAAAACAAAGAAGCACCCAAATAAGAGATGTTGAATATACCAGCCATTTCTTGAAGGAGGAGAAATCAAGTGTGCCGTCTCGGATGGTGAGAATAAAAGGGTGCCTGGTAGCTCCGGTGTAAAGCAACCGGTGTTTTTTAAGCCAACTCTCCGTCATCTCTCCTTCCATTTTCAACCCTTTTGCTCACTTCATAAAAACCTCTTCGTCGGTGGCGTTTTATACAAACGATGTTTGCCGCCACGTCTTACGTTACCTCTCACTATATTGCCCCCGCCAACTACCCTCTCATACCCTCACAATGGACCGAGTTCATATCCGAACGGCCGGGCCCGATTTACTTATCGGGTCCGAATAATTTTTTAAGAACCGTTTATTTATTTATCAATTTATCCGTTTGATAAAGGGATCAAGTTTGACTTTACCTCCCTCCAACCCGTTTAAGACTCGACCCATTTAAATATAAATATTTATGTCTATTTATATATTTTTTTATCTTTATATGATGTTGTATCTCATCGGTTTGATCCTTTTAATCACAAGGTTTTGAAACCTTAACAATCAATACATAGTAGCTTTTAGGCTATGTTCGGGAGATTCGGAGAGAAAATAAAAGAAATATATGTTTTATTAGGATATAATATAAGAAAAGGAAAAATTAATAAGAGAGACGATCTGATAAGTTGATATTCATTTCTTTGTTGAGAGTTCAAGAAAGATAAAATAACATTCTCTCTTGTTGTTTAGGAGTTGAGAGAAAATTATTTTTTAACAAAAAGAAAGTAAAATTCATTGGAAAAAACTTTTTCTTCCCTCATTTTCTTTCCGATTTGGAGAGAAAGTTTAAAGAAAAAGGAAGAGAGTTTTTTTTTGTGTGTAATTATGTCTCTTTGTTCTCTCGTTTCAAACTCCCAAACAAATTAAATGAAACACTTTATATTATACTCTTTTATTTTCTCTCCAAAATAGAACTCACAAATATACCTTTAGTTTGTAAATGAATCAGTTGGATGATGTTTGTTTTAAAAGTCTAAGTAATTTGCACAAACAATTTGTATGTTTCTTTTGAACTTATCTTGTTTTAAAAGTCCATGTAAAGGATTTTTTTTCTCTTTTTATGTTTTTTTTAAAATAGTAAAGTCGGACCAACACACCTTACAACTTGACATTGTTAGGCAATAATGGTGGTCACCGGGAGAGTCTCATCCAAAAGTTGTTATGACTCTTTGGAACATCAAAATTTATAATAACACCAAAACAAGAACAAATATGTGTTTATAGGTTATTAATGATTATAAAAGTATTACTTACTCTTAGGGTCCGTTTGGCAACCCAATTTCAAGCCATGAAAATAGAATTAGAAGGCTAATTTCAATTCCTAGAAATGGAATTGGAAGACCGGTTTCAATTTCGTGGAATTATAATTGGCCTTTCAATTCCATTTCTATTGCTTGAAATTGGGTTGCCAAACATACTCTTAGGTGATATGTGAAAACTCCAAATTCAAACATCAAATGAGATACATAAGTAAAATAATTCACGCCACTCTTAAAAATAATAGACAATAATAAAATTATTGTAAAAAATTTGCGAGAATAGTCTCCCATTTACACGATATTTTTTCAACATTCATCATATTGTCCCAATTGTAGACTCTTAACTAGATAATCTCAATCACATGCATCGTATTCGATGAGGGGAATTTCCAGCACCCGATAGGCAGAAACATTGAACATTCGAGACGAAGGGCTCCGTTCGTATGAGTGGTAGATCAAGCAACTACAATCAACAAGATACCGATCGATTATGTCATAAACGATTGAATGGATTAAGGAACCATTGGTTGTAAGTAACGGTGGCAATATGTAGCCCATCTAACTAAAATACCTATATTAGTCCAAATACTAAAATATGGGGCCCATATTTTAGAAGTGTGAATTAATATGGCGGCCATATTTTAAAAGTACGAAATATTATGGGGCCCATATTTTAAAACTTATGGCCCAAATACAAATCCAAATTTATTTGAACCCAAGTTCCAACCCATCATATATCAATAACTTTTTCTCTCTCACACATAACCTAGATTTAGCCATTTTTCTCTTTGGTAGAAATCTACACACCGGAGCTTATTGATGGAACTAAATCTACACGCCGGAGTTTACTGAGGTTGTGGTCGGAGTTTACTCTCTCCCAGTCGATTGTAAGTTCTAACCCCATTTCATGATTTTTTGTTCCCATTTCATGATTTTACAATTAACGCTGGAGATTTATTTCGTTGGCTTTAATTATTATTTTTTCTGTAAATATAACCATCTTCTCCCGCGTAAGTTCTTAATTTTTGCAGTTGATTATTTACTGTTAATGTCGGGGTTTACTGAGGTTGTGGCCGGAGTTTACTGAGGTTAACACAGGAGTTTACTCTCTCTCAATCGACTGTAAGTTTTAACCCCGTTTCATGATTTTTTGTTCCCATTTCATGATTTTACAGTTGACGCCGGAGATTTAAATTTTACAATTGATTATTTTGTTGGCTTTAATTTTTTTCCTGTAAAAATAACCATCTTCTCCGGCGTAAGTTCTTAATTTTTACAGTTGATGCCCTTGCTGTAAATTATTTGAAAAAATTCACCTATTACATTTCCTTTTTTTTTTTAAGATTGATGTTTATACCAAATCAACATGAGTTTGTATTGATAGGATACGATTTTGTAAAATGGTGGACTTATTTATTCATTTTTATCTAATTAAAATGATGACTCATTTATTTATTTGTTAACTCATTAAATGTTTTTTAACTAATTAACCATTATTTAGGTTATTCTTCAAAAAACGTCGATGTCGAAAAACAGTGAGCAAAATTCTTCTGGTAACAAACATTATAAGAGAACCACTTATGTAGTTTGAGAGGATTTTGAACTATTTCCAATCGGGGAGATGGGATAAAACGGGCAAAATGTAGGAGGTTTGATGTTATTTATATTGCGAAAAATAAATTCATCACAAGTAGCATGTTACGCCACTATATAAAATATGGAAAAGAGCTTACACGTGAATTTAATCAGGATATGTTTCATGAGAAGTTGGCCACAACACTAGTGAAGCACAATTTACCATATAGCTTTATGGAATATGAGGGAATTCGTGACTTGATTAGTTATTTACAACCCAAAGTAATTCATATTTCAAGATACATAACCAAGTCGTCACGTTAAAATTGCATGACATAGGGAAGGAAATGATTAGGCATTGTCTAAGCTCAATTCCTAGTCGAGTATGTCTAACATCTGATATGTGGACTTCTATTGCCACAGATGGATATTTGTCCCTTACAACTCATTATATGGATAAGAATTGGGTGTTGCAAAAATAGATATTGAATTTTCGTCATGTCCCCCCTCCACATAGTGGACCTATATTGGCACAACAAATCATCCGTTTGTTGAAATACTGGGGCATTGATAAGAAAATATTTTCTATTACGTTGGATAATGCTAAATATAATGACTGGTTGGTAGAAACTTTAAAATGTCGTCAACGTTTAACCAACTCGTCAATATGTGACGACGAGTTTTTTCATATCCGATGTGGTGCACACATTTTGATTATAATAGTGCAAGATGGCTTGAAACTTACCACTGAATCTATAGAATCCGTGAAGTATGTCAAGGGAATTGAAGGTAGAAAAATAAAATTTATCGAGTGTATATATAGTCTTACGTTAGAATGTCGAAAGAAGGTTCGACAAGATATGCAAATTAGATGGAACTCCACGTATCTAATGCTTGAGAGCGCACTTGTGTATCGTCGTGCATTTGATCGCCTTCAATCAATTGATCCCCAATTCAAGACATGCCTAACCAGTGAAGAATGGAATAAGATTGATAGAATCACTAGATTGTTGAAACCTTTCTACAAGATTACAACATATTTATCTGGAACTAAATATTCAACCGCGAATTTGTATTTTTCTGTTGTTTGGAGGATATAATTACTCTTGGCTGAAGAGATGGAAAATTCAGATGAAATTATAAGTGCTATGTCTTATCAAATGAAACTCAAATATGATAAATATTGGGAATCTTATGCCATGGTTTTATCACTTGCCGTTATTTTGGATCCTCGGTACAAGCGACAATATGTTGAATTTTATTTTAACAAATTATGTCCCGCGACTAGTTTGGAGAAAAAATAAATTATTCGGGAGAAGTTGTATATGCTCTTCAAGAGTACGTAAATATATCCCCTCCTACTTCAACACATGATCATATATCAATTCCAAGCTCCAGTCATGTGAGCGATGATATAATTGATGAAACGGATGTAAGTTTATTCACTTTATCTTAATTTTTTAAAGATATAATTATCATTCAACTTTATTAAATGTTGATGTCATTTAGGAGTTTGATGTCTTTGAAAGCCTACATTATGGTCAAAGAAGAGTTAAATCTTAGTTAGAAACTTACCTCGACGAGACCAGACTTGATCGTACGCAACACGCTCAGTTAAACGTTGTTAGTTATTGGAAAGATAACACAATTCGTTTCCCGAATCTTTCTCAAATGGCACGTGATGTATTAAGTATTCCTATTACAAGTGTCGCTTATGAATCTGCTCTTAGCATTGGTGGGCTTATAATTAGTAAGTATTGTAGTTCAATTTTTCCTAGAAATGTTGAAGCATTGGTTTGCACCAGAGACTGGTTGTATGGTGGCCAGGTAATTTACGATATTTTTATAATTATACATATCTTTTAATATATATTAAATCATTTTGTTTATATTATATGCTTGAATTCATCTCCAGAAAATTCAGATGATGATCTAGTTGATGATTTTTCATCTCTTGTTGAACGGGTTGCATAAGATCAAGGGCGTTGGTGAGATAACTCGTCTATTTATTTATTAATTTTATTAAATTGATGATGTTAAGCTAATTGATAAATTGATTATTATGTTAATATTTTTTTAGTAACTCGTTTATTTGTTTATTGATTTTGAAGGGAATAATGTGCATGAGTTGAGTGCACATCTTAACTAAGTTGAATTGATGATGTTGAGGTAATTAATTAAATTACTCAATATGTTATTGTATTAGTAGTTATTTCTTGTAAGTCGGTTTGACCTAGTTTGTCATGTGGACTATCATTTAGGAGTTTTCATTAGTCCACTACACACAGATGTTAGAACAATAAAACTCACTTGCTAAGAAGGTGAGGGACATATGTCCAGCTCAGTAGCTTTCACATGGTCAATAATGTTCTCCATCTCATGTTAAATAGTTAATTGGATTGGGGGTTCTCTGTCATACACAAATATTATATAAAGCTATGGGGGAAACCACACCGAATATATAAGACAATTGACATGCAACTCTTGTAATCTCCTGTAATTAATATATTAATCCCCATCTCCTTTGCCCTTAAGAATCACATAAGAACATGAATGGGAAAGAACACATAAGAACCCTAAGAAACACGTGGCAATATGAAATGCAAAAATGATATAATGCGAATATGTCAATGCAATTTCAAGAAAATCACGATATAAGTAGAGGATACATTCCACAAATGTTAAAAATGAATAGAATATGCATATGTATACATGAATATATAATTATCTATATGTACTTATAATTGTACACACACAATTATGATTAATTCTTCACTTTTCAGTATGATTTTCTTACTTTTCTTTATAACGCAATGCACTATTTAGTTTAATTTCTCTTACCAATGTTTGGATTCTCATGTTATATAGTGTCCAAAAATTGTCCATCTAGTTTCTATAATTAAGAATTTTATCTTAAAATTATATACATATAACGATGATGAATTCTTTCTCATGTGGATACTTTTTCCAAACAATCTTCTTTCATTTATTCTACTTTTGTTGTGGATATAGTATTTAGTTTATTCAATTGTTACTTAGGAAAAATAAATGTTATATTTTTGTAAGAGATCGGTGTCATAGTTGATCTGGTAGTGAGAGAGTTACATCCCAAATTACTTAGGTGAGGGAAAGTAATGGTTTATATATGTCAATTTGCACTCTTCTAATACCGATGCCTTTTTATCTCCACTGATAAGGCATGTAATTTATGACACCACATGTTAGGGGTTCGAACCCCATTGGTACCAATTGGTAGATATGAGCTGGAATAAAAACATATACCATTGTGAACAATGGATAAATTGTGGATAATATCGATGATGGCAGAGTGGGATATTACATAATGGTATTAGAGCTTGTATCCAGTCGAAATAAGTGTGCCAATATATTGGGTGATGGTTGATTTTATCCCAACGAGGATGTTGGGCTCCCTAAGGAGGTATATTGTAACAGACTGGTTCCATTGTTAATTTCGTAGCCAGGGAGTTACATCCCACGACGCCTGAGTGAGGGAAAGTAATGGTTAACATATGTAGATTTGCATTCTTCTAACACGGAGACCTTTTTAGCTCCACTATTAAGGATGTGGTTTATGACAGGGGTTCAAATCTTAGTACTAATTTGTGGATATGAAGTGGAATAAAACCCCATAGCACTGTAAACGGTGGTTAAATTAGGACTAGGCCCGACAATATGGGCTCTTAAGGATGAAACCGTCCATAACTCACTCAAAATAATGTGTTTGGGACCCATTAATTGTGTTTGTGGGTCAAAATGGTTTGAGCGATCTACTAAGACGGTTTGTTGGCGGGTCATTAGCGGGTCAAAATGGTTTTAGAACCTCTCAAAAATAAAACTCAAATTACTAGAGTTTAAAGATTTTTTTTTATTTAAGTACCTACTTGTATATTTTTTTTCAAAATTATTATACCATATTTATCTGTATATGGTATAATATTTGTTTTTTCAAAAAAAAAAAAAAAAAGGGCCAACCCGGCCCGATCCGGTTTTGATCCAACCCGACCCGATTTTGACCCGACCAAACCCGCCCAAATTATTCTGTCCGACCCGCTTTTGACCCGCCCAAATTTATCCATATCCATTTTTGACCCGTCCATAACCGCCCATTTGCCACTACTAGGCAATACTAATGGTGGTAGAGTAGGGTATTATAATTTTAATGTCCAATTTTGCGTTCACTTGTAACAAACTGTATTAGACGTGCATTTGTACAGTATGTTAGTGTATTCGAGTGTTCACAAACGATCAATGTCAAAACTTTATTCATTAAATAAAGGTTACATAAAAAAAAGTATCAAGTACATGTCTAAGTATTCATAAGATATTAATATCTAATGCATATACATTAAATTTGTAGAAGTATACATGGTACTTAGGCTCCATCAAAGGAAAACTAGACTAAATATCTAAGCTACCATCCAAAATGGGAACCCTCGAAACTAGTTGCTAAAACGCAATGAAATATTGATTAACATCCCAAAAAGGGCAGTTTAATCCATCCCAATAAACCCCGAATAGTCTAATGCAACCTCCTCAAATGAACCGCCAATTTTATTTTGTTGAAACTTAATCTTCTAACATAAATATTGGAAAAAACATGGTTCATAACCGTCATATCGGTCTGTGATTTGGCCATAAAATTTTAACACAGTATCGAAATCGATTTTGGGTGATACATGAGGATATGTTGTTTAGAGAGCCCATTGTTAAAGACAGAAATAAAAAAAGTTTGGAAAAATAAGTATAATAATATTATATAACTACAAGATTGTCATTTATTATGCATAACACTATGTAATTCGTTGATGGTGCACTTTTTAATTGCGTTGTTCCAAATATTATATGTACATTATCTCCAAATCGTGACTCAAACTCAATCCGGTTCCCTTACGATATGTATTCAAATTAGGCGAGTTATTTTAATTTCAACTGGTACTTTGAAGCATGTAAAAAGTTATCAATACAAAAGGGCAACCGATTAGTGGATTCGACAATCTTTGAATGCCACGTCACACACACATGCAACATAGTATTGTATTTTGACTATGATTTAAAAACAATTTCGTTGAGTAAACTAACACACCTCTGTAATACCCCATAATTTTTATGACTTTTAAAATGGGTTATATTTTAACTTAATGGATTAATTGGATTTTACTATAAATTAATTCATTTGGGCTTTATCCGTATTGTGGATATTAAAATTAATAATTCTGAATATTACTTAAAGATATTTAGGTAATATATGAATGTGATGTCATTGTTATGACGGTGTGATATAATTTCGGTAATTTGGATTTTTAGTCAGACGCGGTATGGGACGTGTCGGGACTAATTTATTAAATTAAAAAGGAAATTTATTTTCTATCGACCTTATAGTCATTTTGACTGCGCCGTTGCGTCCGGAAGGTTTGAAATAGTCAGAAAAGTCTATTTGGATGTTAATTTTGAGTCTCGGGTCATTTGGAAATGAATAGACAACCCAAAAGGGCATTTTGGTCATTTTTCTAGGGGGGATGAATAGTGATTTCGGATTTTGTCCTATTATAAGTATTGGTAGATTAAGTGTACGTGGGTTATACATCTCCTCTTCACAAAGTAGAGAAGTCATCTTCTTAGAGAGAGTGAAAGGTTGCTTGGGAAGAGAAAAGCTTGCTTGGAAAGGAGGAGAACTAAAGACCAAAGGTCACCACCACCAACCACCACCGAAAGTGGCCGGAAAAAGGGAGAACCACCTATGTTATTCAACCCCAAAGGATCAGATCTTCATTAAAGGCAAGTGTTTGATATTTGCAACTTAAGTTCGTATATTGTCCATGTTAGAATAATTATGAAAAGAGATGATTTTTCATGTTTGGAAGATAAAAATGGAGTAGTAATGGATTTATGGAAGTATAAAATATATAGGAATTAAACTCATGTTGTAGGTAGTTAGTAATCCAAGAAATATTCATCAATCTGTGGAAGAAATTCTGAAAATCATTTTGTGTTCTTGAAGATAATATGTTGATAATTTTCTGGAAAAAGAGGCAAAAACGAGTGGAATGAGAAGAACCAATTTGGAATGTTTAGATCTCCTTTTCGAGTGCATTTGGATGAGATTTAAGAAAAACTCAAAACACATACCTGACTCAATTTTTCGTGTAGAATCCAAATCTGAAGTCGGATTGATGATTCAAATAATTTTTGGATCTGATTTTTCTGAGTATTTAAAATATGAGAATTCATGATGTTGTTTCTTTTTAATGTTGGTTATTATCCCAAAACTTTTGTGGATCTTTGGTGATTATTAATTGGATATTATGGGACTTAGAAAATATCAGTAGACCCTTGATAAGATTTGAATTAATTTGATTGGGATTTAAATTGATTAGAATGATGATAATTAAATTAAAGAAATTTCGGTTGCTAGATTCATTTGTTGGATTATAATTGGTTTGCTTGAGGATTAAGGATAGGTCCAGTAGTGGTGATTGAATGTAACACCTGGGTAGCCTTAGGATTACAATATGAACATCAAGGACTGAGTTTAAGCTCATTATTGATTGTGCAAGGACTAAGTGTAATACGAGCGCTTAGCAGTATGACTCCTGGATAGAGATGGGAGTTTAGAACACATTTGGTTGAAAGAGGGTATGAGGTTATCCCGATCGCGTATTTGAAGTTGACGAACCTCCTCGATCGACAAAGTTAAGTAGTAGTGTATTGGAGGGGTTCCTTGTTTGGATTTCGCTTTGCGAGACGCTCCGCGCATGAACCTTAACGACGTCGGGAGTGGAGAGATGTTATAGGATGCGAGGATAATCAAATTATGAAGTAAAGATATGATATTTTAATACGTGGAATTTAAAAGAGATATAATGCTACGTATGGGAATTATCTTAGGGTAGTGATATTACCTTATTGATATTATATTATAGGTATGATAATGCCTATTTGATTGATTGATGATTTATGTGTATGACATACCTAACTTACTTGCTATCGGTGGGAGGTTTGCACGTGAGGGCAGTCATATCCTGATGAATCCATGGGATCTTTGATTTGTCGCTCGAGAACATAGGTCTATGAAAGACTTATCGGGGAGTTGATAAGTCCGCTGACTGTGGGTACGTAGGTATGTGCGTGATCCATGGATATGAGAACTATGTTCGCCTCCAATTTGTTTGTTGTTGTTTGTGGTTTGAGAAATCCTTACCGAACCTTTTGTCTCTTATTTGGCGACCAACGATATTGGGACATGATAGCAGAGTAATGCATTGCACCGCAGCTATGACTCGGGGTGCCGTATTATATATGAATATATATATAATGGATTAATTGAATGAATGGATTTATATTGTAGTTAAACCTATCTACGGTGATAATTGTAGATAACGGCGAATTGAGAAAATAATGGAATTAAGTTAATGAATGTTTATTCTTATAGAATTGAAAAGCTTAATTCATATTAATGAGAAATGATTCAGGTTAATGAGCAACGATTCATATAAATGAAAAATGTATAAGAATGATTATATAACGTATGGTATGGGACATACGGGGTTATGATATGGGAATGGAATTATATTATGGAATTGTTAAAGAGGAACCATTAACTAGGAAGTTAATAGGAAACGTTAAGTGTGCACTCTAGTTGAGAGGTGAGAATAGCAAGTGAGAGTTGGATCTAACATGTACATAATAAATGCTTTATTGCACTTGTTAAATACTTGTTGTTTTAAAAATCATTTACACATTCGGGCTCTGACCCGTTTCCTTGCATATTTTCTTTTCTATTGTATCTCCTATATCAGGTGTCCAGCAACAGGGACGCCAACCTTAGCGGATTTTTGACAGGATATGGAGCTATGGAGTTTTGCTTAGACGCTTATCATCTTTTTGATTCACAGTATTATTAGTTAGGGCATGTCGCCCAAAGGATTCAGTTATCTTTTCTATCGGGGTTAAATACTATTGTATTCGTGTCTTTTGAATACATTTGACATTGTTGGGATTATTGTAATGGATTTATATTATTTGGGAATGTTTATTCCAATTGCATTTAAATTCTTTTGTGTTATCTACTTGGTTATCAGTGTTGTAGAATAAAATGTGTTGTGTTATTCTTAAACTGGAAATGGATTTTGTTAAATTAAAATTTGGAAAGTTTTTAACACCAGCTTAATTGGGTATTGGGTGAGTTGTAAATGTTTTCGATAGTGATGCTAAGAATGAGCCAACTGTATATTCTGTTTTAATTTGGTATGGGACTGGCCACCCGGTGTTTAATTAGGCGGGGTGTTACAACCTCGTACCAGGGAGTCGTTGTAATTTAAAACCTATAACCATGAACCTCATTGTACCCATATAAATCCTCTTAATATTTAATTTATTCCTTTATGAATGCAAAAATATGCACCTCTCAATAATCTATAATATTAGGCGTTCATTATATAGAGAATTCTTCGTTCACGTCGAAAGTAGGACAAGGGATAAATAATGACAAATAGGCTAGTGGTTTCAAAAGGGTTATTTTGAAGGCAGTATGAGTAGTTAGTCTTATTTTTAAAAATACATTTGTAATAAATCCCAATTTTTTTTCTCTTGTTTTAAAAAACACGGGACACGTGTCATCCTATATGGAAATGAAGATGGGAGGTTAGAGGTGGCTACAAGATGTTTTTGTGTGGTTATGAGGCGATTTTGGGACTTAAAAACAATTTTAAATATACATGGTATGGGAATCCACCATTTTTTAAAATGGGGCTAAAGCCTAAATCTTTATATTTTGAAAACCTCAATCCTTGGCTGAAAATGCATGAGGGTCAAGTTGTAATTTTAAAAATTAAAGGGAATGGGCTGGAAATTGTGGAAAAAGTTTAGGTAGTAAGGGTGTAATTTAAAGAAGTGGGTAAAAGGTCTTTACCTTCACCAATTGATTTGTAAAGATTTCTTGGTTTGTGTGAAGACCCATGTATGTCAATGGGGTGAGGGAATTCGAGAACCCACCTCATTCCCCGCCTGACCCATCCCTAGTGGGAGTATATAGGGTAAGGTTAATCAAGTTTGTAGAGGGTTTAGGTTTATGCTAAACAAACTCGAGGGAGTACAAATACGTTGATCGTACACAAATGAGAGTTAACACGACCTTTTAATATGATTGTCTAAATATGAATAACTCAAAAACGGATCCCACATTTTTTAATAATATTTTCATGTTTTAACCAATCAAATTAGATGATCATGTTAACTCTTACTAAGGATGATCAACAAATTTGGACTCAACTAGATCCCCCCCTCCCCCCCCCCCCCCCCCCCCCCCCGCCCAGTATAAGCCTTATAATTATTAGACTTATTATATGTTTACTGATTTGGCGTAAATATTTCATATTTATCTCCGTAATTTAGGCATTTTCATTATCCCATGCGGTGTAAATAGGTTGAATTTACCTCGTATGCAAGTGACTAACAATTTTCAACAAGTATTTCTTATTTTGTGCATTATTCGTATGTTTAACAGGTATTTCGTGCAAGTGAATGCGGGAGAGAAATCGAAACAGTGAAAGAAACAAAGGAAAGGGAGTTGAAGGGCATTTTCATAATTTTCAGCCATAGTTTGAGGCGGAGCCAACTGGAAAATTGAAGAGCTTGAAGCCACAAGAACACTAGAAGAAACGATGCCTCAATTCGAGCTACGGTGAAGAAGTTACGCGAGTTCGAAATCGAGAAGAGAATCTTGGGGAAAAAGAGGAATTTCCAAATATTTAAGTAGCGAACCAGTTCAGATTCCAAGGGAATTGGTTTGGATGAACTAAATGCAAAATTTTATTTTATTTTGAATTTTTTAAAGAAGTTTTAATGGTTGAGAACTCTTCCAAAAACGAGTCTGAGGGGTTGTAGCTTGACATTAGGCTTTTTTAGACATGATTTAAACCTAATTTTAGAGAGAGGAAGGAGGCAAAAATAAGAGAAGATTATTTGTCATCAAGTAGTATGATTTGTGGATCAAATTTCAAGAAATATTCAACATAGTTTGTCTTCTTTTCCCTTGCTCTTTGATATTTGTTATTTTTATGATATTATTAACATCTTCCATAAGTTATAATTAATTCTTGCATGCTTAGGAATTAGTTAATGATGAATAGGATTACATGCAACGTAGAAATCATGCCCGGCTAAATTTTTTAGGGTTGGGATGCATGAACCTAACCCGACGTATTTCGCATGGATATAAAATGTGTTCTTGAATTAAATAAATAATTAAAAAGGGGGTATTTTGTTAATACAATCGTCGTAGGACTTCTAACTCCGTTTGCCCTAGGTAACCGGAGTGTTTAAGAATACGGCGCGCGTATTGATAAGTTTGTCATGAATTTTACTTTTGTTCTTGATTATGTATCGTGCGGGTTAATTCCCTTATAAATGTAATTCTTGAAATAAGTAAAGTTTTCCTTTCAATCAAATGTTTAGTTCTTGACAAATTTTGTATCCAGTGAAATTACTATGGGTCGGCGGATTGTATCTCAATCTTGTCGTTCTCTCATATTAGTATATTTAATCTCTAGTCTTGCATACGTAGATAACTTATATAGGATTTACTTGCTTTAATTAGAAGTAATATATAAATTTATACTATAATAATCTTTTCTTTTCTTTTTTGTGAGTCAATTGTCGAGATTAGTCGTCTGCCTTATTATTCATCACGAGAGACCATCTTAGTCCCTGAGTTCGATACCCAATTTACCAGATTATTACTTGAGCGATCGATTTACACTTGAGCCATAATTACACGTGTTAGAGACACATTCTGAGTCGCGTCATTTACTTTAATAAAATATATTGACTACATTTTTGCATTGTTTAAACTTGATTTATTATATGCGATATTATTTATTTGATGTTCATAACAAATAAATCATATATTCAAGAAAAAAGTAATTTAAAAAAATCTATATGGGGCGGGGGGAGAAATGAGGATTTCCTAAACGGGTTGGGAAAGGGAAGAGCAACATGCACACCGTGATGGGGGAAGGCCCGTAATAGATTTAGGTGTGTTTATGGCTCCCCATTCAATATCCATGTTGTTTACTCAAGCACACCTATGGATATTATGGGGTTTGGTGGTCATTCCACACAAAATTAGGGGCAAACAGAACTCTAGTTATGTTATTAAACTACTAAACAACGCACATCGAATAAATTTAATAATATATCAGACCTTGAGACCAACATCTTTAACAATAATTTAATTGTTGCAGGGATTGATGAATCCAGAACCTCTTAATGTGTTAGGTCCGACCCAGATCTAAGGGATCCAAATCTATTTACTAAGCTATTAATGGTTCGAATTCGAATCGATTCTTAGTCGTATATAAGAAATTGGATCCAGATCTAGATCCATCTGTCGAGATATATACCTTCATTGTTATTTTTTAAAATTTTATCCATTCTTTTATTTTTTAATCTTAGATTAAATAATTTTTTTTATTATAGTATATATGATCAGTATAAATAAAACATTTATTACTTTTATCTATAATAATAATAATAATAATAATAATAATAATGCTCTTTTGCGAACCAGTCCGCATTTTAAGAGTGCGGACCGGACATGTGTCACCTAGCGGTGAGTGATTATAAGCACACACTCTCTCTTCTTTGGGCTCACCGCCAAGTGACACATGTCCGATCCGCACTCTTAAATGCAAACTAGTCCACACAAAAGCAGTATTTTATATATATATATATATATATATATATATATATATATATATTACTTACATAATATAGATATAGATAGATGTATTTATAAATATATTTAAATTTAGAGTATAATTAATAGGATTGATCCTTAACAAATCAGATTATGTTAAACTAGATCCATATCCGATCCATTTATTAATCAGGTAATCGGGCAGTCAGATTTTGAAATATGATCCAGGTTCGTGTAAATGAATTAGATCTGGATCGGGTCCGGGTCTGGTCCCTATCCATTGACAACCCCACTTGTGTGTGTGTGTGTGTGACACCCCGCTTATTCAATATACGGGTGACCAACCCCTATACTAAAATAAAACAAGAATCGCAAGTGTATCATTCTCAGCATCAACTGTCGAATATAAATTATAACCAGTAATCACCCTATATAAAAATAAACAGGTGAAAAAAAAATTCTATTTATAAAGTGATATGACAATAGAACATTCTCAAACTACCAAACATGAACATAATAAGTACTAAGAGACATGCGCATGTACATACAATCCTTAGTTTTTCAAAAGAATATTCCCGAATAAGCTATTAGGTAACATACCATACAATACCAAGAGACGAAAATATAAGGGATATACATATACAATCCCTTGGGTGTACACACCCGATTTACAATTGTTGATTCTTAGCTAGATTACAAAAATAGTTGCGTCTATAATAAAAGTCTTGTAACATCCCGCACATGCTGCAGCTCCCAAAAAAACTCTGGAACAGATAACCATCATTGGCGCCCTTGCGGTGGAACACCAATAATATAACACAATATATTACAAGAGAAAAGATATAAACGGGTCAGAGCCCTAAGTTTTAAAATAGTTATAGCAAGTGAATTAAAAAGGCATAATAATTATTAATGCACAATTTCATAATTGAAGTGGAGCCGCACTCTCTTGAGACTCAACCTCACCTCTCAGCTACAACGCGCACTTAAACGTATTCATTAAATCTTAATTAGACTACCCGACTCAGCTAAGGAGAACTCACCCTCAAACTTATGCATTTATCCAACTCGCGTATCTTGCTTACCTATAACATAATCATTACAATCTAAATCTTAAGGATTATATACCAATTCATTATTTAATAACTTTCCCTAGTTATAAATATAAGATAACACCCATTATTTTGAAGGTGTATATAACATTAATCTAAATACATATACAAGATAAATCACTCCATATCAAGTGAACATCCATAACGCATATAAGATATGTATTTCAAACCTCTTACATATATATATATATATATATATATATATATATATATATATATATATAATGCTATCATCTTTCAGGGACTTCTTACACATTCACCTGGGCAGCCAGGTCGGAATCTCACCACCGAACCCAAAATAAGTCGCAAGCATATGGGAAGCGGCCATAGTTCCTTACCTAAAGGTAGGACGAATCATACCCAAGACATCTTACCCCTCTAAAGTCACTCGCGGTAAAATACGAGACGCTATGACCCAGCGACTATACGCTCCCTGCTCCTCAAGCCAGGGGCTTCACCCACAACGCGCAATTTCCCATGATAGCACTAGAGGGGTATGTATATATACTACCAATCCCGACTATATGTATATACCACACATTATACTAGCCGATAATCCACATAAGTATTCCCAAATTATTTATTTTATGATTCAATCACCCCCTTGAACATTTATAATCAATCACGCCTATGCTTTTTCATCAATTTATCATCATTAGGGACACAAGACCTCTCACTCATTAGCCCGTAACCATTCCTAAAATAATCCCCACTCCTCGAAGAATTTACGTAAGGAAACAAAATAATAAACTCCCAAATTATACCTTTATATTCGTCTCGATGTATCCCCAACATCACATCATATCATAGACCCTCATTTTTCTCATAAATGTGTTTATAGTAGCATCTTAGAGGGTTCCTCAAACTCTAAACCCAAAAAGAAAGGAGTAAAATAAGAGTTAAAAATCTACAGTGATCGGACCGGACCTAGGGTTCCAAAAATGAACTGGTCCGGTTCCTTATAAACGTGTTTACAGAAAACCTGTTATAACCGGACCGAACAGATAACCTTTAAAAATGAACCGGTCCGGCCTGTTCAGATTTTGTTCCTACGAGATTTTTCTACAAAAGAACCCCGTTTCTACCAAATTTTTACATCATGGATCATCCCAAAATATGAACTCAACCATTTTACACCTTCAAACCCATGTACACACATCAAATACTGGACTTCAACCCAAAATCTAGGGTTTATCATTTATACCCAACACTACCATAATTTGTCCACAAAATTATGAAATAAATCACAAACATAAGTATTTAGTAAGTTTAATCACTTGCCTAAGAGATGTAGGGTCTGATTCTTCCTCAAAGTCACAGATTTGCTTGAGATTTTCAAAGCTCCTAAGTTCTCTCTCTCTTTCTCTTCTTCCTACATTTTTCTCTCAAAATGAGACTAATTAACTTACACTTAGGCCCAATAACCCAGATTACTGTTAATCCCAACTTTAAATGATAATACACATAAAATGACTCGTATACCCCAATTCGAGTCAAACTAACTAAAAAGACCCCAGAAACCCAAATAAAAACCCCGGGGTAGTCATTTTGACTTTCTCGTCCCTTCCGGGATTAACCGTGCACTCCAAATTAACACCCGAGATTCCGAATATAAAAATCATCTTCCAACCTCATATAACTCACTCAAATATGCCTCAATTGAGAAATAACTGATTCCCGCCGCTAATACACACACACGACGTAATTGCATGCAACAAGATTATATTTACCATATCACACTAGTAAATGTACAATTCGCATAAATATTAACTATTCTACCCAAATCAATATTCATGTTAAGTTCTCATTTTAATCCTCAATTATATTAAATCACACATACCCGATAATTTAATATAAAAATATAAATACATGAAGGTAAGGGGTATTATAGTGTGTGTGTGTGTGTGTGTGTGTGTGTGTGTGTGCGTGTGTATGTGTGTAGGATTGACTAGTCTTGAACATGTCTTAGAATAGGAACTTTGATGATGATATCTGTAGTGAGAAATAAGAGAGATCGAGCATGGTAATATGAGAATGCGATGATGGAGTACAAAAGTATGTTAGAAGATCCACAATGTATGGATGGATTCGTAGGAGTGCATAAAAGCACTGATGTGATAGCCCACGAAGCGCTAATGAGAGTGTGCATGAGACACCAGTGAAAGAATGCATAAAGTACTAATAAGCGAGTGCATGAAGCACATATCAGAGAAATGCATGACACACATGAGAAAGTGCGCGAACCACTAATAAAATAGTGCATATAACATTGATATGGGAGTGCACGAGGCACTAACGAGAGTGTGCGCCAAGCACTAATAAGCGAGTGCACAAGGCACTAAGGAGAGTGTATAGGCGAGTGCGCAAAGCATAGGGCAAGTGGATAGAATACTGATGAGAGTGAATTAAGCATTAATGAGAGTCTTTGGGCGACAAGCGTTTATTAACGGGTAGTGAGCGCAGAGGGTGTTGGTGTAAATGTGAGGTGATTGGCCTATATCTCTCTTAAACTAGGTGGTTATTAACCAACTTTAGTTTGTAAAGGGCGAGACAATAAGTTGAATGATTTAAAAAAATGGTAGAAAATATTAGGTTTGGACTTGAGGCGAGTTTAAGAGGTTTGGGCCAGAGAAAATGATTGAAATCCAAATGGGTTTAGGGGAAGAGAAAAATTAGTTTATGCTCAAGCCCACTAAATAAAATACTGGGATGGAAAAAAAGTTTACAGAGTTGGTTTAATGGCCTAACTAAATATTAAGGGGTTTATAAGGTAGGCTGGAGGCTCACTGTTATAAGGGTAAGGAAATAAGTTGGTTTTTGGAAAGAACAAGGGTTCTCACCCTCTTTCGAAGTTGTGCAGATCAAAAGCATGAGAAAAAAACTAATGAACGTCGGCGATCCAATAGGGAAGTGACGAGATAAACTTGTAGTACTGATACTATTGATATTGAAACATATACACAAGGACAATATATATATATAGGGTGGACTAAACTTCGGCTCCACACAAACTTGGGGACCGATATATAATTTCAACAGTTAATATACAAATACTAAAAGTACACTAATCGATGGCACATTTGTGATTCCGATGTATGTATATTGCATCTTATATTAAAAAAATGGAAAATTACATAGGCTAGTAATATTGAAATCATTTTCCATAGTGAATGTGACACATGTGCATGTCTATCATAATCATCCCTATTTGATTATTTGTACTTTTTTATTTGCACCAAACGCTTCATTAGAAAGTCGATGGGATGACAGAGAATTATTTTACATTTATACTTGCCATTTTGTTTTTCATGTGTCCATTTCAGGTTATACTTCATTGAAAATAATTTTTAAAAAGGGCATGCATAATTAATGGTGTAAATTCAGTACAAAAATTAATGCCGTAAAATTTAAAAACATAACAAAAACATGACTCAGAATTGACACATTATGTCAGTTTTATGTCTTGTTCATGCCAATGCATTTGACACGATGCGACGTCCGTTATGTTCGTGTCAAAATTATTTTTCAAGATATAATTATTTTCAACCGTGTTGTTATTTTTATTTTTGCTTAGGTTAGGGTAAAATTTAAGAAAATGTATTAATCGTGTCATTTCAATTTTTAACAGGTTTACGAAACAGACTGCAATTTTTGAATATATGATATATGCTTACGAAACAAAGTTTTTATTATAAAATCCTATTAAATATAAAACAATAAAATCTCCACTTGAAACAATAGCAGTTATAAAATACAAATTACACTTACATGAAATGAAAAAAAAAACATTAGCCAAATGCCCTCATACTGATAACTTACAAAGCACTCAATATTGAAAAGACATTAACGTGCAATTCATACATATATAATATAAAAAATCACAAAAAAATCTTTAACAACATTTCATTCTTATGTGGTTATTTTCTATTATTAAGGTTCCTCCCATATTTCGTGTGATAGAACTAAAAAAATTATATGAACTTATGAAATTCCCCAAAACAAAGGCAACTACATAAATATATTAACATAACATAAAAGCGAATGGATCTTGAGAAATGCTAAAAGTAATTATTATAAAATTTTAAAATTAAACTGTCATTGGACACGCCTACAACACCACCAAAGTTTGTAGTTTCAAAGTTAGTATTAGAAATATTTCAAACTAAGCTATTTTTGAAACAAAATATTAATAAACTTATACGATGAATCCCAATTAAGGGTGACATATATCGAAACCAACACGATAAAATACATAATAATAGACAATTGAAGCAAATTATAAACGACATACTGTATTCATATCAAAGCATTTTAATACAAAGTCGGGGTTTGTGCCGTTTGTGTTAAAATCATAAATAAATCATTTTGATTTAAATAAAATAGAATATATATATATATATATATATATATATATATATATATATATATATATATATATATATATATATATATATATATATATATATATATATTGTCAACGATAAATTTTATAAATAAACCAAGAGTTTTTTATGGTTCTTAATAAAAAACGGTTTATACATGCATAGTAGTCATTCACAATAAAAATTGTAGGTGACAAGTTAACACCCATCTTGGATAAGCAATGACCTTTCCAAGATAAGACTACTATTGGCTTCTCACATTTACCTTTTATGATCATGCTCAATGTTTTACAAACTAACTCCTATTTTTTTTTTTTTTAAAAAACTCCTATTCTATTACAAATAAGAGACATTCAAGACCAAGCATTCATATACAATTGTAAACCCAGTTAGCTTTTATCTATATCCAACAATGATAATTTTTTAATATTAAAAACACTTTAGGAATAGTATTGATTGGGTTAAGAATAAAAAACTATAGCTTAGGAAACAGTATTATATAATCAATTAATAAACAACAGCACCTTGTTTCTCTTACTAACTTCATCATTCTCTAAATTCACCTCACCCACAGAGGAAGAACTCCATACCAACATAAAAATCAACATATAAAATCCCATTCACATCAACAAACTATATAAAAACAAAATGGATGAAAAAGCAGGCTTGTAATGTAAGTTATGTAAGTTACGTAGTTGTGGCCCATGTGCCACATCAATTTCTCTCCCAATAGTTACTTACGTTGTGTTTAAAAATAACTATCAATTTTATTCAGAAGTTCTGTCTTTTAGTAATACCTCTGGGTAGAGGTATATAAGACTTACAACATCCTAGGGTTCATATCTCATAAAATATAGCCTTTTACATTCATTTTAAAAGTCTGTGAATTCCATAATCTTTGAGGCATTAGATCTAGGACTAAAGTTAAGGCAAATTTCGTGCGTCTTCATTAAATCATAAAACCAACTAAAGGTACTTTATGTTTTTCTTCCGCATTTTAATATCTAATAGCTAGTATCAGAGACATAAAACTCCAGTTTGGTTTTTTATTGATACACTCTTTGGCATGTTATATTTGTTGGTAATTGATAACTATCTGCCTAGAACTTTTTTTGCAATCATATATGTGAATATTATATTCGGTTTTTGCACTGTTTCCAAAGGCTTTGTCAAAATAGTAGTTTAAATAACGAATAAAGCTACACGGACCCACTTTGGTACCCTTTTTCCATACCCAGTGCATAAAAATGCTATACCTTATTGTTGTGGGTCCCACCAAGGTACAAGGTACACCCCCTTATCAGCCTTGTCTTAAATAACTTACCAACTTTCTAATTTACCGATGGCTTTACATCTATTAATGAAATCGTTTAAGCCCCATCAAATCTATTATGGTTTTTATTGGTACGTCCGTTATTCTATTTACAAACACAAGAATATTATTGGGTTTTCAAATTTGTCAAAGACACACACACTTGTGAAAATAACTGATATAAATCTTTGGGTCCATGCAGTGGCGGAGCCAGGAATTTTTAACAGGTCGGGCACAAGAAGATAATATGCGGGGGCTCGGGGGCGGCAGCCCCCGATTTTTTTTTAGATGGTTATTCATGCATTTATACTTTGTGGCTAAAAAGACAGATATAATTGTAATAAAATAGAACACACGAAACCATAATACTTCATTACTATAACGAGTATCCAAAATTTGAATTTGTCATTACAAGTATTAATCAAAATATAAAACAAGAAAACTACAATCTCCCTCTACGATTTTTCATCTTTTGAAATCGATCCACAATTGCATCATTGGAAATGCAATCAAATACATCTTTTTCGATATATGTCACGCAAGAGTCACTTAGTCAACCATCCCCCATACGGTTTCGAAGATCAGTTTTTACGATGCTCATAGCAGAAAATGACCTCTCAACTGTAGCTGTTGAAACTAGTAGAATTAATGACAACTTTATGAGCATATAAACTAATCCATAAACAATGTGCTTTCGTTTCTCTACCATTTTCCTAGCCAACCCACTTATTCCATCCACATCAACAAAGTCATTATCGGATTTGATATCGAATTCATACAACTCAAGCTCACCCCGAAGTACAACATGCTCTTGCTCGGTGAAATCGTCAACATAAAGTTCAGATAGACGAACCAACTTGTTTATATCAAAAGCAACAAAAGAATTAGTGGGATCAAATGATGCCATGCATAAAAGCAATTTGGAATTCACCTCATCGAAATGGTTGTTAAGTTCTACAAGTTATTTATCCACGCAAAGGTAGAACAAGTCAGCTTTATAGTGATGTAAATTTGTGGTTCTCAATCCTCTCCTTGATCTTCACAAAAGACAAAAATCAATTTCCATATTTGGAATCACAATATCATTTTTCACACAAAAAGACGATACCTCCGTCAAAAGATTTTCCCACCCACTATCCCTTAATTTTTGCATTCGGCTCTTTGACAATTTCACTAAAGTCATTGAATTAACAATATCTTGTTCTTTTCATTGAAGAGCTTTAGAAAGCTCATTACTTATTGCAAGTACATTCTTCATTAAATGTAAGGTGAATACATAATCAAATGATTGCATTGATTTCATCAAATTTATCGCCTCTCCCTTTTTATCCGTGAAATTTTCCCCCAAATGATCGAGAACACCAATCACGGATTCATACATTACAATCAAATTAATCAAGGTCCCAAAGTGCGAACCCCAACGTGTATCACCGGCGCATTTCACGCAAGTTCTTTGATTTAATCCCCGAACACTTGATATTTCACCACTAACCAATTGATATTTAATCCGCTCTACCTCTTTCTCTCGCAAAATATCGCGACACTTACAAGATGCGCCCACAATGTTCACTACATTATTTACTAAGAAGAAGAACTCATCAATGTGTTTAAGATCTTTTGCAACTTTTACAAGTGCCAACTGAAGTTGATGTGCAAAACAATGTACATAGAATGCTGATTTGTTCTCCCTTAGAATAAGTGATTTAAGTCCATTGTACTCGCCTTGCATATTACTCGCCCCATCGTAACCTTGACCCCGTAAATTTTTTACACTCAAGTTATGTTTGTTGAAAAATTGATCGAGTGACGCTTTTAATGATTTAGCAGTAGTGTCAGGAACATGTACCATACCCATGAATCTTTCCATCACATAACCCCTCTTATCCACATAACGAACTACAATAGACATGTGTTCTTTAATTGATACATCACATGCCTCGTCAATCAATATCGCAAATGGATCTCCACCAAGATCTTTTAATATTGTATTAGTAATCTCACTCGCAATTGCATTTACAACATCCTTTTGAATATCAGGAGATGTCAATTTATGATTACCCGGTGCATTTTTAAGAACAACTTTGTTAACTAATGCATCTCTTTTGGCAAACAATTCTAAAAGTTCAAGAAAGTTACCTTTATTCATGGAGTCCTCTGATTCATCATGAGAATGAAAAGATAAGGCTTGCCGCAAAAGAAACCGAATCACATCAATATTTATAATTAGCTGTATATGATAATCATCTTTACATTCCTTCGATTGCTTATCAAATAACGTCGCAATATGTTGATTTTGGTTCAACAAATTTTGAGTCTTTATGTACGCCGCATTATGACCCTCAGTGTTAGCATGCTTTTGAAGTCGGTCTTTTTGTTTCCAATTGTCAAAACCATCTCTAACAAAAGCATCACTTTTATATTTGTCCGTGGATTCCGAATAAAATAAATAACAAGGCAAACAAAATGCCGCATCCTTTGAAATGCTATATTCCAACCAACTACCAAATTGGGTGAACCAATTTGAAACGAACCGCCGATCCTTTTCTCCCATTGATTTTTTAAGATAAAGAGGCATAAAGGGTTGACAAGGGCCCATTTGCAAGTATGCTAGTCTAAATTTGTCTTGATCGTTCGCATCATAATCAGAAATGCGTGGTCGTAAACTAGGATCCGATGGAAGATTTGTCAAATCAACTTCAATGCGAGTTCGATACACTTTTGAAGGTTCCACTTCGATAACTTTGGTTGGAAGCGGTGTGACATTGTCATTTGGAGAAACTTCTACACGGGCTTTTTTTGAAAAATAATTATCAAGAGAATGCAATTATAAAAAAAATTATTAGAAACTTTCAAGAGACTGCAATTAAAATGGATAATACAATTTACAATTTATCTACTTCTAAAAAAATGGACACTAAAAAATGGACTATTATTATAAAAAAATATGGAACCCAAATAAAACCCCTCAAAGTGGAGCTTTTGCATAAAATCCATCACATAAAACCCCCCAAAACCCCAAAAATGGAGCTTCTGCATAAAACCCATCACATAAAACCTATCACTTAAAAAACCCCAAAATGGAGCTTCTGCATAAAACCCATCACATTAGTCTAGCAATTAATAGTTTCTTACAAACAAATCAACCACTGTAAATGAAATCAACCACAAATAAATCAACTGTAAATGAAATCACATAAAAGATACCTTCATCAGTGAACAGTAGGCCGAACAGGGGAAAGAAGACCGGAACAGCTGAACAGGGGAAAGAAGGCCGGAAAACAGGAGGTCGGAACACCTGAGGTCGCCGGCCTGAAGAGGGTTCGGACGAGGGAATGGGAGAGCGGAGCGGATGGCTTGGGGTAGGGTAGGGTTGTTTAGTTTTTTTTTTGGCTTAGTAAATCTGTTTTTAAATCTCAAAGCTGTAATAAAAGAGTTGTTTTGGGGACTGTGTGTAAGAGCTGTAATATACGTTATTTTAACTCTGTTTTGGGGACTGTATGTAAGAGCTGTAATATATTTTTTTTAAATCAGGTGTGGGGCACGTGCCCCACTGTGTAACTCATTCCCTCCGCCACTGGGTCCATGACATCACTTACTTCCATTAATATACGTTATATGTTGAGCATATATGCTCCACATGATCTATTTGAAGATATAAATTGCCAATGCTTAACATGCCCATCTATTATCCACATGATCTGCTTGGTGATATAAATCACCATTGCTTAACATGCCTTTTCTAGTTTGATGACATAACCTATGAGAATTTTATCAAAGCCCTTGTTATGGATCGTTTCAATGATTATTTTTTTATACTTTAGGTTACACCTAATTATATCAAGGAGAGCATCCATATTAAACATTGTTTTCAAGTATTATGAGTTGGGAATAAAAAACCTAATCGGGTTTTTAACCGATTTTGCATGCTACATACTAATATATATGCTTATGGATTTTCTATATTTATAACTACTCACCATGAATTTAATTGGGAACTGAGTAGTAAATTTGGATACCCAATAAGGATATTATTTTAATAATAATCATAATATCATGAACCATGAATTGTATGGGATTTAATTGCATATTATGTGCCACATTAAGAATTTTGTTTACTATCAGAACATTTGTATGTGATTTTGTCGTTATAAAGTTAAATATATTTATTTGATCTTAGAATGGCCAAAGCATCTTGAATCTGGAAAAATGTAAGTAACATAAAATTTCTAAATTAACCATAAGGAAAATGACTTGTCCCCATAGGGACGTCACATATGGTATAGGTTAATTACAATGAAAGTTTAGATTATATATTATTTGAAATTATTCTAAATGCCCGAAGATAGAGAATTATTTTAATTCGATGTCTTAGGCCTATATATTTCATTATAAAGTCATATTATAAACAAATAGTGTGTTGTAACTTTTACCCACAGGAAAATTATAATGACACATCGATTTATATTAGGAATATTTAGCATGGGTTAAAATTCTAATAAATATTTATTTGTTTCATTATGCGTTAGCAATCATCTTTCATATTAGTTTTTGCAACAATTTCATCTACTTTTTATCGAATGATTCATCTCGTGTCCCGTGTTTAAATGGTGACAATTATAATAATTGGAAGGAGAAAATTGTCCTTACATTAGTGTGCATGGATCTTAACTTGGCACTCCATGAGGATGAACTCCCTGTTCCTACAGAATCAAGTACTCTAACTGAGAAAGCATCATACAAAGGGTGGGATCTATCCAATCGATTAAGTTTGATGGTTATAAAGTCTCATATTGGGAAAAGAATTCGAGGATCCATACCGGACAACACTAAAGTAAAATAGTTACTCAAATCTATTGAGGAGCAATTTGCAAGTTCCGATAAGGCATTGGTTAACACCTTAATGAAGGACTTGTCATCAATGAAATATGATGGTATTTCAGGTGTGCGTGAACACATTATGGGAATGAGGGATATTGCAGTATAACTAAAGTCTCTTGAGATTAAGATTTTTGACTCCTTCCTTGGCCATTTCATACTAATTGTTTTCCAACTCAATTTGGACCATTTAATATTTCTTACAACACACATAAAGATAAATGGTCGATAATGAGTTATTGATCATGTGTGTTCAAGAGGAAGTGAGGTTGAAGCAATAACGCATAAAAATGGTCCATCTAGTTTATCATGAAAAAGAACAAGGAAAGAAATAGTAAAATGGATAAGGTTCTTCCAAGAATGGAAAGAAGAAGACGTGTTAGTCAATAAATCCGATTTTAAGAAATCCATTAAGTGCTTTTTCTGCAAGAAGAAAGGACACGTGAAGAAGGATCGAAAGAAATATCAATCTTAGCTTGCAAAGAAAGGTAATCTCATCTCATTAGTATGTTATGAATCTAATATGGTTTGTGTTAGTCATAATACTCCGGGGATTGATTATAGTTCTACAATCCATGTTGCCAATAATATGCAGGGTTTTCTAAACCAAAGGAAACCGATGGAAAGTGAATGGAACATCTATACAGGAAACTGGATGCGTTCACATATGAAAGTTTGTTGGGACCTTAAGAATTGTTTTAATAAATTGTTTCATGTTAAACTTGGATAAGACATTTTATATTCCATCTTTTTGAAAGAACCTTATTTCAATTTCAAGGCTTGTACCACATGGTTTTAATTTCAATTTCTGTAACAATACATTTACTTTATTAAAAAACTTTATAATTATTAGTAGTGTTATTTTAGATTGTGGTTTATATAAACTTCATTTGGACCATGTTTGTTATGATAACCTTTTAACTACAACCAACAATATTGGTGTAATACTCGTGCCCGAGATTTTATTCCTCTTCCCGTGTAATTTGTATTATATGTAGAACCCTTGGGATTTGGATTTTATATATGTGTGTGTGTGTGGATTTTTATCGATAATTGAATATTTTTGTGGCTCCTGTGGAATTTTTTGGAAATTGATTGTCCAAATTTGGAATTTAAAAATAATTTTATCATTCAAACGAAGTCGAGAATCGTTCGAACGAGATCCCATCTCGTTTGAACGAATTCCACTATGGTTCTAACAAGAAGCATTCCTCATTTGAACGAGCTTCTAACCAAGTTCTAATGATCCACCTCTATATAGAATTTTTTTCCTCGTCAGTATGTCGATCGAACGTCATTCGAACGAGATTCGTATTCTCGTTCGAATGAGATGTGATCTTGCTTGAATGACCGCATAAGTTATTTAATATTTTTTATTTGCTCTTGTGTGTTATCGAATTTTGGACCGTTGGATTGATGATGTGTCGATCTCTGAAGACTCCAGATGACTAAAAATGAGTATAACATATGGGGCTTGAGTTTTTAAGTCATTTTGTGGGTTATTTTGGGGTTATAAGAAGAGAGAGAGGGTGGGTCTTCCCCCACCATTTTCATTAGAGATATTTCCTTTATCTCTCTAACTTTTAAGAGTTCGTCTTCTTCCCCAAGCATTTCCCTCCACAGTTACACCTTATCACCTCCTTTATACACCATTATACACCATTCCAAACCTTGTTGCTTATCTTTAAGCTTTATCAAGGGCAGAAGTGGATAAATCCAAGTAAGTAGGAGAATCTTTAGAGCACTTTGAAGAGATTTTGGGAGTATTTGGTGCTAGGATCTTTCATAGTCATCTTTTTCTTTATATCCTCTTCAAACCATAAGGTAGGGCTAAGATTTCAAGGTTTTTAGCTATGAAAAATGTGTAGGATGCATGCTAGATGATATTTAATGCCAAAAAATGAAGTTATTTGCTAATATATTAAAGTCTTGTAAAAGAATACATTTTTAAAGAAGACAAACCTTAAATGGGTCTTTAATGAATAAATGGCATTTTTACATTGAAATATGGAAAGAAAGCATGAAAAATATAAATTCATTATTTGTATCTTGTTTAGTTCATTTTGAGAAATTTCTAAGCTTGAAATCCTCCTTAACATGTGTAGAATCATGTAGCATAATAAAAAAAATGGCATTTTAGACTTAATAAATCATGTGAAAATGGGTTTTACCAGGAAACGATTAAATATAGAAAAAAATCCCTAAATATGTGTTATAAATATTATTAGGATGAAGAAAAATGATATTTGAAGGCACCTGAAATAATGGGGCTAAGTAGTTGACATTTGGCTATAATGGTCTTTAAATGGTTGAATGTATTTTGTATAGAAGATGTAAAATAATGATGCATGATTTTGGACATAAAATCATTAAAGGATGTTTTGCAAGAAAATGTTGATTTTTAGTGCCATAACGAATTAAATATATTTTTTCACAAAGTTATGGTGAAGAAAGGGGTAAAATGACAATTTTTCCTAAAATTGAGAGTCCTAGTGGTTAGATTTCCTTGTTAGACGTTATCGATCGATTTTTGTGAAATTTAGATAAAGTTGATAAAATGACACATTGACAAGATGAAATGATGATATAAACCATAGAAATGATGGAAACGATAAAATGATGGAATAATGTGGACATTAGCCAAAATTGTTGGAACACATTATTATGGACTCGGATGACATCCGAAATAATTAGAAAAGGCTTGGAGACCGGGGTAAAAGATTCCAAATCATTGGTCAGAGCATATGGTAGCGTAGCCAAATGTGTGGATTTTGTTAAAGTATGTGGATATTGAAAGATTCTGAGAAAAGATAATAGAAAACGAAAATGATAATGATAATGGTTGTGCTCGAAAATGTATAAGTAAGACAACCTAATGAAATGTGATGAAAAGGAGGCTAATGAACAAAGTATGATTAATAGTCTCTAAACCCGATAAAGGGTGGTATGAAATGATTAAGTGGGAGTATGAGCTCATCGCTCGGGTTCATTAAATGATAGTTGCATTAATATTAGCTAAATCATTAAACATTTTCAAAATTGACGAAAATAAATCTTATATGTATAGTATTTTGCAGAAAACGTATATCTTAGTATTACCCACCCTGCTGGGCGTTATATTAAAAACCCTGCCCTCACTCTAGATACTTCGGGTAGGGGCATCGGGAAGGCACGGGTGAAGTCCTAGAATGCAATTAACGTTGTTAGTGGCTTTGTGGTTTTCATGAAATTATATTTTGAAACATTGGTAATTTGGGACTTTAAACATTTTATTCTAGCCTTTGGCCATGGTTTGTAATAATACATGGATTATTATGGTTTATTTCTTATTTAATTAGCATTATTGATTAAATCAATTTTTTATAAATAAACATTGTATTTTAACTTAATTACTTAAAGTAGCCACCCCTTTTTCAACATAAAATGTGTAAATCAATCTTTAATAAATGGTGCAAATAAAAAGGGGTTTTCTTAAATAATAAAATTAGGCTTTCCCCCTCCCTCTTTAACTCCTCGATTCGGTGCGAGTTGACCCAACAGTGACCCAAATTCATGTCAGGACGTTACAAATTGTATCAGAGCGATAGGATCCTCATGAGCGATGGAGTGTTTAAGCTTTCTTAGCACGCTTTCCTTCTATGTTTCTGTATAGTTAACGCTTTAGTTGTCGTTTAAGTAAATCTCTTCTGCTATCGCTTTCAATTTGTATCATTGTGTATTGAACTCTCCTTTCTTGTGTAGATTCCTCCACGTCGTGATGTGGCTAGTGGGTCGAGTAATAGTGAGCTTAGACGCATGGAGAAATCCATGCGCCATCTTATTGACTCCCTCTCGTAACAAGAGAGGGCCAACCCTAGTGGGACGGTTGAGAATACTACTTACGCCTCCATTCTGAAGGAGTTTAGGAGGTTACACCCATCCACATTTAATGGGGCAGTTAGACCCGATGCTGCAGAAGAGTGGCTCGATGAAATCACTAGAGTCATGAAGATTTTTGAAGTACTAGCTGGGCACAAAGTTAAGATAGCTACGTTCCATCTCACGAAGCAAGCACAATGCTAATGGAGCGCTTACTCTGCCAGTACTATAGAGACCATAGACTGAGGTAGCTTTAGAGTTGTCTTCCTTGATCAGTAATTTCCCCGAGCATTTAAGGACGTCAAGAAGGATGAGTTCCTTCATCTAATACAGGGGAAGACTTTCGTGAAAAAATACATGGTCAAATTTGAAAGCTTGTGTAAATATGTCGATGTTGTGCAAAGAGATGAGATCGAGAACACGAGGCTGCTTGTTAAGGATCTCAACCTGGGCATTCGGTGGATCTTGGAAGGAATGGATTTGCCAAACTTTAGGAAAACAGTGAATAAGGCTATCATGTTGGAGTTAGATGCTGAGGATGGCAAGGCCATCAGGGAAAAGAAGAGGGGGCCTAACGAGTTTCAGAGCAGCAGTCACAAAAAGTCCCGGGGTGGGGCTTAAGACTTCTTTACAAAGCTAAAGGCCTAGCCCAGGGTACTAGCGATCGGGGTCTTATAGCCCCCACCGAGAGGACTTGTTTTTCTTGTGAGTTCCCTAGTCATTTCCAAAGAGATTGTCCATAGAGAGCTTCGGGCAATCATCAAACTGTTGAATATGCATCGGGACGGAGTTTTGGTTACATAGGTCCTACCTAGCAACAACAGCAACAGTTGTCCAAGGGATATCATCATCCTGTGAGGCATAGTATGGACATTTATATTCGATTTAGGGACAGAGTAGCTCTGGGCTAGGTCAGGTGCCAAACGACCAGAGCAACTGGTTCAACCCCAAACGAGCATATGCCACATCACAATTAACTGCAACTTCCGACAATCCATTGGTGATGGAAGGTATGATTATCTTTAAGTACATGGGTTAAGTCACTATTTGATTCAGGCTCATTGCATTCATTTATTTCGAGCTCCTTAGCATTCAGTTTGGGACTACAGGTGGATCAGTTTCTTCCTCTTATCTTCATAGGGCTTCCGGTTGGTGGCGGTATAGTTCTCGATACGGTCTGTCGTGGTTGTGTGGTTATGGATGAAGACTATGTTCTGGAGTATGACTTGATTCTTATGGACACGAATGGATTCAAGGTGATCCTAAGTATGGATTGGATGTCATGTTTCGACGCTACCATTGAATGCCATCAACACAGTGTCTTAGTATCCCTTCTAGATGGACCTCGCCATAGTTTTAGTAGTGAGCAGGGCATTGATTATCCTTGCAAGTTTTTTACTATTTATGAGAAGAAATGGTACTTTGGCTAGTTAAGTAGTATGGTGGCTTATGATGATATGGATGGTAAAATATATGACTACCAAGTGTTACGGGAGTTTCTCGATGTGTTACCGGATAATTTTCTTAGGTTACCCCCACATTGTGAGGCTAATTTTATCACAAAGGTTCATCAGGGCGTCTCTCCCATTTCTATACCACCTCATAAAATAGCTCCAGCAGAATTGCAAGAGTTAAGGGTTCAGTTGGAGGAATTAACTAGTATGGGATTAATTCGCCCCAGTGTGTCCCCGTGGGGAGATCCAGTCCTCTTTGCTAAGAAAAAGGACAAATCTCTACAATTATGCATCGATTATAAGTAGCTGAACATGGTAATGGTGAAGAATAAATAACCTATGCCCTATATTGATGATTTGTTCGACCAGTTGCGTGGGACTAGCGGGTTTTAAAGATTGAACTGCGATTCGGATACCATTAGTTACGCATTAGGGAGGAGGATATTCCTAAGACGACATTTCAAACTCGGTATGGGCACTACGAGTTTCTAGCAATGCCCATCAGTTTGATCAATTCCCTGAAAATATTCATGGATCTGATGAACTGAATTTATCACCCCTAATTAGATCGGTTTTTGGTGGTTTCCGTGGATGACATATTGGTCTATTCGGCATCGAATGTAGACCAAGAGGAGAACATTCACGCGACGGTGCAAGTGCTCAGGGAGAACTAGTTGTATTCTAATTCAACAAATGCGAATTCTAAATGGAGGAAGTCAAGTTCCTTGGCCACGTGGTTTTTAGAGAGGGAATTTGTATCAATCCTTCCAAATTGGAGGTCGTCTTGGGATAGGACAGGCCGAGGACAGTCATAAAAGTGAGAAATTTCTTAGGTTTAGCTGGATACTACCGCAGATTTGTACAAGACTTCTCGAGGGTGCATTACCCCTCACAATGTTAACTCGGAAGGATGTACACTTTGAGTGGTCCGAGGATTGTGAGTCGACCTTTCAGGTTCTGAAGATTAGGTTGACTTATGTGCTTGTTCTTATCCTCCTAGTGCATGGCAGGGGTTACACCGTGTATTATGATGCTTCGGGATCAGGGCTTAGTGCAGTATTGATGCAGAATGGGCTAGTAGCCGCTTATATGAGATAAACTACCCCCCATGATCTGGAGCTAGCCTATATGGTATTTGCGCTTAAGAGCTAGAGGTATTATCTGTACGGCGAGAGATTTGAGGTGTTTTTCGATGACAAGAGCCTCTAGTACATCTTCACATAACGTGATCTTAATATCTGACAGAGACGATGGATAAAGTTGATGGAGGACAATGACTTCTCCTTTAAGTATCATCCCGACAAGGCCAATGTGGTGGCCGATGCTCTTAACAGAAAATATAGTCTCACCCTTATAGTGATGAGGTGCCATTAGGTAAAGATGTTCGATGAGTTACAGAAGTTTGATCTTCATATCCAGCGGTGTTACGATAGGGTGTACCTTTGGGGTATGGTGACTAGGCCACTCATTTATCATAAAGTTCTAGATGCCCAGTTATGTAATCCCGAGTCTACCTAATGTCGTGATCGTATTCAAAATTAGGAGTGTTCGACACCCTTACCGTGGATAAGGACAGAGGGGTGCGACACAAAGGTCGATTGATTGTCCTTATTATCGATGAGCTTCAGGATGAGGGGACGGTCGAGGCCCATCACTTGCACTTCAGCATACATCTCGATGCCAAAAATATGTATAAGCACCTGTGTAGAGATTTATGGTTTCCCAGTATGAAGAGGGATGTGGTGACGTATGTGGCCACATGCTACACTTGTCAGCAGGTAAAGGCCAAGCATAAGAAGCTAACAAGGCCATTGTAACCACTACCCATGGCTAAATGGAAGTGGGAGCATATCACAATGGACTTCGTCACAGCCTTACCATAGTCTGAGCACGATCATGATGCAGTGTGGGTTATAGTGGATCGACTCATGAAGTTCATGCACTTTTTTCCGATTAAGGTCACGGATAATGTGGCAAAGTTAGCGAGGCTGTATGTCCTAGAGATAATCAGACTTCACGGTGTTCTGCTCTCGATCGTTTCAGACAGGGATCCCCAATTTGTATCTTGATTTTAGAAGAAGTTTCAACAGGAGTTGGGTACTATGTTGCATATGATTACGGTTTACCACCCTGAGGTAACGGTCAGTTAGAACGAACCATCCAGATTTTGGAGGACATGCTTAGAGCTTACGCACTCGACTTTCAGGGTAGTTGGGTATAACACCTCGTATTTCTGAGTAATTTAAAATTAATAAATTGGTAAATTTTAAATTACATATGTGTCGTGATTTGATGAAATTAAATATTTGGGAGATAATGATTATTGTTGATAGAAAAATTATATGACTATTAAATATTAATCGGGAGAGAATAAGATTAATATTATGAGATAAATTTACTTAGGATGTAAATAAAACGTGGATATTAATAAATGTCGTAGGAAGTGATATTGACGAAATTAGATTACACCTTAACCGGTAGCCGCGTGTGGAATAATTTGAGATCAAGATAGGATATTTGTATAGAGTGACTCAGATGTTGATTTAGAGGTCACAGTTGTTTCCTAATGGGTCGAAATAGTCAGAATAGTATACCCTGGTGTATTGTCTGGGTCTTAGGGCAATTTTAGATTAACCCGACACCGTTTAAGGGCATTTTGATCATTTGGGAGATTAAGGTAGGAAAGACTCTGAAAATTAAAAGGTTATACCCCCTTTGAGTTAGAGGTTTGGTTTAACATAAATTTGAGAGGGGAGAGGCCATAAGAGAGGTTTAAAAGAAGAAAACATAGGCTTTCCACATAATTCCTCACCACCAACGTGTTAAAATCGAAATCGAAACAAGGAGAGAGCAACCTCATAATCCTAAAACTAATTTAGACCTGAAAATACATGGCAAGTGTTTATATTTCATGTTTTTTTAAGAAGTTATAATACCCATGTAGTGTAGGGTTTTCAATTTCATGATTTAAATTATGTTCTTAGGTTTTTGACAAGGTTCTAAAAAACGCGGGGCGTGATCGAGGCGTGGAGGTCAAGCCTTAAGCCTTAGAAGCCTAGGCGGGCCTTAGGCGTAAAAAGGCGTGAAAAGACGTTTAGACCTTCTTAATATATTTTAATATCTTTTAACCATAACAAGGCTATTAAAATACTAAAGTTGTACATATAAAAAAAGTATGTTTGGATATAAGCAAATTAAAATACTATTTGATTATTTTGGATGAGATAATGGGCCGATTAGTAAAAAAAATCTTCAAAAGGCGATATCGTTTCACTAAAGCATTATTGTTTTTAGAAAAAAAAGTGCGCCTTAAGGGATTTACCAAGAATAAGGCGTGAAAAACTTAAGGCGGGACGTTTCTCCCAAGCCTTAAGCCTAGGCGTGCCTAGGCGGGTTTTTTAGAACAGTGGTTTTTGATGAATAAAACTCATTATTCGGTGTAGGATTGCATGTAGAATGAATCTCTATGTGAAGATAAAATGAAATTGTAATATATGTGATAATTATGTAATCTTGATGGTTTCTTGAATGAAGAACAAGAATCTTGAATGACTTAGGGTTTAATTGATGAATATAAGATGTCAATCAACCAAAATTTTTGACGTGGCTTTAAACAGAAGTCATTTCAATTGTACTTAGAATTATAGTGATAGCCATAGATTTATGGAAAGGTCTATGTCTTAGCTTTTTGAATCATGTATTTTTTAGTTCTGTAGAGGGAGTAATCGACGTTTTACTATAGGGTGTCTGATCTGTCAGCATTGTAATCTTACAGAATTTTGACGTGATTTTAAACATATAAAATTTTAACCATGATTAGAATTAGAGTGATAGCCATAGATTTCTGGAAATTTCTATGTCTTATCTTTCCAACGAGCTTTGAATGAGGTCATTTGGAGTTCTATAGAGGGAGAAATCAAAATTTTACTACAGGATGTTTAATCTGTCAGAAAATTTACGACTCGATTCGGTTACCCATAATTGTCCATTTTTACTTATTTAAACCCTGAATTTGTGAATAATTAATAGGGAGAACTTTTGGGACATCTCTAAACTTTAATAAGGGATATATTGAATTACAGTAGGCGTAATATGGGGTTGAGGCTTAGCCATAGGAGAGAATTAAGGTGAATACCTTTTGGACATGAATTGTAAAGTAATGAATTTGAGGGAATAAGAACGGATCATAGAGAGTATGAGTGAACCTATGATGTATATCATTAGTGTATGAGTGAATTAACTATTGAAATAACTTAAGGGGTAACTACGACCCTTCGAGTAGAGAATAATACTCAGGAAAATGCGATAAGTTATTATATTTGTGAATCGATAGTACGTTGAGTATTTGAGAGATATATATTACGTACGGATTATGTTTGTAGGTTGTTGTGACACCCCACCTAATTAAATACCGGGCGATCACTCCTTTATTAAATTAAAATCAAGGTGAACAGTTGGTTCATTCTTAGCATCACTGTCGTAAAAATAACTTTTTGAAATTTAACACCCTATTTAATTAAGCTAAGTGTCAAAACCATTTTTTTAACATTACTTTCCAAATTTTATTTTGAAAATAAAGATTTAATTATCTACAACAATTCAATATTTAAAGAATCACACCACAATAATCCTGGAACATATAATCTAATTAATTTAAACATTCAACAACTAAACCCCAACATTTAAAACTTAAAGTAAAACATACATGCTGAATAAATCCCAAAGTAACAGTACTAGAAATAACTGAAATATAAATGTCCCAATAAAACAGATAAATAGTGGAAAGGGCGACACATGCCCAATAAGGAGAATGATAGAAGTGGAATCAAGTAAATGAAATCGTCTAAGCAAGTGGCCTGCAACTCCCACTTAAGCTGCAACACGTTCCTTCCAAGGGATCCTAAACAAGACGCCCCTGTGGCTGGGCACCTGTAATATATACATATATATACAAGAGAGAAAGAGGAATAGAAACGGGTCAGAGCCCGATAGTGTATATGATTTAAAAATTCGTTTAGCAAGTATTTAAATTGATACAGGCCAATGCAACAACATATTAATGCGACACTCTTGAGAAATTCTCGCCTCTCTTCTAATGTGCACTCCTATCGCACTAACCTTCCCCAATGGTTTATCTCATCATATATCACACTATCCTTCCCCAAGGATTTAACTTATCTTAGGTAACTCTCAAAATTTAAGATTTAACAACATCATGGTTTAAAAAGGATAATTTCATTTAGTACAAAACGCTCATTTTAACTTTATTGATTCATAAAACTTTTCAATATCATATTATACTTTTCAAAACAAGTATTTCCAATTTGAGTCATTATACATGTCTTACTTACCATAACACAGTAGGCAGTTTCCCATATTTCAGAAGTTCATATATATATTAAATACTCGTATAATATATATATTCTAACAGCACCCCACATAAAATTTTATGGTGCGGGCATACTCTGCTATCCAATCCCCGTATCAATCGTACTAAAGGGAATACAAGTTTGGAATCACTCTCGAACTGTATAAATACATACACAAACAATATTGAGGCGAAGCATAGTTTTCAAGTCCAAGAGGTCAGTACATACCCTCACGTCTCTTAGGACCGTGACTACCGATTCGATAGACTGTACCTAGGATTTCTATCTTCTAGGGTACGAGTCAATATCCCCCATAAGGCACACGAGATAAGATCGTCCCAGCGCGGAAACCTCAGGGATAGCAAGTAACGCGGGCATGATTTTCACAAGTATATAATATATGCATACACAATCATATAAATATACCACTTTTATTATATCAATTTAGGTTTATCCAATAACCCACATTCACAACATTTATCCTTATTTTCCCATTATTATTTATCAAGTATAATGGTTCGTTTCTAACTTTAATTCGAAGGGTTTTTTCAACTTACTACGTAACCCTCATGGACTCTATTCTTCCAAATGTACAATTCAGTAGATATCCATTTATGTTCCAACGTAACTCTCTCTTACGTGTCTCTCCCCTTTAATATATACTTACATTGTCCCTTATGCAAAATATCCCAAAAATATTGATTTCGCCTTACATTAAAGGATTTTGAATTTTATTTTTAAAGATGAGAATTTCAAACGGTTTCGAAATCGGAATTAAAATGGAGTTTTAATTGAATTTTTATTATCTAGAAGATTCCTCGAAACATAAAACTCTATAGCAAAAAATATATTTAATAATATTGAACGGTCCGATCGAGTTGAATTTTTTTCTGTAGCTTCCTCTCGTCTTCAGCTAATTCTCTGTAAAATTTCATCCAATTCCAACGGTCCGATCGTCCGGAATAATTTTTTTTTAGTGTTTGTATCTGATTAGAACTCTTTTCTTAATCAAACTCTTAATCCTTTACATGACAAAGGGTTTCCAGAATATCGTATAAATCATCACTACATGAAAATTTCCCATCTCAAATTGGGTTTTTCTTCCATAAATCTCATCCTAATAACTCCTAAACTAATATGGATGATGCATCAACGAAATAAGCAAGATAAACACTTGCCTGGGATTTTCAGAAATCTGGTTTGGTGTTGAATTTGGTGTGGTTGCATTCCCCGTCTCGCGATCTACGCGTTGGCGGTGGCGGCGGTGCAAACGGGTGAGTTTGGGGCCTTGGAATGCCTTGAGAGCTCTCTCCTCTCCTCTCCAATGGCCTTTCTAGTGTTTTGAGTTATCTAACCCTAGGAGATAACCTAAACATCTGATATAACCCCTTTAATTTTCGTGGGTTTAATTACCCAAAAATACAAAATGACTAAAATGCCCTCCCGGGGTACTAATTAGGCCTAAAAATCCCCCGAGACCCAAATCAAACTCCCGGGTATACTTTTATGACTATCTCGACCCTTCCGGATGCGTTGGCGCGCTCAAAACGACCATACAAACAAATTATAAAATATTTACTTTTATTTATCAATATTTAGTCCCGACGCGACACGGGCGCGTCCCGACTCAAATTTCTAAAATTGTCATTTTATTCACTCGTGACATTTAATATGGCCACTATTATATATTACTTTGGTCATTAGTATTATTCAACAAATTTTCCCATAATTACTAACTCTCATCACGTTAATAATTTTAACATAATTAATTTCCGAATTTTTATTAAATAATTAATTCACATTAAATTTAATAAATCCCCAAATTAATATAGCATAAAAATACGGTGTATTACAGTTGTGTGTATACCTATACAGACTATATTGTAGGTTGGGTGTATACCTATACGGATTATATTTATCGGTTGTGTGTATGGCTATATGCGATGTGTGGATAGGTTATGTGTATGCCTATTATGTGCTTCTTTTATGTGTGAACATACCTTCGCTGCCTGCTATCACGGGAGGTTTCGCGCAGAGGGATATCCCACCTTGACGACTCCAGTGAGGTCTGTATTTGTGCCCTAGAACATAGAAGTTAGGTATGATGACTATCTGGGTGTACGATAGTATTAACGGTCAATTGGGTACGTTAGGTATGAGCATGACCCATAGGCTTGGAACTATGTTCACCTCCATTATGTGTTGTTTATTTTATAGTTCGAGGAGACATTCCAAAACGGTAGTCCCTGATTTAGTATGAGTGGTAGCACACCTCAGACTTGATAACAGAGTACGCAAGTGTGCATCACGGTGGCCAGTTCGGAAGATGTTGTATTTAAATGTGTGTGTGTGTATATATATATATATATATATATATATATATATATATATATATATATATATATATATATATGTGTGTGTGTGTGTGTGTGTGTGTGTGTGTGTGTGTGTGTGTGTGTGTGTGTGTGTGTGATTTATCCTACTTATGTGTAATAGAAGGGTAGATAGATAACGTATATCTAAAGTGATGTTCATTATTAGTTAGTGGATAGCGTGTTGTATGGGCAGTACGAGTGGAGTTAAAGAGAAACTAAACAAAGGACTTAATGATAATTAAGGGTATATCGCAGCGTATTGTATGGGCGGTACGGGTGGGCTAAACCTGATAGCAGTTAGTTAGATATTTATGAGGTCTAGTTATATGGGGTAGCATAACTAGGTGGGATAAGTAGGGGACGTTAGATGTGCGCATTAAATGAGAGGTGAGAAACTCAATAGAGTGTGCGCAAACTAACATATGTAATTAATAACTGCTTTTAAACTATGATTTAAATGCTTGCTAAATATTTTTAAAACGTTTCCTCGGGCTCTGACCCGTGTCAAATCTATTTTGTTTATTTTTTTAAAATATTTTAGATGTACAACCATATGGACGCCAAGTTTGATGATTCATTCCAGGGATGCATAACTGCAGCACTTGTGAAGTCTTGCTGGATTTGGATTAGAAGCTTCAGTTACTTCATTCCTAGAGTAGGATTCAGTTTCAGTTATTCATTTGAGCGCGTTTTCCCTTCAGCTATTACTTTTATATCAGTTCAGACTATGTATTCAAGTTTATTATTTATGTTGGATTTTTATTAGACTTCGAAACCGATAGTTTATATGGTATTGTATATTTCAGTTAGTTATCTTGTGATGGATTCCGATTATTACTATGTGTATGGTTTGGTTATTAAATTTATTTTTGCATGTTGTTGTTTAATGAAAGATTAAATTTAGCATTGACTTTTTGAATACCAGGTGGTTTGTAAACTTTAAAACGTTTTCGACAGTGATGCTAAGAATGAACCAAATGAGATTCATGTTTTATTTTTATAAAGGATTGATCACCCGGTATTTAAAAAGGCAGGGTGTCATAGATGGTATTAGAGCATCAAGTTCTAGTGTCCTAAGGATATGTGCGGCTTTTCTACGTTTCAGCGTCGCATTCTTTGATGTAGAGATTTATGATAGGATTGTTGTATTCATTTACGTACGCACATTTATGTTCTTTTGCTAATTACTTTGTATTTATAGTGAACTCATACAGTTCAATTTGATTTCAGATGCTACCCAAGAGAGGAAGACCAGTTAGATCATCGATGAGGACTGGTGAAGAGAGGGAGGCTCCACAGGAGCCACAAGTACCACAGCTACAACCATCGTAGGGGACTGTGATGGTTGCACAGGTGGTCGAGATATTGGCACAGATAGTCAACGCATCCATGACTGCCATGGAAGTTCACTTTCCATAGGCACATCCACAGCAGCCAGTGGCACTAGTAATTTAGGCTCGCCTGGGGCCGTTAGAGTGGCAGAAGGTTAGGGAGGCTTTTCAGAAGGGCCACCCACCAGAGTTTCAGGGGAGCTCATATGTGATTATAGCATGTAAATAGAAGAAGGATCTACAATGCTATCTTTGAATGATTGAATGCGATGACACTTAGAAGCAAATGTTAACCGCGTTCAAGCTCATAGGAGCAGTGCTACAATGGTGGGAGTCAGTTACCACTACTGAGGAGAGAGGTACGATGCCGATCATGAAATTTTAGGATCGGTTCGATCGTAAATACTTTTTGTCAGATGTCAAGTAAAAAATGAGGAAGAAATTCATTAATGTGGTACAGGGAGATTGTACGATGGCAGAGTATGCGTAAGAGTTCACTCGTTTGGCTAACTTTGTAACAAACGAGGTAAATAACGAAGGGAAGAAAAAAATGAAGTTTATATATGGACTAGCCTAGAGGACCAGACAAATTTTGATTGGCAATCCAGCATTAGAGACTTATACTGATGTCGTTAATGCTGCACTATTTCACTGCCAGGATTAACGATTCTATCTGAAGGGGAGCAAGAGAATGGGAGAATCTAGTCAGGCAGATGGAGCATGAGGGAGAGGTGCTAGTGGGGCACTATCGCAGTAGGTGTCTAGATACCAGGGTAGGACTCTCGGCATGTGGATGATGCCAAGAGGTTTAGGCCAGGGAGTTACCAACCTAAGGGTCAGGGTTTCAGACAGGGCTAGCAGGGTCCTCACGTTCCTCTGGGTCGTGGTCAGAGGCAGGAAAAATTTCGGACCGATGTTTAACTTGTGGGTGTGCGGGTCATAAAGTAAATGATTTCCCAAAGCGAGGCAGGGGTAAAACATAGGGTGGAGTCCTAGAAGTTCAACCATTGCAACAAATCTTGGGTCAATTTCGATGCGGGAATTACGTTCAGAACCCGATCGAACAGGCAAGTCAGATAGCTAATTGAGGTAATATTTTTATTTCATCCTTATGAGTTGGGGACTAGCTCGGGTGACATGGGTGCTTTGTTAACACTAAAATTCGAGTGTGAGTCGAGTTTAGTGGGCGCGTTGGAAATATCAGTCTCATTATGAATGTATTTACCGTAGGGTAGTGGAACTCTTCGGTGTCGCCTGTAGGAGAGTGGGTGTGGGCACTAAGAGAATTTTTTTATGTTATAATTTGCTACTTTTGAGAATTAAGAAAGTAGGGTTTATTATGATAATGTGTAGAGACTGGATACCGAGGGTGTTTGAGTGGTAGAAGATTGTATGATAAGACTATCATGCTTGTTATTCCAGGGTGAGATATATTGTTTTGAGAGGCATCTCCTTAAAGAGGGTTTAGCCCGTATATATATATATATATATATATATATATATATAGACTTCGATGAGTATGTTGTCTTGTTATGTTTGATACTAGTGCGTAAGGACTTTTTGCTGATGTGATTTAGGGTGCAATGTGTTTATTGTCGAGCAGAGATAGATAGCTCGTTATTTATATAACGCTGAGAACTTAGTGATAGTGAGAGTGTCGTGTTGGATGTTGTCTTTAGTGACATGAGAGTGGACGAGTAGACCTTCAATGTCATGAGACAACAATTTAGGGGTATATGTTATGGACTGAGGGCCTAACCAATCTCGATGACCGATAATTTTGGGTAGTAGTGTATCTGGGGGGTTCCTTATTTGGATTTCGCTTTGCAAGACATCCCACACATGAAACTTAGCTAACGTTGGAAGTTGGGAAATGTTTGGTCATTAGAACATGGGTTTAGTACCTTAGTTATTGTACATATATATAGTTATAACTCGGAGTTGATAGTTATATTATGATTTAAGTCTAGTGTAGCCGAGTAGTATCTGTGCGGATATGCATGGGTATAGGGTGTATGGGCGCCCTGGGTAGCTGAATCCCTTTTGAATTATCCGTGATCAAGAGAGGTAGAAATGTATGTACTGATCTTAAGAGCAAGGGTATAAGGAAGTATATGAAGCTGTTAGTACAGACTTATCCAATTTCGAGGACGAAATTCCTTTGTAAGGGGGAAGTATGTAACACCTCATATTTTTTTATTAATTTGAAATTAATTAATTCGATAAATTTTAAATCACATGTGTGTCGTTATTTGATGGAATTAAATATTTTTAGGAGATAATGATTATTATTGATGGAATTGATAGGCCCCAAATGCACCACCTCGGCTCTGAGACATCAACCTCGGCCAAGGACATGGCCGACATTAGAAGGGCCACGGGTCAATAACCAACAACCTCGGTCATGGCAAGGTCGTCCATGGCCGAGGTTACTACCAACCTCATCAAGAGAAGTCCCCACGACACATGGAATAGTTATTAATTAGATCATTTAGGTACTGATAGCCTCGGCTAGGAGTAGGCCGGGGTTGCGGAAGCTTAACCTCCATCAAGGCCAACTTTAGTAGGGAATCAAACGATGTTTCTCACATGTTCCAGCTTAACCTCGGCCCAGGCCGACCTTTTGCCTTCACTTACCTCACCTAGGCTTCACATAAGCCGAGACCATTTTGTCCCATCTCGAATTGAATAAACAGCTCGACCTTACCAACCTCGGATTCTTCCAGGCTGAGGTTGAGACCAAGCTCAGATGGCCGAGCTCTTATTGGCATATGTGTGGATAAGGACACGTGGACACAAATCAGTTATAACAAATCATTCCCCCCACGTGGGGGGAATATTTCATCATCATTATCTACATGTGACAGGGACAACTGTCTTCATCGCATTAGCTAGATCAACACACACATGCTCATTGCATGCATGGGGGGTATACTACACCTCCCAGCTATTATATATACTTGTCTTCTCCTTCTTAAAGGAGACCCGAAATGAGCAACCCTAGCTAAAACTCTGTTCAAATACACAGTAGAGAGAAAAAGCTTGAGAGATTGTATCTATGGCCATTAGAGCCCTCATACATTGATACACATCATACACTCACACAGTGGACGTAGGACTGATTGGCTGAACCACTTATATTCCGGTGTGAAACCTCTTCTCCTCACCTCCTTCTACTATATATACATATACCCTTATACTGCCATTGTTAACATTGAATTGAGCTCACAAACACCTTGAAGGGTGGTGCTATTTCCAGCATCATCATTTTGGCGCCGTCTGTGGGAAGCGAGAAGCTATCTCTTCCTCATCTGTTGCTTGGCCTCACCGAAGACTCTGGTGGTGAACCAGGCCTCCCCCCCAACGCGGAGCTGTTTCACCATTGAAAGAGGTCCTGTAAGGTATTAAGCCCATTTATTACACCAGCTCTTTTGTACTAACACAAGGCACAGGAACTACCACCACCTCTTCCGCCGCCTGTAGCGGGGGGGACCTAGCTCCAGCCAGGCACCACCCCAATCAGAAATGGCGGAGGTGGTCGCAGCCTTGAGGTCTTTGGCTGCAACGCAACAAGCAATACATGAGAAATTTGCACAGCTCAGCCAGAATATGATGAGGCCACCTGGAGTCTCACCGCAAATGATAACTCCGGCGGCAGTTCAGCCTCATCCTGATGCCAGGGGACCACCCCTGGCACCACAGAAAGACCAACCTACACCCCAACAGAGGAGGGACGTTGCTGACCCTAGGCGCTTGCGCCTTGGGAGGCAAGGAAACCCTTGCCCTGAGGACAAGTATGATGATCTAGAGGCGAAAGATGTCCCAGAAGATTGTTGGGAGTCGTATGAGGTTTTGAATAACACAGTTCGTCCTATCCAACGGAGCCAGGGTTGTGAAGGCAGAAGAGGTGGAGAGGCCCAGCAACGAGGATCAACTTTTGATCGACTGAGTAGAGGGTCAGCCTTTGAAAGGCTCGGACCCGTAAATAACCTAAGACAGAGGTTGTCAAGGTCGAGAAGTGCAGTTGGCTCACAAAGGGAAGAGAGAAAACGTCGGCCTCATCAAGGACGAGGAAGAGACCAATAAGAGGTCAACAGTAGACGTTGTGCCGTGGCTGGGGAACACTCAGTACACCCCTTGCAGGTGGCTGGGGATAACCTCGGCCAGGCCTACGTTGCAAGACCATGGAATGACTCCATCTAACGCCTTGAGAATAAGATAGGAGACCTCATCAAAAGTCAGGATCCACTGCAAAGAGGATTCTCAGAAGGCTCTCCATTCGTGGCTAAGATAGTAAGCTTCCCCACCCCAGCCAAGTTTAAGCCGCCCACAGTCACTCCCAAGTATGATGGTAGCACCAATCATGTACATCATATTGAGATGTACCAGTCAGCGATGGAAATTTACTCAATACCAGATGAGATGAAGTGCCGGGCCTTCTCCAGAACCTTGACAGGAGCAGCACACATATGGTTTACATCTCTTTCGAAGAATTTGATTGAGAACTTTAAGGGCTTGGCTGAACGGTTCATTCACAACTTCTGCTTTGGGGTAAAACCTCAAAAGAAGACCACACATCTATTGTATGTCAAGCAGGGCAAGCACGAGAGCCTAAGAGACTACATCGCCAGGTTCAACAAAGAAAAACTTGAGGTCGAAGATTACGAAGAGAATATTGTCATGACCGCCCTCATAGGAGGTCTTCAGAAGGGAAAGTTGTTGTGGAAACTTGCGGAAGACCCTCCAAAATCCATGGCGTAGCTATTGGCAACTGCGGGGAAGGTCATGAAGGCTGAAGAGGCCATGGCCGCCAAATATGAGGACGAAAATGGCGGTAGTGGCAGAAAGTTCCAGAGAAAGAAGGATGGAAAGAAGAGGTCATCTGAGGACAAGTTTGCGCGTTATACCCCTCTTACGGTAAGCTGCGAACACATCCTCAATGAGATCAAGAATGACCGATCCCTGAGATGGCCAGAGAAGCTGAAGGCTCCTCCACATAAGAGGAACCAGAGCTTATGGTGCGAATTCCACCAAGACCATGGCCATATAACAGACTAGTGCTTTCCTTGAAGGATGAGATCGAGAAGATGCTAAAATTTGGAAAGTTGAGAAAGTATATTGATGGGAAAGCTCCCAAAGGCGGAAGAGATGACCCTAAAAAGAAGAGAAACAACAGATGTCGTGACGATATCCCAGCAAGAAGAGATGATGAATCAGACGGAGATGACGAAGACGATTCAGACGTACCGCCAAAAGATGACAACTCCCCAGTGAAGAGGGTTGGTATGATTTCCTTTGGCATTAGCACCATATGCGGAGGACTTGCGGGAGGTGGTACTGAGGTTACTGACAGAAAAGCTCATGTGGTCGAGGCCAAATCAGTGACCAAACTTGAAGTGGTAAACCTAACGTCTTTCGATACTTCGCAGAAGAGAAAGAAGGTAGACATGGACACTCTCGTAGTTGGTTTCTCCCGACTAGACTTCAAAGGCATCCTAGCCCCACATGATGACCCTTTGGTGATCATGATAAGAGTTCATGGATGTGAGGTGCAGATAATTCTTGTAGATGGAGGAAGTTCGGCAGATGTGATGTTCTGGCCCTACTTCAAAAGCCTAGGCCATAGCAGAGCTAGGCTGATACCCTATCATCATCCGTTAATGGGGTTCAGCGGTGAAAAGGTACATCCACTGGGCATGTATGAGATGGACGTACGAATGGGTGATGAGTGGCCTAAGAGGTTAACCCGAAAGATCAATTTTTTTTATCATGGATGAAAATGTCTTCTCGGCTTATAACCTCATCATGGGAAGAGTAGCCCTTAAGGAGTTTGAAGCCGTGCCGTCGACGGTCCACCAGATGCTAAAATTCCCGACCCCCTACCAGGTAAGGGAAGTGCAGGGTAACCAGACCATAGCACGAGAATGTTACTTCAACTCGGCTGAAGAGAGGGAGGACCACAAGAGAGCTACTACTACTTATAACATCGATACACTTGACCCTAGAGATGAAACGAAGTTGAAGAAAGGAGAGACTACGGAAGAGGTAGAATCCATCGTCCTCAATGAGGACGAACCGAAAAAAACCATCCAGGTCAGTAAACCCTTGAGGAAAGAAATCAAAGAGGAGCTGATAAACTTCCTGAGGAAGAGGCAGAGTGTCTTCGTTTGGAGTCACGCAGACATGCCTGGCATCAACCCCGAGGTCATGTGCCATAAACTCAACGTGTCTAAGGATGTAAAGCCAGTCAAGCAAAGACGGAGAGTCTACTCTAGGGAGAAGTACGACGTCATACGAGAAGAGGTTAGAAAGTTGGAAGAGGCTGAATTCATCAGAGAAGTGGTATATCCGGAATGGCTATCAAATGCAGTCATTGTGCCCAAAGCCAACGGAAAGTGGAGAATGTGTGTGGATTTTACTGACCTGAACAAGTCTTACCAGAAAGACAGTTATCCCTTACCCTGAATCGATCAGATGGTAGATGCAACTGCAGGACATGAGCTCATGAGCTTCATGGATGCATATTCAGGCTACAACCAAATCTTCATAGATGTCAAAGACTCAGAGAAGACATCCTTCATTACTGACAAAGGGACGTATTGCTACAAGGTGATGCCCATCAGATTGAAAAATGCAGGGGCAACATACCAACGTCTTGTGAATAAGATGTTCGAACACCAAATAGGCAAGACTATGAAGGTGTATGTAGACGATATGTTGACGAAGAGCTTAAAGGCCTGCAGCCATGTGGCAGACCTAGAAAAGACCTTCAATACCATTGACCTGTATAAGATGAAACTCAACCTGGCAAAGTGTGTCTTCGGGGTAGGAGCTGGGAAGTTCCTTGAATTCATCGTCAATCAAAGAGGAATAGAGGCGAACCCTGAGAAAATCAAGGCTTTGCTTGACATGAAGACACCTCGGAGTATCAAGGACGTTCAAAGGCTCACTGGAAGAGTGGCTGAACTCAACAGATTCGTTTCCAGGGCAATTGACAAGTGTCTTCCATTCTTTAAGGTGCTCAGAAAGGCCTTCGAGTGGGACAAAGGGTGTGATGAGGCCTTTGATCAACTCAAGTCATACCTTGGATCTCCCTTACTCTTATCTTGGCCCATAGCAGGAGAGAAATTATACGTCTATCTAGCAGTCTCTGAATCGGCTATAAGTGCAACCATTGTACGGGAAGACGCTGGGATTCAGAGACCAATATACTTCAACAGTAAGGCCCTTCATGGATCTAAGCAGAATTACCCTCGCATGGAAAAGTTAGCCTACGCCCTGATACATGCTTCTAGGAAGATGAAGCCCTACTTTCAGGCCCATTCCATGATCATTCTCACAGACTCCCCGTTAAGACAGGTCTTCTATAAACCTGAGAAGTCGGGTAAACTGATGACCTGGGCCATTAAATTGGGGGAATATGACCTTGCCTATCAGCCTAGGACGACCATCAAAGGGTAGGCACTGGCAGATTTTATCCCAGAGTTTACATAGGAAGAGGTCGAGGGTGAGAATGGCACAAAGGCCACAGAAGTGTCAAACAGCGATGTCTTTCGATAGCTGGAAGAGGTTATGCCAAAAAAAGTTAGAGATGGGATAGCCGAGAATGAGGAAGACCGGTAACTCTTTAGGTAGGGAATTATGTTAGAAGAGGGTTTCTCATCAGATAAAGACATATGGAACCTCTTTATCGATGGGTCCTCTTATGAAAGTGGGAGCGGTGCGGGCCTGATACTTTCAAGCCCGGATGGAACCAACATAGAAAATAACCTAAGGTTTAACTTCAAGGCATCAAATAACGAGTCAGAATACGAGGCCATGATAGCAGGCCTCTCCTTTGCAAGGACCGTAGGTATAAGACGACTCTTCCTTCACAGTGACTCAAGGTTGGTTGTTAATCAAGTATTGGGGGTTTATGAGGTCAAGGATGAAAGTATGGCCAAGTACTTGAAGAGGGTGAGGACAATACTCGAAGGCCTCGAAGAGGTAAAGATGAAGAGGGTACCTCGACAAAATAACAGCCACGCAGATGCCTTAGTAAGGTTGGCTTCAACCACGAAGACAGATGTCCATAGGACAGTCCCCGTCGAGATCTTTCCCAGAGCAACCATTGAAGAGGAAGAGGTTAGTAATCTTTGTCTTAATTTGGACCTAGGGTACTCATGGATGGATCCCCTTATCAGATATATCAAAGAGGGGGTACGACCGGAGTCAAAGTTAGAAAGGATGAAATTGAGGTACAGGGAAACAAAGTTCTCAATAGTGGGAGATGTCCTATATAGGAAGGGATTCCTATTACCTCTGCTCAGATGCGTCCATCCAACCGAGGTCCCCCACATCCTATGGGAATTACACGAGGGTTCTTGCTCCAGTCACATAGGAGGAAGACCTTTGGCGAAGAGGATTATCACATAAGGGTATTGGTGGCCGACCCTGTCCAAAGATACTGCAGCTTATGTAAAGAGGTGTGATAAATGTCAGAGATTCTCCACGATCCCCCATCAACCTCATCAGCCTATGACGCCAATCAGTTCCCCTTGGCCATTCACAGTGTGGGGGATTGACTTAGCAGGTCCCCTACCGAGGGCTGCAAATAATTACAGATTTTTAATAGTTGACATTGATTACTTCTCCAAATGGGTGGAGGCAGAGCCGATGATCATGATTACTGAGCGAAAAACCTTCCAATTCATTTGGAAGAACATCATATGTAGACACGGCCTCCCAAACACCCTCATTTCGGACAATAGAACGCAGTTCAAGAACTCTTCCCTGGAAAAATACTGCAAAAGAGTTGGGATAAATCAATTTTTCTCTTTTCCTAGCCGACCTCAAGCAAACGGTCAGACCGAAGTCATAAATAGAACGATACTTGACGGGATCAAGAAGAGGTTGGAGGAGGCTAAGGGAAGATCGACTGAAGAGGTTTATGCTGTTCTTTGGGCCTATAGGACGATAACTAGAACACCTACGGGGGACACCCCGTTTATGTTATCACATGGCTCAGAGGTCATCATACCAACAGAGGTTGGACTCCCTACTCATAAGGTGCAGACTTATGACCCTGAGAAGAATGGTGAGGAGAGAAGGCTCGACCTAGACTTGATCGAGGAGAGAAGGGAAGATGAAAAAATCAGGCAAGCAGCTTACCAACAAAGAGCAGCAAAATTCTACAATCAAAGGGTAAAATCAAGGCCCATAGCTGTAGGTGACCTGGTGCTGAAGAAGACGTTACAGAAGGCAAACAAACTTCACCCAAATTGGCATGGACCTTACAAAGTAATTGAGGAGGTTATTCCAGGAACCTACAGGCTAGAGAACCTTGAAGGGGAACCTTTTAACAATCCTTGGAATGCTGATCATCTAAAAAAGTATTACATATGATGTTGCAAGAGGTTTTATATAAATGTATCATGTTATGAAGAGATCATTAATGAGAAGATCAAATTCCTATGTTAATTCTTGGTTCATTATGCTCGATTGGAAATTTATGGGGACAACATCTTAGTTGATGACCTCAGACCTTATAACATCATGATTTGGTGACAAGGTCTGAGGTCAGACACCATACTTGGATGATCTCAGACCCTTAACATCATTAGTTTGGTGAAATTATTTACGGGGATAACATCTTAGTGATGACCTCAGACCCTAACATCATCATTTGGTGACAAAGTCTGAGATAAGACATCATACTTGGATGACCTCAGACCCTTAACATCATTATTTGGTGACGAGGTCTGAGGTTAGACACCATACGTGGATGACCTCAGCCTTAACATCATTAATTTGGTGAAATTACTTATGGGGATAACATCTTAGGTGATGACCTCAGACCCTTAACATCATTAATTTGATAAAATTATTTATGAGGATAACATCTTAGTGATGACCTCAGACCTTAACATCATTATTTGGTGACAAGGTCTGAGGTCAGACATCATACTTGGATGACTTCAGACCCTTAACATCATTATTTGGTGACAAGGTCTGACGTCAGACACCATACTTGGATGACCTCAGTCCCTTAACATCATTAATTTGGTGAAATTACTTATGGGGATAACATCTTAGGTGATGACCTCAGACCCTTAACATCATTAATTTGGTGAAATTATTTATGGAGATAACATCTTAGTGATGACCTCAGACCCTAACATCATCATTTGGTGACAAGGTATGAGGTCAGACATCATAATTGGATGACCTCAGACCCTTAACATCATTAATTTGATGAAATTACTTATGGGGATAACATCTTAGGTGATGACCTCAGACCCTTAACATTATTAATTTGGTGAAATTACTTATGGGGATAACATCTTAGGTGATGACCTCACACCCTTAACATCATTAATTTGGTGAAATTATTTATGGGGATAACATCTTAGTGATGACCTCAGACCCTAACATCATCATTTGGTGACAAGGTTTGAGGTCAGACATCATACTTGGATGACCTCAGACCCTTAACATCATTATTTGGTGACAAGGTCTGAGGTCAGACATCATACTTGAATGATCTCAGACCCTTAACATCATTAATTTGGTGAAATTATTTATGGAGATAACATCTTAGTGATGACCTCAGACCCTAACATCATCATTTGGTGACAAGGTATGAGGTCAGACATCATAATTGGATGACCTCAGACCCTTAACATCATTAATTTGATGAAATTACTTATGGGGATAACATCTTAGGTGATGACCTCAGACCCTTAACATTATTAATTTGGTGAAATTACTTATGGGGATAACATCTTAGGTGATGACCTCAGACCCTTAACATCATTAATTTGGTGAAATTATTTATGGGGATAACATCTTAGTGATGACCTTAGACCCTAACATCATCATTTGGTGACAAGGTTTGAGGTCAGACATCATACTTGGATGACCTCAGACCCTTAACATCATTATTTGGTGACAAGGTCTGAGGTCAGACATCATACTTGAATGATCTCAAACCCTTACCATCATTAATTTGGTGAAATTATTTATAGGGATAACATCTTAGTGATGACCTCAGGCCCTAACATCATCATTTGGTGATAAGGTCTGAGGTAAGACTATTTATTTAGTTTAAACAAACATCATTACAACAAGACTTCAGAGTTGAACATCGCGTGGCAAAGAAGCATTAAACAAATCAATAAATAAAGAAATAAAAACCCTCCTCAGAGGTTGTCATTCAATTGTAAAATGCAAAAATATAAGCTGACGATGTTTTTCAGAGGTTACAACTAATCAGGGGTTAAAAAAAAGTACAAAAGCTTCATAAAAATAGCCTAAGGATTTGAAGGGAGAGTGCTGACATCCTCGACCTGATTCCCCTGGCCGACGTTGGTCACCTCAGCCCCCTTATCTCTGGGGTTGGCTCCTTCAATCTCTGTGACATCCTGTGGCGCAGTCTCTACTGGGGCAGTATCTTCCTCTTCGACCTCCTAAAGGGCTTAGGCAAAATTGGGGGTTAGCAAAACTCAGACCCACGAAGTCAGAGGCTTTCAAGCTACCCGACTCCTTATCCTTAACAGTCGCCTATTTGCCAGTAACCTTAATACCTCTCTCGAGGTACTCAAAGCCAAAGCTGATGAATTCATCGGAGACTTTATATTCAGCCAGAATCCTCTCAGAGGCATCCTCAAGGGCTGCCTTCACTACAGCGTCAACTTTCCGTTAGAGAACGTCGTCCTTGGCCTTCAGGGCAATAGTGTGGTCCTTTTTAAGCTTGGAGATATCTTTCTACAACCCCTTAACCTTCTTATCAGACTCCTCAGAGGCAGTCTTCAGACGGTCTACCTCTATATTCAGAGAGCTTTGCACCTTCTCGGCCTTTTGGCCTTTCTGGATGAGGGGCAACTTCTTCAGAGTCCAGTTGGCAAGATGATGCATAACAGTGAGGCCCTACAAATCATGTGGTCATGTATTTAAGTTGAAATTCAAAATAGAGATTACACTTGAGCTAAACTGAAATTCGAAGTCATACCTGAATAGACATGTGAAGGCCAAACTCAACTAGTAAAGGAGTGTCCATAGATCGACAAAAGCATTTGTCAGCATTGGTCATGGAAGAACTGATGGCATCCAATGCTTGCAAACTGTGGCCTATGATGCTATCATTAATTTTTAGTTGCTCTATACGAGAAGCCAATGCATCCTCAGAGGAAATGGGGATGGTACGATCTCCCCCTTTCTTCTTCTGCCTCTGATCCTCAGGGGCAGGGTCAACAACCTTCCTCTTCTTAGTGGCCTCAGCCCTTGAGGAAGATAGAGGGGGAGGAGGAGCAGTCAAACCTGCCTTTTTGATGAGCCTCGTTAAACTTGGCACTGCCATTTCCCATAGCTCCTCAGATATTCCCTTTCGGACGCTCTACAAAATTTAATGGTCTGAGTTAGAGAATTAGATATACATATATTCAGAGGTATAACTTGTTGAAATAAGAAACTTACCAAGCTCTGTAAGAGGACTTCCCCCTAAACCTATCTCAGAGAGGTAGTAGGGGGTCATCAGGTGTTCAAATCTTACGAGCAGACCATGCGCCCCCGATCCTGAAGGTCTTTGACCTTCTGAAGATTTTGTTGGCTTAGACCAAGGTCGGCCTTAGCAGCCATTGTGACCTTTCCCCATCTTATAGGCATCCTCGGCTCTAGTGAGGAAGAGGGGGCACATGGGCCAAATTCCCATGGCCCTGAGGCAAAGAAATAGTGTGGCTTCCAGTTATGGTTAGAGGTTTGAGTTATCTGAAGCATATTCTTTTCAGGTTTCCGAGCTAAAAAATGATAATAGCTCGGATGGTTTCTGGCAGATGAAGGGACTGTAAAGACTTGGACAGGAAGGTCTGAGTGATGAATAACCCTCCATAAGATAATAGCTCCAATTATCACCCTCTAAGCATTGGGTGACAACTGGGAAGGGGCCAAGTTTATATAGGCCAATATAAACCTGATGATGGGATGGATGGGCAGACAAAACCCCAACTTGAACATCTGCTCGTACAAGAAGATCTCACCATCTTGGCCGTGATAAGCCCTCTCTTCCCTCAGAGGTCTCCTGAGCTTTATGGAGGGGCTTATGGAATATAAGTATCTAAAGCAAAGAAGGTTGACCTCATTGACTGTACTCTCAATATCGGCTGCCTCAGAGACGTCAACATCGCTCTCAGCATCATCATCATCATCTAACTCAATGTCGGCCTGAGCAGACGATGGGGCACCACTTGGAAACCTCTGAGCGAACTCAACCCCTGTGATAGTCGACAAGGGTATAGCTTCAAGGATTGGCGGAACCGCCACACTCGACCCAATAATTTCAACCTCAGAGTAAAAGGTTGATGTGCTTGAACTTTTGTGGGACGAGGCTCGACTAGAAACCTCTTCTTGATCAGGGGCCTGATCTTACCGAGTTGAGAAATCCATAGCCTCTTGAAAAGAGTCCACAGACATAGGGTCTGAGGAGGATGACTCAGACTCATACATTGGCGAGGGTTCAGCAGGGACCTCTGCTTGGTTAGCTGGTTCGGATGGTTCAGGATATACGACCTTCAAAGGTGGTGGAAAGATAGGTTTGAGGGGGAATTCCTCTGACCTACGAGCTTCCTCCTGTGCTCTTTTTATTTGACTAATTTTCTCTAAAGTCTTCTCTCTGAGAGAGGGGAACTCCTCTAAGAGTTGGTAAAGGGGTCTGAGCATAAGAGGCAGACCCTACACTTATAACTCTCCTAAATAACAAATAAAGACTGGCAAATGGAATGATGCAATTAAGGATCAAACTATCAAATTTTGAGCAATAACCACGAAGAACACACAAGAACAGTTCGCCAGAAAAAATGAAGATCTCACTGAAAATCTCTTAAAGCTCACCGGAAAAAGCAAAAACAATACCAAGGCAGAAAAATAAAGAAGAAGGGATGGCAAGAGGTACCTGAAGGAGAGCGAAGAGAAGCAGGGGAAGGAGCACCAAAACGCACTTCGAAACCAAAAAGTTCTTCTAGAGAGAGAGAGTTACAGAAGTTACTCGAGGCTGGAAAAGGAGAGAAGTGAGGAAGAAAGAGAAGATTGGGGGTTTAAACCTTAAGTATGGGAGCACACATCCCAGGCCCATCATTGCCTTGGGAGCCCAAAAGACAACCATCCTCAAACTTGTCAGGCACGCTACCTACTCCAATGGTTGACACTTGTCAAGATGATATTTGACACTTGAAGAAATCTAACCTCGGAACGATACACCCCTTCGATACCTAACCATACAGGTAACTAAGGGCTAGGGGTGATTGATATGCCCCAAATGCACCACCTCGGCTCTGAGACATCAACCTCGGCTAAGGACATGGCCGACATTGGAAGGGCCATGGGTCAATGACCAACAACCTCGGTCATGGCAAGGTCGGCCATGGCCGAGTTACTGCCAACCTCATCAAGAGAAGTCCCCACGACACATGGAATAGTTATTCATCAGATCATTTAGGGACTGACAGCCTTGGCTAGGAGTAGTCTGAGGCTGCGAAAGCTTAACCTCCATCAAGGCCAACTTCAGCAGGTAATCAGCCGATGTTTCTCACATGTTCCAGCTTAACCTCGGCCCAGGACGACCTTTTGCCTTCACTTACCTCACCTCGGCTTCACATAAGCCGAGACCATTTTGTCCCATCTCGGATTAAATAAACAGCTAGACCTTACCAACCTCGAACTCTTCCAGGCCGAGCTTGTGACCAAGCTCAGATGGACGAGCTCTTATTGGCATATGTGTGGATAAGGACGCGTGGACAAAAATCAGTTATAACAAATCATTTCCCCCACATGGGGGGAATATTTCATCATCATTCTCTACATGTGACAGGGACAACTGTTTTCATCGCATTGGCTAGATCAACACACATATGCTCATTGCATGCATGGGGGGTATACTACACCTCCTAGCTACTATATATACTTGTCTTCTCCTTCTTAAAGGAGACCCGAAATGAGCAACCCTTGCTAGAACTCTGTTCAAATACACAGTAAAGAGAGAAAGCTTTAGAGATTGTATCTATGGCCATTAGAGCTCTCATACATTAATACACATCATACACTCACACATTAGACGTAGGCCTGATTGGCTGAATCACTTATATTTCGGTGTGAAACCTCTTCTCTTCGCCTCCTTCTACTATATATACATATACCCTTATACTTCCATTATTAACATTGAATTGAACTCACAAACACCTTGAAGGGTGGTGCTATTTCCAGCATCATCAGGAATACTTATGTGACTATTAAATATCGATCGGAAGAGAATATGATTAATATTATGAGATAAATTTACTTAGGATGTAGTAAATAAAATGTGGAAATTAATAGACGTTGTAGCGAGTGATATTGACGTAATTAGATTACACCTCAACCGAGAGTCGCATGTGGACTAATTTGAGGTCAAGATAAGATATTTTTATAGAATTACTCGGACGATGATTTATAAGTCACATTTGTTTCCTAATGGGTTGAAATAGTCAGAATAGTATACTCGGTGTATTGTTTGGATCTCGGGGCAATTTTAGACCAAGCCGACATCGTTTAAGAGCGTTTCGATCATTTGGGATATTAGGGTAGGAAGAAATACAAAAATTAAAAGGCTATATATGCCCCTTTGAGTTAGAGGCTAGGGTTAACATAAATTTGAGAGGGGAGAGGAAATAGGACAGGAAGAAGAGAAGAAAACCTTGGCTTCCCACATAAATTCACACCACCGACATGTGGGAATCGAAATCAAAACAAGGAGAGTGCAACCTCATAGTATTAAAATGAATTCAGACGTGCAAATACAAGGCAAGTGTTTATTTTGCATGTTTTTGAAGAAGTTATAATACCCATGTAGTGTAGGGTTTTCAATTTCATGATTTTAATAATGTTCATGGGTTTTAGATGAATAGAATTCATGATTCGGTGTAGGATTGCATGTAGAATGAATCCCTATATGAATATGAAATGAAGTTAGAATATATGTGATGATTAAAGTGAAATATTTATGGGTTCTTGGTTGAAGAACATGATTTTTGAATGACTTAGGGTTTAATTGATGAACATAAGATGTCAATCTGTCAGAATTTTTGACATGACTTTAAGCGTATGTCATTTTAATTGTACTTAGAATTAGAGTATGATCCATAGATTTATGTAAATATATATGTCTTATCTTTCCAATTATATTTGAATCTTCTCTTTTGGAGTTCTGTAGAGGGAGTAATCGACGTTTTACTATAAGGTCTGATCTGTCAGCATAGTAATCTGCCAGAATTTTTAACGTGACTTTAAACATATGCAATTTTAATTTTGCTTAGAATTAGAGTAAGATCCATAGATTTCTGGAAATTACTATGTCTTATCTTTCAAACTAGCTTTGAATTAGGTCATTTAGAGTTCTCTAGAGGGAGAAATCAATTTTTTACTATAGGGTGTTTAATCTGTCAGAAAATTTATGACTCGATTCGGTTACCCATAATTGCCCAATTTTCCTTGTTTAAGCCCTGAATTTGTGAATAATTAATGGAGGGAACTTTTGGAACATCTCTAAAACATAATGAGGGATATATTAAATCACAGTAGGCCTAATGTGGGGTTGAGGCTTAGCCATAACAAGAGAATTAAGGCAAATACCTATTGGACATGGATTGTAAAATAACGAATTTAAGGGAATGAGAACGGATCATGGAGAGTATAAGTGAACTTATGATGTAGGCCAGTAGTGTATGAGTGAATCAACTACTGAAATAGCTTAAGTGGTAACTAGGGCCCTTCGGTAGAGAATAATACTCGAAAAAATGCGATAAGATGTTATAATTGTGAATCAATAGTACGTTGAGTATTAGAGAGATATATATTATGTACGGATTATGTTTATAGGTTGTGTGTATACCTCTATGGACTATATTTTAGGTTTGGTGTATATCTATACGAGTTATACTTATAGGTTGTGTGTATGCCTATATGTGACATATGGATAGGTTGTATGTATGCCTATTATGTGCTTCTTTTGTGTGTGAACATACCTTCATTGACTGCTATCATGGGAGGTTAAGCGCAGAGGGAGATCCTACCTTGACGATTCCAGTGAGGTCTGGATTTGTTCCCCAAAATATAGAACCTCAGTATGATGACTATTTGTGTGTACGATAGTATTGACGGTTAAATAGGTACGTTAGGTATCTGCGTGACCCATAGGCTTGGAACTATGTTCGCCTCTATTGTGTGTTATTTGATTTATGGTTCGAGGAGACATTATGAGACGGTAGTCCCTGATTTAGTATGAGAGGTACTTGAACTTGATAGCAGAGTATGCAAGTGTGCATCACGGTGGCCAGTCCGGTATATATATATATATATATATATATATATATATATATATATATATATATATATATATATATATATCCTACTGATGTGTAATTGTAGGGGATATAGATAGTGTATATCTAAAGTGATGTTCATTCTATTTATGTGTAATTATAGAAAGAGATAGAATATATCTAAAGTATAAAATAAGTAGAGAAAGTTAATGAAATAATTTAGTGATAACATATGCGAAATGTTAACTAAATGGCTTAATAATAACATACATGAAATGTTAATTATTAGTTAGTGGATAGTGTGTTGTATGGACGGTATAAGTGGAGTTAAAGGGAAACTCAACAAAGGACTTAATGATAATTAAGGGTATACTTTAGTGTACTGTATGGGTTATTCAGGTGGGTAGCATAACTAGGTGGGATAAGAAGGGGACGTTTGGTGTGCAAAATAGATGGGAGGTGAGGAACTCAAGAAGTGTGCGCAAACTAACATGTACAATCAATAATTACTTTTAAACTGTGATTTAAATGCTTCCTATATATTTTTAAAAGGTTTTCTCGGGCTCTGACCTGTGTCAAATCTATTTTGTCTACTTTTCCAAAATATTTTAGGTGTCCAACCATAGGGACGCTAAGCTTGATGACTCACTCCAGGGATACGTAGCTGCAGTACTTATGGAGGCTTGCAGGATTTGGATTAGACACTTCAGTTACTTCATTCCTAGAGTAGGATTCAGTTTTACTTATTTATTTGGGCGTGTTGCCCCTTTAGCTATTACTTTTATATAAGTTCAGATTTTGTATTCAACTTTATTATTTTTGTCCGATTTTTATTAGCCTTGGGAACCGATGATTTATTCGGTATTATTTAATTCAACAAATTATCTTGTGATGGATTCAGATTATTATTGTGTGTATGATTTGGTTATTACGTTTATTTTCACAATTTTTTGTTTAATGAAAGATAAATTTGGCACTGGATTTTTGAATAGTATGTGGTTAGTAAACTTTAAAATGTTTTCGACAGTGATGATAAGAATGGATCAGATGTGATTCCTATTTTATTTTTATAAAGGATTTATCATCCAGTATTTAAATAGGCGGGGTGTCACATTGGTAATAGAATCTTCATCTGGCAGATTTTTTCTACAATAACTGTTATTAGGCGAGCATCGAGATAGCCCCCTATGTGGCCCTTTATGGGAGGCCATGCCGCTCTCCGGTTTGTGGGACTGAGGTGGGTGAGAAGCATCTCACCAACTCGGATTTGATTAGAGAAATGTCAGAGAAGGTTCAGGTGATTTGACAATGGATCATAATGGCACAGAGCTGACAAAAAAAATACGTCGATAATATTCGGATACCCCGGAAGTATCTTTACGATCCCTGTTATGTCATCGATTGGAACCTCATAGAATTAGAGGAAGATGTTACATTTCTCATACGACTTATATCCATTTTGAACCGTAAGGACATATTCTTACGCAACAAGGTCATTCCCTTAGTTAAGGTTCTTTAGGAGTTTCAGGGCGTCGAAGGTACGACTTGGGATCACGAGTCGGAGATGCGGGAGAAGCACCCGAAACTTTTTCCTTAGTCACTAGTTATAATTTTAGGGATGAAATCTCCTAAGGAGGGGATAATGTAATACTCGTGCCCGAGATTTTATTCCTTTTATCGTGTAATTTGTATTATGTATAAAATCCTTGGAATTTGGATCATATATATATTAATTATTATCGATAATTGAATCTTGTGGCCCTTATAAATTTGTTGGGAATTAATTGTCCAAATTTGGAATTTAAAAATAATTCTGTCATCCAAACGAACTTGAGAGTCATTCAAATGAGATCCCCATCTCGTTCAAATGAAGTCCACTCTGGTTTGAACGAAGTCCATCTTTATCTAAGTTTCAAGAGTTAATCTTCTTTCCCAGGCATTTCCCACCATAGTTACACCTTGGAACCTCCTTTATACACAATTATACACCATTTCCATGCCTTGTTCTTCATCTTAAAGTTTTATCAAGGGTAGAAGTTTGTAGAGACAATCAAGTAAGGGGAGATTTGGAACATTTTGAAGAGTTTTTTTTGAAGTATTTGGAGTATTTGGAGTTAGGAACTTCCATAGTCATATTTTTCTTTGTCTCCTCTTCAAACCATAAGGTAAGGTTTTCCTCTTCCTAAGATTTTAAGGTTACTAGTTATGAAAAATGTGTAGGATGCATGCTAGATGGTATTTAATGCCAAAAAATAACGTTATTCGCTAATAGATTTAAGTCTTGCAAAAAATTAATTTTTAAAGAAGACAAACCTTAAATGGGTCTTTTATCAATAAATAGCATTTTTACCTTGAAATATGGAAAAAAATCATGAAAAATATAAATCCGTGATTTATATCTTGTTTAGTTCATTTTGAGGAGTTTCTATACTTGAAATCCTCATCAACATGTGTATAATAATGTACTATGATAGAAAATGACATTTTAGACTTGATAAATCATGTTAAAATGGGTTTTATGAGGAAATAAGTAAATATAGATAAACAACCCTAAATGTGTGTTATAAATATTGGTAAGATGAAGAAGAATGATATTTGAAGTCACATGAAATAATAAGACTAAGTAGTGTACATTTGGCTAAAATGGTCTTTAAATGGTTGAATGTATTTTATATAGAAAACATAAAATAATGACGCATGATTTTGAACATAAAATCATAAAAATGATGTTTGAAAGAAAATGTTGATTTTTAGTGCCATAATGAATTAAATATATTTTTCACAAAGTTATGGTGAAGAAGGGGATAAAATGGTAATTTTTGCTTGGATATCCTCGTTAGACCTTATCGATCGATTTTTGTAAAAACACTAATAAGTGGATAAGATGACACGTTGACAAAATGAAATGATGGAAGCGGTAAAATGATGGAATAGTATATAGATTAGCCATAAATATTAAAACACATTAATATGGACTCGGACAACACTGGGAAAAATAAAAAGGGATCGGAGCCCTGGGGTGAGAGACCCCAAATCACTGGCCAGAGCATATGATAGCATAGCCGGCGGTGTGGAGCCCATTAAAGGATATTGATATTGGAAGATTCCGAGAAAAGATAATGAAAAACAAAAATAATAATGGTTATGCTCGAAAATGGGTAAGTAAGACAACCTAATGAAATGAGATAAAAAGGAGACTAATGAATAAAGTATGATTAATAGTCTCTAGACCCGATAAAGGGTGGTATGAAACAGTTAAGTGTGAGTATGAACTCATCGCTCGGGTTCATTGCATGATAGTTGTATTAATACTAGATAAATCGTTAAATATTTTCAGAATTGATTAAAATACATGTTATATGTATAGTATTTTGCAGAACACGTATAACTTAGTATTACCCACCCTTATGAGTATTCTCTCACCTTAATTTTTATTTTAAAAACCCCACCCACCCCGGGTACTTCAAGTAGGGACGTTGGGAAGGACGCGGGTAAGGCCCCAGAGGGCAATCAATGTCGTTAGTGGCTCTACGATTTTAATGAAACTATATTTTGGAACATTGGTAATTTGGGAATTCAAACATTTTATTCGGGCCTTTGGCCATGGTTTGTAATAATATAAGGATTATTATGATTTATTTGTTATTTAATTGTCATTGTGGATTAAATCGAATTTTTATAAATAAACCTTGTCATTTGACTTAATTACTTAAAATGGCTGATACGACGCAAATATTGCGTATTTCACCCGTTAACCTACGCGTTATTAGCCCCCTCGGGTATCTTAATCCCTATATTTATGCTCGTTAACCAGACAACCTCGGATTTCTATGTTAACATGTTTTGCAGGGGTTAATTGAGCTTTTGTAGGTATTTGGATACTTAGTATGAAGTTCGGATGCATTCCGGTGAAGTTCCGTACACAATCGCACGCGCAAGGGCATTTTAGTCTTTTCACAGCTTGGGTACCTGGCCCGACATCTCACGGAAGTTGTATCCCTCCTTGCTAGCTTCGCGTGGCCGCGAACGGTGCGCGATTCCGATTCATAACGAAGAAGTTACGGCGATTTCAACGGAGGAAAAACAAGGAAGCAAAAGAGGAGAAGGAGAAGAAGAAGAGGAATGCAGTAGGCTGCTGCATTCTGCCCTGATTGATCGATCGATCGACGCTTATGGTCGATCGATCGACCATTCTGATTTGCCGAAGTTTTGCCTAGGTCGATCGATCGACCAAAGGGGTCGATCGATCGATGCTCTGTTTTCTGCAGATATTTTGCCTTCTTTTCTTTCTTCTTTATTTTTATTCCAACTTACTATATAAGCCAATTTTGTTGTAATAAGAAGGGATAGCAGCCAATACACGATTTTAGGTTAGTTTTAGTTAGGGTTTGTGGGTTTTGCTTGGTTCTTCTTCCATTCCTCTTGGTTTGACACCCCATGTGGATTGTATGTTGACTATTCATCTCCTCTACCATTAATATAACTTGTTTTCCATTATTTCCTTGCTTTCTAGATAATTTACATGCTTTGTTAATTAGGTTTACATGCTTTATTTATTGATTTTATAGTTTAATTAGTTTATTCATGCTTAGCCCTTAGATAAATAGGGTCGGGATTTCGTTCCGCCATTTACGGGTTTGGACCTCGAAAGTTAGGGTTTCGTGTAAAATTGCATTTAATTGAAACCGCGTGTATTAAAGTTGGATTGTTATGCGTTTAACTTTATTTGTCACGCAACTTTAGTGTTTATAGCGATAATCCGAATTTAATCCGCGTGTGACCATTTTTGATTAAATGTTTAATCTCGCAACTTTGGCTTAAATTCCTTATTGCGTGATGTTTATGCTTAATTGAAAATGATCGATTAAATGTTTTCGAATCGAAATTCTAATTAGTAGTTGTTTAGCCCGTGAATGTGTGTATGTGATCCTGATCCTCGCTTTACTTTTGTGTAGCGTAACTTATTCTTTTCTTTTGTCACCATAACCACCCTATCACCTTTTCATTTATTTATTTTACACTTTTATTCCTGAAGTAGTTAAACAATTAACATCTAAAATTCAATCACTCCCTGTGGATTTACGATACCCGACTTACCGCTGTGCTTGCTTGTCAAGTGTAGTTGTAGCTTAGGTTTTTGTATTGAGTAGGCGAAACGAACACAACGATTAGCGTACCTACGCGACGCTACTTTTCGCGCTCGATCAAAAATGGCGCCGTTGCCGGGGAGTGTGTTTTAGATTGTAATTGTTTTATTGTTTCGTAGTATTTCTTTCATTCATATTTGTATTCTTTATTTTCTCCTTTCTTTTTGACTTGTGCTAGATTGTTTCGAGAAATTGAAATTTTGGCGCTTGTTGCTTTTATTGAATTGCCTATTTTTGAAATGTCTCACCATAACTCTCTAGATAATTTTAATTGTTATGCTAATAGTTCTCAAGGTTATATTCCCAAGACTATGCGTGAATGCCTACAAATTCTTGAGTATGAGCGTCTTGCACGTGAAAGTCAAGAATTTGCAAGCAATCCCCCATTGCCTTTGGAGGAAACTTTGCGTGGTGGGAATAAGGAATGGAATGATGAAGTTGAGATTTATGACGCTTGGACAAATAAAAAAAATGTCCAACTCGATGACATTATTTCTTCTTCACAAAGTCGGGTTGAGGTTGAAACTTTCTTTTCACTTCCACCCATTTTTGAGGATTAAATAATTGGGAGTGATCCAAGCACTCTCGATTTCCAGTCTCTTTTAAATACTTCCAATTCTTTTGAGGTTGTGTGTCCTTCCTTTCCTTTGCTCCCTACTATTCCCGAACAATTAAATTTATCGCAAGAATCGGTTGAAAGTCTTGAGGACTTTGACCCGATTCTTGAACGAGAATGTTATTTTGAGATGCTTCATCTCATGGGCTTTTCACTTGCACTTGCCCCACCTCCCCTTCCAATTGAAGAATCTTGGGGATGTGATTTTGATTTTTCTGAGACTAATGTAGTCTTGTCCCCCATAGTATCCAAATCCCCCATCATCCCTCCAAAACTTTTAATTGACGATGGTTCATTTATTTTGCCTTACACATGCCTTCCGTTGTTAAAACGGAATTCATACTTTTCGGAAGGCATGCTTGTATGTGAGGGTACACCGGTTATCCTCCAAAGTCAAATCGTTCTTATGGTGGACCCTCAACTATTTAGACTTCTAGTGTATAGTTAGTGTGAAGCCTAAATAGTAGGTTGTAAATAGTTAGCTTTTTAATTTTATTTCTTTCCTTTTTAATTTAGTCTAGTGTAATTAGTTAACTTTTTGTTATTTGTTTTTGCTATGCTCGGTACTAACTTGTTTTGTAGATTCCATTGGACTCGCGCTTATGGAGATCGCTCCAATTTTGGGTAATATCGTTATTTTCCTCTCTTTGTGTTGTGTTCTTAATGCGCATTGAGGACAATGCAACATTTAAGTTAGGGGGTGGAGGATATTCTATCCATTTCTTTGTTTTGTCCATGGATTTGCTTACTTGTTAGTTACTAAGTATGCCTTTTTGTGAAAAATTTAAAAATTTTCAAAAATATTTTCTTTCTTTTTTCTCCTTTGTTGGGCATTTTGCCTTGTTTTCGATGATAAATTTCAATAATTGCCCGATCCAATAGACAACTCAATGATGCATGTTCTCGATTTTAGAAGTTATTAGACTTTAGTCCTCAAATCATTGATATTGTGAATAACTTCATGAATAAAACTTTATCCCATGAGCATATGCACTTTCCTGGTTCTATTGATTTGGTTTAAGATTTTTATAACTCGGTAATCTTTTGTTGCATTGTATATACTTACACCGAGTAAGCTTTTTACCTTTCGTCGTTTGTGAGTGTTATACACTATTCTTTTCTCATTGAAAACGTTGAATTCGTTGGTAATCTCACTATTCTTTCATTGATCGTTCATTAATTGAGTCCATACTTGAAATGTGTTACTTGAGCATGATTTTCATATATTGTTTTGACTCGAGAATTGCGTAAACTTTGTGAAATGATCATAGGCCCTCTGTGTTATATCACCCATATTAGCCTTGACATCACCCTTATATGTTTACCCTCGTTAACCCCTTGAGCCTAAATATAGCCTTTCGTTTCATAACCCCAAATCCCATAACCAACTCCAAATTGGAGTTTTAAACCTTACATACACCTCCCACACCTTTGTTTGGAATGTTACTTGGGATTGAATGATGTTGTTATGATGTCGGTTGCAATTTAGGCATATGAGAGTTTGATAAGCAAAGAAAAGAAAGTAGTGAAAAAGTGAAGAAAATGAGAAAGCAAAAAGCAAAAGAAAACAAAAGATAACATGAGAAAAAGAAGAAAAGAAAAGAAAAAGAGAAATCAAAAAGCAAAAGAAAACAAAAGAAAACATGAGAAAAAGAAGAAAAGAAAAGAAAAGAGAAAGTTGTATATGTTGTGTATATAGTTCAATAAGTTTTGATTACTCTCCCCGATGATATATCTAATGCCGTTTTGGAACTTGTTTTTCCAATTTTGTTATTGCACGCATCCTTCCCGTTATTCCAAGTTTTCATCTCCGAACACTTTGAATCCGTACATATACCTTTCATTTCGTACCCTAGCCATTTTAAAGTGTTAATCCGAATTTAATCCGCGTGTGACCATTTTTGATTAAATGTTTAATCTCGCAACTTTGGCTTAAATTCCTTATTGCGTGATGTTTATGCTTAATTGAAAATGATCGATTAAGTGTTTTCGAATCGAAATTCTAATTAGTAGTTGTTTAGCCCGTGAATGTGTGTATGTGATCCCGATCCTCGCTTTACTTTTGTGTAGCGTAACTTATTCTTTTCTTTTGTCACCATAACCACCCTATCACCTTTTCATTTATTTATTTTACACTTTTATTCCTGAAGTAGTTAAACAATTAACATCTAAAATTCAATCACTCCCTGTGAATTTACGATACCCGACTTACCGCTGTGCTTGCTTGTCAAGTGTAGTTGTAGCTTAGGTTTTTGTATTGAGTAGGCGAAACGAAAACAACGATTAGCGTACCTACACGACGCTACTTTTCGCGCTCGATCAGTGGCCATCCCTTTTTCAACTTAAAACTGATAAATTAATCTTTAATAAATGGTGCAAATAAAAAGTTTTTCCTTAAATAAGAAATATGGACTTTCCCCCTCTCCCTTCAACTCCTTGATTCAGTGCGAGTTGACCCAACGGTGACCCAAATCCGGGCTGGGGCATTACAATTGACATGAAAACAAGTATTATAAATGAAAATTCCTCCATGTTGTGGCATGGGATATTGTGACATATCTCTATAGAGAGGTTAGTGAAAGAAATAATCCTCCAAACTTTTGATTTCTCTCATTTTGGTACTTGTGTGGAATGTATAAAGGGAAAACATACTAATAAGACCCAGAAAGGTTCCAAAAGGACATATAACACCTTAGAAATCTTACATACTGACATATGTGGACCATTTCCTATATAATGTTTAAATGAACATAAATATTTTATCACCTTTATGGATAATTGTAATACCCCGTATTTTTATGACTTTTAGTTATGGGATTAATGAAATTAAGTTGGAATAAATTAATTTAATATTAATTCGAATTTTAAAATAAATATTTACTAGCGTGAAGAGAGTTAGTAATTATTGGTAAGAACTATGTTGAATATTACTAGATGAGTAAAGCAATATATGAGATTGAATCTATTAAAATTGTCACGAGTGAATAATACGACAGTTATGGAAATTAAGTCGGGACGCACGTGTGTCCTGTCGGGATTAAATTAATGGAATAAAAAATAATTTAATTATAAGTCCCCCGTATGGTCATTTCAAGTGCACCAAATAGAACCCCGATACCGTGGAAAATATATAGATATACCATATGATGTTACTGATACCGTCACAAAGTTCGAATTACACACACGAATCCAAGGTTAGCAAAATACTGTGATTCAATCTTGCCACACAGAATATACCTCCTTCATCCGAGGTGAAACTCATAACAATAACTTCGTCAATCTCGCTGACTGCTCCAATTGGTTCCCAGACATAGTACACTTGTCTTAACCGAACCAAAACTACTTTAATCGATGCTCCATCTAGGCATCCTACTCTTGTCCTTAAACTCACACCGGGCAAGGTTAAAGTGTGTGGTTGTACAATCCATATTACAATCATTCCCTATCTATGGCACCCTGACCATGTTAAGGTTATCAGTATCTCGGACCCTATAGCCTTGATCCTAACAATCGCCTTCATAGTTCCCTTAACTTCTTCGTCAAAAGGAAACTACACTACCTGCCTCAACAATCCTGTTTTAATAAATCACTAGGATGATTTCCACCTGTGGGGTCTCACAAATACAAACAAGTTCAATCTTTACCCTTGGACTTAATTTTTCAACTCCTCCAACTCCACTCTTATGAAAGCAATTAATATTCACTGTATAAGAGGTACGACACTGCCCTCACCCATACAAGAAGTCCGGGTAAAATCTCCATAAGCGTTAGCAACACTTACGAGTGAGCCTATCATTACACTAAATGACTCTTTCTTCATTGTACCTACTTTAATTCGGTACAAAGTTCACTTATTCATGTAACTCTTTATTCACTGTCAATCGCTAATGAATCCTTATGTGAATAATCTTGAAACTGCATTCTCTTCATTTATGATAAACTAAAGGAATGCTCGGTTAAAACTACTCGTAAGTTTCCTCTATGAGAAAAACATCATGCTCCCCTCCAATATGGTGACCACCGTTCCCACCATTTCAACCTTGCTCCAACGAGTGAAAAATTTTCCTCAAATTTTCACATCTGGGCATTCCTATACCTCGCTTTAAGCCAAAGCTTCTGAGCCTATACTTCCACAGAATAATGCTACACTTCTCTCGCATAACCTAAACTTCAACGAATGGTCCTTACCAAATACCGTTCAAACCTCTTCCCAATTTACTTCACTGGATAATTCAAGTTTAGCACCACTCTCTATACTATAGCGGTACATAAATAAATATAACTACTATATTCTAGTAGTCGTTGCAGCAATTCATAAAAATGCCACAAAGGGAGTGAACTCAATTGCGGCCCCATCCCCGACTTCAACTTACAGTTCCAACTAAGCCATGCCTCCCGCTGCCCTTGTAATGGCCTTCCTTGGTCGCCCTTCCTCGATCAGCACATGAATCTCGAACGAGCATGCAAAAGATTTACTATAATCTTACATAAGGGCAGGAGAGAGAAATCTCACAAGAGGAATCAATAATCCTAATCATAAGGCTCTATATTAAGTAGAAAGCAACACTGAAAGCGTAGTACGTCCACACAGATTCCTAAGGACACTAGAACTTGATGCTCTGATACCATTGGCGACACCTCGCCTAATAAATACCGGGTGATCAATCCTATACCAAATTAAAACAGGAGTCTCATATGGTTCATTCTCAGCATCACTGTCGAAAACCAAGTTAATTACTAATAACCTATTAGGCTGGCATCAAAATTTTATTTAACTAATATTTTTAACCAAACCATTCAAATAAATCCATCACAACAGTTTATATGCAACAACTGAAATGAAATAAAATAACCGAACTCTCGATACAACATAATACAACTAAATCGAATGACGTACTAAAAGGCGGTAACGGAATAAATGAATACAGTTGGGCTATCGGCCCGAATGTTACTACAATACTTCCTATCTAGATTATAAGGATATAAGCGTCTATAATAAACCTACATGCATCCACAGTTGCTGCAGCAATTGTCTGACTCGAAGGAATCATCATCCAGGTGTCCCTATGTCTGGACACCTAATATATATACATATATAACAAGAGAGGGAAAATAGAGAAATGGGTCAGACCCGAGTTTTGAAAATGTTTAGCAAGTGCATAAATGACATATTTTTAAAATATGAAATCTCTCATATTTAAACTGGTATCACACTCTCATGAGATACACCTCACCCCTCTTCTAATAGTGCACACCTATCGTATACATTTAAACCATCTAGTTTAGCTGCCCTGCCTAACTAATCTATATCACCCCTCCTTTAAGTCTCATAACTATCGTCTACCCTACGTAGGGGTGTTCGCGGTCTGGTCCGGGCCGGTTTTTAGGATTTTTACGGACCAGACCGATTAAATCGGTCCTAAAAATAAATGGACCAAGACCGGACCGATTCTATCGGTCACCCGGCCCTAGTCGGTCCGGTTTTTTATAGGGTCGGTCCGGTCTTACTTACCGGTCCTAATCGTACTAAATAAACATTTCAAAAATAAAAATTACCTTTAAAAATATCCAAACTTGTTCAAATTAAAAATCAGTGCAAAAACAGTGTAAAAGGAACACAATATACATAACACAATTTATTCTTAAGAATCATAAGAATAAAATAAATAAATAGTCACCATAAGATTAGATATACAGAACACAATTTATTCTTAATAACACAATATACGGAACACAAAAAAATGAGAGGAGCAACGATTTTGAATACCTGACTGAAACAACAACAATGGGGTTGAGAAGAGAAGAGTTCTTTATCGCGGCGACACAACAGCAACAACTATAGGGGCGTAGCAACAGCAGCGGCTCAACAGCTATAGGGGCGTAGCAACAGCAGCGGCGCAACAGCAGCGGCGTAGCAACAGCAGCGACGTGAGAGTCTCTCACTGAGAGAGAGAAGTTCTCTCAGAGAACTTGAGAAGCGAAGAGGTTGGAGGGGAGAGTAAAAAACGGGGACAGCAGCGGCGCAACAGCTATAGGGTTTTTTTTCTTTATTTTCTGACGGCCCAAGTTACTCTAGTTGTGTGCGTGTGTTAATAAATATATATGTATAGATATAGATATAATTAAATGCATATATATATTAATAGTAATCGGTCCGGGTCGGTCTAGACCGGATATTTAATAAGGGGGACCGAGGACCGGACCGGTTAGACCGGTCTGTAAAAAAAAACCCTGGACCGGACCGATTAAAAAAAAACTCAGAAAAATTAGGACGGCCCGGTTCGGTCCGCCGGTCCATTCGGTTTTCTGAACACCCCTAACCCTACGTGATACCATGTACGTTATACCGTAGGCTATTACATAAGCTTTTAATTGATATAATCCTCAATATGACATATATATAGTTCTCATTTCTATATATAAGTATACCGTTCATATACTAAAAATCTCACTAGTTTAGAAATACCATTTTCACTTTAGTATATAAAATCCCGTATATATATAGTTCTCACTTTAATATACGAATCACAATTTAAATTCAGATAAAATCTCCCGGAATGAGAATACAACCTTATTCATTTTACTCTTTACACCAGTTAAAGCTATGTGACATCCTGCCTTCATATATAAGCAATATACTTTACACAACAAGTATAATAACCATCCCATCGAGCTATAACTCGAGGATGCAGTCTCATAGTGCCTATCCGCATCCGGGTTTATTCAATCAACCATGGTACTAAGCCAGACTCACTCATGGTCATGGTAAAAATACACAACGGTGGAGGCAGTCATATTCCCTCCTGAAAGTGGAATAAGCTATCGCACTCGTATGCGGGACAATATGACCTAGGGATATACTCTCCCTGTTCCTCAAGCCAGGGGATTCACCCACATCGCTCAACCTCCCTGGATAGCACTAGAAAAAATGTATAATCTGGCTGTCCATCCCCATGCCCTGGGAAGCCTGTGGAACCAGCCTCTAAAGTAAAAATATACCAATCACATATAAATATATTGATTTCCGTATCTGATCATATATACATATATACTTCAACAACTCCTGTATATATATATATATATATATATATATAGTCCTACTCTTGTGCGGACCCGTTCGCATTTTAAGAGTGCGGACCGGACATGTGTCACCTGGCGGCGAGCCCAGAAAAGAGAGAGAGTGTGCATATAATATAATCGATAATTTTTAGGCGCACCATTAGGCGACACATGTCCGGTTCGCATTCTTAAAATGCCGACTAGTCCGTACAAGAGCATTATTATATATATATATATATATATATATATATATATATATATATATATATATATATATATATATTATTGCCAAACTCTTATAGCCATAGCCAATAACCCTGAATGTTCCCGTTCGTAATAGTATATAAGTATTCACACACTTAAAATACCAAACCTATAAGTATTCCCTAATATACCAATTCGTAATAATTTAAATAAGTAGACTTATTTTAGTTCCATAGGTATCGCATCGCCTATAATAATAGTCGTCAATAGACGTACCGGATAGCCGCTCAATCCTCGTTGGCCCATCCTAAATTCCATCATAATCGCATCCTGGGATTTACTCAAATGCATTTAGTTCATATTCATTTTCAATTCATAAATACCTTTACACACTTACTGAAGTCCTCTCTTTTGAATGTCGTTCAGCCCAAACATTCACTAAGTCCATACCCCGGATTGTACACGAAACTAATTCAAGGTTCTTTATTTTCTTTCCAAGGTTTACTCACCCTCAATACCATCATCTAGGAGTCCTAATATCATAACTAGAATTCCCCATAATAATATCCAATTGCAATTTAACTCCCCCTAACTCAAAGAAAGAAAACTGCCAATTTCAACAAAGGCGAATCGATTCGCTCCAAATGCGAATCGATTCGGGCTAGCAAATCGATTCGGTTTCCATCCAAATCGATTCGGAAAGTGTTCTGCAAGCAGGTCCTCAAAGGCGAATCGATTCAGTCTCAATCTGAATCGATTCGTCCTGAGACAGTCTTATAGATCCCCTTATGCGAATCGATTCAGTCTATACCCAAATCGATTCGCCTTGTTCGGAGGGAACTATTTGGGTGATTTCATCTTCTCAAAAATACCCAAATATTAACCCAAACTCCATTTTAATGGTTTATAATTTCAACCAACAACACCATAATCATCCTAACACTAATTCATAACTAACACATCAATTTATTTGTGGTATTAAACCATTTCTCTTAGATTTAAACCCTATAACCATTAAACCCTAACATATCATTTTAATCCATTTCTAATCATTTATACACACCATTAATATGAATTTATCACTATAAATCACCAAGAGTTAACCACACATCTATACGTGATTCCAAAATCAAATTTTCCCAATTTATTTTAAGGGTTCTAACCCAAAATTATCTAATTTACCAACTAGAATATGAGATATACACACTCAAATGAATAAAGCAAGTAAACACTTGCCTCGTGGATGAAATCCGACGACCTCGAGTCGAATCCCGCGGAGTTTGGGCCGGAATTACCTTTATTCTCCCTCTTTTTCCTTCCTCTCTTCTTTTTCTATTCTTCCTCTCTTTTCTTTCTCTTTCTCTCTCTCGTGCCTTTATAAGAGAGAAATAAGGGCTTGTCCCTTATAAACCAAAAAATGACTCGTTTACTCAAATGCGAGTCTCTACTAGTCCAAAAATTCTTGGAACCTAAACGCTACTCCCGGATACTCTATTCTGACTATCTCGACCATTTTGAAACCAACCGTGCACTCGAAATCTCTATCCGAGTCACTTGACTAAAATTCACTAATTAATCCCAACACATCTCAATATGCGTGTTTTCCAAATAAAATATCATCCTTTGTCGCTTTATCCTATTGCGACATGTAGTTAAAATAATCAAACTCATTTACTTAGTCCCAAAAGTAAATGTAACACACATCGGTAAACATCTAACACTCATAAAATCCAAAAAATATTATTCATAGTAATTCCTCAAATTTCCAATTTACACCCATTTATGTAATTTAAATCTCCATAAAAGTACGGGGTATTACACGTACTATCACATAATAATATAAGGTGTCTATTCGTATTACCCAAATATGTCATACGTATAACTCACATTTACATTAATCAAATTACTTAACTCAATTGTTGTATAAATTCTCACATTTTTAGCCCATTTAAATATCTCAATAATTCGCATCTACCAAGCAACAGTGAACCAGTCACAAGTACATATATATCAATCTCATTACATATATACATATATGGCACCCCTAGGCTAAGCTGCGGTGCACGCATACTCTGCTATCGAATCTCGGTATATCACGTACATAAGGATCACGCGTTCCGAATCACTCAGGAACCGTTTTAATAAAAATCACACCTATTGGAGGCGAACATAGTTGGTCAACTGACTTTTTAACTCACAGATAAGTCATTCACAGTCCTATGTCTTTAAGGTACCAATCTAAATCCCCTGAAGGTACACAAAGATAAGATGGTCCTTTTTCCAAAAATTAACCTCCCATGATAGCAAGTATGGTAGGTATGTCATACACATAACAATCTATATATTAAGTATTCACACAAGTATTCACACATTTTAGGTAATCATCATATTAGTATAGGTATATTCCAGCCCTATATCTTAAGTCTCACACATATAATAATATTATCCCAATTATTCTACACAATAGGTTTAGCGCGATAATTCTCGTCGTATACTTCCGAGTACATACACTATCCCAAAAAGGTTACTAAGTCTCCCCTTGACCCTACGATGAATTTAATAATTTAAGGTCCCTGTTTCTGCCTCTAACCTTAAGTTATCACTTATACAAATTGGATTCATGTCCTCGCAACTTCTAATAGTAACTCACTCTTCGGACATTCGTAAATTTAACATTAACTCACAAATCAATTCTAGCATGTTTCGGGCTTCAAATACACCCCAACTGGTCTTCCCTAAGTCTCAATATGCTCACATAGTCCCCACCAATAAATTTCAAGAGTCGGAATTAATTAAATTCTAAAAGGGAAAAATATCACAAGTGCAGGGAGATTCGATCGATCGACTCAAGAATATCGATCGATCGACCTATGAATGTCGATCGATCGATCAAGAAGTTTTAACCCAAATTTTTCTGCATTTTTGGCATGATTTAATCTCCAATTTTCATTACATGATGTCATATTCTAAAGTAAACATATTGGATGGTATAACAACCTAAATACATGATTCCTAATGTTCCAGAATTCTTAAATCATCACGAATCACCATTTTCTTGAATTAATTCCTCTAATTATCATAAAAACCCTATTTCTCTATTTTCTTCAAGAACATCATAAAACTCAACATAAATTCATAATTATCTATGAATGGATCATGATTTCGTGAATGATATATTTCCAGAATTGAATCTACATACAAATCCTACCCAGATTCATACTTTTGTCTCCAAATTTCACAAATTTTGAATATTATTCAGGTTATTCTCAATTTTTAAACTATCATGGGTAACATATACACTGATTATTGAAAGTTAAATCACTTGCCTGGAAATGAAGATTTTGATCCTTTGAAGCAGATGATATGGAAGTGATCCTCTCTTCCCGATCTAACCAGTGGTGGTGATGGTGGTGCAAAGGGTCCAAGGATGGTGGTTCTTCTTTTGGAAACTTCCTTCTCTTCCTCTCCAATGGACGTTTGTGATTTTTGGTTGTGAAAACCCTAGGAGACCTAAATGTTGGCTGATATAATCACTCTAAAATTCGTGGGTTACTATTCCTCAAAAAGTCAAAATGACTAAAATACCCTCCCAGGTTGCCGGTTAGGCCTAAAATGCCCCGCGACCCAAACTAAACCCCCGGCTAGTATTTTATGACTATCTCGACCCTTCCAAACACGTTGGTGCACTCAAAATGACCATACGAATGATATAAAGATAATTTATTTTTAAATCCATTAAATTGGTTCCTGACACGACTAACACGACGTCCCAACTTTATTTTCGAAATTGTCGTATTCATAACTCGCGACAATATTAATAAATTCAATAATCATATATTACCATATTCACTCAGTAATATTCAAGATTATTATCATAATCAAATACTAACTCTCATCCCGCTAGTATTTAAATCCGAATTAATTTCCAATTATTTTTCCCATTTAATTCAATTAATCTAAAAAATATAATTAATAAAAATACGGGGTATTACAACCTCTTAGCGACTTGGAACTATGCTTCGCCTCCAATATGTTTGTGTTATATTAATACAGTTCGAGAGTGATTCCGAACTGTTATTTCCCTTTTGTTCGAGTGATAAGTAGAGTATACCAACACCATAGATTTTACGTGGGGTGCCCAGTTAATATATATATTATATGATTGATAAATATATATAACTATACCTGTGATTCAGCTATTGTGCTTGTAAGTAGATAAAATGGAATAATTAATATTAAACGAATTAAATGGTTGAAAACTGAAGTCTGAATTGAGATGAATACAACGGGCTTGGAAAATTCATAAGATAAGGTTATCAGATGTAAAGTTTAGTCATGCGATCACTTGGATTAGGCATGGTGAATGAAAATTTGGGTTAGACTAGTTAACTGGGTTATATTTAACTAGATTAATTCGGTAGTACGTTAGTCGTGCACACTAGTTGAGGGGTGGGAATTCTCAAGTGAGTGTCAAGGTACTAACATGTATGTAATATCAATTGGTAAGCATTTTAAATACTTGCTAAACTATTTTTAAAGTTGTTTTACACTCGGGATCTGACCCGTTTTCGGTTATCTTTTCTTCCTCTTATATATATATATATTACAGGTGACCAGCCACAGGGGAGTCAGGCCTAGATCTTTGGACCATTGACGTGCTGTAGCCAGTGTGGAAGTTGCAGGTCCTTGCAGTAGACGACTCCATTCTTGTCTTTCCAGTCTTCTATTTTGTTATTCTCAGATAGGGCACGTGTCGCCCGTTTCAATATTTTATTTAGTTCAGAGAGAGACTCGTATTCTTTATTATTTCAGGATTTAGCTATTGTTAGGATTGTTTTATTTATTTCCTTGTCCTGGGATTGAGATTTATTGTTTGGATTGATTAATCTAGCTTGGTTATTTCATTTGGATGGTTTGGTTTAAATATTATCATTTGTGTTCATGAAAATGGTTTCATATTAAATCATAACAATAGGTTCTAATTTATAAAATTAAATGTTTTGACACTTAGCTTAAATATTTATTAGCTGATTAATATAGAAAAAAAATTATTTTCCGACAGTAATGCCAAGAATGAACCAATGGGACACTTTGATTTAATTTAATAAAGGACTAATTACACAGTATTTAATTAGGCGGAGTGTCTCAGGTGGTATTAGAGCATTAGGTTCTAGAGTCCTTTAGGATCTGTACAGCTTATTATGCTTATAGCTTAGCGTCCTTTGATATAGAGCCTTATCATTAGGATTGTTGTACTCTTATTTATACGATTAAGTCTTCAGCTATTTTCTATTTGATAATAACTGTGGACTAATAAAATTCTTTCTCATTTCAGATGCCACCAAGATGAGCCCCGAGGGATAGAAATGCCCAGCCAGCAACTCAGGCTCAGGGAATGATGAACGCAACTGAAGTTGCCGCCATAGTTGCTCAGGCGGTAAATGCAGCATTAGCGGTGGTGCAGATGGCCCCACCCTAGGTTCAGGCTATGGCACCAGTTCCAACTCAATTTCCTACTACATGGGAGAGGGTCAGGGATGCCTTTCAGAGGGAACATCCCCCCAGAGTTCTTGGGCAGTTCTAATATTATCATCGCGAGCCAATGGAAGAAAGACATCCATAGGCATCTTTGCATGTACGAGTGCACAGACATTCAGAGACAGTTACTGTCTTCCTACAAGCTAGTGGGTGTCGCCTTATAGTGGTGGAAGTCGACTACCACCTTGGAGGAGAGGGATAATATGACGATTCAGAGCTTTTGGGTGCGGTTCTATCGTAAATACTTTATTTTCACCGTGCAGACTGAGATGAGACAAAAACTGTGGAATCTCAAGCAGGAAAGTATGACTGTCGCTGAGTATGAGGAGGAGTTTACGAGGCTGATTACTATTGTACCAGATGAGGCACCTACCGAAGAAAAAAATATTTGAATGTTCATGGATGGTTTGACCTGGAGGATTCGCTAGCACCTCTTGGGTAATCTGTCATTGGGTACTTATACTGATGTACTCAACGCCGCACTATTTCATTGCTAGGACCACCGCTTCTACCAGCAGTGGTGTAAGCGAGCTAAAGAGTCCAGCCAGTAGGGACGGATAGGGGGTAGTAGTGCTAATGGGGCCCCAACAACTCAGGGGCAGGTTCGTCAGGGTGAGTAGAGTTCCCTTTAGGGTACCCTGCTAAGCGATTCTAGGTAGGGACATAGGAGAGTACTTCAGTAGGGCCAACATCGTTATCAGTAGGGACATCAGGGCCAACAGCGGTATCAGCAGGGCCAGTAGGGCCAGTGGAGGGGTGGTAACAGCCATCAGGGTCGGGGACAGTAGGGACAGAGGAGAGGAAACTTTAGGGGAAGATGCTTTGGTTGTGGAAAAAATGGCCATAGGCATTAGGATTACCCCGAGGGGGACAGGGCCCCACTGCAGCAGGGTGGCCATCAGGAGACACATAGACCAATCTTCCCAGTCACCCTCCCCACACCACCTCAGATGCCAGATTTACCAGCCATCCCAGCCATCCCAGTTCAGCAGGGACAATTGCAATATGGATGTGTTTATAACGTCCACCAGGCAGCAGCACTACAGGCGCCACCCGTAGTTGAGGGTAAGTTTCCTATCCATGGTACTATGGGGCACATTTTATTTGACACTAGGCATCACACTGCTTCATAGCCACTAGTTTTGCATGGCCCATGGGGTTCTTAGACTCGGCATAGAGTATAGTGACATGTGTAGACTCACCGTTGAGTAATGGGTCATTGATTTTCTTTATATGCCAGGGAGAAGGTATAGAGATTGTGAGTCTGATTTTTCCTACACAGATGTTAGTCTTAGATATATATGAGCATAACACCATTATTGGCATGGATTCACTTGCTGCTTATAGAGCCATGATAAACTGTTTCAGTAGGAGTATTATTTTTTCTATTCTGGGCCAGGAAATATTTCTGGTGGCGATGCCTCATCCTGAGGGAAGATTGTCCACTCATTTATATTATATAGAGGAGGAGACCTATAAGGAGGTATTGATTCCCATTGATTCGATTCACATAGTTTGCGAGTTTTTTGATGTGTTTCAGGAGATACCGGGGCTACCGCCTAATTGAGAGATAAATTTCTTTATAGATTTGATGCCGAGCACTCAGCCAATAGCTCGAGCACCATAGCGTATGGCTCCAGCTAAGATGAGAGAGTTGCGTGATAAGATTGAGCAACTGTTATGACAGGGCTTCATCCATAGGAGTACCTTGCCCTAGGGTGCTCCTGTGTTGTTTGTGAAGAAAAGAGATGGGTTATTGAGGTTGTGTGTGGATTACCGAGAGTTGAAGAAAGCCACGATATGGAATAAGTATCCGTTGCCCCGAATCGATGAATTGTTCGACCAGTTGAGAGGAGATACCTTATTCTCAAAGACAGACTTGAGGTCGGGATACCATCAGTTATGGATTAGGGAGCAGCATGTGTCGAAGACTGCTTTCTTGACGCGTTATGAATCTTATGAGTTTTGAATTATGCCGTTTGGGCTAACCAATGCCTCAACCATGTTCATGGACTTAATGAATATGGTGTTCAGAGAGTTCCTGGATCAGTTTATCATCATCTTCATAGATGACATTCTGATTTATTCCCAGACTGAGGAGGAGCATACCGAGCATTTGAGATGGGTTCTTCAGACTCTGAGAGAGCATTAGTTATATGCTAAGTATGAGAAGTGAGGGTTTTGGCTACGAGAGGTCCAGTTCTTGGGGCAAATTGTTTTCACCAGGGGGATATCCGTGGATCCTTAGCAAGGGAGTGGGGGAAGTGCACGACACCGTTAGAGATACGTAGTTTCTTGGGATTGACAGGGTACTACAGGCGGTTCATTCGAGGGTTTTCAAAGATAGTGGTTCCATTGACTAATCTGACTCGCAAGGAGGTACCGTACGTATGGTATGACGCTTGTCAGTTGGCTTTTGATGAGCTAAAGGGCAAGTTGACTTCGACGCCAGTCCTCGCTTTACCCAGGCCAGGAGTCGAGTACCTGGTGGATAACGATGCTTCCCTATAAGGACTTGGTGGAGTACTTCAACAGGAGGAGCAAGCTATAACTTATGCCTCCCACAAGCTTAATCCTCATGAGAGGAATTACCCCACCCACGACTTGGATCTAGCAGCGGCTGTGTTTGCCTTACGAATTTGGAGACATTACTTGTTGGGGGAGAAGTTTCGCTTTTTCACAGACCACAAGTCACTGCAATACGTGTTCACTCAGTGGGAGTTGAACATGCGTCAGTGCAGGTGGCTTAAGTTTGTGAAAGATTACCAGTTCGAGATACAGTACCACTCGGGGAAGGCTAACGTAGTTGTTAATGTGTTGAGCCGTATACCAGTAGGTGAGGTGGCAGAAGTATGAAATGCGAAGTTGAAAGAGTTGGGACATCAGGAGGCAGTGGCTCGATCCTTGATGTCCGTCATGATGGTCACACCAGAGATTGTTATGAGGGTGATCCAGGCCCAAGCAGATGATTTATTTTCCCAAGATCAGGTTGTACGACTTCTAGCCGAGGGCACGGAGTCCTATTCTGTGAGTTCAGATGTAGGATTGTGATTTAATGGGAGATTAGTGGTCCCGAAGGGGGAGGACTTACGTCATGCAGTAATGACAGAGTCACATGGATCCCAATTTGCGGTACATCCCTGAGGGGATAAGATGTACCAGGATATGAGGAGACAGTACTGGTGGAGTGGGATGAAGAAGGACATTGTGGAGTTTGTGTCCAAGAGTGCCACCTGTCAACGGGTAAATGTAGACCATCAGAGATCTCCAGGGTTACTTCAGCCGCTAGAGATCCCTATGTGGAAATGAGAGGTAATTTCCATGAATTTCATCACTGGGTTTCCAACATCACAGCGGGGTCACGATTCTATATGGGTAGTGGTGGATTGTTTGACCAAGGAAGTGCATTGTCTACCGGTGTGGACATACTACACTACTGGACAGTATGCCCAGTTATTTATTGCAGAGATAGTGAAGTTTCATGGGGTGCCCCTGAATATCGTGTCTGATAGAGACAAGATTTTTGTGTCACGCTTCTAGGAGAGATTTCAGGAGGCTATGGGTACCGAGCTGCGATTGAGTATGGCATATCACCCGCAGACAAATAGGCAGACTGAGCGTACTAATCAGATGCTGGAGGATATGCTACACATGTGTGTCCTTGATTTTGAAGGAGGATGGGAGCAGTACCTTCCTCTGGTGGAGTTTGCTTATAATAGCTTCTACCAGTTTACGATCGACGTGGCCCCTTTCGAGGTGTTGTACGGCAGACCTTGTCGTTCTCCCACTTGTTGGGGCTAGAGGTGGGTGATAATAAGCTACTTGGGTCGGAGGTGATTCAGGAGACGTCATCCAGGATTGAGTTGATCAAGAGTCGCATTCGGGTAGTCCAGGATAGGTAGAAAAGCAATGCCAATACAAAAAGGTTATTCGGGGAGTTTAATATGGGAGACCAAGTATTGCTGCAAGTGTCTCCTATGAAAGGAGTAATGAGGTTTGGGAAGAAAGGTAAATTGTCTCCGAGGTACGTAGGATCATTTCCCATTATCGAGAGGATTGAACTGGTGGCATACAAGCTTGGGTTGCCGGAGCACTTGCACCGTATTCATGATGTGTTCCATATTTCTTCGTTGAGACGATCTCTTCGGGATAATTTGACCCACACTCATATTGCAATAGATGAGCTTGATTTACAGCCCGACAGTTCTTATGAGGAGAGACTAGTGGCTATCCTAGATCATAGTAAGAGGAGATTGAGGTCGAAGGTAGTCCCACTTGTACGGGTCCAATGGGAGCATTATAATGTAGAGGAGTCCACTTGGGAGCGCGAGGCAGGTATGCGTGAAAAGTATTCGGAATTATTTTTACCAGGTGTGCCTTATTTTTCGAATGTCGAGACAAAATTCCGTTATTAGGGGGGAAGTATGTAATACCCCGTATTTTTCGGAAATTTAATTATAGGATTAATTAAATTAAGTTGGGATAAATTAATTTAACATTAATCCGAATTTTAAAATAAATATTTACTACCATGACGAGAGTTAATAATTATTGGTAAGAACTATGTTGAATATTACTAGATGAGTAAAGCAATATATGAGATTGAATCCATTAAAATTGTCGCGAGTGAATAATACGACAGTTATAGAAATTAAGTCGGGACGCACGTGTGTCATGTCGAAACTAAATTAATGGAATAAAAAGTAATTTAATTATAAGTCGACTGTATGGTCATTTAGAGTGCGCCAATGTGTCCAGAAGGGTCAAGATAGTCATAAAAGTGTACCCGAGGGTTTAGTTTCAGTCTCGGGATGTTTTTAGGCCTAACCGGTAACCCGTGAGGTCATTTTGGTAATTTCCAATTTTAGGCCTTAATTATGGACGAAAATTAATGGGGTATACCTAATGGGAGTTAGAGTCCTTGAGGGTTAGAAATATTAGAGTTGCATATAGGCTAAGGAAGAGAGAAGGCTTCCAAGGAGGAGAGCCACCAACCCTACACCACTCTCACCAATTCCACCACCAACGCGTAGATCAGAATAAGGGAATCGTTCCTATACCACTCTAATTCATCGAACCAGACCTTTGATTTATAGGAAAGTATCTAACTTGCTATTCTTTAGTTGATAACACATCCATGCTAGTGTAGGAGGCAATAATTGACGTTTTCATGAAAGATAAATGATATTTGGGAGATGTATATTGAAATTCTGAATAGAAATCATGTTAGGACAACTCTGTTGTTATATATATATGATTGATTATGAAATTAATGACCAGTAGAGGTTAAATTCTGGAAGAATTAGGAAGATATTGATCATGATGATAAAAATAGGGTTCTTGATGTATTAATTTGAATTAACCCTTTAAATTTATGGCCCTTGACGAATTCGTATATGTTTTATGTTATAAATCATGTATGTAGAATAATATAACGTTGGTTTGATTGGTTCGGAGTTTGGGACGAATTAATAGAGGTTTTGAGAATTTATGTTAAGGAAACCCGTAGGTAAAGAATTGCAAAATCTGGGCTAAGAACTGCTCGATCGATCGATCGACCCCCTTTCATCGATCGATCGACTCCTCTTGGAAATGGAAACTTTTTCTCCTTTTAAATGTTAATCCAATCCCGATGTGTAACGACCTTTGGACATAATTTATATATCATAGTGGGACTTGAGAAGGACCAGTAGGGTATAAGTGGGGTCTGGATAATACGACTTTATATGAGATTTGACCATAGGATTTCGAGGGTATAAGTTGAGTGGGAAATCGCGCATACGTTAAATTAAGTCTTGCGAGAGTTAAGAAGGACTTAGACCAGTAGGGTAGTGAGGGTACACCTACTGATTTTATATTTATCAAGAGGATACACTTCGAGAGTCGGGAAGTAAATAAGGATTCGCGATAATTGAGAAAATAAAAAGAATGACTTAAATTATACGTAGAACTCGGGCGTTATATGCCACGCATGGTTCGAATATTATGGGTCGTGGCCGTACCTAGCTGAATAATGTGAATAAATAAATATATATATATATATATATATATATATATATATGTGTGTGTGTGTGTGTGTGTGTGTGTGTGTGTGTGTGTAATCATACCCGCGTTACTTGCTATCACGGAGGTTCCGCGCCGGGACAGTCGTATCTCGATTGGACCTTTATGGGGGATATTGACTTGTACCCTAAAACATAACATCCTTGGTACTGGGTATCCGAGAATGATAGTCAGACGGTCATAAGAGACATGAGGGTATGTGCTGACCTCTTAGTGACTTGGAACTATGCTTCGCTTCCAATATGTGTGTGTTGTGTTAATACAGTTCGAGAGTGATTCTGAACTAGTATTTTCCTTTTGTACGAGTGATACGACGGACTTGATAGCAGAGTATGCCAGCACCATAGATTTTACGTGGGGTGCCCAGTTAGTATATGTATTATATGAGCAATAAATATATATACCTATACCTGTGATTCAGCTACTGTGCTTGTAAGTAGATAAAATGGAATAATTAATATTAAACGAATTAAGTGGTTGAAAACTAAAGTCTGAATCGAGATGAATTCAACGGGTTTGGCAAATTCATAAGATAAGGTTATCAGATATAAACTTTAGTCATGCGATCACTTGGATTAGGCTTGGTGAATGAAAATTTAGGTTAGACTAGTTAACTGGGTTAGATTTAACTAGGCTGATTCGGTAGTACATTAGGCGAGCACACTAGTTTAGGGGTGAGAATTATCAAGCGAGTGTCGAGGTACTAACATGTGTGTAATATCAACTGGTAAGCATTTTAAATACTTGCTAAAATATTTTTAAAGCTGTTTTACACCCGGGCTCTGACCCATTTCCTGTTATCTTTTCTTCCTCTTATATATATATATTACAGGTGCCCAGACACAGGGGCGTCAGGCCTAGATCTTTGGACCACTGACGTGCTGCAGTAAGTGTGGAAGTTGCAGGTCCTTGCAGTAGACGACTCCATTATTGTCTTTCCAATCTTCTATTTAGTTATTTCAGATAGGGCATGCGTCACCCGTTTCCTTATTTCATTTAGTTCAGATAGAGACTTGTATTCTTTATTATTTCAGGATTTAGCTATTGTTGGGATTGTTTTATTTATTTCCTTGTCCTGCGATTGAGATTTATTATTTGATTAATCTAGCTTGGTTATTTCATTTGGATGGTTTGATTTTAATATTATCATTTGTGTTCATGAAAATGATTTCATATTAAATCATAACAATAGGTCTTAATTTATAAAATTAAATGTTTTGACACTTAGCTTAATTATTTATTAGGTGATTAATAAAAAAAAATTATCTTTCGACAGTGATGCTAAGAATGAACCAACCCGACACTTTGATTTAATTTAATAAAGGACATATCACCCGGTATTTAATTAGGCGGGGTATCACAATAATCATAATCTATACATGTATCTCTATCTTCTATCTGAGAAGTCTAAAGCATTAAATGCTTTTAAAGTATATAGAGCAGAAGTAGAGAAACAAATAGATAAAGTAATTAAAATTGTGAGATCACACAAATGTTTTAAAAATTTTGCGAGGTTCACGGAAATGGGATAAAAACTAGGTCCATTTGCAAGATTACTTGAAGAACATGGAATTACTTAATAGTATATGATGTATGGATCACCATATCAAAACAGTATAGCTGAAAGAAGGAATCGTACATTATTGAACATGATAAGGAATATGCTTAGAAACACTAATATCCCATTATCCTTGTGGAGTGAGGCCTTAAAAACCACATGTAAATCTTAAACAGGGTTCCCAGTACTCCTAAAATACCTTTTGAACTATGGAACGGGTGGAAACCAATTTTAAGACATGTGCACAATTGGGGTTGTCCAGTTGAGGTCAGGGTGTATAATCCATAAGAGAAAAAGTTGGATCCAAGAATGGTCAGTGGAATTTTTATTGGCTATGCAAAATAATCTAAGGAATTTAGGTTTTATTGTCCTACCCATAATTTAAGAATAGTTAAATCCCCAAACAGAAGATTTTTTTAGGATGGCAACACCAGTGGGAGTGAGCAACCTCGCAGTTGAGGAAATGCGAGATCCAGTTTTTATACCAGCAACTACTTATGAGCTTCCCATTTTTCAAGACATTTCACAAAATGTCATTGAGTAAGAACAACCAACTCAAACTTTTCCACTTAATTAGAATGTTTAATTCCCATTAAGAAGATCTAATAGAGAAAGAAAATTTGCGATTTCTTCAGAGTATCTTGTGTACCTACAAGAATTCGACGGTGACATTGGAATTGAGGATGATCCAGTTACATTTTCACAAGCTATGCATGGAAATAAATACACATTTTGTTTTGATGCCATGAAAGATTAAATGAACTCTATAGCTAATAATCAAGTTTGGGATCTTGTTGAGTTACCTAAAGGGGTTAAGGCCATTGGCTGTAAATGGGTCTTTAATACCAAAGGGACTCAGAAGTTAATATCAAAATATATAAAGCCTAACTTGTAGCCAAAGGGCTTATTCAAAAGGAAGGCAGAGATTACCATGAGGCCTTCTCTCCAGTTTCAAAGAAGGGCTCATTTAGAATCAACATGACATTAGTATCTCACTGTGATTTAGAGCTACATCAAATGGATGTGAAAATTACATTCCTCGATGGAGACTTAGAGGAAAAGGTATACATGTCCCAACCTGAAGGATTTTCATTAGATAGGAAATGTCACTTGATTTGTAAATTGAATAAATTCATATATGGACTAAAGAAGGCTTCATATCAACGGTATTTAAAGTTTCACACTGTGATATCTTCTTTTGGTTTTATAAAGAACGTAGTGGATCAATGTATATACCTTAAGGTCAGTGGGATCAACAATGTATTCTTAGTCTTATATGTGAATAATATACTACTTTACAGTAACAACTTAGGTTTACTACATGAGGCAAATCAATTTCTCTCACAAAACTTCAATATGAAGGATATGGGTGAAACCTCTTATGTCATTGGCATAGAGATTCATGGAGATATATATTGAAGGATATTAGGATTGTCTAAAAAATCCTACATTTAAAAAATTTGAGAGGGATTTAGAATGCAAAATAGTGCATCTGGGATATCACCAATTGTTAAGGGTGATAAATTTAGTTTGGATGAATGTCTAAGAAATGATCTAGAAAGGGAACAAATGAAAATCATTCCTTATGCCTCTATAATTGGCTGGACCAGACATATCATTTGTAGTTAGCGTGTTAGGTAGATATAAAAGTAATCTAAACATGTAGAATTAGAAAGTTACCAAGAAACTGTTACGTTACCTCTAAGGAACTAAATATTATATGTTTACTTTTAAATGATCTTATCATTTAGAGGTGATTGGGTATTCAAACTCAGACTTAGTCGGTTGTCTTGATTAAAAAAATTCAACATCAGGTTATGTGTTCTTTCTTGCTGAAGGGGAAATATCATGAAAAAGCATAAAGAAATGTTTGATAACTTCTTATACTATGAAGGCAGAGATTATATCATGTTTTGAAGCAATTTCACAGGTTATATGGTTACGGAGTTTCATCATAGGGCTTAAAGTTGTCAACTCTATTATGAGGCCATTGAGAATTTACTATGATAATTAAGATGCAGTGTTATTTTTAAAAAACAACAAGAGTGGCAATCGAAGTAAACACGTCGATATAAAGTACTTTGCTATTCGAAAGCATGTTCAAGAAAGGGTGGTGACTATTGAGTACATTGACACCGAGATAATGATTGCAAATTCCATAACTAAAGGTTTACCCCCTAAGTTATATAAAAACATGTGGATCATATGGGACTAATAACTTTCTTAGTGTATATTATTAATTATCACATTATATTCTTACTTTTGAACACATTTGAACTACACTGTATTGCAACATTTGGTTAGTTAATATTTATTTGTCATCTATTGGTTTATATACATAAAGTTTTGATAATGAAAAATAATCCATTTGGACATAAGGAGGACTCGAATGAGCATCTGTTCGTTCATTCATCAAGAAATAATGCTATATAAGGAACTCATTGAGATATAAAAAATGATATTGTAATACATGGAAGGGATACGTGTTTCTCAAGCGTTTACCGCCATTATTCATGCATTCAACATATTGAATTGAGAATAGTTGTGCTAACTAAAATCAAAAGGGATCACTATGGACTTGTATAAGTATTTATAACACATATAGAGTCCATTTTAGATGGGCTAAGTGGGAGAAAGTGTCTTTTCACGTGGTTCGTGTGCCAAGTGGGAGAATGTATGTTTTGTAAGTTACATAATTGTGGCCTATCTGCCACATTAATTTCTCTCCTAAGAGTTACTTACGTGGTTTTAAAAAATAATTACTCCTTTTTTATTTAGGAGTTGTGCCTTTTGGCAATACCTCTTTCATAGTAGAAGTATATAAGGCTTACAACACCCTTGGGTCCCATTTCTCACAAAATATTGTCTCAAATTTTCATTTCAAAAGTCTTTGAATTCCATCATCTTTGAGACATAAGGATTGATAGAGATAAGAAGATATTTAGGGCTAAAGTTAAGTCAAGTTTCATTTGTCTTAATTAAATCATAAAACTATGACAGGAGGTACGTTCTATTATTCTTTCGCGTTTTAATATCTCACATATAATTGAACTTGTACATTCACATTTAGAGTTTTGACCAGGATTTACCCGTTAGCAACTGAAGTTTGGGATAACATTAATTAGATAAGTTAATTTATTAGTGACCCACAAAATTTAATAAAAAAATGCATCCCTACTATGTAAACTCTAAAAATTAAAATCGAAAACATTCAAAGAGAAAGAGAGAGAGTGTACCTGAGATCTTTGATGATGCTAAGAGTCAGCACCACGAGATAAGTGATGATGAGCTCAAACAGTGAGAACAATGGCAGCCATAAAGATATATGTATGTGTATAAGTGTATATAAGGGGATGAGTATAAGAGGAATATGACAATGATGTATAGTGGTTCAACCAATTATGCCTACATCCACTGTGAGTGTGTGATCCACTAAATATAGGCACTAATGGCCTTGGATACAATGCACATAAGCTCACTCTCTCTCTACTGTGTGTACAAGCAGAGTTTTAGCTAGGGTTACAATTATCGATCCCTTTACAAGGTTGAAGATGACAAGCATATATAGGGCTTGGGGGGTGTAGTGTACCCCCCCAGCATGCATGGTGCATGTGAATGATGATCTAGCCAATCCCCTACTGACACTTAGATGTGCCACTTGCAATTAATGATGACATATATTCCCTCAAGTGAGGAGATGATATTGTTATAACGGTTTAGTCCACGTGCTATATGAGTCCAACGAGCACTGTTCCACGCGTCTCCCAAGTCACGCGCTGTGATGATGTCACCCTCAGCCTAGGATGATAGGTCGAGGATAAAGTTGGTGTTGGCATTGGTCCCGGCTGGATGTGGGCCTTGTATTGTCATCCCCTCATAGGGTCGTCTGGGCTATGATGAGGGGTCGGCCCCTTGTAGGGTCATTTGGGCCACTATGAGGGGTCGAACCCTTGAAGGGTTGTCTGGGCCATGATGAGGGGTCGGCCCCTTGAAGGGTCATCTGGGCCATGATGAGGGGTCGAATTCTTGAAGGGTTGTCCAAGCCATGATGAGGGGTCGGCCCCTTGAAGGTTTATTCGGGCCATGATGAGGGGTCAACCCCTTGAAGGATCGGCCCCTTGAAGGGTCATCTAATCTTAGCTGAGGGATCATCCTAGCCGATCCTTCCTATAACAGAACTGTGGTCATTGGACTCGTCATGGGCCTGATCCATCGTCTGGGTTGAGGACACCCTCGGCCTGGCCGAGGGTATATATGGGTATATCAATCACCCCCAGCCCTTATCCATCGATGTTTATTGAGATGGATGAGGGGTAATGTTGCCTTGGTAATGTTGAGTGTTTAGGTGGATAAGTGACATCTGTCAAGTTGCATAGTCAGGTGTCCAACGTCATTTCAGTTTCCTAGGTGTGGCGGCTGCACACTGTGTGTGGAGCTTGGTGCCCTAATGATGAATTTCCTCGTGGGCTGTACGCTGCCTTGATTTAAGGTCCCACAAATAACAAAGTCCTTAAACCGTTTTAAAATACTCACTCTTTTCTTCTTCTTTTTCACCCCAGGCTTTCTCTCTCCAGCTTTTTAACTGCTCAATCGTTGTTTTCTGCAATTTTAGCCTTTGCTTCTGCGTTTCAAGCTTCATTCAATCGTCGTTTTTGTCCTCAGGTAACTCTTCTGCCATTAATTCCCCTTTTAGCTTCTATTTTCATTTTGTTTCTTGCATTTGTGTTTCTTTCCCCGCTTTTTTTGGTTGCTTTGCTTTTTCGGCGTGTAGGCCCACCTTATTGTGGTGGTTATAGGGCAGAATTTAGACTTTAGGTTCCTCAGGGTTCATCCCCCATCTTTCAGTGGTGGTTTAGTGCCCCCTTGTGGCATCTCTAGGGCTTTCTTACGTTTTCTGGCGTTCTTCTCCGGTGAACTATCTTTCTCTGTTCTTAGGTTTCATTTAACAAAAACCCTTTATTTCTTTGGTTTGATCCAGAAGTCAACTTGGTCAAATACTAAACCTGTTTGTAGTTAATTTGAACAAATTGTTCTAGTGTAGGGTCCTCCCCTTAATGCTTAGAAGACTTTATGATTTAGCCGAGGAATTTCCAACCTTGAGGGAGAAATTCTTCGCTGAGATCAGACGCTTAGAGGAGGAGTACGAGAGAAGATGAGGGGCTGACCCTAATTGGGTACGACCCATCTTCCCCATTACTTTAGCCACAATAATACCATCTGAGTCCTGTGGGTCTTCCTGTCGTCCAGTCAATAGTCAGACATATGAGGGAGAGATGAATGAGAGAGCATCATCACCAATAGGTGCTGGGCCTTTTGGGAGGAGAGAGACGTCCCTTCTTAGCCCAAGCCGACAGGCTGAGGGCACAGTTCATTATGAGGTTGTCCCTGTAACAACCCTGTCCCCTCTTGCCTTCCAGGTGGCCTTTCTAGATGGACCACCGACAGACGTTGAGGCTGAGAGATCTGGGTATGAGGGGAATGAGGACGATAGTGAGGATCTGGATGCTGATCATGTTGACACTTCTAGTGCCTCGTCTTGTGTCTCATCCGTGACCTCTTGCTGTGGAGGCACATGTTTGGTATAAAGCCCAATGTGACTATGAGGGTCCCAAACACAGACGAGAGAGTCTTCCAGGGGAATGAGGGGGACGTTACTGTTTAGGAGCAGATGCTCAGGGTAGGTGTTAAGTTCCCTCTACACCCTGCAATAGTTGGCATACTATCTACCCTTGGGGTTGCTCCTTCTCAACTTCCTCCTAACTCTTGTAGAATCATCCTCGAATATATCTCCCTCTGGAAGAATACTTTCATTGATGAGCCCTCGTAGGATCTTTTTATAGCCTGCTAGAACATCACTTCCTTGTCCAAGCAACCTGGGTATTTTCATTTAGGGCGAGGAAGTCTGATAAAAGACTCCTTCACGTGGCCCAAACTTCAAACCACGATTGAAATAAGATATTTTTCTTCATCTCTGGGGATTAGGAATTCGCCACCGAGGTAGAGCCTTTAGAAGATAGCCCGAGGGAGGTCATGGTCCAACCCTTCAATGAGAGCACGGTCAGACCCCAGACTCAGCTTGGATGAGAGGGACATTATTGACTACCTGAGGGAACAAGGGAAAGAGGCTGAACTTCACAAATTTGAAGATTTGATGACCCCTCGCTTCCTCAAGATAGCTGGTCTGAGGGTCGGCCCACTGACAGAATTATGTGAGTTGATTTTTGCTCAATTTCTAATTTTCTCCAAGTGTTTCCTCTTTGCCACTACATCTTTCTGATATCGTCTCCTTTTCAGGTCGTCCTGTAAATATATCTGATCAACTCTGGGAGATGACTACCCCAAGTTTACTATCTGGCTTGGGAATGAAAAAAGGAAAAGAGCCTCAGCAGGCTCATAAGAAGACAAAGGCCTTGTGGCCGAAAGAAGTGGAGCCGACCTCCGATAGTCACAAAAGGAAGGAGCCCTAAGTTCTTGGGGGCTCTCAGCCTGACTCACGGACGAGGGCGAGGGTAGAGGTGTCTCAGGCACACACTGAGGGGACCAGCTCCTATTCCAGCATGGGTGCCTATTGGTCTAAGAATCTCACTTTCCTCAAGGCTGAACCCTCGTCCCTCATAGCCAACCTGAGGGAGGCCAAAGCCTCAATATTTTCTGCACCCTCGGCCGCATATTATGAATTCTTATCAAAGATGCCCCCGGCTAAGGTCTATGATTACGGTTTGCACACTTTGGCTCAGGTACCTCTTTAGACGTCATTATTTTTTATTTACCATTATTTCATGAATTGTACCCTCGGCCCCTTTTAACATGTGTTTATCTGTGCAGTCTGTCTACGCTTTCACCTCGGCCACCAAGTGGATGGATGAGAATCAAAAAAAGTTTCACGAGGCTGAGAGGGCTATTCAGCATGAGGCCGATTTGAAGACTGAATTAGAGACTGCCCGGGCTGAGCTGGAGAGTGCAAGGACTGAGCATGCAAGGGTCCTGGATGAGCTGGTGAAGCAGCATGAGGTCAACCTGAATGTGAAGGACACTCTTATCAAAGAAAAGGAAGAAGCCTTGACCAACTAGGGGGCCCAATTCAAGGCTGAACTTGATGAGGTAGTGAAGAAAGCCGGGGCCGATGTATTGGAGGCTTACAAGCTCTCTGATGAGTTCTAGGGCTTTGTCCTTGAGTACCTGGAGAGGGGAATTAAGATGGCCTGTCGGTGAGTCGTCTTAAAATTTGCCGACGCTGTGTCATCTATCCGTCCCTCTCTTTAAGTAGTGGAGATGGAAGACCCCCTCATAGCCGAGGCTCTAGCCCATGTAGAGTCTCAAGTGCACATCGAAGGCATCAACACCTCTGAGGATCGACCTGTTTTGGTCATTGAAGAGATTTCTCTAGTTGATGTTGAAGCCCTGCCCTCCGATGTTTCTCAATAGGGTGGTTTTCTATAGCCCATACCCTTTGTTTGTAAAAAACATTTTTGTACTTTATTTTTGTTGGACAAGCATTTCTAACACTTGGTTTATAATATAATGTCTCTTCCTATCTTCTATGCTAGCCTCTTGTATGATCTGTTTTAACTGATATTTGTGTTACCCATCATCCAAGTCCCCCCTCGTCTTTCTTGAGAGTGAATGGAGGGTCGTCCCTACCATTCACCCTCATTACAGCCGAGAGTGGTTAACCACCAAATTAATGATGTTTTCAATTTAAAGTCCCCCCTCGTCTTTCTTCAGAGTGAATGGAGGGTCGTCCCTACCATTCACCCTCATTATAGCCGAGGGTGGTTTCCACCAATTTAATGATGTTTTCAATTTAAAGTCCCCCCTCGTCTTTCTTGGGAGTGAATGGAGGGTCGTCCTTACCATTCACCCTCATTACAGCCGAGGGTGGTTAACCACCAAATTAATGATGTTTTCAATTTAAATTCCCCCTCGTCTTTCTTGAGAGTGAATGGAGGGTCGTCCCCACCATTCACCCTCATCATTGCCGAGGGTGGTTTCCACCAAATTGGTTTTCAATTATTTCAGGTCCCCCCTCGTCTTTCTTGAGGGTGAATGGGGGGTCGTCCCCACCATTTACCCTCATCATAGACAAGGGTGGTTTCCACCAACTTAATGATGTTTTCAATTTAAAGTCCCCCTCGTCTTTCTTGGGAGTGAATGGAGGGTCGCCCTTACCATTCACCCTGATTATAGCCGAGGGTGGTTAACCACCAAATTAATGATGTTTTTAATTTAAAGTCCCCCCTTGTCTTTCTTGAGAGTGAATGGAGGGTCGTCCCCACCATTCACCCTCATCATAGCCGAGGGTGGTTTCCACCAAATTGGTTTTCAATTATTTTCGGTCCCCCTCGTCTTTCTTGAGGGTGAATGGGGGGTCGTCCCCACCATTTACCCTCATCATTGCCGAGGGTGGTTTCCACTAAATTAATGTTTTTAATTATTTCAAGTTTCCCGTCATCTTTCTTTAGAGTGAATGGGGGGTCGTCCCCACCATTCACTATCATTATAGCCGAGGGTGGTTTGGCAAGAATCACCCCAATCGTATCTAAATTGCCAACAAGATGAGGAGCTAAGATAATATTCTCATTAAAATTCCAAGTGTTCTATTGGGGCAACACATTCATTACAACTGCGGTCCGATAGGACATTACATTATTGATAGTATTTCTTCAACTGATCTGCATTCCAGGGATTCGAAAAGGGTTCCCCTTCAAGGTTATCTAGTCTATAGGTTCCAGGGACAACTTCATCAATGACCCTGTATGGGCCATGCCAATTTGGGTGGAGCTTGTTAGGTTTCTTCCATGTCTTTTTGAGGACTAGGTCCCCTACGGCGATTGGCCTTTGCTTCACTTTTTGGTTGTAAAACCTAGCAGTCCTCTACTGATAGGCTCCTTGCCTTATCTCAGCGTCTTCCCTCCTTTCCTCGATTAAGTTTAAGTCAAGTCTCCTTTCTTCCATATTTATCTAGGGGTCATACATTTGGACCCAATCTCGGAGGGGATGACGGCTTCTGAGCCATACACTAGCATGAACGGGGTTTCCTCGATAGGAGTCTTGGCCGTCGTCCTGTAGGCCCACAATACAACGTATAATTCCTCAAACCATATTCCTTTTGCCTCATCAAGTTTTTTCTTAACCCCTTCTAGGATTGTCCTATTTATAACCTCAGTTTACCCATTAGCCTGAGGTTGGCCCGGGGTTGAGAAGAATTATTTGACACCGACCCTTTCGCAGTATTTCTCCAGAGATGCGTTCTTGAATTGAGTCCCGTTATTTGAGATGAGGGTGTTGGGGAGACCATATCTGCATATAATATTTTCCAGATAAACTGGAAGGTATTCTTCTCGGTGATCATGACCATCGGCTCCGCCTCCACCTCTACCCATTTTAAGAAATAGTTGATTGTCGATAGTTATTGACGGCCCTAGGCAAGGGTCCTACTAGATCGATTCCCCATACTGCGAATGGCCATGGGAATGTGATGGAGGTAAGAGGTTGATGGGTCTGGTGTAGGGGTGGAAATTCGGGTTAGTCGTGTCATTTTCGGGTCGCATTGATTTTGATTTGAGTATATGTTTTGGGTACTCTTAAATCTATACAAGCTAATCGTGTCATGTTCGGGTCATTTTCGGGTTATTACCGTAAACGGGTTATCGTGTCAAAAATTATCAGCCCTAGTCTGTTGAGGGATTGTGGCGAACCTTTGACATTTATCGTAGTTTTTTACATATGACGTGGCATCTTTTCCCAAGGTCGGCCACCAGTATCCCTGGGTTACTATCCTCCTTGCTAACAACCTGCCCCCAATGTGGCTTGAATATGACCCCTCGTGCACATCTTGCAAATGTGTGGGACTTCAGACGGGTGCACACACTTGATCAAGGGGAGAATGAAACCCTTTTTGTACAAGGTGTCACCGACGATAGTGAATTTCACGACTCTGTATCTTAACTTCTTCCTTTCTTATTTTGCTTCTGGCATCTCCCCCTCTTTAATGTATCTAATTAGAGGGTCCATCCATGAAGCTTCCCTGTTGATATCTAGTATACTTGCTTGGGATATTCAGATGAATTAATGGAGGTTTTGGGGTTAATTATGGAGGAAACCCGTAAGAATCGGGGTGCGTTTAGTCCGGATCGGATCGGAATAGGGGTGTTCGGAAAATTTTACAAAATTTTTGGAATTTTAAAATCCTTTCCAAATCGAAAAAAAATAAATTTTGGAAAATAAATTTTTTTCCAAGTCGGATGATCCGGAATATTCAGAATTTCCAGAATTTTCCAAGCCTTATTGCTTTGCTTCTGTCCATTACCCCTTAATACAGAACATGTCTCATTTCATTGGCTTTTGTTGCTTCTGTCCATCAGATTTTGAGATCTCAGCAAATGTGGCCAAGTAAGAGAGTATATAATAGCCAAATAACAGACCAGATAATAGCCAAATAATAGAGTACAAATAACACAACGAGAAAATTTTGAACCGGATAAATGGATTACCTTTGAAAGAAGCGGGAAATTGTTCCTGGCGAGGCAACCTACCCAGCGATTCAGCACACCCTCGACATCTTCCCAATGTTTGAGTTTGGAAATTTTGTGAACCACTTCGGAAATGGGCCAGCCCTTCTGAAAGCGATCGCCTTCAACTCTTAACCTGTGATGTTTGGGTAAATCGAATTTTCTATGTGTACGGACACTTAATGGGTTCCTTTGTCGTAGTCGACCGAGGCTGTATTCTTCTCCTCCCAAGCTTCCGAGTTTGATGGTTTCTTGGAGAGGATTAGTAGCGTTAGAGTTAAGAGGGTTCACTACACCAAATCCTGCGAATGGTCACGCCCAGTGGGTCACGGCCCAAGTCCGCGACCCACTCAATATTTGGCGTGACCATATTTATTATCACACTAAATTATCGATGCTCTAGAAGTGGTCACGGACCAAGTCCGTGACCACGGTGGTCGCGAACTTGGGCCATGACCAGGTCGTGACTATCTTGGCGCCAAACTCGGGCCAAAATTCCCTCCAAGCTTGGTCGCGGAGGGGTCACGGCCCAAGTCCGTGACCGATGGCATGACGAAGAAGATAGTACACACATTGGGGGTAACGGCTTAGGGCCGTAACAATTTCTTGGTGTGGGTCACGGCTATGGGCTGTGACCATACCTCATTCAAGCAATAGGGTTGATGAAAAAGGGTTGCGCATCACTGATTGAGGGTCACGGCTATGGGTCGTGACCATTTCTTGGTGTGGGTCACGGCTATGAGCCGTGACCATCCTTCAATTAAAGGTCTGAAACTAGTCGCGCATGGGGGTCACGGCTATGGGCCGTGACCATCCTTCCATTCAAGGTCTGATATTGGTCGCGCATGGGGGTCATGGCGGTAGACCGTGACCATTGGCCATTCATGTAGCAGCAGCAAGTTTATGGGTTGCGAAGTGGGTCGCGGCTGATGGCCGTGACCATGTAATTCCTAAAAAAAAATGCACTTTAACATTTGACCCCTTTCATTTTCATTTACCCGCTTCTCTCTCTCTCTCTCTCTCGTCAAAGACAAAGCTGTGGCTTCTCCCTCTCGTCAAACACCGGTGGGTTTTCTCTCTCTCTGCTGCCGACCCCTGCTGCCACCCGGTAAGGTTAGCTTACTTTAATTTCTATTTTGATTTGTTTGATGAGATACATATATTTGAATGAGGTTTATTGGTTTTTTAATTTCGGTTTCATGAGAAACAATCATATATATCTGTTTTGATTGTTGTTTGATGAGAAACAAATACAGATACTTTAATTTCTGTTTTGTTCTTTTATGTGTGTAATTGTATGTGTATGTATGTATAGATTTATGTCAAAAAAAATATTAGGGTTTAAGTAAACCCTAGATTGTATGTGTGTATGTACAGGTTATGTCAACAAACCCTAGATTGTATGTATATATTTTTTTTGGCAAAATATTATTCAAAACTCTAGACATTATATTTTTTTTGATAAAATAAAATTAAATGGACTTATAATGTGACACCCCGACTAATTAAATACTCGGTAGCTACTCCTTTATTCAAATTAATACAAAATGCCAAGTTGATTTAGTTCATAGCATCACTGTCGAAAATATTTTAATAATTACTAGCCACCTAATATTTAAAAAGTAAGTTGTCAATTTTTAATTAAATCCGATGAACATGACATCCATTTGTATTATAAAATACTGATACCACAATCACACCACAGTTGCAAATAAATAACGATGTAATAAACTAAATCTGGAGGAATACACCTCACAACAATCCAAATACCGAAATGAACAAATATAAGTCTGAATCCTTAATTTTATTACAACCCAAAAATATAAAATAAAAACTGAGTAAATAAGATGTCTCTGAAAGGAAAGTGCGACATGTCCTACAGATGAATGAATCTGAAATAGAGTCAAGATATAAAGTGGAGGCGTCTACTATTGAGGTCCTGTCACTTTCACAGCAGCTACAGCACGTCGCGAGAATAAAACTCCTATGCTTGGTGTCCTTATGGCTGGGCACCTAAAAAGGTTTTTACAAAATAGATTTGAAAGCAAACGGGTCAGAGCCCGATTGTGAAAACAGTTTAAAATACAGCAAGTGGTTTAATATAATTAAACAGTGAATATAAAGTACATGATAGTGCGTGCACTCACATGAGTTCCTCACCTCTCAACTAATTATGCACTCCTATCGTACCCGTACCCGTTCTAGATATTCTCATATCTAACTAGTCCAATACACAGTCTAACATTACTATATGATTTGTGATTTATTATTGGGCACCTTAATTTAAATAGAGAGTTTTACTTTTCTTCTTAGTTCCCAATATCAGTAATGCTAGTCACGAGCGATTTCCATTTTTAACTCTACTAAAATATTACTATATTTCACACTTACATTTATTCATGACAATTCATTTCAATTAGCAGTATATTATTCTCATCACAAATATACAAAACTGGTACCCCGAGTCTAAGCTGTGGTGCACACATACTCTGCTATCCAATCCCGGTACATCACGTACATAAGGACCACGTATTCCGAATCTCTCAGGAATCTTTTTAAATATACAACAATTACACATAATGGAGGCGAACATAGTTCACATCACATGGGTCACGCACATACCTACGTTCCCATGATCAGCAGACTTATTAACTTCTCAATAAGTCCTTCTCTGACCTATGTCCTCGAGGTACTAATCTAAATCCCCCCGTAGGCACACAAAGATTAGATGGCCCTGATCGAACGCCGACCTCCCGTGATAGCAAGTATGGTAGGTATGTTATACACAACTAACTACATATACCAAGCATTCACACATCTTCGGTATCCCATAATATTAATAGAGGTATATTTCTCATTCCTATACCTTCATTTCATGTTACACGTTTACAAGTCCCCAATTTATATACATTAATGTTAACAACTTTCCTCGCGTCGAAGTCTTTAGACATTAATATCATAACCCATAAACATCATTCGGATTACTACAGAACTCTAAGTTTTAATCCTTAACGTACTTCTAAATCTCATAACTATATCCACAAATCAACAAGGGAGGGATTACACTCAATTATATACGTCTTTTGAAGGTTCGAAATAAAATCAGGCCTAAAAGGCATCCTGTCAACTCGTTAGAAATCTCGTTCGAACGAGGTCGTTCGAATGAATGGCTTTGAATGAACTATCAACTCGTTAGAAGGGGTACTGTCATCTCGTTAGATGTCACGTTCGAACGAGGTCGTTCGAACGACCTGGGGAGGTCTTCTAACGAGATGGCAGTTTGTGCCCAAAAATTTTCTCAATTCGTTTTTATCAATTTTTCTCTTCTCTAACCTCATTCTAAGATCGTCCCAATAACATTTTAATGTTCTTAAACTTCTCTAAACCCTCTAGGATCGTTTCTTAATATATTTTTGGGGTCAAATCCTCCTAAACAACATGTAATTATCATTAATTCCCAAATTTTACCCCAAACCCTATGAACATGAACCCATAATTTTATTTTGTCCAATTACTCATCATAAATTCGTTTTTAAATCATCATATTTACGTCTTCGAATACTAAATTCTTCCATAGTCATTCTACATGCAAATCCTATCCCAAATTTAGAGTTTCTCCAACAATTTTCATTAGTTTTCCTCAAAACTTTCAAGACAAAATAGTTCTTACACTAAACATGGAAGAAATATTCAATGCACTTAAAAATATCAAATCACTTGCCTTAGATTTGTTTCTTCTGAATTGATGTTGGCGAATGAAGGCTGATTTCTCCCCTTTTCTCTACAGAATTCTCCCAAGGATGGTGATGGTGGTTGGAGGTTTATTTTGGAACCTCTTCAAACTCTCCCTTTAACTCCCGTAGCCCTCTAACTCACCTAATTCAGATAATGGACTTAGTGGGTTCATTAGTAATATATTATTTAACCCTAAAATTCGTGGGTTTTAATTCCCATATTTTTAAAATCACCAAAATACCCTTCTAGGTTGCCGGTTTGGCCTAAAAATGCCCCGGGACCCAAACTAAACCCCCGGCTAGGGTTTTCGGACTATTTCGACCCTTCCGGACACGTTGGCGCACTCACAATGACCATTCGGTTGATAAAAATATAATTCACTTTTTTAACTTAAATAAATTTCGTTCCTGACGCGATTGACACGTGCGTCCCAACTAAGTTTCCCAAATTGTCACATTTCTGCCTCGTGACAATTTAAATATTTTTAATACTCATGATATATTCCATTTTAATATCATAATCAAATACTAACTCACATCTCGCTAGTATTTATATTCGGATTAATTCCCAATTAATTCTCATTTAATTTAATTAATCCCTTAAATAAAAATCAATAAAATTTCGGGCTATTATATACTTCCCCCCTAATAACAGAATTTCGTCCTGAAATTTAGAACTAAAGAGTACCTGATAAAAATAACTCTGGATAATGCTCGCGCATCTCATCCTCGCGCTCCCATGTGGACTCCTCGGCATTATGATGCCGCCTCTGAACACGTACTAATGGTACTATCTTTGACCTCAGTTTCCGCTCGCTTCGGTCCAAAATAGCAATCGGCCCCTCCTCGTAGGAGCTATCAGGATGAAGATCGATATCCTCTAAAGCAATGTGAGTATGGGCCAAATCATCCCTGAGATATTTCCTTAACGAGGAAATATGGAACACATCATGAATCCTATTCAAGTGCTCCGGTAACCCGAGTCTATACGCAACCGGACTAATCCTCTCGATGATAGGAAATGGCCCCACATATCTTGGTGTTAGTTTCCCCTTCTTCCCAAAATGCATAATCCCCTTCATAGGAGATATTCTGAGTAACACCTGGTCCCCCACATTGAATTCTCTGAAGAACCTCTTGGCATCAACATAGTTCTTCTGCCGGTCCTAAGCTACCCGAATACGGCTCCGTATCATCTCTATCCTGGCCGAAGTGTCCTGAATCACTTTCGGCCCAAGGAGTTTGTTATCCCCCACCTCTAACCAATATGCTGGGGAACGACAAGGTCTACCATACAACGCCTCAAATGGAGCCATGCCAATGGTGAACTAGTAGGAGTTATTATAAGCAAACTCCACCAGTGGAAGGTACTGCTCCCAACCACCTCCAAAATCTAGGATGCACATACGCAATATGTCCTCCAACATCTGATTTGTCCGCTCTGTTTTCCCATCAGTCTGCGAGTGATATGCCGTACTCAGCCGCAACTCTGTACCCATGGTCTCCTGGAAACTCTCCTAAAATCGTGAAACAAATATTTTGTCTCGGCCATACACGATATTTAGAGGCACCCAGTGAAGTCTCACTATCTCTGTGATGAAAATTTGGGCATACTGTCCCGTAGTGTAACTGTTCTTACGGGTATAAAATGAGCAACTTTGGTCAACCGATCCACAATTACCCATATGGAGTCGTGACCCCTCTGTGACATAGGTAACCCCGTGATAAAGTGCATGGATATGCTCTCCCATATCCACATCGGAACCTCTAACGGCTGTAGAAGTCCCGTCGATTTCTGATGGTCCACCTTTACTAGCTGACAAGTGGCGCATTTAGAAACGAACACGGCGATATCTCTCTTCATCCCGCTCCACCAGTACTGTCGTCTCATGTCTTGGTATATCTTATCCCCACCAGGGTGTACTGCGAACCGTGAGCCGTGCGACTCTGTCATTACCTCATGTTTCAAGTCTTCTCCTTCTGGAACGACCAGTCTCCCATTGAAGCGTAATCCCCCGTCTGAGCTAACGGTATAGGACTCGGCTCCCTCTGCTAGTAATCGAACTATCTGCTCCTAACAGAACGAGTCATTTGCCTGGGCCTTTACCACTCTCGTGACAATCTGAGGTGTAATAGTCATCACAGACATGAACGATCGGTCCACTGCATCCGGGTGTCCCAACTCCTTCCACTCAGCTTTCCACACCTCAGCCACCTCATCTAAAGGGCCTACGGCTCAACGCGTCTGCTACCACATTAGCCTTCCCTAGGTGATATTGGATATCGAACTGATAATCCTTCACAAACTCAAGCCACCGACATTGATGCATATTCAGCTCCTTCTGCGTGAAGAGGTTTTGTAGAGACTTGTGGTCTGTGAATAACCAAAATTCCCCCCAGGAGATAGTGTCTCCAAATCCAAAGAGCGAATAGGACTGCCGCTAACTCCAAGTTGTGTGTGGGGTAATTCCTCTCGTGAGGCTTAAGCTTACGGGAAACATAAGCTATGGCCTGACTTTCCTGTTGCAGCACACCTCCAAGTCCTTATAAGGATGCATCGGTGTAGACTAGATACTCAACTCCCGGTCTGGGAAATGCTAACACAGGCGCTAAGGTCAAGTTGTCCTTCAACTCATCAAATGCCAACCGACAGGCATCGCTCCAGATGAATGGCACACCTTTGCGAGTCAGATTTGTTAAAGGACCGCTATCTTTGAGAAACCCCTAATAAACCTCCTGTAGTATCCTGCTAAGCCCAATAAACTACGGCTCTCAGTCGGTGTCGTGGGCTGTCCCCACTCCCTCACCGCGGAGACCTTTCCCGGATCAACATATATCCCCCGGTCTGAAATGATATGCCCCAAAAACTGAACCTCCTTCAGCCAAAATCCAGATTTCTCGTATTTTGCATATAGCTCGTTCTAACGTAGCGTTTGCAAAACCTGTCTCAAATGCTCGGCGTGCTCCTCTTCTGTCTAGGAGTAAACCAGAATGTCATCAATAAAGATAATGATGAACTAGTCTATGAACTCTCTGAACACCCTATTCATCAAGTCCATAAACACGACTGGAGCATTGGTCAAGCCAAAAGGCATAACCCTAAACTCATAGGAACCATATCTCGTCAAGAAAGCAGTTTTCGAGACATCATGTTCCCTGATACGCAACTGATGGTATCCCGATCGCAAATCAATCTTTGAGAAGAAGCACGCTCCTCTCAACTGGTCAAATAATTCATCGATTCGGGGAAACGGATACTTATTCCGTATCGTGACTTTATTCAACTGCTGGTAATCTACACATAATCTCAACGATCCATCCCTCTTCTTTACGAACAACACAGGGGCACCCCATGGCAAAGTACTCCTTCGGATAAACCCCTGACCTAATAACTACTCTATCTGATCCCTTAGCTCTCTCATCTCTGCTGGAGCCATACGGTAAGGTGCGCGGGCAATTGGACGAGTGCCCAGCGTCAAATTGATCAAAAAATTTATCTCTCTACTAGGAGGTAATCCAGGTATATCTTCAAATACATCAGCGAACTCACTAACAATGGGTATCGAATCAAGTGGTATCACCACTTCCTTAGAGGTCTCCTCCTCTATATAATACAAGTGAGTGGACGATCAACCTTCGGGGCGAGGCATCGCCACTAAAAACATCTCCTGCCCAGGAATGGCAAAAATAATACTCCTACTGAAACAATCGATCATGGCTCGATACATAACTAGACAATCCATACCAACAATCGCATCGTACTCAGTCATCTCTAATACTGGCATATCAGCGGGTAAGGTAAATTTCCCTACCTCTATACCCACACCTCTACAATTAAGAGAAATCACGGAACCCTTACTCAACGGTGAATCTACGCAAGTAACCGTGCTCTCTGCAGTGTCTAACAACCCCAAAGTGCGTGCAAATTTCATGGCAATGAAAAAGTGTGTGGCCCCCGTATCAAATAAAATATACCCCATAGTCCGCTGAATAGAGAACATACCCTCAATGGCAAGAGGATCCTGTGGGACTGTGGCATGCTGGAGTTGATAAACTCGCCCGTACTGTGGCTGTCCCTACTGGACTGGGATTGTTGGGATGGGTGGCAAAGCTGGAATCTGTGGTGCTGCTGGAAGGGCAGCGGGAAACATAGGTCTCTGGGGCTCATGTCGAGCACCCTGCTGCTGCTGTTGTGGGGCCCGGACCCTATCAGGACACTCCTGGCGCTTGTGGCCAATCTTTCCATAAATGAAGCATTTCCCCTGAAAGTTCCCCCCTCTCTAAACCTGATGTCCACGACCTTGGTGGTCGTTGCCATTCCTCCCCTGGCCGTTCTGGCCATGATGAAACTGCTACTGTTGGCCTTGCTGGCCATGCTGACCCTGATGGTCATTGCAAAAACCTCCCTGTCCATTTCTGAAACCCCCAGATCTGAACCTCTTAAAATCCCCTTGCTGGGAACCCTGATCTCCCTGCCTATGCTGACCCTGAGTAGATTGTGCACCACTGGCACCATTTCCCCCTGTCCTGCCCTGATGGTTGGACTACCCTGATCTCTTACTCTTAAACATGTGGAAGCGGTGATCCTAGTAGTGAAGCAGTGCTGCGTTAACCACATCAGAATAAGTGGCCAATGAGAGATTTCCCAACAAGTGCTGTCGGATCCTCCAAGTCAATCCGTCCATGAACTTTTGAATCTTCTTCTCCTCAGTCGGAATCTCATCGGGAATAATGTTCAAGAGATTAGTGAATTTGGCCACATAATCAACCACGGTCCTCCTCTCCTTCTTGAGGTTCATTAACTTCCTCCTCATTTCAATGTTAAGAGGAGATGGAAAATATTTGCAGTCGAACCGCACCAAAAACTCCTGTATAGAAAGGGCGTCTCTCTACTCCGGGGTGGTAATGGACTCCCACCACTGCAACGCTGATCCTACTATGTTAGAAGTAGCCAGTATCTATTTCTGTACATCCGTGCACTCATACATCCTCAAATGTCTTTAAATGTCCTTCTTCCACTGGCTGGACACAACAACATCGGAGCTACCTGCAAACTCCAGAGGGTGTGATTTATGAAAAGCATCACGAAAACGTTCCCAAGCAGACGGGAATGCATGAGCTTGTACTGGCACTATTGCCAGCACTTGGGGTGGTGCCTGCTGCACAACTGCGAGGTCAGCATTTACCGATTGGGCTACGATAGCAGCAACCTCTGCGACATTCATGGTACCCTGAACTGGTGCAGGCTGTGGCTCGGGATGAGCATCCCTAGGAACTCGCTGTGCACGTAGTGGAGGCATATGAAATGAGAGTAAAGTCTTATAAGTTCGCAGTTATTATCTCAAAATAGATGAAGAGCGAAACATATACAAAAGAATACAACAATCCTAAAATATAGGGCTCTACATCAAAGAAAGCTCAGCGGAAACATAACAAGCCGTGCAGATCCTAAGGACACTAGAACCAGATGCTATGATACCACTTGTGACACCCCGACTAATCAAATACCGGGTAGCTACTCCTTTATTCAAATTAATACAAAATGCCAAGTTGGTTCAGTTCATAACATCACTGTCGAAAACATTTTAATAATTACTAGGCACCTAATATTTAAAATGTGACAACCCGAATATAATTATGATAAATCATTTTTAAATCATGATTAGCTTATGCGATATGAATAATATGTTATTAGTACATATATAATGTAAGTAATTATGTTTAGTTTAATCCTACCTTCATAAAACATGAAATATCGAATTAGTTACAAATGTGAAATTTGAAAGTTTTCGATAGGAATGTTCCTGTTGGAGGCTAGTTTTGACCTTAATGACATAACAATGAATTTGAAGTGTAAAATAGATATTTGTATATATATGAGTTAGGTTTATAACAAAATAAACGGTTCATAGAACGGACATCCGAGTGGGAAGATATTGTCTTTTTACGAACAGGGGGTAAAGTAGTCATATAGCCTTAAATGATATTTTGTTTTATGTAATGCCACATGTTATATTTTGATTGGACCAAGAGGGGGTGGCCTTATGCAGACTTAAAACCCTTGAATTAAGCTCTTCCTTCTGCATATTTCAGCCATGGAAGAGTCTTAACCTAAGGAAAGAGAGTTTTGAAGTTTAGGAAGAAAGTGTGAGGAGAAATTGAAGAAACAATTCATAGAAAAATTACGTAAAAGCCCCTAAGGTATTTCCATCCATAAATCTTGTTTATTTATTTTTATTACTTATTTAAATGATTTAAATAATCATTTGTTTACTGAAATTCCATCTCTTGATATGTACTTATGGATAGATGCAAGTTTAAGTAAACTTGAATGTGTAAACCCTTGAGATTATTTTGTTTAGGAGCCTTGTTTATTCAAACTTCCATATATTTCTCTATACTTAATGGAATTGATTTATTCCAAATGTATATTAACCTGGACTCATATATGTATGACATATCCAAAAATCATAGGAAAATATCAAGAAATGAGTCTTTGGTGAGAGTTTGAAGTTCGGGTATGAAATCTGCCCTAAGCATGAAAGTATTCCCGCCATGTGTTCGATATTTTGCTTGACATAGCAAACTAACCTTAAAAATTATGAAACTTTAATTTTTTATTGTTCAATATGTTTACTGATGTTGGGTAAAATATCATAGAAATTGATGATGTATAAAAATTATGAAAATTCCTGGAATTTGAATGAACGATAAAAGAGCCTATAAGGCAGATTTGTTTTGTGGTAAAGAAATGGGAATATCTTGCTCTAGGAGACTTAAAATGATGTACTGTCTTTTGTATTGGAATACTAATATGACAAGGATTGAATTACCAAGAATAAATAAATTTATATTTGGTCTATGATTATGTTAAATATATTAACATGGATTTGGATGGAACTTCACTTGTGATAAATGAATTGAATGGAATCATGTGATGCTTATGGATTGAATTATGTTTAAATCATTATTTGGATTATTGATATTCTTATGATGATACTAATATTGTAAGAATGATAGTAAGGGAAGTAGAGTTGATTGAACAAGTACCGGATAAAGGCAAGGGAAAAACCAGTCAAACTATCAAGGTGAGTGTACTTATGATTGTTTCATATATAGATATGAAAATGATATGTTGGATTTGAATATAGCTCTAAGAGCGGATTTTTTTGAATACTTCGGTATTCAGGATTTTCTTGGATATTAAAATATCCAGGATTTGTTTGGGTCTCATGATCCAGGATTGGTTTGAATACTTCGGTATTCAGGATTTGTTTGGATATTAAAATATCAGGATTTGTCTGGGTCTCATGATCCAGGATTGGTTTGAATACTTCGGTATTCAGGATTTGTTTGGATATTAAAATATCCAGGATTTGTTTGGATCTTATGATCCAGGATTTTTTATCGCCAATGGGCAGAATTATTTGGATCTTATGATCCATGATTTGTTATTGCCAATGGGCAGGATTGTTCGGATTTTATATCCACATATTCGATATATAACTGTTATTCTGTTGCAGGGAAGGAGTACCTCACTAAGCTTAATGCTTACGGTTTATATTTTAATAATTTCAGGTTCGTACGCTGCCAGCTAGGCTACCATATGACCGGTAACTTTGAGAGTTGCACCGTTAGAGAGAGCTGGGATTTAAAAATGGGGATTTTATCGTTGTCACACTGAAGATTTTAATATACTCACACATTGTATATATTGATTTAGTATGGATTGAGTTGATCATAGTTAATCACAGTATTGTATGTTCGCTTAATTATGACTCTGATGTTGACTTCGTTATGGCACAAGAACAATATTATGGTCATTATGCAGAAAAATATTGATAAATGAATTAAATTTTCAATGGGCTCGAGATTATGATCCAATTATTTTAATAACAAATGATTAGTATGGTTATTGGGTTTGGGGTGTGACAATTAGTGGTATCAGAGCGTGGTTATTAATTCTGGACGTGTGTGACGATTAGATGGCAGTATTGAGTTGATTTGATATTTATGAATTGTTTATGTACTAACCAATAGTTTAGTAGTATAAACTATTTATATTGGTTGTTAGAACTTTGTTGTATTACAGATAATTCCAGATGGAACCTGGGAATGGACAACATAGAGAAGAGGGAGTGGCTTCTCGTTCAGAGAATACTAAAGTAGAGCAGAGTGTTGCTGGAAGGGCTAGAGAGCAAGAGCAACCTACAGAGATGCAAATAATGGCACAGGCAATGATGAGGATGGCAGAGCAACAAGAAAGAAATATGGCACAAATGGAAGAACAACGGGCTAGATATCTAGAATCAAAGACTGTGGCTAGGAATGAGAAAGAGGCAAGGAAGTAAATGAAAGATTCCATGCATGAGAAGTTTTTGAAGTTGAATCCCCCAGAATATTCAGGGTTAGTTAAACCTACAGAAGCTGAGATGTGGGTCAGAGATCTAAAAACTATCTTTGCAGTTATGAAGGTTCCAGATAACCAGAAAGTGAATCTAATAGTGTTTAATCTCAAAGGAGAGGTGAAATATTGGTGGGAAGCTAGCAACCATTTTGCGCCCATGATGGAAGGTACTGATGTTATTACTTGGGCTGAATTTATTAAAGCTTTGTATGTTAAGTATTTCCCTAAGGTTTATAGGAGGGAGAAGCTGAGGGAGTTTATAAATTTAACTTAAGGGAACATGTCTGTGAGGGAGTATGATGCTAAATTTATTGCTTTGTCTAGATTTGCTACTAAGTATATGCAGGATGAAGAAGATAAATGTAGTAAGTTTCAAGATGGAGTGATTTGGCCTATTCAAAATAGGGTGGCCACTTATGAGTTAGAATATTATGCTTCTCTGGTAAACAAAGCCACGATAGCAGAAAGGAAAATGAACCAAGGGGTGACGAGAGAGAGAGTTTTAAGAAAAGTAGATTCGATGCATCTCACTCTAAGGGAGGTGAGGGTGGAAGTGTTAAGATGGAACCTCATAAATTTCTGAGAGGTGGTGGAGATAGTGGTAGAGGTCAGGGGAGATTTGGTAGAGATAACAGGGGTGGAGGATCTTTTGGTTCGGCCAGAAAGTCAGGTAAAGGTGAGGCCACAATAGGAGGTGTTACATGTTTCTTTTGTAAAGAGGAAGGGCATTATAAATCTGAGTGTCCTAATCTTAAGGGATTGGAATGCTACCATTGTCATCAAGTGGGGCATAATAAGAAGAATTGTCCGCAATTGGAAGAGACTCCAGTAGCACATAGTGAAGTAGCTAGCAGAATGTTATCTCCAGGTAGTGCAGTGAAAAGTATGGGCAGAGGACAAGCTGGTAGTTCCAGGCCAGGTGGACGGGTCTTTACGATGAAAGAAGCTCAGATTACTCCAGATGTAGTGACATGTACACTTTCTGTTACTAATAGAAGTGCTTATGTTTGATTGATCCTGGTTCCACACATTCTTTTGTGTCCTATGCTTTTGCTGTATACCTGAATAGACCATGTACTCGTTTAGATGTGGGGTTGGGTATTTATATGCCTATGGGGGATATGGTTGTAGCTGAATATGCTTTTCATGATTGTGTTTTGACTGTGGGGTATAGAGATACAATTATAGACTTACTTCCATTGGATATTTCTGATTTTGATATAATTCTGGGAATGGATTGGTTATCTAAATATCATGCATCTATGGATTGTTTCTGTAAGGAAGTTATTTTTTAAAATGCCCGGTGAGCCTGAATTTAAATTTATGGGGGAAAGAAAAATTGTTCCCAGTTGCATCATTTCTGCTATTCAGACGAGGAAATTATTGAGTAAGGATTGTGAGGGTTTTATTGCATACGTTCTTGACACTAGAAAGGGGTCTTTACAATTAGTCGATGTTCCTATTGTACGGGATTTTCTTGAAGTGTTTCCTAGTGAGTTGCCAGGGTTGCCTCCATAAAGAGAAGTTGAATTTAGCATTTAATTAGCACCGGGGACAACACCTATTTCTATGGAACCGTATAGAATGGCACCTACTGAGTTGAAAGAACTCAAGATTCAGTTACAGGATTTACTTGATAGGGGGTTCATACATCCTAGTGTATCTCCATGGGGTGCACCAGTTTTATTTGTGAAGAAGAAAGATGGTACCATGCGTTTATGTATTGATTATAGGCAACTGAATAAAGCTACAATTAAGAACAAATATCCTTTACCTCGTATAGATCATTTGTTTGATCAGTTACAGGGTGCTAAAGTGTTTTCAAAAATAGACTTACGATCGGGTTATCATCAGTTGAGGGTCAAGGAGAGTGATATTTCTAAAACTGCTTTTCGTACTCGGTATGGTCATTTTGAATTTCTGGCGATGCCTTTTGGGGTGACTAATGCTCCAGCTGTATTTATGGATCTTATGAACCGGGTACTGCATCCTTTTGTTGATTCATTTGTGATAGTTTTTATTGATGCCATTCTGATTTATTCACGTGATATGGTTGAACATGAAAAGCATCTCCAAACTATTTTGAATGTGTTGAAAGATAAGAAATTGTATGCTAAGTTTAGCAAATGTGAATTTTGGCTATCAAAAGTTGTATTTCTAGGCCGTGTTATTTCTGGAGATGGTATATGTGTTGATCCCAAAAAGGTGGAAGCTATTGTAAATTGGGAGAGGCCCAATAATGTGACTAAGGTGAGGAGTTTTCTGGGTTTAGCTGGGTATTATAGAAGGTTTATTAAGGGATTTTCTTCAATAGCCTTACCGTTGACTAAATTAACCCGGAAAGATGTTAAGTTTGAATGGAATTCTGATTGCGAAAATAGTTTTGATGAATTGAAAAAGAGGTTGGTAACTGCACCTGTTCTTACTATTCCACACGGTGGAGATGGTTTTGTTGTTTATATCGATGCTTCACATCAGGGGTTGGGTTGGGTTTTTATGCAGCATGGTAAAGTTATTGCTTATGCTTCTAGGCAGTTGAGTACACATGAACGCAATTATCCTATATATGATTTGGAACTTGCTGCTATTGTGTTTGCCTTAAACTTATGGCGTCATTGTCTGTATGGTGAGGTATGTGAAATTTTTACTGACCATCAAAGCCTTAAGTATTTATTTACCCAAAAGGAGTTGAATTTGAGGTAGAGACGATGGATGGAGTTAATTAAAGACTATGATTGTACAATTCACTACCACCCAGGGAAGGCAAATGTAGTTGCAGATGCTCTGAGTAGAAAGGCTTCGGGCAGGTTATCTTGTATTCAATGTTCTAGAGTTTCCCACATCATGGAGTTGAGATTGATGGGAGTAGAATTGAAGCTAGTCGATGGGGACAGGTTCTTTGCTCATGTAAGCGTGAGGCCTTTGTTAGCTACCCGTATTCGTGATTTACAAAGTCAAGATCCTTTTCTTGAGAAGAAACGACAAGATGTACGAGATAGTAAGTCTGAAGATTTTTGTATTGTGAATGATGGCACTTTATTATATAAGCAGCGATTATGCGTGCCTAATGTGGGTAGATTGAAAGAGGAAATTTTAGATGAGGCTCATAATTCCATTTATACTATGCATCCTGGTAGTACTAAGATGTATAGGGATTTAAAGGAGCATTATTGGTGGAATAATATGAAAAAGGAAATAGCTAATTTTATTGCTAGGTGCCTAATATGTCAGCAAGTGAAAGTGGAGCATCAGAAGCCTACTGGTCTGCTTCAGCCATTGCTAATACCAGAATGGAAATGGGATCATGTAACGATGGATTTTGTGGTTGGGCTTCCTCGATCTCAGAAGGGGTCAGATTCGATTTGGGTAGTGGTGGATAGATTGACGAAGTCTGCTCATTTTCTAGCAGTCAAGACAACGTATACAGTGGATAGGCATGCTAGATTATATGTTAATGAAATTATTCGATTGCATGGAGAACCGGTATCTATTGTTTCAGATAGAGACCCTACTTTTACATCCAGATTTTGGGATAGCTTACAGTGTGCTATGGGTACTAACTTGAAGTTTAGTATGACTTTTCATCCTCAGACAGATTGGCAGTCTGAAAGGACAATACAGATTTTGGAAGATATGCTTAGAGCTTGTGTGCTTGATTTCAAAGGTAATTGGGATGAATATTTTCCTTTGATAGAATTTGCATATAACAATAGTTTTCAGTCTACTATTGGTATGGCTCCATATGAAGCATTGTACGGTAGACGATGTTGTACACCCATATGTTGGGGTGAAGTTGGTGAAAGGAAGATAAAGGGTCCAGAATTGATTGAAGTCACCACGAAAAAAGTGAAGATTATTCAAGATAGAATGAGAACAGCTCAAAGCAGACAGAAAAGTTATGCGGATAAACGACGAAAAGATTTGGAATTCCAGAAAGAGGATTATGTGTTTCTTCGGATATCTCCATGGAAAGGAGTTATGAGGATTGGAAAGAAAGGGAAATTAAGTCCACGCTACATTGGACCTTATGAAATCCTTGAGAAAGTCGGGATGGTTGCCTACAAGTTAGAGTTACCACCAGAGTTATCTCGGTTAGATGATGTTTTACATTTTTCTATGTTAAGAAATTATGTAGCGGATCCTTCACATGTGTTGGTGGAGCAACCTATTGAGTTAAAGGAAGACTTGAGTTATGTGAAACAACCACTTGCTATCATGAATAGGAAGGAAAAAATATTGAGATCAAAAGTAATCCCACTTGTGAAAGTTGTGTGGAGAAGGCATACCATTGAAGAGGCTACATGGGAGAGATAGGATACCATGAAGATTAGTTATCCGTATTTGTTTGATTCGGACAACCAAGATATGTCAATTTCGGGGACGAAATTTCCTAACGGGGGGAGAATTGTGACAACCCGAATATAATTATGATAAATCATGTTTAAATCATGATTAGCTTATGTGATATGAATAATATGTTATTAGTATATATATAATGTAAGTAATTATGTTTAGTTTAATCTTACATTCATAAAACATGAAATATCGAATTAGTTACAATTGAGAAATTTTAAAGTTTTTGGTAGGAATGTTCCTGTTGGAGGCTAGTTTTGACCTTAATGACATAACAATTAACTTGAGGTGTAAACTATATATTTGTATATATATGAGTTAGGTTTATAATAAAACAAACAGTTCATCAAACGGACATCCGACAGGAAGATATTGTCTTTTTACGAACAGGGGGTAAAGTAGTCATTTAGCCTTAAATGATATTTTGTTTTATGTAATGCCACATGTTATATTTTGATTGGACCAAGATGGGGTGGCCTTATGCCAAAATAAAATCCTTGAATTAAGCTCTTCCTTCTGCATATTTCAGCCATGGAAGAGTTTTAACCTAAGGAAAGAGAGTTTTGAAGTTTAGGAAGAAAGTGTGAGGAGAAATTGAAGAAAAAATTCATAGAAAAATTATGTAAAAGCCCCTACGGTATTTCCATCCATAAATCTTGTTTATTTTGTTGTATTACTTATTTAAATGATTGAAATAATCATTTGTTTACTGAAATTCCATGTCTTGATATGTACTTATGGATAGATGTAAGTTTAAGTAAACTTGAATGTGTAAACCCTTGAGATTATTTTGTTTAGGAGCCTTGTTTATTCAAACTTCCATATATTTCTCTATACTTACTGGAATTGATTTATTCCAATTTTATATTAACCTAGACTCATATATGTATGACATATCCAAAAATCATAGGAAAATACCAAGAAATGAGTCTTTGGTGAGAGTTTGAAGTTCGGGTATGAAATCTGCCCTAAGCATGAAAGTATTCCCGCCATGTGTTCGATGTTTTTCTTGACATAGCAAACGAACCTTAAAAATTATGAAAATTTAATTTTGTATTGTTCAATATGTTTACCGATGTTGGGTAAAATATCATAGAAATTGATAATGTATAAAAATTATGAAAATTCCTGGAAGTTGAATGAACGATAAAAGAGCCTATAGGGCAGATTTGTTATGTGGTAAAGAAATGGGCATATCTTGCTCTAGGAGACTTGAAATGATGTACTGTCTTTTGTATTGGAATAATAATATGACAAGGATTGAATTACCAAGAATAAATGAATTTATATTTGGTCTATGATTATGTTAAATATATTAACATGGATTTGGATGGAACTTCACTTGCGATAAATGAATTGAATGGAATCATGTGATGCTTATGGATTGAATTATGTTTAAATCATTCTTTGGATTATTGATATTCTTATGATGATACTAACATTGTAAGAATGATAGGAAGGGAAGAAGAGTTTATTGAACAAATACTGGATAAAGGCAAGGGAAAATCCAGTTAAACTATCAAGGTGAGTGTACTTATGATTGTTTCATATATAGATATGAAAATGATATGTTGGATTTGAATATAGCTAAGAGCGGATTTGTTTGAATACTTCGGTATTCAGGATTTGTTTGGATATTAAAATATCCAAGATTTGTTTGGGTCTCATGATCCAGGATTGGTTTGAATACTTCAATATTCAGGATTTGTTTGGATATTAAAATATCCAGGAAATGTTTGGGTCTCATGATCCAGGATTGGTTTGAATACTTCGGTATTCAGGATTTGTTTGGATATTAAAATATCCAGGATTTGTTTGGATCTTATGATCCAGGATTTTTTATCGCCAATGGGCAGAATTATTTGGATCTTATGATCCATGATTTGTTATTGTCAATGGGCAAGATTGTTCGGATTTTATATCCACATATTCGATATATAACTGTTATTCTGTTGCAGGGAAGGAGTACCTCACTAAGCTTAATGCTTACGATTTATATTTTAACAATTTCAGGTTCGTACGCTGCCAGCTAGGATACCATATGACCGGTAACTTTGAGAGTTGCACCATTGGAGAGAGATGGGATTTAAAAATGGGGATTTTATCGTTGTCACACTGAAGATTTTAATATACTCACACATTGTATATATTGATTTAATATGGATTGAGTTAATCATAGTTAATCACAGTATTGTATGTTCGCTTAATTATGACTCTGATGTTGACTTCGTTATGGCACAAGAACAATATTATGGTCATTATGCAGAAAAATATTAATAAATAAATTAAATTTTCAATGAGCTCGAGATTATGATCCAATTATTTTAATAACAAATGATTAGTATGGTTATTGGGTTTGGGGTGTGACATAAAAAGTAAGTTGTCAATTTTTAATTAAATCCGATTAACATGACATCCATTTAAATTATAAAATACTGATACCACAATCACACCACAGTTGCAAATAAATAACGATGTAATAAACTAAATCTGGACGAATACACCTAACAACAATCCAAATACCGAAATGAACAAATACAAGTCTGAATCCTTAATTTTATTACAACCCAAAAATATAAAATAAAAACTAACTAAATAAGATATCTCTGAAAGGAAAGGGCGACATGCCCTACAGATGAATGAATCTGAAATAGAGTCAAGATATAAAGTGGAGGCGTCTACTATTGAGGTCCTGTAACTTCCACAGCAGCTACAGCACGTCGCGGGAATAGAATTCCTATGCTTGGTGTCCTTGTGGCTGGGCACCTAAAAAGGTTTTTACAAAATAGATTTGAAAGCAAACGGGTCAGAGCCCGATTGTGAAAACAATTTAAAATACAGCAAGTGGTTTAATATAATTAAACAGTGAATATAAAGTACATGATAGTGCGTGCACTCACATGAGTTCCTCACCTCTCAACTAATTATGCACTCCTATCGTACCCGTACCCGTTCTAGATATTCTCATATCTAACTAGTCCAATACACAATCTAACATTACTATACGATTCACGATTTATTATTCGGCACCTTAATTTAAATAGAGATTTTTACTTTTCTTCTTAGTTCCCAATATCAGTAATGCTAGTCACGAGCGATTTCCATTTTTAACTCTACTAAAATATTACTATATTTCACACTTACATTTATTCATGACAATTCATTTCAATTAGCAGTATATTATTCTCATCACAAATATACAATACTGGCACCCCGAGTCTAAGCTGCGGTGCACACATACTCTGCTATCCAATCCCGGTACATCACATACATAAGGACCACGTATTCCGAATCTCTCAGGAATCGTTTTCAATATACAACAATTACACATAATGGAGGCGAACATAGTTCACATCACATGGGTCACGCACATTCCTACGTTCCCATGATCAGCAGACTTATTAACTTCTCAATAAGTCCTTCTCTGACCTATGTCCTCGAGGTACCAATCTAAATCCCCCCATAGGCACACAAAGATTATATGGCCCTGATCGAACGCCGACCTCCCGTGATAGCAAGTATGGTAGGTATGTTATACACAACTAACTACATATACCAAGCATTCACACATCTTCGATATCCCATAATATTAATAGAGGTATATTTCTCATTCCTATACCTTCATTTCATGTTACACGTTTACAAGTCCCCGATTTATATACATTAAAGTTAACAACTCGCCTTGCGTCGAAGTCTTTAGACATTAATATCATAACCCATAAACATCATTCGGATTACTACAAAACTATAAGTTTTAATCCTTAACGTACTTCTAAATCTCATAACTATATCCTCAAATCAACAAGGGAGGGATTACACTCAATTATATACGTCTTTTGAAGGTTCGAAATAAAATCAGGCCTAAAAGGCATCCTGTCAACTCGTTAGAAATCTCGTTCGAACGAGGTCGTTCGAACAAGGTCATTCGAACGAATGGCTTCGAATGAACTACTAACTCGTTAGAAGGGGTACTGTCATCTCGTTAGAAGTCTCGTTCGAACGAGGTCATTCGAACGACCTGGGCAGGTCTTCTAACGAGATGGCAGTTTGCGCCCAAAAATTTTCCCAATTCGTTTTTCTCAATTTTTCTCTTCTCCAACCTCATTCTAAGATCATCCCAATAGCATTTTAATGTTCTTAAACTTCTCTAAACCCTCTAGGATCGTTTCTTAATATATTTTTGGGGTCAAATCCTCCTAAACAACATGTAATTATCATTAATTCTCAAATTTTACCCCAAACCCTATGAACATGAACACAGAATTTTATTTTGTCCAATTACTCATCATAAATTCATTTTTAAATCATCATATTTTCGTCTTCGAATACTAAATTCGTCCATTGTCATTCTACATGCGAATCCTATCCCAAATTTAGAGTTTCTCCAACAATTTTCATTAGTTTTCCTCAAAACTTTCAAGACAAAATAGTTCTTGCACTAAACATGGAAGAAATATTCAATGCACTTAAAAATATCAAATCACTTGCCTTAGATTTGTTTCTTCTGAATTGATGTTGGCGAATGAAGGCTGATTTCTCCCCTTTTCTCTACAGAATTCTCCCAAGGATGGTGATGGTGGTTGGAGGTTTCTTTTGGAACCTCTTTAAACTCCCCCTTTAACTCCCGTAGCCCTCTAACTCACCTAATGTTGATAATGGACTTAGTGGGTTAATTATTAATATATTATTTAACCCTAAAATTCGTGGGTTTTAATTCCCATATTTTTTAAATTACCAAAATACCCTTCTAGGTTGCCGGTTTGGCCTAAAAATGCCCCGGGTGCCAAACTAAACCCCCGGCTAGTGTTTTCTGACTATTTTGACCCTTCCGGACACGTTGGCGCACTCAAAATGACCATTCAGTTGATAAAAATATAATTCACTTTTTTAACTTAAATAAATTTCGTTCCTAACGCGACTGACACGCGCGTCCCAACTAAGTTTTCCAAATTGTCACATTTCTGCCTCGTGATAATTTAAATATTTTCAATACTCATGATATATTCCATTTTAATATCATAATCAAATACTAACTCACATCTCGCTAGTATTTATATCCGGATTAATTCCCAATTAATTCTCATTTAATTTAATTAATCCCTTAAATAAAAATCAATAAAATTACGGGGTATTACATATAATAAGTAAAAAAAATTACATTCCCCTTTTTGTGTGTTATATATATGCATAGATTTATGTCAAAAAAATATTAGGGTTTAAGTAAACCCTAGATTGTATGTGTGTATGTATAGATTATGTCAATAAATCCTAGATTGTATGTGTATGTATTTTTTTTGACAAAATATGCTTGTCTTTTTTTTTTTTGACAAAATATGGTTAAATGATTATTTTGGCATACGAGTCGCAAACACGCGTGCACATTACTATAGTGAGATATTGTTGTCTTGGTTGTTGGATACTATGTTGAATTTATTGAATTGATACTAGTGTCGATAAATATACATGTTATTAAATTTGTTGGATGTGCTCTTGATTTGCCTGTGAAAAAGTATATCACGTATCTTACGATTAATGTGCATTTTTTTACGTTTATGTCACGATATTAGGAGGCTACAACTTGACATGGAACAAATACACCACCGCCGGCTGATCTCTGCTCCACCGCCGGTTGAATCTCCACTCCACCGACCACCATAGCAGGTTCCTATATCTACCTCTCCCACATGCACAAATGCACAACGGAACACACGCACGCACACCTACATCAATTTCTGTATGTCGGGGTTAGATCCAGACATCAAGGTGGGCGGTCGGTACCAGATCTGCATTGGGTTTGTGCCGATTAAAGTTGGACAAGGGTTTGGTTGGTCGGGGGTTGCTGGTGGTAAGGTTTTGGTATGGTGGTGGTTAGTTGGAGGGAGTGCGGGGGGCAAAAGCTAAAGGTGAGGTGGTAGTTGAAATGACGGAGGAGGAATTGAAGGGATTGTGATGATGAGAGATTTTTTATTTATTTTTACTTTTTTATTGTTTTAATTTAATTTTGGGTTGGGATATTTTTTTTTCTCTTTTAGGTAAAAAATGGAGGGAATCCTGTTTCTAGGCTTAATTACAACGAATTAATATTTAAGGGGGTGAATTTGTCGGGTATTTTTTTTAAGGGGTGTCCCATAACTCTTATGGTCCTTATTAACTTTTATGTTGTTTTATGCGCTTTTAAGATTTTGACATCTAAATGTGCAATGTTTACTAGTTCAAGTTATTTAGAAATGTTTCTCCTCAAATTATTAATGATGAAATTGATTATTTACGATTAAGTCGTAAATGTTGTCTCCTAAGTAACATGAATTTAATTGTTTAATAAAATATGAAATGATAATAATTTTAAGAAACATTCACAACATTACATTGTTATGTTTAATGTGTAGCTGATGAGAGAAAACATTTATTGTTTCAGGTGTTTGTTTTCTTTGCTTCCAGAAACTTCTCGAGAAAATGCCATGGTTAAAGTGTGAGGTTCACTGTCAACTCAATTCTTTTGGTGGATGCTCAAGGTTTGATTTATTGGCTTAATTCTTCAATTATACATTACATATATATATATTTACTCTCTTTGTCTTTAAACTATTCGCTGGTTTGTTATTTTATTTTCAAAAAGTTAGACTTAGGCGTAAAAAAATGCCATTGAAGGGTGTACAACGGGGATCCTGATTTGAGTGTACGACGTAAATTTGAGTGTACGACGGGAATCCCGGTTTGAGTGTACGATGGGGATCCCGATTTGAGTGTACGATCGTGTAGTCACGGGAATCCCGATTTGAGTGTAAGACGTAAATTTGCAAAAAAAAAGACTTAAGCATAAAAAAATGCAATCAATGGGTGAAAATGTAAAACAACCACAAAATGATTCCGTAAGTGTCACGAACACCTCTCATGGGACCAATGTGACTCGTAGGAACGACCGCGTAGTCACGGGGCTCCCGATTTGAGTGTACGACATAAATTTTTAAAATGTTAGACTTAAGCATAAAAACATGCCATCGAAGGGTGAAAACGTAAAACAAACACAAAAGGGTCTCGTAAGAGTCACGAGCACCTCGTAGGGGACCAATGTGACTCGTAGGAACCGACCGCGTAGTCACGGGGCTCCCGGTTTGAGTGTACGACGTAAATTTCCAAAAAAATTGACTTAAACATAAAAACATGCCATCGAATGGTGAAAACATAAAACAACCATAAAACGGTCCCATAAGAGTCACGAGCACTTCACACGGGACCAATGTGACTTGTAAAAACCGACTGCGTAGCCACGGGGCTCCCGATTAGAGTGTACGACTTAAATTTGTAAAAAAATAAACTTAAGCATAAAAACTTGCCATTGAAGGGTGAAAACGTAAAACAGTGATAAAACATTCTCGTAAGAGTCATGAACACCTCGCACGGGATCGATGTAACTCGTAGGAACCAGCCGTGTAGTCACGACGCTCCCGGTTTGAGTGTACGACGTAAATTTACGCAAAATAAGACTTAAGCATAAAAACAAGTCATCGAAGGGTGAAAACGTAAAACAACCACAAAACGGTCCCATAAGAGTCACGAACGCCTCTCACAGGACCAATATGACTCATAGGTACCGACCGGTTAGTCACAGGACTCCCGGTTTGAGTGTACGACGTAAATTTGTAAAATGTTAGACTTAAGCATAAAAACTTGCCATCGAAGGGTGAAAACGTAAAACATCCACAAAACGGTCTTGTAAGAGTCAAGAGCACCTCGCACGGGACCAATGTGACTCGTAGGAACCGATCGCGTAGTCACGGGGCTCCCGGTTTAAGTGTACGACTTAAATTTGCAAAAAAATAGACTTAAGCATAAAAATATGTCATCGAAGGGTGAAAACGTAAAACAACGACAAAACGGTCCGATAAGAGTCACGAACACCTCGTACGGGACCAATGTGACTCGTAAAAACCGATCGCGTAGTTACGGGCCTCTCGATTTGAGTGTACGATGTAAATTTTCAAAAAATTAGACTTAAGCATAAAAACTTGCCATCGAGGTGCGACAATGTAAAACATCCACAAAATCGTCCCGTAAGAGTCACGAACACCTCTCAAGGGACCAATGTGACTCGTAGGAATCGACCGCGTAGTCACGGGGCTCCCGATTAGAGTGTACGATGTAAATTTGTAAAAAATAGACTTAAGCATAAAAACTTGACATTGAAGGGTAAACAGTGACAAAACGGACCAGTAAGAGTCACGAACACCTCACATGGGACCAATGTGACTCGTAGGAACTGATCGCGTAGTCACGGGGATCCCGGTTTGAGTGTACAACGTAAATTTGCAAAAAAAAAATAGACTTAAGCATAAAAAATTGCAATCGATGGGTGAAAACGTAAAACAACCACAAAATGGTCCCGTAAGTGTCACGAACACCTCTCACGGGACCAATGTGACTCGTAGGAATCAACCGCGTAGTCACGGGGCTCCCGGTTTGAGTGTACGACGTAAATTTGTAAAAAGTTAGACTTAAGCATGAAAACATGCCATCGAAGGGTGAAAACGTAAAACAAACATAAAACGGTCCCATAAGAGTCACGAGCACCTCGCAAGGGACCAATGTGACTCGTAGGAACCGACCGCGTAGTTACGGAGCTCCCGGTTTGAGTGTACGACGTAAATTTAAAAATAATTCAACTTAAGCATAAAAATATGCCATCGAATGGTGAAAATGCAAAACAACCATAAAACGGTCCGGTAAGAGTCACGAGCACCTCATACGGGACCAATGTGACTCGTAGGAACCGACCGCGTAGTCACGGGACTCCCGGTTTGAGTGTACGACATAAATTTGTAAAAAATTTAGACTTAAGCATAAAAACATGCCTTCGAGGGGTGAAAACGTAAAACAAACACAAAATGGTCCCGTAAGAGTCACAAACACCTCGCACGGGACCAATGTGACTCGTAGGAACTAACCGCGTAGTCAAGGCACTCCCGCTTTGAGCATACGACGTAAATTTGTCAAACGTTAGACTTAGGCATACAAACATACTTTTATAGGGTAAAAATGTTAAAACAACGATAAAACGGTCCCATAAGAGTCACGAACATCTCTCACGGGATCGATGTAACTCGTAGGAACCGGTCGCGTAGTCACGGCGTTCTCGGTTTGAGTGTACGATGTAAATTTGCAAAAAATTACACTTAAGAATAAAAACGTGCCATCGAAGGGTGAAAACATAAAACAATAGGAAAAACGGTCCCGTAAGAGTCACGAACACCTCGCACGGGACCAATGTGACTCGTAGGAACCGACCACGTAGTCACGGGGCTCCCAGGTGAGTGTACGATGTAAATTTGTAAAAATTAGACTTAAGCATAAAAACATACCATCGAAGGGTGAAAACGTAAAACAGCCACAAAACGGTCCCGTAAGAGTCACGAACACCTCGCACGGGATCAATGTGACTCGTAGGAACCGATCGCGTAGTCACGGGGCTACCGATTCGAGTGTATGACTTAAATTTGCAAAAAATTAGACTTAAGCATAAAAACATGTCATCGATGGGTGAAAACGTAAAATAGCGACAAAACGGTCCGGTAAGAGTCACGAACACGTCGCACGGGACCAATGTGACTTGTAGAAACCGACCGCATAGTCACGGAGCTCCCGGTTTGAGTGTACGCCGTAAATTTGTAAAAAATAGACTTAAGCATAAGAACATGCCATCGAAGGGTGAAAATGGAAAACAACCACAAAACGGTCCCGTAAGAGTCACGAACATCTCGCACGGGACCAATGTGACTCGTAGGAGCCGACCACATTGTTATGGGGCTCCCGATTTGAGTGTACGACGTAAATTTGCAAAAATAAGATTATGGAATCATTACCTTATAATGTCATCCTGATCTTATGAATTTCAAATAGATATTTAAAGACTTTCTCGCAGGTAAGTCAATTCCACTCGAGAGCATATCCATTATTGAATTCAACATACAAGATCAGCTTCCTTGAGACCAACACTGCCGTAACTAAAAACAGTTAACCATTCATATTATAATAGTTAATGATCAAGTGTACGTGGCAAACTTTTAGCCGACAATAAAACTTAGCACAATATGGTGGTCTTGTACAAGCACAAGTACACAATGATATTCTTGACAGTATATAATGTCAATAAGTTCAACTGTTCGACAATCAATACTAACTGTTAATTTGAAAGACTCGAGAAATTCTCCCATGAAGGAGCTCGCAAAATGGGTAAGATGTACTAATGAAAGGGAGTATTAAGACTGTTAATTGGAACAAATCGAAAAACATATTTCACAGCGGCTTTAAAATATCCTCAGGATCATTGTTATCATGTTTTTTTTTTCAAATTCTATATGTTTATTTATATTGGCTGAATTCAATGTTTAGAAAATAAATGTGCAACCTTCACTCATTCATTTGGAAAATGGAGACACGCGTATAGTAAATAGAGACACATATATTTGACTTCATAGAGCATGATACGTTCTAGAAATCATACATACTGGTACAGGTCCTACACGCGGTTGTGCATCATTAAGTCAAGACCAAATTATGATGTTAATTAAGATAGTGTTTTTCTATTGGACATACATACTGGTACAGGTCCTACTCGCTGCCACACTACTGCACCTGCTACTGCCACGCTACTAAATACATATAATGCACTAGATTGAGGACAACACCGGCTACTGCCTCGCTGCCACGACAACAGCACCTGCTACTGCCCCTGCCCCAAGCCCCTGCTCCTCTTGCTTATGCTGCTTCTACTACCTAGACACCTGCTTTTAAGATTTAAACACCTGCTCCTCTTACTTATATGATGCTTGAAAAAGTGATACCAAGAATTTCAAGTTACTCTAGAGTTCGACATAAAGTGATTCAAAATAATGTAAAGATGGAAAGACAAATACATATATATATATATATATATATATATATAAGTTATATATATGCTGTTATATATAACTGTTATATATAATAGTGTTATATATAACAGTTATATATAACAAAATATAACTGTTATTATAACAGTATATAACTGTTATATATATAATTGTTATATATATAACAGTATATAACATCTATAACTGTTATATATAAAATTTATATACAGTTATATATATAACAGTTATATATAACAGTATAATGCCCAGTTAGTTAAAAACGAAACATCCTCATCGTCCAATTCAATCGCTTTTGTATAATGCCCAATCGCCATATCAAAATCCTTCTTCTTATAAGACGCATTCCCAGCCTCCTTCTCCTTCTACGCCTCCTCTTTCCTCTCTCTAATTTCCCTCTCGTCATCCTGTACTTGTTCCGATTCCGGTTCCGGCTGCTTGACGGGCTCGTCATTTCTCTCCGGAATTGAATCGTTCATCTCCATATCGTCGGGCATACGCGTGGAAAGTTTGACGTTGAGTAAAACCCCGAGCGCCTGCATAATTCTCTGATCCTTTAGGTAGAGATTTAAGTTGGTGGGGTTTTTCTGAATCTCCTGCATCATTTTAACGAAGTCCGGTTGTTGAAGATATGTTCTTATTGAGGGATCAGATGTTAGTTTAGCCCACATCTCGGGGCGGAAAATGCGTCCCCGAAGAGGTTTGAGGCGGCTGGGAGGGAGCGTGATTTGGAGGTGGCGGATTGGGCGTTGGCGAGGCCGGATTTAAGGGGTTCATTATTGGGGTCTATTTCGAGACCTCTTTTGTAAGAGGAAACGGCGTCATCGTAGTTGTGAAGGCCGAGATGAGCGGCGCCGAGGCGGGAGTAGCCTTTGGACCAGTCGGGTTTTAGTTGGACGGTTTTTTGAGCGTCGGTTAAGGCTTGTGTGTATTGGTTTAAGGAGGCGTAAGCGGCAGATCGATTGGAGTAGAGGACGTGATTGGTGGGGGAACGTTGGATTGCTTCTATGAAGAATTTGATTGCGTCGATGAATTTTTGGCGGCGAAGGCCGCGTTTCCTTTGGCTTTGGCTTCGTCAGCCATTGAAAGAGATTGGTAGTACTAGACTTAGGCTTAAAAACATGGCGTTAGTGGGTGAAAAGCCGAAACAACCCCCGAACGGCCCCGTGAGTGGCACCAACACCTCGCACGGGACCCATGTAACTCGTAGAAACTGACCGCGTGATCACGGGACCCCCCGGTTTGAGAATACGACGATAATTTGCATATTTCTAGACTTAGGCTTAAAAACATGGCGTTAGTGGGTGAAAAGCCGAAACAGCCCCCGAACGGCCCTATGGGTGGCACCAACAGCTCCCACGGGACCAATGTAACTCGTAGGAAATGACCCCGCAGTCGTGGGTCTCCCGATTTGAGAATACGACTGTAATTTGCATATTTCTAGACTTAAGCAAAACATGGCGTTAGAGGGTGAAAACTCAAAACAGCCCCAGAACATCCCCGTGGGTGGCACCAACACCTCCCACGGGACCAATGTAACTCGTAGGAACTGACCCCACAACCGCAGGTCTCCTGGTTTGAGAATACGATGATAATTTGTATATTTCTAGACTTAGGCTTAAAAATATGGTGTTAGAGGTTAAAAACTCGAAACAACCCTCGAACGTCCCCGTGGGTGGCACAAACACCTCCCACGAGACTAATGTAACTTGTAGGAACTGACCACGTAGCCGCGGGACTCCCGGTTTGAGAATACGATGGTAATTTGCATATTTCTAGACTTAGGCTTGAAAACATGGCGTTAGAGGGTGAAAACTCGAAACAACCCCCGAACGTCCCAGTGGGTGGCACCGACACCTCCCATGGGACCAATGTAACTCATAGGAACTCACCCCGCAGCCGCGGGACTCCCGGTTTGAGAATACGACGGTAATTTGCATATTTCTAGACTTAGGCTTGAAAACATGGCGTTAGAGGGTGAAAAATTAAAATAGCCCCCGAACGTCCTCATGGGTGGCACAAACACCTCCCACGGGACCAATGTAACTCATAGGAACTGACCACGCAGCCACGGGACTCCCGGTTTGAGAATACGATGGTAATTTGCATATTTCTTGACTTAGGCTTAAAACCATGGCGTTAGAGGGTGAAAACTCAAAACAGCCCCGAACGTCCTCGTGGGTGACACCAACACCTCCCACGGGACCAATGTAACTCGTAGGAACTGACCACGCAGCCGCGGGACTCCCGGTTTGAGAATACGACGGTAATTTGTATATTTTTAGACTTAGGCTTGAAAATATAGCGTTAGAGGGTAAAAACTCGAAACAGCCCCCGAACGTCCCTGTGGGTGGCACTAACACTTCCCACGGGACCAATATAACTCGTAGGAACTGACCCCATAGTCGCGGGTCTCCCGATTTGAGAATACGATTGTAATTTGCATATTTCTAGACTTAAGCAAAACATGGCGTTAGAGGGTGAAAACTCGAAACAGCCCCCGAACAGTCCCTTGGGTGGCACTAACACCTCCCATAGGACCAATGTAACTCGTAGGAACCGACCCCGCAGCCGCGGGTCTCCCGGTTTAAGAATACGACAGTAATTTGCATATTTCTAGACTTAGGCTTAAAAACATGGCGTTAGAGGGAGAAAACTCGAAACATCCCCCGAACGACCCCGTGGGTGGCACCAACACGTCCCACGGGACCAATGTAACTCGTAGGAACTGACCCAGCAGCCGCGGGACTCCCGGTTTGAGAATATGACGATAATTTTCATATTTCTTGACTTAGGCTTAAAAATATGGCGTTAGAGGGTGAAAACTCGAAACAGCCCCCGAACGTCCTCGTGGGTGGTACCAACACCTCCCACGGGACCAATGTAACTTGTAGGAACTGACCCCACAGCCGCGGGTCTCCCGGTTTGAGAGTATGACGGTAATTTGTATATTTCTAGACTTAGGCTTGAAAACATGACGTTAGAGGGTGAAAACTCGAAACAGCTCCCGAACGGCCCCGTGGGTGGCACCAACACCTCCCACGTGACCAATGTAACTCATAGGAACTGACCACATAGCCGCGGGACTCCCAGTTTGAGAATACGACGGTAATTTGTATATTTTTACTTGGTTACTGATAATTTTAACTCATATATGCAATTTTTCAGCTTGATTAAATTTTTTGTAAAACTACTTGGTTACTGATATATTTTTATGTATCCTATCATTTGTAGGATTTCTGCATGCAGAACAAACGAAGGAGGCAATGGTCTACAACATGAAGATTGTTTATATGTTGTGAACATTCAGGATTTTGTTTTTTGTGTTACAGCCGTGCGGGCTTTTATTGTTTAGTTTTATGGCCGTGCGGGCTTTTACAATTTGTTTGTTGAATTTTATGGCCGTGCGGGCTTTATAATAAGTCGATTTTACATTTACAGGTTTTGGAATGTCAAGAAAATAGAGGAAACTCTGCCCAATTTTTTTTTTTGGTCTGTGAATTATTAAGACGTGTAATATTTATAAGTTTGAATATATATTTGTTTATTAACAATGTTCTCGATTCGCAGTTTGTGATTGGATCCCCAATTTTAGGATTGGACCAAAAAAATACATTTTTTTTAAAATTATAGTTAAATATGGTCATCGACTTTGTCCATGACCATTTTTATTTTTTTCGTCACGCATTAAAATGGGTCACGGCCAAAGTCCGCGACCATTTTTTTCCTTTTTTTCGTCACGGTTGTGGGTCACGGACTTGGGCCGCGACCATTTTTATTATTATTATTTTGTCACGGTTGTGGGTCGCGGACTTTGGCCGCGACCAATTTGTCACGGTTGCGGGTCACGGATGAGGACCGCGACCATTTTTTTTTGTCACGGTTGTGGGTCGCGGACTTTGGCCGCGACCAATTTGTCACGGTTGTGGGTCACAGATGAGGGCCGCGACCTGTCACGGCATGGGTCACGGCCCAAGTCTGCGACCATCTTCCGTGACCACTCTCGGTCGTGACCATTTTTTGGTCACAGACTTGGGCCGCGACCCACGAAAATGGTCATGCTCGAAATGGTCACGGCCCAAGTCCGCGACCCACAGTTTTGGTAATGGATTTTAGCCATGACCAATCGCCAGTTTTGGTGTAGTGGTTGGAATGAAATAGAGAGAGAGAAGCGACTAGTAAGATTTTAGGTTAAGAGTAGTGATAGTGAGTATGTGGTAGTATATATATGGTATAAATTGAGGGTTTGGATTGTTTTAAATGGAGGGTCATGACACTCTAACAACAAATATAATTTAAATTTAAAAATGAGAACTAAAAAATTATTAAAATAAATAAAAATACTACGATTTTGGAATATATTTTGGATAAGTAGGATCGGCGTGGTATCGAAATTTCAGAAAATTAAATATGATCTCCAATTCCATTCCAATTTATTTCGAAAAATTCGAAAATCGAAAATTTAAAAATGATGCCAAAGTCGAAAAATTACGGATCGAAAATCAAAAAAATCGAAACTTCAAAAATAATTAACACCCTTACGTAAGAACAAGAAATGCAGATTTTCGATACTTGTAGGGGTGAATCCATTCGGTCCTGTCCGAAACGATTCGGGGAGAATCCATTTGGACCAGGCCGAATCGATTTGGCTGCCCAGTTTTGGCCAAATTTTCCTTTTTGATTAGGAGCTTTAAAAATTATTTGGGATTCAATTGCGAGACTCAATTTTTAATATAAAGGGGATAATATTATAATACCGGTAGGCCTTAATAGGGTCTTAGTCCTGGACCTATAAGGGGGAAATTTAGGATTATACTTAATTAGGTTTAATTGAGAGAATTATCTAATTTGGAGAATACTTCGGGTCACTGGGATTCGAGGGATATGACGACTTAGACTAATAGGTTTGAGTGATCTACTTATTGATATTATGTGTGAAATAAAGGATGCCCTTTTGAGTGATGAGATATACTCGAGAGAGTACGTTGAAAAGTAAAGTTATAATTCGTTAATATGTAGGATATTCGGGAGATACATATACTCCGTATAAGACTTGTATATATGTAGGTCGTGTGAATACCTATTGCTTGATTTATTATGTGTATTAACATACCTACGCTTCTTGCTATCGCGGGAGGTTGTGAAGGAGATATTGTTATCTTAAGAAGCCTTCGGGGGGATATTTGACTTGTACCTCAGAACATTGGACTTAGGTTTGATTGCTCTTTGTGTGAACAATGGTATTGAACGGTCGTTTGGGTGCGTAGATATGTGCGTGACCCAAAGGCTTAGAACTATGTTCGCCTTCAATATGTGTGATTGTTATTTCTGGCTCGAGAGAGATAAAGAACCAATGGTCCTTGTTTAGTATATGATGTACCGGGCCTTGATAGCAGAGTATGCCTGCACCACAACTTAGCCTTTGGGTGCCTATTAGTATGTATATATATATATATATATATATATATATATATATATATATATATATATATATATATATATATATATATATATATATGTACTTGTGAAATGTTCTACTGTGTGAATGTAATAGATAAAATGGATAGTGAAATCTAATTTAACTTAAGTGCACGAATACTTAACATTGAATGTGAGGACTCTCTCTCTCTCTCTCTCACTCGAGATAAGAGATGTGAAAATATTTGTTAACGTATTACGGGGGGAATACGGGTAGCTATTATGTAATAATAAAATTGAAGGTTAACGAGTTTGAACTAGTTAGGTGTGACAACAGTGGCTAGAATAGATAGCGGTATGTTAGGCGTGCACATTAGTTGAGAGGTGAGAATTCTCAAGCAAGAGCCGCATAACTAACATGAATAAAATATTTGCTCTTAAGCATTTTAAATACTTGCTAAACTGTTTTTAAAATATTTTCACTCGAGCTCTGACCCGTTTCTCACACATCTATTTTTCTTTGTGCCACTATTTTAGGTGTCCAGCTACAGGGACTCCAGACATAGGAGTTCGTGGATTCGATGTGCTGCGACCAGTGGCGGAGCCAGGATTCGAAGTTAGTGGGTGCGAAACTGTATGACGTACCCCGGGGGTTCGGGGGCGGGAGCCCCCGAGGCAATTTTTTTTGGGTTATTTGTACTATTTTGGGCATAAATCTAGTACTAAAATAGGATAGTTATTACAATGCAACTTTCCTAGACTTCATTTTCTGGAAAAATTGAATGATATGTTCAGTGTCAATATCATCCAACACGTCTCTTTCGATATATTAATCAAACAGATTTAATCTAACTTAAACAAGATATTTAAAATTAATATAATTAATGGAAAAGGATTAATCTAACATAAAAATCAGAATTAATCTAACATAAAATTTGTTGGAAAAAGATTAACCCATTGATGTTGAAATTTATTATTGAATTTATTTAATAAATTAATTTAGTAAAATTTTAATCACTTTGTATGATTAATCATTTTGTAAATTTTAGTAATAATTTCAGTAATAAAATCAATGTAATGGAGGAGAAAATTTTCAATAATAATTTTTATCTTGAACTAGGGTCCGTAATAATTTTCAGTAATAATTTCAGTAAACTAGGGCCGTTCACATTCAAGAATTTTTTATCTTGAATCCGTTAATGTGTTGTAGACTAACAAATATGTAAATGGAGGAGAGAAAGGAGACTTGCCTTTTGTTTTGTTCTTGAATAGAGAGAGAAGACAAAACTTTGGTTGGGTTGAAAAACTAGAATCAGCTCCTGTTGTATAAATATTGACTTAAGTTTTAAAAATTACCAATTTTAATCTTAATATTTAAGTTATTACACACATGTATATATATATATATATATATATATATATATATATATAAATCCCGAAATCCAGTGCATGCGCCCGCACCCTCTCGGGTGTGTGTGGCTCCGCCCATGGCTGCGGCTATTGTGGGAGTTGCAGGTCCTCGATATTAGACACCTCCACATCTATCATTTCAGTATCTGATGTAGTCGTTTTCAGTTAGGGCATGTTGCCCATTCTTAGTTATTTTTCATTTATGAGACATTATACTCTTTTATTTCAGTTGATGGGATTTGGATTTATTATTCGATTATTTGTATTGAGACATTTAAACTGGGACGTTTATTCCAATATTATTTATTCAGTCAAATGTTTTCTCATTTACTATTGTTGTATTCATTAGTATGGTGAATGTGATTAATGGTTAAACTATTGGATATAAAAAATTAATTGTTTAAAAGCTTTTAACACTAGCTTAATTAATTATTAGGTGATTGATAAATAAACGTTTTTCGACAGTGATGCTAAGAATGAACCAACTGGATATTCTGATTTAATTTAATAAATGACTGATCACCCGGTATTTAATTAGGCGGGGTGTCACAAGAAGATGGACCAAACCTTACTTGAAAAGGTGAGGTGTATGTTGTCCAATGTTAGTTTGCAGAGCTATTTTGGGCAGAGGCTTTTTACTATGCTTGCTTCATTGTCAACCGGTTACCATCTACCGCAATTTATTATAAGGTCATATACACATCCTACTTATGAGATGGTGCATATTTCTGGGTGCCTAGATTATTTTCATGTTAGTGAGGGTAAAATTGACCCGAAAGATCGAAAGGCAATTTTCATTAGTTCAATTAATGGGATCAAGGGATACAAGTTATGGTCTCCGAAAGATAAGAAGATAGTGGTGAGTAAGGATGTGATTTTTAATGAGGCGTCGATGCTTAAAATACCAAAGGTAGAGAAAGAAGATTCTCTGGTGGATAATGCGAGTGAAAAGGTGCAATTAAAGGTGACTATTCCAATCAATTCTTTAAGTGAAGATTCCGAACGAGGGAATTAGTGAACGGCGGAAAGAACAACCATCTTTGGCAAGCGAAAGATAACTGAGGGTTTGAAAAACTACAAAAAAGATATGTCTTCAATGATGGCACGATTTCTTATGCATTGTTGGTTTATGGTGATGAGCCATCTAAGTATCATGAGGGGATGAATGATACTTATTGTGATGAATGGAAGGTTTCTATAGATGATGAGATTGGTTCTCTTCACAAGAATCAAACTTGGGAGCGTGTGAAATTACCTATGAGGAAGAAGTTTATCGGGAGTAAGTGGTTGTATGCTAAGAAAGATGGGGCTCTAAATTTCAATGTTCGTTATAAAGCAAAATTAACGGCCAATGGTTTTTTTCAAAGGGAAGGTGTTGATTACAATGAAGTGTTCTCTTCAGTGGTGAAACACACCTCCATCCCGGTGCTATTGGCTATGGTAGCATATTTTGACTTAGATCTTGAACAACTTGATTTAAAAACTATATTTTTGCATGGGGATCTAAAGGAGGAGATTTACATGTCTCAACCAGGAATTTCAAGATTGTTAGCAAGTAAGATTACGTGTGAAAACTATGGAAGTCTTTGTATGGGTTGAAGCAATCACCTTGACAGTGGCATAAGCGATTTGACACATTTATGTTTGGTCAGAAATTCACATAGGGTAATTTTGATGATTGTGTCTATTTCTAAAGGCTCAAAGAAGGTACCATTATCTATTTAATCTTATATGTTAATGACATGCTTATCGCTTGTTTGAGCATATTAGAAATTGACAAGATGAAGGCTCAATTGAGCCAGGAGTTTGAGATGAAAGATTTGGTTAAAGCTAAGAAAATTCTCGACATGGATATTAGTAAATATGGGAAGAAAGGAAGATTGGGTCTTATTCAAAGACAATACCTAAAGAAATTTTTAGCACCTTTCAGGATCCAGAATGTAAAGCCTATGAATGCCCCCTTAGCTGCACACTTTTAAACTCTCGGCTACGATGGCTCTAAGCACCGAGGATGAGGTAGAATATATGGCTCAAGTTCCGTATGAAAGTGCATTGGGTAGCTTGATATATGCCATGGTTTGTACTCAATCGGATATAGGTCCAGTAATGAGCTTTGTGAGTAGGTATATGAAAAATCCGGGCAAGGAGCATTGGAATGTGATTAAGTGGATTTTGTTGTATCTACGAGATTCACTTGATGTGGCACTTGTGTACCAATGGGGTGGAGATGTCACATGTGTGTGAGCATGTGGATTCAGACTGTGCAGGCGATTTAGACAAGTATCGATCAACTACGGGGTATATTTTTACATTAGCTAATGGTCCAGTGAGTTAAAGGTCCATGTTGAAGGACACAGTTGCTTTGTTTAATACGGAGGCGGAGTATATGGCAGCGGAAGCCATGAAGGAGGCCCTATGGCTTCAAGGTCTTATTGGTGATTTGGAGATTACACAGGATTGTGTGGAGGTCCGTTGTGATAGGCAAAGCGCTATCCACTTGGCCAATAACCAAGTTCGTTATGGGAGGACCAAGCATATTGATGTTCGGATTCATTTCATACGAGAAGTTATCGATGGGGGTATTGTTATTTTGAAGAATATTGGCACCAAAGATAATCCAACCGACATGTCGACGAAGGTGGTACCGATGGTGAACTTTGAGCAATGTTAAAACTTGATCAATATTCTATATTGCTAATTGGTAGTGTTCCTAAATGATTGCGTTGATGAGTGAGGGTTACAAAATTCTTTCACCAAGGTGGAAATTTGTGTATTTTGGCTTTATATTTTCGAGAACACTTTTCATACATGGGTACCGTTCATACGTGGTTTACTATTCACTTTTATTACTTATTTAAGGAGAGTTTCAACCATGGTTCAAAACACACATAAATAGAAGAGAGCTTCTATTGTTCATCATTTAGCGCTCTTTTATACACTTCGAGAGATTTACTAGGCTTGAGAGAGTTGTAACTCTTGTTGTTTATATCAAATAAAGGATGCCATAATCCGTACACGTAGCCAAATTGGTAAATCACGTACATCTTGTCTTGTGATTTATTGGTAATTGTGATTTCTCATTGCTTTGTATTTAAAGTGTATTTATCTTGTTATCTCTTGAGTTGCTCTTTATCTTGGATATTGAGCATGCATTAATGACTCCATTAAGTGAGTATCTGCACAAAACCCTTACCTTGGCATCTTATTCCTCCGCATTCAGAACAAGACTATGTAGGCTTATCAATAAAATTGCTATATAAAAAATATTAAAAAACGAAAAAGAAAAGAAAAGGGATAATCTATGGAGTTGATGGGTGTTGAAAAACAGGATAAGGAGCCAAATTTTCTAAGAACGACAGTTCTCTCTAATTGTTCTTAAATCTGGAGAGCAGTCTAGAAGGGGGCATCAAGGCCTAATAAAGCTCATTCACCTTAGGTCACTAATGGAAAACCCTTCCTATTTTACAGTAGAGGGGAGTGACAACATCCTAGAAGTAGCAGCGTACATAAATCAATTTCATAGGGAACCAAATCAAGAGATTTAGGTTCACCCGTAAGATAAATATTCCATTATCCAGAACACTAGCACAATAGGGAACTTCTTCATAGGTGGCCAGGGCCTAGTGCCTACAAGGATCTCAGGGTTAGGGTCAAACTTACATCTAAAAAGGAACTACTTGGGATAGCCCTGACTGTATTTCATCCTCGTGAGTCTTAAAGAACAACTTGATGACTGGCAATCTCAACGCGAGGTTTGAACTCATCCAAAAATATACTGCTCAAAGGAAGAATATTAGATTCATCCAAGCCCCAATTAAGTGAACTTTTCTGGGAAACAAAATTAATTGAAAAACAAATGAGCAGCAATAGTATAAAGCCCATTGTCTGTTTGGTGCTGAGATGACGGGGACCCAATAAAAACATTAACCTCAACTAAATGCAATCTCATATAATTTATGTGGTAAGGTTTTTCATTGTTTGGAAACCAAAACAGCACGCAACACATATAGATTTAACTTCTTTTCTCTTCATTTTCCAGGCAACAAAGGAGGGTTTAAAGGAATTTAGATCACAGAACAATATTTAAAATTTGAATAAATAGAGAAGTTACACGACCATAGGCGGAGGCAGGTATGTGCTGGGGTGGGTGCCAGCCCGCCCTGTTTTGTTAAAAAAATAAAAAACAAAGGGTTATTTTGTATATTTGAAGTTCAGCCCGCCCTATTTTTTATTTTAAATTAGGGGACAAAATCTAAATATGAAAAGTTATAAAACAAATTATTTGAAGCGCATCTAAACTCAATCACTCACTGTTTTGTCCAATTCAAGAAACAATAACAACAAGTATGTATCCCTATTTGTGATTGGTTTAAGGTTAACAAAACCCATTTTTTAGATTGTTTTATAAGTCTATTTTTTTTTTTGTGTATGAATTTTACGATGCTAATTGTATTGTCTCGTACTCCCTCATTTTTTAGATTGTGTATGAAATTGTATGAAATGATTCAAGATCCCCCGAGCCACCTTATATTTTATTATTTTAAAGTAATTATTTGGTGAATACCAAAAAATAACCTAAAAAAAATTCGCCTCGGGGGCTCCCGCCCCCGAACCCCCGAAGGTAGCCCGCCCTGTCGGGAAATCCTGGCGCCGCCACTGTACACGACAGATGCACAGATACAATATAGCAAATAAATATAAAAATAATAATTCCATCATAAAAACAGATAAGAGATCAAAGCAATCCAAAAAACTAATTTGGGAGTAACCTGGGGAGCTTCAGATAAGTTGATTGTTTGCATGGCACAAGAAGAAAAGACCAGAATTTTTTTTGTCCGGAAGAAAATCAGTTCTTGTAAAATCTAATATTACACCCAAATGGCATATAGGAATAGTACATCATTTTCTGGGTTGCCGTTCAAATAAGAAATAACTATAGATAAGAACCAGCTTGAACAAAATCCAATACTGAAACAAAACCAAGGGTACAACCTTAAAACATATGGTTGTAACAAAGGGGGTGGGGATTCTCTCCAACTATGCAGTTTAACAAGAGACCCCCTACACTGTTTACCAAGACTCCCCCCCCCCCCCCTCCTTTCCTTATAATACAACCTAACATGGAGAACTAACACGTGAAGTTCAATAGAAAACTATATTCAGAAATTAGAAAAAGGCATTATAGAAATAACTTTAATCCTAATTTCAAAGTTTTCATTTTATTCAATTACCCTCTTTGGAATTTCCAAGCAGAGAGAGAGATGATCGGTGTTCCCTTCCACCCAATAAACAAGCATTTTCCATCCATATCAAGTGTACAAGAACTCCCACAAGCAAAGCTCTTAGCCACCAAACTCGCTTGATACAGTGACGACATGCTCAATTCTATCTCCGCCATCCCATATCGGGCAAAAAACGCCCTCCACACGTTGATGTTAACATGTCGCATCATCCTCTCTTCTCCCTCGGCCGCCACGATATTCATTATTGCCTGACCAACGAATATTGACTCTGCAATCGATCTGTTTTCATAGTCACCAGCCATACTATCTTCCATAGACTCAAAATATGCAGCGTAGAAGAAAAGGCCTTCAATGAAACGCGTAACAAAAACTGGCGAAGAAAGGTTTGCTTCGATCTCAGAGACAACCATCACACGAGGTTTAATGCTTTTCATCACTCTGATCAGAGATTCCAGCCGATCGGGTTTTGAAATCATGGTCCACAATATATACGGTGAGTGCACAGCAATGGCTTCATCATGATCCAGTTTAAAGAGGTTTTCATTGAGATCTAACATGTCTGCTACCATAACTACATTGAAAGAGAGTGATAAATTAATCGATTGGGCAAAAGCAATCAGTCTTTTACCATTCTCCTCCATATTTGGTCTTGATTTCATTCCAATAGCTGTTATCTTGAGATGTTTAATGGGACATTCCTGTCGAGCAGCGAGAGCTTGCATCAAAACCGTGCATTGGATCCCCGTCCTCATCTCGAGATCGATTAAATGGACCTTTTCAGCATCCGCTACGTTTTCTACAATGGCTTGTATCCCGGTGAATTGACTAACTTGATAAAAGGGTATATCGCGGTGAAATGCAATAACAGAAGGGCTCGGTCTCATAATTTCATCATCGAGAGCAAGCATACCTTTAGTTTTTGCAATTCTTCCTGTTTCTCGGCCAATCCTTTCTCGTAGAGCTTCAGAAAAGTAGTAAACTAGTCTTTGAACTGTATTTCCTTCCTTGGAAGAAAGACCGTCACAATGATCGAGGAGCATGCTAGCACGGTCAAACTGTTGTTGACCTACTTTCTCCGCAGAAGCTAGAAGAGACTGGGTGAGTTCAACATCTCTTCTAATCTCCTCATTGGATACCTCAAATAATGAACTCGAAAATGGATGGCTAACCACGGAGAGATCATTAAAGGACTGGATGAACTTTTCTCCAGCCAACCGTATAATTTCAACTGTTGAAACTCTTTGGCCTCCCACCTTAGTGCTTAAGGTATCATAGATTGAAGCAATTATCTTTTCCCTGTTCGATTGTCTGAACTTGTTTACGTAATTGTTTAGAATCCCAAGTGATGCTAAAGGAAATGAGCATGGCTTATCTTTTTGGGGTTCGATAAGCTCAGAAATTTCAGATTGGATACTCTCAAGCTTTGTAATATCTTCTTGACATGGTTGGTATGATGGGGAGAGAATATCATGGTATAAATTGTCTAAAACTCCGATATTTGAAAAACAGTTTACACTCTGTTGTCTTTGATGTTCAGAACAAAACGAATTTATGGCCTCAGAGTCTCCCCAATCTTCTGCTATGTACAACTGTTTTTGCTTTCCAATGGTTCCTCCTGTGGTCTCAAAATCCCTAGAAGATACATAATTGTCTGGAACTCCAACAACCTTGACTTGCTCAGACATTTCACTCATAATCTCGAAATTGAAACAATTGCAAATGTTTTCAAATCATAGTTTCATAATTCGAATGGTATGTTCAATACCGTATAGACAAAAGAATTCCATGTTTTGCAGAAGTAGAAAGGTTTTCAATTAAATGACTACCCATTTTTACTTGATGCTGACTATTTTTCAACATAGGTAATGTGGATTGACATATTCAAACAACCAAGAACATCATAAGTAATAACTCTGATGTGGATGTTTTAGATGTTATTACTCAGGCTGCACCTACCTGTACTTTACGCGCTACACTTGGCATTATGAGTGCCAGTTTGATTGTCAACATTATATTCCATTTAAATATTTTACAGGATACAAGCAAATAATATAATTGAAGTAGGTAGTGAAGGAGCACAGTGAAGTTGACAAATTCTGCAAAGCTCTTTAGTAAAAAGATTCCAATAATCCAGTCACGAATAGTAAAATATAAAAGAAGTTACAGAGTTTAGGTGCTGAAACAATGTAAACGAAACTAGGTTGTAACATGTGTATTTGCCCTTCATATTCAATTGATTTCCTTGTTTCTTGATGCACGTTCATTATTAAAATCGAGTGAAACACTTGAATAAAATTAAATATTAAGTCATCAACAGACAAGACAAGCCCCCTACTGATGCTGAATCTTATTTCCAATTTTTCTCTTGATATGTTTGTTAAATTACACTAAGGTAAAATGGGTCAATAAAATAAATAGTATTTGTAAAATGATAAACAATATGTATTCACATTCAAAAGTTCAAACAAACAACATCTACTGGCTTATTCGGAAGTTCAAAATACCAAACAAACTTTCGAGCATTTGAGTTCCATTGAGAATCCAACATTCTGAGGCTAAGAGAGGTTAAGAAAATTAACGGTACAATTGTTTTCAATAAAATCCTTGAACATTTTATAGAATATGTCAAAACGATTTTATTCAATCACATTTTGTTTTCAAGAAAATCCACCAGTTGAAAGATTTCCCAAATTGATCCCCAATATCTAATGATTCCACAAAATAACTTAATTATAGTACAAGTGGTCACAGCTATTTCTAAAGGCACATAACGTGTAAGATTTTTTAAATGAATTGAATAATCTGGGTGGATTTGAAAAGTCTTTTGTAGGTGAAATTCTTTAGTAAAAAAAATCGTTTTGACATTATCTCAGCATGTACATCAATAATTGTAGAAATTAAATTAAAGAAGTAGCTAAGAACATTTGTGACGGACAAAATGATGTTGAAATTACAAGAACCCGTGTCTTTACATAGAAGGAAACGAGGTACTAGAAGATAATAATAAGTGACCTAAAATCTTAAAAACAATGTTAGATTGTTACAGGATTGTCTCCATGAAGCTTAGAGGGGACATGATTACATGGTTTTGACTTAATGTTTTGTTGTTTTGTTAGCAAATCCACTTAGTTTTTCATGTTATGAAAGTGACCAAAGATGACTAGGTCGTTGAGGGTCACTACCATATGCCGGTCCCCGTATGTATATTCAAGAAAATTATTTTAGTAAAATGCACTAATAATTTTTAAACTATTACTCGGATTTAATAATAGTATCTAAACTAAAAACTGTATCAGTTTAGTCCTCAAATTATTATTTTAATCCCTTATAATTGTTACAACTCAATCTTTAAATAATAAAAAGTATTTCAACTCAGTCCCTCGCATAAATTTTAAAATTATCATAAATTATTAATTGGATTCTTTTAATTTGCATAATTTATGAAAAATTTAAAATTTGTGTGAGGGATGAAGTTGAAAACACAATTATAATTTAGCAACGAAGTTGAAACATGCTAGTTAAGAGACTAAATAGTAGTTTGTAGACTAAATTGACACAATTTTAGTTTAGAGACGATTATAAACTTGAGTCACTGTTTAGGAATTATTAGTGTATTTTGCTCAAATTATTTTAATTGAAAAATATGATACTCCCAAATTAAAGAGTCTCTATTTATTTTTTGTATTGATTAAGACTCAATCAACTGTCTAAATCAATACTTATTCTATCGTGCAATTTGTGTTGTTTATAACAATTTGTGCTTTTTTTTTTTTTTTTTATCAAATTGAAAGACGAAACAAATCATATTTGTGCATTGCTTAGACTAATAGAAAGCTTATAAACGAATAAGACAATGGACAATGAACGTCGGTCTTCTAAAATAAAACGGTCTCGATACGCGCAATACTTCAATATGCATGTCACACGAACCAATTATGTTTGATACACTTTCCGACTAGATTAAGAATGAAAAGTATTGAAAAATATTTTTTTTTCTCTATTATTAAAATAAAGACAAGTCTTGTATTTATAGAAAACAAAGTGTTCTTTAATAAAAAGATATATCTTTTTGTTAACAGTCACTTTTGATACATTTTTTTACATAGAGTTACAACTAATATTGAATGATCATGGCCTGTAGCGACAATTCTAAAAAAGAGTCACTATATATAGCTAATAGACTAAACCACTAACGACAGTTAAGAAAAAATGTCTCAGGAAATTAAATAAAAGTCCTAATAATTTCATAAATAAACGGGCCCTTTGAGACCAAATTTATCATTCATTCTTTGTCCCGTTTTTAATAAATGAATATACCACGTGACTCGTCTTGCTATAAGGAATGCATACGTAGTTGGTCCCATTATGTTTGATGTGTGGATACCACTTTTATAATGGCTCAAAGTTGATAAAAAAATTATTTTGGTCAAAATATTAATTTACGTAATAAACACAATATCTTCCAACAATCCCCCACATGAATGAAATTTGAATGAAGAATCAAATGAACATGAAGACAAATTCACAGAGAGTATCAATGAAAACGAGCTGCATCGGTAAAGATAGCTCTTGACCTTGAATATTTTCTAGTGAGAGACTATCCGGTTTACTAATCAATAAACGCAATGTCTTGAATTGATCAACCTTTTTGTGTAAACTGAGACAATAGAAATCACACAGTCCTTCTCCGAACATTCTTGATTCTCATTATTATGTCCGTTTAGCCCTGGACAACTCCTGATTTCATGAGTGTGTTAGAGAATTTAGCAATGTAGCTGTTGGTTGTTCTCATACAAGTGGCCCTTTCTCACTCACATATGTGATATCTGTAAAGAGTAACGTGCTAATACCCCACTTGACCTATATGTTCAAGATTTATAAATCATTTAAAATATAATTTATCCTGTTACACATGACAAATAGTGCACCGACTCATCCTAAGAATGGGAGAAATAATTTTCTTTTTTCTCAGTGCTGACTGTATCGCACACAATTAGGTTATCCCGTTGAACTTAATTCTTGGGATCTCCAGTCATTTAGGTTGGGTTTCCATTATGATAATTCTTTTAGGTTTTAACCGACTTTAAGTCCATTTCCCTTGACGAACTTCTCTTACTCTCTCGTCAGCGGACCCACAATTATCTTATTAGGGCTAATGTTATCACTAAAAGAAAACGATTTCTTTATGGTCTTATGTCATGACTAATAAGTCGCGACTTACCAAATTACTATATGCCTTGTTATTGTAACAATAGGCATTACAATTGTTATATAGGATCATCCTTATTAAAATTGTCAAAGGTTCATTTCCTTCTAAGAAATAATATTAATGTTCAATCATCAAAAAGGATTTCCAGACATTACTACCTCCAATTGTCCTAATATATCCACTTGGAACTATTTATAGTTTAAAGTCTTTGATCCATTATCTTCCTTTCAAAGATTTGTGTACATGCTTAATCATTTTCAACCTTGGAAGACATTCAAAGTACTTAAGTTTTAACTGCCGTCAAGTCAATGAATTATACAATTCTCGAGATATATGCATATTGGATATACTACAATATATTAAATGCACGTGTACAACCAATGAATACACATTCAATGGTCTTCATATTTTCGATAAGAATTGTTTCCTTAGATAAATATCATCCCCGGATTTATATTAATTCATACAAAAGTTCTAAACCTTTCCTATAAAATTTTGTCGTGGGTTAATGTGTTGAGAATATAACTTACAGAAAATAATGCCTCCCCTACAATTTCAAACAACATTTGAAATTATACGAAATTGATACATTTATTCTCAACTTCCAAAGGCTTTATTTTCCCTTTAAAGTGCAATGACTTTAACACATAAAACCATGTGCTGCTACATTAACATTTATTTGGAGCAACACATATGTCCATTTAGAAGGTAAACCACTCTTTTGATCTCAAAGAAATGCTGGTTGAGATAAGTTTTTATACTTTTGTAATTTCGACATTTAATGGTACATTCTTTATCGTTCCATATGCCTAAAATTGCACTTGTGACAATTCTTAGCATTAAACTGAAGTTGTGTCATACATATTATATACGCCTCAAAACCATTTAAACATATTTATGATTATGGACTTTAGAAATATCATAAAATAAAATAAAATATGTAACTAGATTACTTGTCTTTCTTAGAGTTTACTAGTTTTGGAGTCTTGAGATTACACCTAAGTCTTTAATAAGATTATAATTTGATTACACCTTCTTTAAACCGCTCGGTTCTGAATCCATAGATCATTTTATGAATATATGATTTAATTCTTCCATTTTTAAAGTAGTTGTTACTCTGCTCATTTATGAATTTTAATTCATAAATCCAATGAATAGATCTGTAATCACACCACATGAGTTTGTCACAACTGAAAAGTACATTTGGCAATCACATGGACAAATGCATTTATAGGAAGTATAAAATTATTCCAAAATTAATTCATTCCTTACGAAAAGGCATAGTTAACCTTATATCTTTTATACATTGTCATATCATTTGCAGTCTTCATTGTTGTGGGGACCAAATCACAATTGGGCCCAACTCTAGCCCTTTCGAGCAAGACCAATAACACCTAATGTAAGTCCATCCCAATCTATTAACAAGGAGGATCAACACAAACACTTATCACGTGGATAATTATGGAGTAGTTATCCTTTAAATAAGCTCATACCGGCTACTCAAAATCTCGAACGAGATAATCAAGGAATCACCACGCGAGTCAATAGTAAGCCAAGGGAGTTCCTTGATAAATTCAAACACTATAGTTTTATACAACTATAAATACAACCCATACCCCAGGGCCAAGGGGATCTAATTTTTGAACTTTGAGAGACACTACTAATAACTCAGTAATGTCTCTATGGATGTAGGCAATTTATTGAACCATATATATTTGTGTGTTGTGTGACATTTGCATTTTCTTTTTTTGATTTCTTTCTAGAATTTATTAGTTGTGATTAATTGCACTCACAATTAGCACCGTATGTGGGTACGATTTTCCTTTCTACGGAAGCAACCCCTACAAAAGAATAACTATAATGTCTCACCACCCAAATAGTGCACCCTAACCTGGTGACTTGTGTGCTGACCTATATCACTTAGGGCTAGGTCTAAAGTTCACCACGACGAGAATCCCATATTTTTTCCTGAGAAATAACTTTTCGAGGAAAGCCACAGGTAGCCCAGATCGACCCAGATCTCAAGGCTAGTCCACGCGTACGAAGTAAGACTTCAACAGTAGGAGGAGGTAACTCGCCTCTAGATTGAGGAGAATTCTCGTCTCCAGTGATGACTGGAAATAATGGAGAGATAACTCCGTCATGAAAATTTAAAATGCCACGGTTTCACTCATATCCCTCAGGCGAGCAAGACTCGCAGCCGAGGAAGGAGCACCTGGCATTACCAAGAAAGTTCAAAACATAGTAGTCACCCAGGGAGGTTCCACTAAGATATTAAGATCCATAGGGATTACATAAGGATCGAAGGGAAATGGATCAACACCCATCTTATTGAGGATCTAGATCTACAAAGTATCTAGTTAGGAGAGTTCTAATTACCCATATGAAGTCTCCTTTCTCAAGGGCTATTATGGAGGAGGAACCCATAAAGAAGTTTGCAACACTTCAGTTCAAAGTCTATGATGATAAGACATACCCTATAGATCATGTTTGACAGTATAGACAGGACATGGCCTTATGAAGTCACAACAATGCCCTGATGTGTCGTATTTTCCCTTTCAGCTCGAGCGATGTTTCCCAAAAGTGGTTTGAGAGACTACCTTACAAATCCATTGGGAGCTTCAAGGTCCTTGCCAAGGCCTTTACTACTTGATTCATAACTAGCAGCTCTCACTCGAAGAGGATGGGCTCGCTACTCACTATAAGGAAGAAACATTAGGAGACTCCGTGAAAGTGCGCCAAGCGTTATTAGGAAGTGTTTAATGAAGTGGAAGACTACTCGGAGTCGGTTGTCATGGCATCTTTCAAAATTGGTTTACCCCTACTTCCATACTGCACCAGTCTCTCACTAAAAAGTAGGCTGACACCATTGACGATCTCATGTCACGTATTGAAAGTATGCCAAGGTGGAGGAAGTGGTCCATACCAGCCATGCATAAACTTATCGATCGAAAGAAATCAGAGGGGGCGATAAGGAAAATAATCCTAAGAAGGTAAACAAGAAGAAAAATGGTGCCAAGAACGGGGGCAAAGCAGATTCATCCAAATCTTTTCAAGCGATCAACACAATTTTTAATTAACTGATGTACATATCCTAAGGAAGACCAAGGACCAACATTTTCTCATATGGCTAAAGAAGATGGGAGGAGATTTGACCAAGAGGAACAACACGCTCTGGTCTGCGTTCCACAAGGAAAACGGACACAAGATAGGGAGCAGCATGGTAATAAAATCTCACCTAGATGAGTTGGCCCAGGCTGGGCACTTGAATGATTACATAGAGAATAAGATCGACTAGGTCATCGCTAAAGGCGACCAAAAACCAGACAACATCTTGGAGATATGACAGGACATGAGTTTGTAGTTATACATGGAGCGTTCGACCTCAAACAGATCCAGGGAAAATGTTCGAATGGAGCTCAAGAAGGTCACAACCGTGATGGAGACTTTCCAAATGGATCCATCCAAAAGACATGCTAGCAAGCGTCGACCACCAGAGGACGTTGATTATAACAAGTATATTATTTGCACGAAGGAATATTTGGTTGGGTGAAAATCCCACACCACAATTTGCTAATGATCACTCTCAGGATTGTAAAATGTGATGTGGACAAGTTACTAGTGGACCAAGGGAATTCTTCAAAAGTAATATACCTGGAGCTCTTCCACAAGTTCAAGCTTAAATTGTTTAATTTAAAGGAAGCGACTGTCCCATTGGTCAGCTTTGCAGGGAAGATTACCATGCTTTTAGGGAATATGGTCCTGCCAGTTAGGGTAGGGAATATTTCAAAGCTCATTAAGTTCCTGGTTTATTCTCCCTATCACGTCATTCTTAGCAGAGGGCGACTTCATGAGAGCTGTTTCTTCGACTTACCACCAAAAACTCAAGTGCGTCAAAGATCAGGGCATAATTGAGATAAGAGGTGACCAATCCATTGCTCAAGAATGTTACATTGCCGCCATTGGGCCTAAGTAGGAGAAGAAAGATAAAGAGGTTCTTTCGGAGACACCCCTGGATGGGGTTACTCCTTCAAAATAGTAACTGCGGCATGGCCAACTACGGGTGGAGGAGACCAGGATACACCCCGCTGAGATGGTCATTGAAAAAATAGAAGATGTTATTTTTAATTAAATTTGACCAGAAAGGAAGTTCCTGATCGATACAATATATATCAATCATGAGATAAGGGAGTTGATCACCTTTTTGTAGTGCAACCTAAATGTATTAGCATGGGAGCAATACTATATGCTGAGGATTGATCCCATGGCCATATGTCACCGTCTAGCATTTAATCCCATCATACATAAAGCTCACTGAACAATCCTAGAAAAGGCAAAAGAGATAGTAAAATAAGTAGGAAACTTTTTAGAGTCAAGGTTCAACAGAGAAGTTAAATTCCTGAAGTGGCTCTCGAATCTAGTGGTAGTATGCAAAATTAATGGTAATTGGAGAGCCTGTAGAGACTTCACCGACCTCAATAGGGTTTGTCCCAAGGTTAGTTTCCCCCTGCCAAAGATAGATCAACTGGTCAATGCCATTGCAACGCATGAATGAATGAGTTTTCTAGACGCTTACTCGGGGTATCACCAAATTCCTCTATTCATCCCCGACCAAGACAAAACTTCATTCATAACACCATTGGACTTTTATTGTTACAAGGTCATGCCATTCAGCCTTAAGAATGATAGAGCCACCTATTAGTGACTAGTCAAAAAGTTGTTCAAATAATAAATGGGAGAAACAATGGAAGTTTACATTGATGATATGCTCTTCAAAAGTAAAAACAAGGGAGACTATCTCAAAGACTTGGCAAACACCTTTGAAATCCTCAAGAGCTACCAAATAAAGCTCAACGCGAGCACGAGATCATTTGGGGTCCAGTCAGGAAAATTTATATTTTACTTGGTAAAAAAAAGGGGAATCGAGGCAAATCCAGATCAGATAGATTCTATCAATAAGGTCTAGACACCCATGACATTACGTGAGATTTGAAATCTCACTAGGATGCTGACAACGCTCCACCGCTTCATCTTTGAGTCATCGGAGTGCTGTTGACCATTCTTCTAGCTCCTCAAGAAAGATAAAGGTCTTATCTGGAATAATAAATGCTCAAAAGCTCTTGAAGAAATTAAGTCCTACCTGAGCAGACCTCCTTTGTTGGCAATTTTTAATTAAGGGGTCCCTCTTTACCTCTACATTGCAGTTTCAAGCCACGGGATCAGCTTGGCCTTGGTCTGCGAGAAAGAGGAAAAATAATTTCCTATTTACTATACCAGTAAAATGCTCTTGGATGTCGAACAACAATACTTGCCACTGGAAAAATTAGCTTACGCATTGGTGATAGCTTTTCGAAAGCTTAAGCACTACTTCGAATCCCACTCCATTACTGTCAATACTTCTTTCCCCATTAAGGTTATCCTTCTCAAAGCTGATCTATCTAAGTGAATGTCAAAATAGTCAACAAAACTTGGGAGATTTGACATTCAGTTTCAACCGAGGACAACAATCAAGGGGAAGATATTGGCCGACTTTATAGAGAAATTCACAAGGGATGATCCAATCGACCAATAGGTGGTCGAACAATCAAAAGTCCATGAGCAGAGTCAGTTTAAGAGATGAACATTATATGTCGATAGAGCCTCCAATTCCAAAAAAGCAGGCATATGAATTATCCTTGCAACACCAGGAGATGCAATAATCGAATAAGGATCGGGTTAGGCTTTGAAGCCTCCAATAATGAGGCCGAGTATAAAACACTTATAACTGGCCTGCATAAGACCCATTTACTGGGTGTAAGTCGAATAAAAGTATACAGCAACTCCAAACTGGTGTCTAACCAAGTCAGTGGAGACTTCAATGCCAAAAATAATAGGATGGAAGCCTATCTTATAGTGGTGCACGAGCTGATGACATAATTTGAGGAAGTCCATGTTCAAAAGTACCCTCGGGGGAATAATAGTTATGTGGATGCTTTAGCAACTCTAATCTCAGTAGTAGACTCCAATCTCAGGCTAACAATTGAAGTGGAATTCCTTGTTAAGCCAGCATTGACAAAATGATTGCCTATAAGCACATTCTCTCCATTTAAAAGGGATCAAGTTGGATGGATTCAATCGTTGCATACTTATAAAATGAGATACTGTCAATAAAAAAGAATCTGTCTCATCAAGTGAGGGTACAAGCTACTTGCTTCTATTTGGGTATTGAGGGAAAGCTTTACAAGAGGTCTTTTACAGGCCCCTACCTTCAATGCGTACACCCAAAATATGTCAACCAAGTCCTTTATGAACTTCATGATGGGATTTATGGAAGTCATGTAGGAGGAAGGTCTCTAGCATTTCGAGCAATCAAAGAAGGCTACTGGTGGCCATACGTAAAAAATGACACACGTGTTTATGCTCGAAAGTGTGAGAAGTGCTAAAAATTCTCCCCCATGCTCCATTATCCGGCCAATGACCTACGACCATTGACTAGTCCATGACCATTTGCGCAATGGGTGTTGGATATCATAGGACCACTAACCATTGCGCCAGGGAATAACAAGTACTTATTGGTCGACACATACTATTTCACTAAGTGGATTGAGGCAGAACCACTAGCAAACATTGGAAATATCGACATAATCAGGTTCATCTGGAAAAACATTATAACTCGCTTTGGGGTTCCCAGGACCAGCATAACGGATAACGATACACAACTTAAGAGTGGAACCTTTCAAAGATTCTACGACGAGCATGAAATCAAACACACTTTCAACTCTGTGGCATACCTCAAAAGTTACGACCAAGTAGAGACCTTCAATAAGACGATATTCGACGGTCTAAAGAATAGGTTGAAAAGAGAAAAGGGTGCATGGGTAGATGAGCTACCTCATATAATCTGAGCATATCTCACTACACCAAGAAGACCTACTGGGGAAACACCCTTCACCCTCACATATGGAATGGAAGCCATAATTCCACTCGAAGCTGGCCTTTCGATAATCAGAACGAGCATTGTTGAGTAAGGATTGAATGTCGAAGCCCTTTGCGCTGAACTTAACCTAGACCATGAGCGTAGAGAGAAATCCATGATTAAGATAGACTCCTACCAACAAAGGTTGGCAAAACTATACAACAAAGAGGTTAATTCGAGAAAATTCAAGATCGGGGATCATGTCCTCAGGAAGGTCCTCGGTAGTGGCAAATGGCCGTCAGATGGCAAGTTAGGACCTATCTAGGAAGGTCCGTTCAAAGTGATTAGGGATTATTTGGAAGTAACTTATCACCTGGAAATAAAGAAGGGTAGAGAGATACCCTGAGTATGGAATGCGGCGAACCTCAAGAAGTTCTACTTCAAGTTTTATTTTCAGCACCTTAGTTTTATTTGCAAATTTCCATTTCCAACTCATGTTGCTCGTAATTTAGTATTCAAGTCATGGATAAAGGCTTTCCTCATTTGCTCAAGTTTTTAGCTACTCAATTTCTTTACACTGTTCTCAAGTAACATGCTCAAAATTGGCATGAATCTTCTTAAGTGCCAAATAAACTTTAACTTAATTACAATGTTAACTTTGCTAATTACAATTAAATTTAAAGTCTTTAAGTCTTTATCACCATTAACAAAAATGAACTAATATAAAAGACCATGCAATTGAAAGCCTTACGGGGGATCCCTAGGAAAAAAACCAACTTAGTTTGGTCGAACAAAATCTTGAACGGTGAATTGCCCATACACCAAGTGCATTTTTTCTATTCTCCGTTCTAGGCCTAAGGGAGTGTGGCGACACAATCTAAAAGGTAAGATAGACAAATATAACACATGCATGGCATAAAGGAATGGAAAAATGTGCAAACGATGGTATTAATTTAACTTTTTGGCAATGTCGGGTTACAAAATGATACCAATTACAAAATCTATTACAAACAATATGAAAATTATTATAATAATTTATGATCGACTGGCCAAGAACTTCGCGATCATCCTCCTTCGACTATAATTAAGATCGGGCTGGTATTCATTGTCACTGTTATGACCTTCCAAGTAGCTCTCAGTGAGTTAAAGTGGAATGACGTCCAGGGGGACCCACTTCTTATCACGCCCAAAGGGAGGTCACCCATATGCTGCGCACTCAGCATGGTATATGTACCAAAGTTGAAAATCTTTGGGATTTTTGACTACTTTAAGGGAGTTTAACTAGCCGTGTTTATTGGTTAGGTCCTGAGCCTCTTGTAGCGTCACTAGAGCATATTGCCACCTCTCATTATAGCCTAGAACAAGTATCAAAGCTTCATCATGTCACGGCTAAGACAATCACTATGACGCTGTCTCTCTGAACACTCTCCTCAAAATCAACAATCCTCTTATTGAGATCATCATTCTCAGATTGCATTAGGGATTCGACTTCCCCTACATCCTTGGCCTCAGTAAGTTGGGACTTTAAATCATTTATCTCATTTTTTATAAAGGAGCCCACATCTTCTAAGTCCTTTAGCTTAGCATCCAAGGTGGACTGATCCTTATAGGCCTTGGTCATCGACAAGCCTGAGCACTTGCACCTTGGCTAAGTAAGCTATCAAGGCTGATAGAAAAGAAAGGAATCTCCTCGACAATAGGCAACAAAAGTAAACAAGCACTAAACAAAAAGGATTCAAGAAGGGAACTCAAGATAACACAAACATTTATTAAAATAGCTTTTCATTGATATGTATAACTAAGTGGGCAGAGCCCTTACAATCTAACCAAAAATGAAAAAATACAAAACCCAATAAAGCCTAATCTCAACAAACTCATTCCTTCACCCGATCCTCAATCTCGGTCACCTTATCGCTTACTCATCAAACTTTTTTTGGGGGGGGGGGGGGGGGGATCCAGGATAGTTTCGTCAAAGTGCTCGAACTCAATAAGGACCTCGGCCTTCATCAAGGCTGCATCCCGATCCTTCTTAAAGTTAGCCTTTTGAATGTAGGTCATCTGGATGTTGGCATCAACATAAGACTTTTCCCAATCTTTCCTGAAGCTGGCCTCTTTGGATGCAGTGAACTCGCCAGCCTTTTTCCCCAATCGATTATTTTCAGCCTTTAATTTAGTGTTGTCAATTTTCAACAAACTATTCTCGATCTTCAAAGAATCCATAGCCTTAATGGAGGACTTCTTCTCCCTCTTATAGACCTCTCGGGCCTTAGACATGGACTCTTCAAATTTCTTGAGGGACAAGCTAAGTTCATCATTAATATTGGACTGGTCTTGGTGACCATCCAAAAGCTGGGTAAACTCTACCACAAATAACAAAACAGAAACACATGGCAAGTGTTAGACAAATTAGCATTCACAAATTAAAGTATCAAATGGAAACAAAGGGAAGAAATATTCTCACTATGGACAAAGTCTGTGAAGCACGGACTAAAAGTTGGTCAGGTGCCAACAACTTTAGTTGCTCACAATTAGCTGCAAGCCCGGTCCCCCTTAGGAAACCATGGGCCAAAAAGGATTTTGGGCCACTGATATGGTCTGGGAGGACCTGGAAAGGGGAGAGGGATGTCATTCTTCTTGGAAGTAGGAGGAATTATATGAGTCTTCTTCTTCTTATTTTCTCTGATGACCAAATTTCGGTCATCACCTTTGGGGTCTTTAGGGTCAGTCCTATTTCGGGACTTCACTTTGGGGGAGAGGGGGATATAAACATCATCTTCTATTATAAGCACTCACTTCCCAGGAGGTGTCATGGAATCCTCTTTGTCAGGAAGGATGGAGTTGAAGTCAAGTGACTCAAAGGAGGAGAACATAAAAGTCTTCTCATTTGGAATGGGAAGATCAAGAATGTCATCTACTGAGCGAGCAGTGAAGTTACTGGTAGTGTTGGTATAATTGAAAGAAACGAGGCTGATCGTGTGTGATCACCACCAATAAGATATTCTCTCACTCGCCAAGCCGTTAAAAGCTCAGCTCCGTTTATATGGTTGACATAGGGCTCCTTTTTCTTTGTGCGATCTGTCCAAAACATATCAAGAAGCATTATCATCAACAACAATTCAAAATTATGAGGAAAAGACAAATAAGCAAGAGACAAGCATTAATCTATGTCACCCCCCAAGTTAGGCACAAAAACCCAGCATATTCGTCAACTTCAGGGATAGGTGAATGTTACCAATTTTTAGCAATAAACCCCTGATCCCAATATCCCTTATTGGAATTAGGAAGTTCATAGCGAAAATTTAGTTGAACTTCCTCGCCTTTAAATAAATAAGGCCATAAGTGGCGTGGGACTAGGTATAACAACACCTAATTTTTCAGATACTGACGTTAGTCCCATAAAGCTCATTGATTCTATGCACCCCATTGACAATACACCATGTATTAGGGGCACATTAAACTGGGACTACCCCAAAGAACTCACGAAAATCTAAGAAAATAGGGTTTGGTGGAAAAGTTAATCCCCCTAAACCATAATCGGGGTATGAATCTAGTTCTCCCCTTCTAGGACAATGGCGTTTCTTGGCATAGGGGCACATTCGATTGTAACCCATGGAGGAATGTAGTAAGTTCTCCTAAAATCCTCTAAGTTTTTTCCATGAAGGGTATTCACTATAGTCAAAGAAATAAAGTACGACTACTGAAGAAAACATAAGAGATGGGATATAAGGAAGCTATGAAAAGCAAGACATGATAAAGAGGAGGAGAAGAACTTATAGAGTAGATGAACATAAATAGGGAAACTTTGAGGTATTTTTTACCAGAAGTAAAGTAAAGTGATGATTTGATTTTGAGTGTGGAAACAAACTAAGTTTAATAAGCATGTACAATCATATGGAACGAGAATTGAAATGGGTTTTTGGCGCTTCATCTTTCTCGTGGATTAGCGTACCCATGTAAGTTGACACTTATTTACAAAATTAGCTTGCCGACAAACTTCATTAAGTATTTGATCAGATTAATGGGCCTCTATCAAGTGTAAAATCCTCTGGCCTAATTCTTTCCTAAATTTAGCCAGAAATTTTAGGGGCAATTATGGGGACTAAATCATAATTGGGACCAACTTTGTCCCGTTCAAGTAAGCCCAATAACACCAAAGGTAAGTCTGGCCCAATCTATTAACAAGGAGGATTAGCACATGCACTTATCACGTGTATAATTATGGAGTAGTTATCCTTTAAATAAGCTCATATCGGTTTCCCAAAATCTTGAACGAGATAACTAGGGAACTACCACACGAGCTAATAGCATGCCAAGGGAGTTCTTTAATTAATTCAACTTCTGTTATTTTACACGACTATAAATATAGCCCACACCCCAAGGCCAAGGGGGTGTAATTTTCAAACTTTGAGAGACACTAATAATAATTAAGTAACCTCTCCGTGGACGTAGGCAATTTGCTGAACCACATATATTTGTGTGTTGTGTAGCATTTGCATGTTCTTTCATTGTTTGATTTCTAGAATTTATTAATTGTGATTAATTGCACTAACAATTGTATATTACATTATTCATGTATTGTCCAAGTTACGGAGAATTTAACACTTGGTAAGGTTAGAAATATGTTTGTATTCACTCATCCATGGTGTTTCTCGTATGTCGTTCAAGTGCTCCTTTATTAAACGTGGAGAGTTTTTCATGTCGAAATATTACAAAATTAAATATAGTGAGGTGGATCAACATTTAGTGTTGGTAGACTAACATTAAGTATTATCCCCTCTTAATATCACTTTCATTAAATTTCTAAAATTTTCTTCATGAAAATATGTGTATAACAACACCGATACATATTGCATTATATTCAATTCCTAACATATAATATATTACAAACTTTGATTGTAATGCCTATATAATTTCAACATTTGATAAATAACCATTAAGCAAAATGTAATTATATTAATGCACATCGTGCAATGTCTAGAACTTGAATTAAATCATTTGACATTGCACTATAAGAAAAATGCATCACCTTAATTTACTAACTATAAACGTACAAATTTATTGCATATTAAAATACATATACATGTGAATGAACAAATCACATTATGACGTCAATCATATGCACTTTACTACATCTATAGTGACACATCAAACAAATGAGAATAAACATATCACCATTGATGTGATCAAAACTTAACATGTTAAAAGTTACACGTGTGATGACAAACATCACCACCACATCATTAACATCTATGTCGTAGTTATTGATTCCTACCAAATGGACTCCCCCTTACCATAAAATTCGATACTCACATATTATGATAATTTCACTAGTCTAACATAGTTAGTATGTCATTAACAAGTTATTCATAAATTTAGTATGCAATTGAACTCAAATCACAAAAATGGATTAACCGGTTGTCTATATGAATTCCTTAGGTAAATATATTACATGTTAAAAACATTATCGATAATAAAATTCAAGTCATGAGATAAACTCGTGCAATTTGAAATTCAAAGATATTTCAATGCCGTAATTCATTTGAGTTTAGGCATTACAATAAATTACTATCATTGTAAAATAATTATGTAGCAAGTTTATCAATTAAAAATTATATTTGAAAGTATCCATAATAATAATATTACTCAAAATTATTTGTATGGATCAACGGAGAACAAACATCTTGTAATAAAATACACTTTCAACTAGACTTTGTTAAGATATTCACACGTAAAGGAAATATCTAGAATTTGAATTCATAAATATGCAGATATATGCATATAATCCAAACAAAATATAGGGACGTAAGGTTTAACTTGCACGCTAACCAACCAAAATTCACATTATCAATCATCACAAAAGTTTTGAATATGTCCTCCAAGCATACTAGTTGATATCATTATATTTATGACACATGTCATCGGATGCCACATTGCAAATGGCATTTTTTATGCATAGTGTTTAATTAATTAAATTATGGAAATTAATTATGCGTTCTTGTTACGACTAAAAATGTCACCATTTATATGGTTATGTTTTAGTTTAGTTGGATTGGAATTTGAACTGAAGACACGATGATTAATTAATTGAATTAATTAATATTCGAACTCGTATCGAAATTTTTTTAGATAATCAAATGTTAGTTATTTGTTTTGGTATATTTGGCAATTCACTTTTGGGACACGTAGAATGTCTATTTATAGTTTAAAACAATGGTTTATAGGCATATTGGGTTAGTATAAGGCCTAGTCAGGGTTTTAAATCATTTAGAGTTACTTTTGAGCTTTTTTAGGTGAGGCGTATTTGGGGTGGAATAGGCATATTGGGTTGCTTTTGAGCTTTTTCAAGTGAGGTTTATAGGCATATTGGGTTGGTATATCTGGTTATTTGGCGCCTAAACCCAATTTTGGAATTAAAGGGGTGGAATAGGTCAATAGGGATATCATTTTATCGTACACACAATGAAAATGCATTAGAACGGATATAGAGAGAAAGCACCAAGAGGAAAGGAGGAATTAGGAGAATTAGGAATTGATTTCTCAGCCAATCCACAATGAAAGTTTTATCTAGAACATAATTATGATTGACTGCGTGTTAATATTGTGATTATTCATTGAAATTTGAACATAATCGTAATCTAAATCTGATTTGCATGATTTAAATTGACTAATTTTGAATTTAACCTAATTTAGTTAGAATTAGGTTCAATTCATCACTAAATTGATTTAATTCCCCATGATTATGACTTAAAACTATTTGAAATGTTTAGATGCTATATCTTACTGTAAATTAGTTATGAACCTTTGATTATGTTGATTGATCCCTTAAAATCATTAGTTGATTGATGAACTTTTATTCAAGTTATGGTTCTCGAATTATGAATTGGGATTTTGGTGAATCTTGACATAATCTTAGGTTGTGATGTTAGAAATAAGTTCCAATTGGTAATTTGATGTGATTTTATAGGCTGGATGTTCGTTTGGGGATTAAATGAAGCTTTATAGTTCTTTAATGGAGGTTTTCGATGGATAAAACATGATTTTGGAGAAGATAATTATGTACAGGTGTTGATCGATCGATCCACCAGTGTCGATCGATCCACCAGTGTCGATCGATCGATCAAATTGAAAGTTAGTAAAGGCTGGGCAGAATCGAATGAAGGCATGGGCGTAAGTTTTGTGTTTTTGTATTTTTTTTATAATTTGTTGTGAATTTTCTAATAAAAGGTGCATGAGAGAAAAAATTTGTATAGGTTATTTTGGGTTAGAATTTCTTTTGGAAATTTTGGTTTTGGGGCCTAGGGGTAGGATTTATCACCCTATAGCTTTCATATACTCATGGATTCTTATTAATTGAGTTGTTGGAGATTGGTAATTGGCGTATTAGTATATATTGGCGGTTTATACCTAGATGTAACGCCTTGGAAGATTTAAACTAGGTCTATTTAAGACTTAAGTGGTAGATGTGAGTAATTTAGATATAGGGTAGGGTGAGACTACTCTTAGATTTGGGAACCCGAGAGGTTAAGGTTAATGTGAATGTGATTTACCTTGTCCCGTTAATGAGGTTTATATATGTGTTGGCCTTAACATGTTAGTGAGGGTTTTGATCACTTATATGTTTTATGTGAAATGCATACCATGTGTGAGTGCTCGTGGCATATCATACCGGGAGGGATTACATGATGGGCACGTGTGACGGGGACCGTGATGGTACCCCCGTGAGTATACGAGCTCTTCCTTGGTCATATTTTACCACTGGATCACACGTCTAGGTACCTGCGACTGAGATGGTCTTTGGGGAGATTTCTTTCATATGGCCTTGGGTATGGTAGGCTTTATGACTAATGGGTAGAAGTGGTGTTTTATCCCTTTACCGTGCCGAGGTCTTAGGTTTGGACAATTTAAGACTATACCTAGTACGCGTGAGAGATCATCGAAGGCAATAAGAGTTATCCTTCGTTATGTGTGGCCGCGAGAGATAATCATTTATTTGTACAAGTAAAAAGTTAGACCTTTGTGACATTAAATGTGAGTAGAGTCTTTCTCCTACAATATTTGGTATTGTGTAGTGGTTCCAGAGATAGTGGTACTAGTTTATATATTATGATAGAGATGTATATGACTTATCATAGGGATTCCCACCTAATTCAAATTTGTGTATTACACACTAGAGATGCGTACATTGCATTATTTGGATGAGATAGTCAAATATGTATAGACTTGTGATATAAGCATATTATTACTATATTAGTTAATTGGTGAGACATAGCATGGGCATGAGACTAAAACACAACTTAATTTTTAAAATGAAGAAGACAAACCTAAAGATGAAAAACTAATGATTAAAGAATGGATATATAAAGCTTTAATCGCATGAGCAACATATGGGTTTAGGATTTAGAACCACATAATATTTTAAGTTGTTGGGTTGGGTAACTAATAACTTAAAATATGTTAAAACACAAGAGGAAGTTGTGTAGCAATGATGTGGCCTAGATTCAATTATAATCCTAAATTATATAGGCTTGTTCTTTACGTTTTCTTTTAAAACTGTTTTTACATGTTCCTTTTGTAGTAGTTCCTGTAGATGACGAATCGTTGAAGGAGCATCTCTAGCTACATCCTATTTCTTACTCCCAGGATTGTAGGAGTCTAGCAAGTGTAGATTATCGTTTATTGTACTCCTTTATTTATAATTTGGTTGTACATGTATATTTACATTTAGAGACGATGTATGCTATTTGGTATTATTCTATAGATTCCTATTTATTTCTTTTGCTAGGAATATTACCAAAAGTTTTAATTGCCATGATTTTTATGGTAGACCTGATCAATCTATTTATGAATTTTTTGGGGTATCATATTTAATATCAAATCATTTCAGTTCTAGTGTCCTAAGGATATTACGTGCATCCGTCACTTTTCCTCATCGCGTTCTTTGGCTGCTTTAGAGCTTTACCATTTAGGGTTTGTATTCTCTATAAAGATGAAAATTTAGGAGGTTTCACGCCATTTTTTCTTGATGAACGAATCGATTAGACCAAGTGTATCAGGAGGGGTTCCTTATTTGAATATCACTTGTGAAACATTTCATGCATGAGGTCGAATTCGGTCGGGAGTTAAGGTAATAACATTAGAAGTAAGTTTTTGAAGACCTCCTATGTGCAACCATGTGGTGGTAAGTATGGGGAAGTGTTTAACTATATATCTCTATATACACCAAGAGATATTGATACGAATGTGAAGTATGATGTTAGCATTATCAACTAGTATGAGAAATACTTTTCGAGTTGGCAGAAACCTTACGTGAAGGGTTTGACAACTATTACTAGGTAATCCATTATTCACCACTTGTAGTCAGGTGGTTGAAGTGACCTCCTACATCAGTAGGAGAATTATGACTATTATGGGGATAGAGTACCTAAGATTTGAAATAATGAGGTCAAAGTTGGCCCAATAAATAGAGACGGTGTAACAAGTACCCTTTTGGGGAACCTCACCAGTAGAAAGAATCGCATCGAGGGAGCTAACTCTATGAAGTTTCAAAAAGTGGAGAATGTGATCTATTTTATCTATTAATGCTAGGGGAATTATGGCCATTAGAACCATGACCAATGAGAGCAGGACAAACGATGCAATTTTTTGCAAAAATAACCAAAGAATTAAGGTCAGCAGGGCCCCCAATGGAGCTGCCATTTCGATAGTTCCTTTAGGGTAATGTGTTATGCTCACGACAAGTGAGGCCATCTAGTTATTAGATGCCTTAGTGGAAACCAATTTTTTTTGGAGTACCTTTAGGGAATAGTTATGGGTAGATTACTGCTCGCGCATATGTGTCTGGCTTAGACATAGAGGATTTTTCATTCATTATTAGTTTTGTGTGTGTACTAAGATTATGAGGTATACCAATTTCTCTTGGAGCTTTATGTATTTGTGGTTACCCCTAGTAGGCAGAGGATGCCTTACATCATGATTATAGAGACGTGATAGTTTGTCTAGTAAGCTTAGTTTTCGATTACTTTGTGGAGTTCCTAATAAGAGAACACCATATTAGTACTGAGCTTTTGTGTATAGCTATGTTTTATGTTTATATTGACTACTGAGGGTAGGGTTATTATGTCATTTGTGGGCACGTAATTCTTTGAGTGGTTATGCTTAGGCTCATGAGAAAGGGCTAGCATGTTTGAATATTTATAGCGGTGAACACATTATGGCGGAATACAACCACATAGAGGTGTCATCGATAGTCTGAGGTTCTTCTTTGATAGGTGTTGAGTTATCACCAACGTAAAATATTTTTTTTTCCTTAGAGGTTGGCATTATATTTGGATTCGCCGAGAAGGCATTTTATGGGATTGACTTTGTCAGAGATACTTGAAGGTAATGGGAGTAGATGTGACACCTCGGCCAATTAAATATCGGGTGATTAGTCCTTTATTAAATTAAACAGGAATTCCATTTGGTTCATTCTTAGCATCAGTGTCAAAAACATTAATTACTAATCACCTATTAGTTAATTAAACCAGTGTTAAAATTTTATCTTTTCATTTAACAAACAATAATAAACGAAAAACTAAATTAAACCATTCACACAATAATATACTCTAAACCATCACGAGATATAAATAAATGAATGCCTTACCGAATAAATACTCGGCTATAAATACCAAATCCAAATAAAAAATCCAACAAGTAATAAATAAATCCCAATACAAATCTGAACCGAATGATTGGATATAGTGCAAAGGGAAACACTCCCATAAATAAAACACTAAGATAAGGAGAACCTAATCTAAGAATGAAAAGCTGAAGCGCCTAATCCAAATCCTGCATGCATCCACATATGCTGCAGCTATGCATCCCTGGAATAGATAATCAAGTCTGGCGTTCCTGTGGATGGACACCCAAAAGGTTTTGAAAAATATTTATATCAAGGGTTAGAACCCAAAACAATTTGAAAACATTTAGCAAGTATTTATCACAATTCAAAAATTAGTTATTAGTGACACATGTTAGAATTTCGTACACTCTCTTGAGTTTCCTCACCTCTCATCTATAGTGCATGTCTAACGTTTTCTACTTAGCCCACCTATCATTACTACCAAAGCTAACTAGAAATAAGTATTTATCTAAACTATTGACACGCGTCAATCCCCGTACCACCCCTATAGTACGCTATCTGAATTAACATCTCTTGTATGTTACTACTATCGTAAGTAACACTTCCCATATGTTACCATTTAATCATTTAATTAAGTTTCTTTACTTAATTTACTTTCAGATACACATTATCTAACTGTCTACTATCACACGTAAGTAGAATATTCATACAAGTATATATTTTACACACTAAAATATACAACTACGATGTCCCTTAGGATAACCACCATTAATAAGGCATACTCTGCTATCAAGTCCATTTATCATACATATTACATAAAGGACTATTGGTTCGACATGTCTCCTCGAACCCAAAATCAAAGAATAAGCAATAGAGGCAAACATAGTTCTAAGCCATTGGGCTACGTACATACCTAATGTACCCAAATGACCTGACAGTCGCACTAATACATGCCACATAGTGAGCCGCCCTAAGTTCTATGTTCTGGGGCACAAATCCAAACCTCACTGGAATCGTCAAGGTGAGATCGCCCACTATGCGGGAACCTCCGTGATAGCAAGCAGTGTAGGTTTGTTCACATTTAGCACAAATCATATAATAGGTATCCACACACAATATATATATATATATATATATATATATATATATATATATATATATATATATATATATATATATATAGAGAGAGAGAGAGAGAGAGAGAGAGAGAGAGAGGTACAGTCCCAACCCAATATTAAAGTCCGTACGTAGTATATATCACTCGAATACATACCGTACAATCAATTTATGATTTATTACTCACTATCGTATTAAACCGGATATTATTTTCTACTCTAAGGGTCCTAGTTACCCCTTACATCACTTAAGTAGTTAACTTATTCATGACCTATTAGTTTTTAAAATAAACTCATTCAAAATCCCCGTAACTCATTCTCGTATTCTCGAAATTAATTACATCACCATTTAAGAATGTTGAATCCTCGCCTTAATTATCTCATTAATATTAAGTCATAATACCATCATAGGCCTAATGTAATATAATAAGTCCCTCATTATATTTTAAGAAAGTCCCAAAGGTTTCCCCGACAAAACTATAGGAGTTCTAGGCTTGAAAGGGAAGAATAGCCAAACCTGGGCAAACCGAATCAATTTGAACAAGGTTTTAGCATTTTCATCATTTTCTTTAACATAAGTCACATGATCCTTCACCAAACTTAAAACCAATTGTCCCTAACATTATCTACATGTATTAGGATGATTTTCAACGTAATTACAACATCAAAGCATCGCAATTTCTCATCAAGAAGAATCATAACATTTATTCATCAAAACCCTAAATTTTCATGTTCTCCATGTATACTCAACATAAAACCCAGATTATGATCTGATTTCGTATCCTCAACATGCATAAATTCAGTCTACATGATATCCTACTCGACACATATATTTAAATCACTTTAATTTCCAATTTCATCATTTATATCAAGATGTTTAACCCTATTCTCACATGGGTATTATAACTTCAAATAAAATTGCAAATAAACACTTGGATTAGATTAGTGGGTTAAATTTCGTGATTTGGTGATGAATTGATTTGTCTTCCCTTCCAATCTACTCCCCAATGATGATGGTGGTGCAAGAACTAGCTTTAATCCTTCAAGAACTCTCTCTTAGGCTTAAAAAAGGCTTCTCCTTCTTCTCTAATGTCCTCTGATTAATTTATAACCTCTTAACCCTAACGTCTCCCATTTATATGATGATAAAGGCTTTGGAAATTCGTATGTCTCTTAGCCCTAGGTTACCAGATGACTAAAATGCTCCCATACTGCACCAATTTAGTCTAAAATTGCCCCAAGACCTAAACAGTGCCCCCAAGTATACCATTCTGACTATGTCGACCCTTTCAGGACCATTCTTGACCCCCAAATCATCATCTGAGTTATTCTAAATAAGTTTCCTATCTCGACCTCATATTAGTATACATGCGACTACCGATTGAGATAAACTCCAATTACGCCAATAACATTCGTTATGACGTGTGATAATTTTTAAAAAATTATCTACTATTCACTTAGTAAATTTAACACATAATATTAATCATTATCTCTCTCTCGATTAATATTTAATGCACACATTATTATTTAATTCCATTAAATTATGTCACTCGTGCAATTTAAAATGAATTAATTAAATTCCAAGTACGTAGAAATACGGGGTATTACATGCTTCCCCCCTTACAGGTAATTTCATCCCCAAAATTAGGTCATACTTGCGACGAATAACTCTGGATACTACTCTCGCGTGTCATCCCCCCGCTCTCATGTTGACTCGTCAATGCTGTGGTGTACTCACTGAACTCGTATTAATGGTACCACTTTAGATCGCAGTTTATGCTCACTACGATCTAGAATATACGTGTTTCTCCTTATATGAGATGTCTGGATGTAAATTGATCTCCTCAAGTGGAACGTGCCAAAATATCTCTTGCTCCTCAGATACTTCTTTAGCGAAGCCACGTGGAACACATCATGTATCCCCTATAGATGCTCTGGTAAACCCAGTCTATATGCCACTAGTCCCACTCTCTCAATAATCAAGAAAGATCCAACTTATCTCGGCCCTATCTGCCCCTTCTTACCAAACCTCATGGCCCCCTTTATGGGAGACACCCATACCAACACTTAGTCGCCAACCTCTAACTCAACGTGCCTTCGATTAGCATCAACATTACTCTTCGACCTGTCTTGAGATATTCGAATCCATCCACGAATTAACTCAATCTTGACAGTAGTCTCCTGTATCATCTCTGGCTCCAATAACTTTTTATCTCCCACCTCTAACCAGAAAGCAGGCGAACGACAAGGCCTCCCAAAGTGTCTCAAACGGCTCCATGCTAATGGTGAATTGGTAAGAGTTTTTATACGCAAACTCTCCCAATGGAAGGTATCGCTCCCATCCTCCCCTAAAATCTAGGATGCACATCCTCAACATATCCTATAGCATCCGATTAACCTTCTCCGTTAGTCCATCTGTCTGTGGGTGGTATGCGGTACTCAATCGCAAGTCTGTGCCCATGACCTCCTGCCAGAAATGAGACACAAAGACATAATGTTGATCGGTACTTCGTGTAGCTTAACTATCTCTGCTATGAGCAGCTGTGCATATTGCATCATCTTAAAATCAGTGTAGACTGGAAAGAAGTGGGTTGCCTTGGTCAGTCAATCCACTATCACCCAAATGGAGTCATGACCCCTCTGTGACATCGATAGTCCTGTAATAAAATCCATCAAAATACTCTCCCACTTCCACACGGGAATAACCAATGGCTGTAGCATCCCCTAAGGCCTCTGGTGGTCCACCTTAACTAACTGAAAGGTAACACACTTCAAGACAAACTCTGCTATGTCCCATTTTATCCCTACCCACTAGTACTGTCTCTGCATGTCCCAATACATCTTATCCACGCCGGGATGTATCACAAATTTCTAATCGTGGGACTTTATCATTACCGCATGTCTCAAGTCCTCATTTATTGGTACAATAAGTATCCCATTAAAACGTAGGCCTCCCTCTGAGCTGATTGAGTAAGACTCTGCACCATTAGCTAATAATTGACGTACCCTGTCCTGACAGAACTGATCCTTCGCCCATGCTTTCACTACCCGCATGACAATCTCAGGGGTGATAGCTATAACTGACATGCATGCTCTGTTGACCTCATCTTCATGTCGAAGATCCTTCCACTTTGCATTTTAAACCTTTATTAACTCCCCCGTAGGTCATCGTCTCAATGCATTTGCCACCACATTGGCCTTACCAGGATGATACTGAATGTCAAACTTGTAGTCTTTCATGAATTCAAGCCACCTCTTTTGTCTCATATTCAGATCCTTATAGGTGAAGAGATACTAAAGAGATTTGTGGTCAATGAATAGAATAAACTGCTCCCCTAGTAGGTAGTGCCTCCATATCCTCAAAGTAAAAACAACCAATGCTAACTCAAGGTCGTGTGTGTGGTAATTATTCTCGTGGAGCTTCATTAGAGATGCATAAGATATAGCCCTCTCCTCCTACTGCAATACACCCCTAAGTACCTACAAGGATGCATTCGTATAAACTCGGTACTCCACCCCTCCCCTAGGGAATGCGAGCATAGGTGTTGATGTCAATTTGTCCTTTAGCTCATCAGAGGCTAACTAACAGTGATCACTCCACACAAATGGTACCCCCTTGCGAGTTATATTTGTCAATGAACTCGCAATCTTCGACAACCCCTTAATGAAATGTCAATAATAACTGACCAACCCCAGAAAGCTGCGAATCTTTGTCGGTGTTATGGACTGTCCCCACTCCCTCACCACCGATACTTTGTGTGGATCAATAAAAATTCCCTTGTCGGATACGATGTGACCAAGGAACTGTACCTCTCGTAGCCAAAATCCACATTTCTTAAATTTGGCATATAATTGGTGGTCCCAAAATGTCTGTAAAACCTTACGCAGATGCTCCGCATGCTCCTTCTTGGTGACGAAGTAAACCAGAATGCCATCTATGAACACGATCACTAACTAGTCCAAAAATTCCCTGAGTACTCTGTTAATGAGATCCATGAACACTGTTACAGCATTGGTGTGCCCAAACGACATTAGCCTGAACTCGTACGACCTGTACCATGATAGAAAAGAAGTCTTAGTAACATACTTATCTCAAATGCTCAACTAGTGATATCCCAATCTCAAATCAATCTTGGAGAAGTGCGTAACCCCTCTTAACTTGTCAAATAAGTCATTGATCCTTAGCAACTGATACTTATTCCGTATCGTGACCTTGTTCAGATCCCTGTAGTCCATATTCAAGCGAAGCGAACCATTCATTTTCTTCACTAATAACACTGGTGCACCCCACGGTGATGTACTCCGCTAAATAAAACCCTTCCCTAAGAGCTACTGAATCTGCTCTCTCAACTCTCGCATCTCTGATGGGGCCATACGATAAGGTGATTGAGCAATCGGTCTCATGCCCGGTGCTAAGTTAATAACAAACTTGATTTACCAACTAGGTGGAAACCTTAGAATCTATTGGAATATATCCTTGAAATCCTTCATAACTGGAATCGAGTCTAACGGAATAACTACCTCCTGTGAGTTCTCCTCCTCAATGTAGTATAGGTGGGTGCATGACCCTCCCTTTGGAAGAGGCATCGCCACCAAGAACCTATCCTGCCCCGAAATGGAGAACACTATGGCCCTCTCGTAACAGTCTACCATCGCCCTGTAACCTGCCAACCAATCCATGCCTAGAAGGACATCATACCCCTCTATATCTAACACAATAAGGTTTGCTGCTAAGCTCAGTCTCCTAATAATGACGTTTAATCCTCTACATACCGAGTGTATAAGTGACCCACTACCCAATGATGACTCTACACATATAAGGAGAGGGCTGAATGTCTCTAAAAGATCGACTGCTTGTGTAAATCTAGTGTAAATAAAGGAATGTGATGCCTTGTATAAAAAAGAATACTACCCTCATGCCCATGAATGGGAAATGTACCCTCGACTACTGGCGGTGCCTGAGGTGTTGGTGGCATGGGTATGTCTCGAACGTTGTACACACGCCCATAATGCATCTATCTTTACTTCTATTATAGGGCTGGGGGTACTGGTGCTAGAGGTAACAGAGCCTGCTGCCCCTGTTGGGCACCCTGATGCTGTGAGAAATCTCTCCTCTTATAACCCTGTTGGCTATATGTAGAGCACTACCCAAGAAACTCTCTATGTCTTTGGCCCTCTCAAGGTTTCCCATATGCTATCCCTAATAACCCCATCCCTACTGGCCACCTCCATTATTCCCTTAGACCTGGAGAATCTGCTGCTGCTGATTATGACCCTACTAGCCCTGCCAGGAACCCTGACCCTCCGATCGATAGTCACACAACCTAAATATCTTGGCCTAATCCCCCTGCTTAGGATCGTGTCCCTACCGTATCACCACCTGCTGCTGAGGTGCCCCACTTGCACTACTCCTTCCTGTCCTACCTGACTGGCTCAACTTCCCTGCTCTCTTACTTCCCTTAAGGTGGAAGCGGTGGTCTTGGTAATATAAAAGGGCAACATTATCAACCTCCGTATATGTTTGTAATGTTAGATTACTAAGTAGGTGTTACCTGATCCTCCGGATTATCCCATTCATGATCCTGCTCTTCTTTTTTTTTCGATGTTCACCTTATCTTGCACAAAGTTAACCAAATGAGTGAACTCTTCCTCGTAATCAGCAACTAATCGGTCCCCCCTGTGTAACATCATTAAATTTTCTTCACCAAACTTAACATAACTCACATGATTCTTCACCAATCTTAAAACCAATTGTCCCAAACATTATCAACATGTATTAGGATAATTTCTAACATAATTACAACATTAAAGCAGCTTAATTTCTCATCAAGCACGAATCATAACATTTATTCATCAAAACCCTAAATTTTCATGTTCTTCATGTACACTCAACATAAAACCTAGATTTTTCTCATCTAAGTCATCACTCATGATCTGATTTTGTATCCTCTACATGCATAAATTCAGTCTACATGAAATCCTACCAAACACATGGATTTAAATCACTTTAATTTCCAATTTCATCATTTATATTAGCATGTTTAACCCTATTCTCACATGGCTATTATAACTTCAAAGAAAATTGCAGATAAACACTTGCCTTATATTAATGGGTCTGATTTCATGATTTTGTGTTGAATTGGTTTGTCTCCCCTTCCAATCTACTCCCCAATGATGATGGTGGTTCAAGAACTAGCTTGAATCCTTTAAGAACCCTCTCTTAGGCTTTAAAAATGGCTTCTCCTTCTTCTATAATGTCCTCTCCTTAATTTCTAACCTCTTAACCCTAGCCTCTCCCATCTATATGTTGATAAAGGCTTTGGAAATTCATAGGTCTCTTAGCCCTAGGTTACCAAATGACTAAAATACCCCCATACCATACCAGTTTAGTCTAAAATTGCCCCAAGATTTAAACAGTGCCCCCGGGTATATTATTCCAACTATTTTGACCCTTTCAGGACCATCTGTGACTCAAAATCATCATCCAAGTTATTCTAAATAAATTTCTTATCTCGACCTCATATTAGTCTACGTGCAACTCCCAGTTGAGATAAACTCCAATTATGCCAATATCATTCGTTATGACTTGTGATAATTTCCAATAAATTATCTACTATTCACTTAGTAAATTTAACACATAATACTAATCATTATCTCTCTCTAGATCAATATTTAATGCACACATTATTGTTTAATTTCATTAAATTACGTCACTCGTGTAATTTAAAATATAGCGAATTAATTAAATTCCAAGTACACAGAAATACAGGGTATTGCAGTAGACACCATAAATTTTTTAGCCGATTTGAGCATTCGTGGATGATGTTACTTTGAAGGAGATCCAAAAGTGGGATGGTTCACTAATCGGATGTGTGAACCACAAGGAGTAGGATAAGGTCAAGATATAGGACGAGTGTTTATTGTTATGTATTTATTACTTGTCAGGACAGTAGAGGAGAGTGTTTCCTCCTGAAAATTGAAATATAAGAGAGTTATCATTATTGGGGAGATCAAGAGGAGGATATTACAAAGGAATCTTTCTAGGAAAATATAGAACGGGGGCATCATTAGTAGATTTTGACCGCGCGAAAGGGTAATTCGCTGTGAATTGCGATGATACATCATTAAAAAGGGAATGATGTAGTAATGGTGTCGGCTACACCCATATCTGTGATCAAGGGTAAAATATTCCCTAGAGTTGAAATTTACCAAGAGTAAGTATGTAGTTAGTAATAGGAATAAGTCATTTGTCCGATTGAGGAAAGGAAATGGTTGCATTTTTAGGATTTTTTTAATCGAGTTAGTACCCAAACTTAAAGAGGTTGTTGTGGCGAAGGTGTGTATTTGGTGATACACTTTATGTTCCATAAATGAGTAGGAGTATTGAGGTAAGAGAGTATACTTATTTGATTGTGTTACAATTCAAGGGTTCCAAGGGGGACAAGGGACAACTTAGGGTTATAAGAGATAGATTAACCAAGTTTATTAGAGTTATGACTTATGTAAGCCATTTGTATCGAGTTGTGATTAGTACACCTTGAAATATAGTGTATCCGTAATTGAGAATGGGAAGTTTTACCGAAACATGCAAGGGAAATAGAAGATGAACGGAGGCTCGATTCATAGGTTCAAGAGGGAGGCCAAGTGTTATTAGTTACCTTCGGTAGGGAGATTATGGATTCCAAACCGGATAAGGGGTAGAAAACTAGATGGAGTTCCTCTTAAGAAATTAAAGTATGGTTGGGATGGTTCCGTTTTACCTCATCTTACTAGTGTCAATGTGCACGATGAGTTTCTTCAGGGGTATGACCGAAGGAATACTTGAGTGTTAAGTTGGTGTTTTAATAATTAAATTAGTTTGGTTGAGAATATTATTGAACACGATTTACGATAAAAGTGACCATGAGGGATGCTACATGATAGATTAAGTAGATTCATTTATACCAGTGGGAGGACACTACAGGTGAAATATTCTTAGATATCCAACTAGGAAAATCATGAATTCGAATTTTGAGGATGAAATTCCTTGTTTAAGGGAGAAAGAATGTAATACCCCGTATTTTTTTATGCATAATGTATAATTAATTGAATTGTGGAAATTAATTATGTATCTTGTTATGACTAAAGATGCCACCATTTATATGGTTATGTGTTTATTAAGTTGGATTCGAATTTGGATTGAAGGCTCGGTGATTAATTAATTAAGTTAATTAATATTCGGACTTGAATCATAAATTTTTTAAATAACCAAGTTATTAGTTATTTGTTTATATTTGATAATTGACTTTTGAATTGCGTTAAATGTTCCTTTATAGTTTAAAAATATGGTTTAAAGTCATTATATGTTTGCATATGGCTCGTGCATGGTTTTATGTCATTTAAAGTTATTTTTGGGCTCTTTTTCGGTGAGGACCATTTGAGGCCCAAGTCCAATTTCAAAATTAAAGGGGGGGGGGGGGGGGGGAGAGAGGTCATTAGGGATATCATTTTATCACAAACACAATGGGTAAGTAAAGATGGGCTAGAGAGAGAAAGCACTAAGAGGAAACGAAGAATTGAGGGAATTATGGATTAATTTCTCAATTAATCCATAAGGCAAGTTGAATCTAGAATATAATTATGATTGAATGTATATTAATATTGTGATTATTCATTGAAATATGAATGTAATTATGACCTCAATATGTTTTATATAATTTAAATTGACTCATTTCGAGTTTAACTTAATCTAGTTAGTAATTAGGTTGAATTCACCCCTAAATTGATTTAATTACCCATGATTATGACTTGAAATTGTGTGAGAATGATTAGATGTTGTTTCCTGTCGTAAATTAGTTATAAACCTCTGATTATGTAAATTTATCCCTTGAAATCATTAGTTGATTGATAAATTTTGATTCAAGTTAGGGTTCTTGAATTATGAATTGGTTTTTGTTGAATGTTGGTGTAATCATGGGTTTTGATATTAGAAATAGTTTCCAATTGGTTATTTGATGGGATTTTATGGGTTGGATGTTTGTTGGGGGCTTAAATGAAGCTTTGGAGTTCATTAATGGAGGCTGTGGTGGAGATATCATGGTTTTGGAGAAGATGATTGCATACAAGTGTTGATCAATGTATTAACTAATGTCGATTGATCGATGAAACTAAAAGTTAGTTAAGTTGTGCAAAGTCGAATTAAGAAGGCGTGGACACCAGTTTCATGTTTTTCTTTTTTTTCTTAATATTTTATGAATTTTCTACTAAAAGGCATGTGAGAGAAAAATTTTGGATGGGTGATTTTAGGTTTGACTTTTTTTTTGAAATTTTGGTTTTGAGGCCTAGGGCTAGGATTTGTTAGCCTATAGTTTTCATATACTCATAAAATAGAGATAAATTCTTATTAATTGAGTTATTGGATATTAGGCGTATTATTATATTAGGGTGGATTTATACCTAGACGCAATGCCTTGGGATATTTGAACTAGGAATATTCAAGGCTAACGTGGTAGATGTAAGGAATTTGGATATAGGGTAGGATTAGACTACTCCTAGATTTGGGAACCCGAGAGGTTAGGGTTAATATATTATGGGTTGAAAATAAGGTTATAAATGTGATATACCTTTTTATGATAGTGATCCTAGTATGACCCAACAACATTAGGGTCACTTTGTGTATTTGATTTACCCTAACCCATTAAGTAGGGTTATATGTGTTGGCTTTAACCCCTTAGTTAGGGTTGTGATACTATCATGTTTTATGTGAAATGTATACCACGTGTGAGTGCTCGTGGCATATCATACCAGGAAGGATTCCATAATGGGGCATGTGCGACGTGGACCACTAGACGAGCTATTCCATTTTCATATTTTACCCCTAGGTCACATGTCTAGGTAGCCGTGACTGAGATGGTCTTCGAGGAGATTTCTTTTGTATGGCCTTGGGTATGATAGGTTATATGACTGATGGTTAGACATGGTGAATTATCCCTTAACTATGTTGAGGTCTTAGATTTGGGACGACCTAAGACTTTACCTAGTATGCGCGAGAGATCTCTGAAGGCAATAAGAATACTCCTTCATTATGTGTTTGTCCTAGAGATGCTATGTTATTTATACAAGTTGAAAGTTTTACCTTTGTATGGATGTTAGATGTGAGTAGAGTCTTTCTCCTAAAAAAATGTTATTGTTGTGTGGCGGTACCAGAGATAGTGGTAATGTAAGGACATATTTTTAATAAGTCCGTCACAATTAATTATGTCGTATACCGCTACAAGTCGTCGAAGAATTGTGAAGAGTGCATATACAAAAGACGGATCCGAATTACCAGTTGGCTTCAACATTCAAGCCCAACAATATGAACGTTGGTAAGATATTGTTTTAAAGTTTCATATACATTTCATATTAAGAGTGTTGGGGTATTTTTAAAAGGTTTTTTAAAAAGATTTGTTATAAAAATTATTTTTATAAATATTTGTTTTTAAAAAAGGTGTTAACTGTTTTAGAAAAAGAATAGTATTGAGAAAATTTCATTGGCAGTTAACGCACTTTGGTTTCGATGCCAATCTCGTTAGCGTGAGATCAACATCTCGTTTGAACGACATTGGGATGTCGCGCGTAGTCGTTCAAAGGACACGCAATCTCGTTCAAGCGAGATGGGGTTCTCGTTTGAACGACCCTGCTTTTTGGCTGACACGCTGCTGTAATGCTTATCGTTTGACCGACTCAGTTTTTGTATAAAAAGGGGTCCTGGCAGTCTAGAAAAATGTGGAGAATAGTTTCAACTTTTAAGAGTCTTATTCTTTTGAAACTTTTGTGTATCTGCCAGATTTAATTCAATACCTTTTGGCAGAAAGTTTTTCTCCAACAATTTTAAGGGTTTAAATGTTTTGTTTTTTATTAAAAAAATCCCAATTACTTTTATGTGAATTGTTTTGTGGAACCCAAGAACATAATATGCTTTTGTTCATACTTTGTGGGGAGAGATCTACAACCGACAACTGCGTGCTATTGTGGAGGGAGTCCTTATAAAGTTCACTCTTGTGGAGAAGCCGTTTTCTTCTTCATTGCTGACCACGTTCTTGCGGGAGATTCCAGCCGACGTCATTTCTAGCCGTTGCTTTGGAGGTTTGACGAAAACACCGTGCGTTACACTTGTGGGCGATTATCAGGTTGTATGTAAGTCAATGGTCTTGTCAATTCTTTAAAGTTCTAGAAATAAACGGTTTTTCCCTTCGGGGATTTTTTCTGAATATTTGTGTCACATGCTTTATCTTTTTATGGGTTGACACACGCACACACATAGATGCTTGTTTAGGGGCTGAATTAATTTGGTTAAAAAATAGACCCTAATTAAATAAGTGTGCCATATTAAATATTTGCGAATTTAATCAATTATCACACAGTCACGTTTTTTACAGGTAATGATTTATTTGTCATGATAGAGATTTATATGACTTATAATAAGGATGCCCACTTACATACTTAGGATTCAAATTTGTGTATTACATACTTTGTGGGTTAAAGCCATGGTCGATTACTCTAAGGAAGACTTAGTTCGGTTCATCAAGAAATTTGGGGCTTATCTCACCCTCAAATTCTCCATTCTCTTTCGAACATTGGACTTATGATCTTTTGGGGCTTTGGCCGGCCTGGACGTTGAAATATTTTTCACCTGGAGATTATTGAGACCACCTAGCGGAACTCAAAGAAGACAACCTAAACCTGAAGCTCCAGCACTTAGTAGTTCTGGCACAAATGCCCATTTAAACCCAAATTTGATATTTTCCATAGTTTGCCTTTCTTCAGAAGATTCAAGTGCACAAAATGTTACCGATGAGTTTTTTCAGCCATTAAAGTCAACTCTTAGGCAAATATTTAGGAAGCGGTTGAGAAAAGGAAGGAAGGTAACTTGCCGGTTGCTTGGTGTAATCTTAGTGGAAATTAGTCCAGAGGAGCTTCGGAAACAAGCCACTGTGAAATCGTCTGCGATGGAAGTACTACTTAAGATCACAAAATTTTGTGATCTTTATCTCATGGAAAGAGCTCTTGATGATGAAAGCGAGAAAAAGGTTCTCCTAGATTTAGAAGATGCTGGGGTATTTACATCTGGTGGCTTGGTCAAAGACAAGGTTCTATTTTGTAGCACAGAGATTGGGAGGACATCTTTTGTTCGGCAATTGGAGTCAGATTGGCATATTGACATACTAGATATGTGTATGTTGCATTATTTTCATGAGATAGTCCATAGACTAGAGATGTAAGTCTTTGGTATATTAGATAATTAGTAAGATGTACGGTGGGTTTGAGATTACAACACAACTTATATTTTAAAATGAAAAAGACGAAACAATAGATAAGAAACTAATGATTAAGGAATGAAGATGTAAAGCTTTAATCACATGGGCGACATAGGGGTTCGGGATTTATAATCGCAAAATATTTTAAGTTGTTGAGTTGGGTAACTAATAACTTAAAGTATGTTAAAATACATGAGGAAGATATGTAGTTATGATGTGGCCCGGATTCAATTATAATCCTATTCTATATTGTCTTGCTATTTAGGTTTTTATTTAAAAAATATTTTTATAGGTCCCTTTCGAGTAGTTCCTATAGATGCAGGATCGTTAAAGGAGCATAACTAGCGACGTCCCATTTCTTACTCCTAGGATTGTAGGAGTGTAGCAAGTGTAGCTCATCCTTTTATTGACTACTTTATTTATAGTCTGGTTGTTTATGTATATTTATATTCAGAGACGACGTATGTTTATAAGAGCAAGTTTTATAATTGCTCAATTTATTGTTATTTGACTTATTCCGTTACACACCACTGCACCTTTATGACTGTTTCCGCATATTCAAAGAGAAGAAGTTTGTGACATTTGCAAGATTAAAGATCATTCATCAAAACTGTATCCGAGAAGAGTAATGAGGTAGTTTGGTAAATACTTTAATTTTCCAGGGGTCATTTTTAAGAGTGTGAACTTTAAAATGTTTTTAAATGTTTTTTTAAGAATTTTTTTAAATCTCTCTAACTCGTTAGAACGAGATTGACATGTCGTTCGAATGAAATCTGGAACGTCGCCTTTGGGTCAGTTCTGTATTGTCGTTCGATGTTTTGTTGGAAGTCGTTTAAACGATATTGGATACGTCATTAGAACGAGTTTCTTACGTGTGAACGAGATCTGAAGTGACGCGCTCTGGAATGTCATTCGAAGTTTCGTTGGAAATCTGTTTGAATGAGAAAAAGGCACGTCGTTCGAACGAGCATGCGAGTTTTTGTTTTTTAATTAAATCTGATCCAAATCTCTAATGCATAGACTTTTTCAAGAAACTCCCTTATAAATAGAGATGCGAGATTAGAGTTTTAAAAAACTAATTTAACCCTTTTCCAAACCATTTTAGAATTTCTTTTGTGATCAAACTCAACCGTTTTTCATCCAAACACCTTGATATTTAAAGATCACTTTAACAAATCAAGAAGAACACATTATTGCTCTCAAAACCTTATAGAGTTCACCTCTATGGATGATTTGTGGTCTATTATCGAAGAAGAAGGTTAATCAGTATATACCGAGGGAAGACGGCTTCCTGTGGGCATTGTTGGATTGTGCCTTTGCTGTAGAAGACTTGAAGAACTGCATGTCATACTTAGTGAACTAATTAGTCTATAAGACATCTAGTGTCTGTTTAATTTTTATACAATGCTGAAAAATAAAGGTTTTGCCCGAAAGGGATTTTTACTTACTTCTTCGTATGCTTGTTTGTTTGGTTTGTCACATTTAATTAGGACTTCATCACTGCATGCACACTAAATTAATTCAAGATAAAATTTAGTAAAATTCAAATTTGTGTGTTTGGACTATGATATGAATCAATCCATAGAATAGACATTCTCAAATTGGTATTGGAGTATATGACACCAAATTACGCGTATTGGAAAGCTAGGATGATGTCAACTTTAAAATCTATTGATGAAAGGGTCTGGCTTGTTTATGAAAGAGGGTGGGTACCACCCATTGTGACCAATGGAAATGTCATGAGTATAAAACCTATCTTTGCTTGGACATAAGATGAATTTAAATGGAGTAGCTATAACTCACGCGATTTAAGTGCCATTTCTGGAGCCATCACTGTAAGGACATTGTTCGTCACATTTTAGTATGTCGTATACCGCTGCAAGTCGCTACAAGTCGTCGAAGGATTGAGAACCATATATCTAAAAAGATGAATCCGAATTACAAAGTCTTCAACATTCAAGCCCCAAAAGGATGAATTTGGTAAAATGTGTTTAAGTTCCATTTACATTTTACATTAAATGATTTTTGGAAATTTTAATAAATTGTTTTTATTTTTCAAAAAATATTTAATCATAAAGTTTTGGATAAATATCGCTTGATCCCGTGAACAGTTTTAAGATTTGAGGATTCCAAGTTATTTAAAATTTTAAAAGTCTTTTTTAAGGGCATCAGTGACTGTTGTTCAAATGACGTCACATCTCGTACGAACGAGATGGAGGTTCGCTCGAACGACATCGCATGTTGTTCGAACGAGAGCTGTTTTCAACCGACACGTCACCACCTTGATTTTATTATAAATAAGGGTGTCAGGCTTCTATTTTTCGTGTGGAGAAAACACCAGTTTTAACAGAATACGTTTTGAGTGTTTTTGTTTATTCTCCAACATATTTTTGAGGGTTCAAACTGTGTTTTACAATTCACAAATCCCAAACTTTTTGTGTGAGTTGTTTTCTGGAACTTGAAGCATATTTTTGCTGGAAGTTTTACTGTTGAATCATAGGTTCCTTGGAATGGTACTGGGCTGACCATAGGTGCCACTTGCGGGAGGTACTGGGGGGCTGAATGACTGCGTGTTATAGGGAGTGTTGCGATGTTCTTGGGCTGACGACTACGAACTGACACTTGTGGATATTTTGTAAGTCAATTGTATTTTTACTATAATCCGATTGTAAATCGTTATTTTACAAATTACAGTATAAATAAAAGGTTTTTGCCCTGCGGGTTTTTTTTTTCCTGAGATCTGCTTTTATCAGCATTTGTCATTGTATGATTTAATTTGAGATTTGAATTGTTACGTAGTTGCATATTTAGGGGCTGATTTAATTGGTATTTGGTTTGAGAAAATTTAGACATCCAATTAAATAAGTCTGAATTGAAATTTGCGAATCTATTTGAATTAATATCGCACACGCACTTACAATCACCCCTAACAAGTTTCATCACATCATGATGTGCACCACGTTTAAATAAATGTGGGATATCTTCTAACTCACTCATGAGGATACCAACACTGTGAAAGATTCTAAGCTTCAAAACCTCACCTCAAAATTTCAGACTATTACCATGTTAGAGTCTAAGTCTTTCGATGAATTTTATGCACGATTGTCTGATGTTCTCTAGTTTTAATTTTGGTCGAAAAATTTCTAAGACACGTGTAGTAAAAAAGATTTTGAGATCACTTCCATCACATTTTATTCCTAAGGTTACTGTGATTAATTCATTGTGGATATTAGATACGCATAGGTTAGAAGAACTCGTAGGATGCCTCAAACTTATGAGATAGACATATTTCCCAAAACTGTTAAACCTAAGGAACAGGGAATGACATTAAAAGTTCAAACTAAAAAGAAAGAGGATGTGTCATCTGACCCCGAGTATGATTTTAATCTCGATAATCTTGCCCTTTTTACAAAAAAAATGAAAAAACTTCTCTAACTAAGAGAAGAAAATACTTTCAAATAAAATAAGAGTTTTGAGAAAGACAAAAAATATAAATCGTGAAAGAAAAATTTTGAAAAAGAAAGAAGCTATTATCATAATAAAGATGAAGAAATATGGTATGAGTGAGAGGGTACGGGTCACAAAGATCACAAGTGTGCTACGAGATTAAAGAGACAACGCAAAGGCTAATCTGTCTTCAATGCCACGCTAGGTGATAACGATGTCAAGAAGGTGAATTTTGGGGACAAATCACCACATGGACGTAACTTCACCGCATTCATAGATAGTCATGCTAGTACATATTATGCGCCTCATGCCAATGAGGAATCTACTAAACATGATGACCTTGACAGTGAGTCTAGTCATTCTAAAGAGAGTGAGGGAGATGATGCTTTGAGTAAGGGAGATAGTGACCTTCAACGTGTTTATGTTGATCTTTACACCGGGTCCTTTAAAACGAAAAAACATAACAAAGGTTTAGCACTTAGAGTTTCATCTTTAGAGAAGGATTTGAGAGTGGTAAGGTAGAGCGAGTCCTTTGTTAGAGTTTCTTTAGGAGAAAGTGTCTTTTCAATTGAGAGGAAAAATGGTGACTTGACCAATAAAGTGTCTAGTCTTACGAGAGATCTTCAAACATCCGTGGAGACTCGTGACAAACTTGAAAACTATGTATCCCAACTTGATAACGATATCGAACATGCCTAGGAGGTCAAGGTTACTATAGAGGATACATCAAAGAAGGTTAGAAAGATGCTCTTCGATCTTGATTTAGGTTTTAAGGAGAGGCAAGGAATAGGTTACAATAGTGCATCCACTTCCCATTCCGCACCAAAACCGATTCCTAAATTTGTGTTAGATCCTTATGGTCATAGACCTAAACCACAAAAGAGAGTTCAACCTAAGAAAGAAAACCAAGGAGAGATCACCTTAGAGAGTTTTACTATAAGTTAGGAAGAACTCAACTTACACATACTTTTGTGAATCGCTATAATCTAGTCTTAGAGAGCAAGTTGCGTTCCTAGTTGTGAATTCGCAAAGCTTAATGGTAGAATTTCAACAGATGTTTATGTTTTTTGAAAATGCTTATAATGCTCTGACTAAATCCAACAACGATAAGGGAAAACCAAAGGCTACCTCCACTTATGTACATAAGCAAGATGACAAAGCCCTTGTTATTCATATTACTCTCAAGGTTCAAAATACTTCCCAATGGTATTTTGTATAGTGGGTGATTTAGGCACATGATCGATGACATACCATTTTTTACCAACCTTGAGGATCGTAAGGAAGGTAAAGTCACCTTTTGGAGATAGGAGGGTCTAGTATTTTAGAACGTGGATGTGTTGAGATACCTGGATTTCCTAAACTAGGCAATGTGTTGTACGTAAAAGGGTTGAAATCGAACTTAATTAGAATAAGCCAACTGTACTATTCAAGGATTGAGGACCGAAGATAATTGCTATGGGATTTATCCGATCGAAATGTGTGGCGTATATAATCTATCCGGTAAAATTTTACTACATGAAATGAGGACCGAAGATAATTTCTATGGTATTTTACCCAAGTCCTCCTTTATGTGCAACAGTGGCACAGCCTCCTCTATGGACCTTTGGCATCAACGACTAGGTCATGTGAAAAGGGACCCAATTTGTATCTTATCGTCACTTGAGAAACCAACCTCCTCAGTTTGTGGACCTTGCCAATAAGGAAAACAAATTCAAAATCCCTATCAAAAGTTGAATACCATTACCACCACACATGTTCAGGAGTTAATTCACATGGATCTTATGGGTTTCACTCTCTCAGAGAGTTTATGTGGTAAGAGATACATTCTCCTGATGGTCAATGACTTTTCAAGATACTTTATTGTGAGGTTTCTTAGGGAAAAGTACGATGGGATTGAATTCCTAATAACCACATGATGTGTATTATAAAACCAACATGATATCACTATTAATTAGATGCTTAGTGATAACGACACTAAATTTAAAGAAGTCGGAGTGCATTGCTATTGTGATGGAGTGGGTACAAAACACGAGTTTTTGACCGTTCGTACTCCATAACAAAATGGGATAGTTGAGAGGAAGAATCAGACAATACAAGATATAGATAGATCCATGCTTCTTAGGAGAAACAATACTAGATGTTTTTTTGCAAAGGCGATGAGTACTGCATGCTATATGGTGAATAAGGTATATCTTCATCCACACATACTACACATGCCATATGAGTTGTGAAGAGGGAATAAGCCCAACCTATCTTAGTTTAGTGTCTTTGGGAGTACTTGCTATATCTTGAGAGATAGAGATCACTTAGGGAAGTTGGAATCCCGGAGAGACGAGGGGATATTTTTAGGTTATTCATCATAGACTATGTATTATAGGGTGATTAACCTTGCAAGATATAAGGTTATGGAGTCAATAAATGTCATGAATAGACATAATGACACCGGCATCTATTGACCCTAGCCCTCAGTGTGATGATGATGCACCCCCTGCTGACACTCCCATCCTTCCTCAAACTACTCCAGTAGACCCTACTTTTGATTTAGAGGATCCAACATCTTGGGTTCAAAAGAGTCATGGCTCTTTCGTTGTACTTGGTGATCCCACACTAGGTGTTAAGACTCGTGCTCAACTTGAGAATGTGGTTAAATACCTTTGGTACACCTCCTTAATCAAGCCCAAGAATATGAAAGAAGCACTTAAGGACAAGCATTGGATATTCATTATACAAGATGAGTTGCTTCAATTTCACAAGAATGTTGTCTGGGACTTAGTCCTCGACCTAGCGAGACTAATGTGATAGGTATCAAGTGGATTTAGAAGAATACGATGGATGAGAATGGTACCATAGTTAGATATAAAACTTGGTTCGTGGCTCAAGGCTACACACGTGTTGAGGGTGCATACTTTAATGAGACATTCTCTCCTATTTATAAGATTGAGTCCGTCTGCTTAGTACTCGTTATAGAGTGTTATCTACGAATTAATTTATATCAAACGGATGTCAAGAGTGCCTCCCTAAATATCATTTTACAAGAGGAAGTTAACGTAGAATAACCAAAGGGGTTTAAAGACTCAAAGCACCCAGGACACTTATTTTATCTTAAGAAGGGCCTATATGGTATGAAGCAAGCACCCCGTGCTTGGTATGAAAGGTACACTTCTTATCTCTTAGCTCATGGCTTTAAGAGAGGGGGAGTGGATAAGACATTTTTGTGAGGAGATAGGGTGGTGTCGTATTAATAGCCTAAGTCTATGTGGATGGCATAGTATTTGAATCCACATGCTCCTGACATGCTCACACTTTTGAGGAGGAGATGAAGAGAGAGTTTGAGATGATCATGGTTGGTGATATTACATTCTTCTTAGGTTTTCAGATACATAAATTAGAGGATGGGATATTCATATCTCAATCAAATATATTAGGAACCTAGTGAATAATTTTAGTTTAGATTTCGCTAAGCCCTCACACACCCCTATGAGTACATCGACTAAGATTAACAAAGACACTTTAGGCAAGGATGTAGAGCAAACACTTTATAGGAGCATGATAGGTAGTCTTCTCTACTTGATCGCTGGTCATCCCGACATCGCCTATAGTATTGAAGTCTGTGTGCGATACCAAGCATCCCCGAAAGAGTCTCACTTTCTCTAACTTAAAAGTATCATCAAATAGGTGAGTGGCACTCTTTCCTACGGTATTTGGTATTCCTTTGATACCGATGACCATTTGTCTGCCTATTTAGATGCTGATTTGGTCGGGGATACTGACGGTTGTAGGAGCACTTCGGGTGGGAGCTTTTACTTTGGGAGTGTTCTTGTCTCTTGGTTGAGCAAGAAGCAAAACTCCAAATCTTTGTTTAAGATGGTGGATAAGTTTATAGCCTTTAGTAATTATTGCACGCAACTCCCATGGATGAAGAAATGTTAAAAGATCATGGGATTTTGCAAGAAAATTACTATTTCCTGTTATAATATGAATGCAATCCATATATCCCGTAATTCGGACCAACATTCTTGCACAAAACACATTAGGATATGTGAGCATTTTATTAGTGATGTCGTTGAGGAGAATGACGTGTCATTGTGCTTTTTGAGCACTGAACATCAATTAGTTACTATTTTCGTGAAACCTTTAAATGCACATAGATTCGAGGATCTTAGGAAGTCTTTGGGTATTTTCTTCGTTGATTGAGTTTGGGTATTTTATTTAGTATAAGATATTTAACATGTGCATATCTTATATACCTATTGCTAGATTGTATTTCTATTGTATTCATATGTCTTTATTTTTGATATATTTTAAAAATTATAAAAAGATTTTTAGTTTTTAAGAAAAAGTTTGAAAAATTAAAAAAGATATTATTTTGAATTTTTTAAAGAAAAAGATAATTTTTTTTTGTATTTTTGTTTTTCACTGTATATGGATGAACATTTAAGATATTCGGATCATCTCTACATTCAATCCATTCACGTGACTTTTTCATTGTGTTTTGAGACATGGATTTGTTTCGTCAGTTTACTTAATAATGTGTGGATAACATTTCGTTGATCAGTGATGATTACTATCTAAATGTTAGACTCTTTTTCTCCTTTATTGCACACTTGCTCTGACGTTTTGAACATTGTACTTGCTTATGATTTGTCGAATTCGATGTTCTCATCTCAATACCTCTTAATGACGATCTATATGTAAAACCAAATAAGTTGTGCTTGTAAGAACCAGTGTCTGAATTTCTTTTTCCGAAAAATATTGATATATTTTAAGCAATGGAAAGGGGCTACGAAAGAGCAAAATACTTTGTGTTAAAAGTCACCATTTGCAAACAGAGCCTAAAAGATTAACGGAATATAAAAACAAAAGTGCCAAGGTCATTTGTTTTATATTAATTGATGCTTCATTACATATGAGCATTATGATTTTATCAAAGTATTTGAGAGTTAATTCTTATATATATGAGATTTTTAGGGAGCTATAAAGTTAAAGATCAATGGGTTTGCACAACGGGTTTTCTTGGAAAAATAGTTTGGCATTATTATTTTGAGAATCAGTAAAATTCATGACATATTGCATAAGCCGAGTCAATTTCATTTGAGTTTAACATTTTACACCTAAGGTAAACATCGAAGTCTCTCATGACTTCATTCAACTAATGTTATATTGATTTTCCTGTGGAAAATGTTAAAAAATTTCATTTTATTTTCACGATTCAGATATTATACTGTTGTTTCATGGTTATTATATGGATATTTTACTGTTATTTTATGGTGACTATGTGTTTTTGTACCTATATGTACTTTTTATACCTTATACTTGAATTTTTTTTAAAAACTTCAAAAATAGTTGTTTGATAGGGAGATCACATTATGCATTATTGGATTATCATTACATGTGAATTATTTATTATCTTTGTGATGATATCTTGCTTCTTCATGTGATGTTTATTATTCATGTTTAGATTCTACTCATTTGTCTATTACGTATAAAAAAAGGGACAGCAAATTGAGGGAGAATTTTATTTATGTTTTAAAACTCGTACGCGTCACGGTATTCCCATGTCTCATGTGTGTAGGTCATTCCGCCTTGATGATGATTTCTTAGACCGCATAAGATGAATACTTTTTAGTTGAAGACTTATATATTTATGCATTTTCGATTCTTGATTTGGGAGGGTATTAATGTATTTGTCTTAGGGGTCAATTTGGCTTTGGTTTGTGTTTTGTACCGAAATAGTTAAACGGAGAGATTTGTAAGAGCAAGTTTTATAATTTCTCAACTTATTTTTTATTTAGCATATCTTGTTACATACCACTTCACCTTCATGATTTATTCCACTACACAACAAGATTAAAGATCTTTCGTTTGCAAGTTTTTAAGGGTCATTTTAAAACTGCATTTCAAAATATTTTTAAATGTTTTTTGAAATCTCTCTAACTCGTTAGAATAAGATTACATGTCGTTTGAACGAGTTACACAGTGTCGTTAGAATGAGATTCCATCACTTGAACGAAATAGAGAAAGTCACCTTTTGGTCACTTCTGGAATGCAGTTCGACGTTTCGTTAGAAGTCACTCAAATTATATTAGTTACGTCGTTAGAAAGAGTTTCCTACATTTGAACGATATTTGGAGTGACGTGCTTTGGAATTTCATTTTATGTTTCGTTGGAAACCTGGTGGAACGAGCGGGCGAGTTTTTATTTATTTATATTAAATTTGATCCAAATCTCTAATGTCTATCCTTTTGCTACAAACTTCCTTATAAGTAAAGATGCGGGATTAGAGTTTTAAAACTCAATTCAACCACTTTCCAAGCCTTTTTAGAGTTACTTTTGTGATCTAACTCTACCGTTTTTCATCTAAACCCTTGGAAATTTAGAGACCACTTTACTAAATCAAGAACATATTCTTATTCTAAAACCTTATAGAGTTCACATCTACAGCTGATTTGTGGAGTTGATGCTCTACTGCTGAAGAAGAAGGTTGATCGATGGATACCGAAGGAAGACTGCTTCCTATGGGCGGTATCAGACTGCGCTGCTCCTGTAGACGACTTTAAGAACTGGGCATTATACTTAGTGAACTAAGTAGTCAGTAAGTCGTCTAGTGTTTGTCAATTCTTGTACAATGCTGAAAAATAAAGGCTTTGCCCGAAAGGGATTGTTTTTTACTTCTTCACAAGATTGCTTGTTTGGTTTGGCATATTTGATTTGGACTTCATCACTGCATGCATACTAAATTAATTCAAGATAAAATTTGCTAAAATTTGAATTTGTGTGTTTGACCTAAGATACGAATCATTTAATATAATCTGCATTCTTAATGATATTTGGTTGGTAATTGGTATCAAAGATTGTTTGTGTAGATCTAGTATTTCATTATCTTGTCTGTATTTTATTGATTCCTATTTATTTCGTATGCTAAGAATGTTAACCAAAGTTTTGATTCCCATAATTTTAATGGTAGACTTGATCAATCTATTTATGGATTTTTTAGGGTATCACATGGCACTAACCAAAAAATGGATGTGTATTAAGCCTAGATAAATCATTAAGTTTTAGTGTTTTAACTGCGTAAAAATGTTGCATCATTATGCAAAAAATATAACTCATCACTCTAAAAATACGTATGGCATTTAAACAAAAAAGAATTTATACAAAAAATATGACTATAGTATATCCATTTTTGAGATATATAAACGTCCACAAAGTCAAGAAATTCTTTCATTTCAAGATTCAAATATTATCCTAAACTCTTAAATATGGTCATACAGTAACGATAGAGTGAAGAACTGATTCATAAAAGAAATTAGAAGTCTGAAAATATGTTTTTTCCTTTCAAAATATATGTACTAGTTGAAGAAAGGGGAACGAATCACATGGATAAAATCAATATAAAATTAATTTCTAATTTGATGCCACCAACATTCTGTGAAGAAATAATTTGATCCATAATTATTAGTAGGACAAATCTCTAACATGAAGGTGTATGTGATTATGATTCATATTAACAAATGAATGCAATCGTAGAGAAATGCAGTAGAATTTCACTATCAAATGAATGTATGAATCCATGCTTAACAAAAAACAAATATCTACTGTAAAATGATTGATATCATGTAATAACATTATATAACTCAATAAAAAGTAAGGTGCCAACATAAATTAACAATCAAATCATGGGTATAACTATGAATTTCAAGAAATAAATCAGTGCATAACAAACTCGTATGCCAAAAAAGAATAATATTGACACCATAAAATCAAAATATATTGCACATGAATATGAATATTTCCAAGGAATATAATTATCATAAAAGCACCATATTAGAAATAACCTAATCACTAAAAATGTCCAAAGAGTTATATTTGACCACAAAACTTTATCAAATTAAGAATTAGACTCAATTGACAGATAAAGTGAACTCAATGAACAAACAGAACAATGCACACAAGCCTAGAATTTTGATGATTCTACAAGTCAATAGTGTCAGACATAATAAGTATAACTAGAATTCATTGCGCACGCCCGTTGATCTTAAGCTATAACACCTTCAGAAGGTAATCAAATATCATATATTTTTTCACTCAATTCTTTAGAAGATACTACTTTTGAAAATCAAACAAATAAATATGTTGGAATTTAATATTTTCTTTTTACCTCTTATTTTTTAGGATCTTGCCAAAGCTAGATTTTGTTGCAGAGGAGATTTTCTCCTTTTGTAGCCCTTTCCCATGCACTCTCATATTTTTAACAAAAATCATCATACTCACGGGAAACGATCATTACATGCACAAATCCCCCATAGTCAACATATATGTAGATGACAAGATTAATGGGAGAACATCTCACTTAGCTCAAATATAACATGTAAAGTTGAAATTCAAAAGATCTAGTGCATATGTGTGTGGAGGAATATATAAAGTGAATCCATTAAGAAAATTATATTTGAAAAAATCCATGACAGCATGATTAAGAATAATCTAAGCATTGAAAATCATAATTAAATGTTCTAGCCACATAGAAATATGGAATGAAGTGGATTTACACACTAATATGCCACACAAAAATGTGTAAAATTGAACTACACAAAAACCAAAATTATTTTTGAGTTTATAAACAATTTTCAAAATGATACTAATTAAAATAACTCAAAATATAAACAAAATCTTTTTGTATTTTTCAATAATACCCTAAAAGATGGAAAATCAAAATACAAAATATAAGCACGTTATAACACTAGCAATAACATATAACATGAATCTCAAAACTAGTTTATGGCAGACATGTATGCTATCACCCATAAGATATAACATATGAAAATTCATGTGCAAGCATGAGATAATCAAATAGTCCAACATTTAGCGCCTCCAAAACTGATTTCGTAACCCAAATATATGAATACTTAATGCACCGGGTTTTGGCAACCAATGGAGCACTAGACTTAAACTCCAAAAGGTATTTTCTAAGATCATAGAAAAAATGCCTAATGTAACTTTTCCTACCTCAGTGTGTGCATGTGTATACATAATGAGGAATGGAACATTTAAATTGACATTTTCTAACACCCCGAGCTATGGTTGACCCTATAAAATAAACAATGGTTTTGGTTTTAACAACAAAAGAATTTGAATTATCGAAACAAGTACCATCTCTATCAACACTACTTGAGTCTCTCAAATCACATTTTAACCTCAAAATCCTAGACTCAAGCAAAGAATTAGACTCTTTAAATGTTAGGGTCTCTGAGAATGCAGCAGGGACTGTACGTATTTAGTTGTATCTTAGGCTAGACACATAAATTCACTTTTTACCAAATGTTATCTTGAATTAATTTAAAGTGAACATGAAAAATAAATTGTGAAGTCAACTTCCAAACCAAAATAGAATGAATAAGAAATAGGGTAAAAATACCTTTCGAGCAAAACTTTTAATTCAACATTGTTAAAAGATAAGACAAACACTGGACGACTTACATACTACTAAGATATCCACTAAGTATAATGCAGAGATGTTTTCAAATCTTCAACAAAAAAATGATGCAGTTCATCTCCACCACAGAAAGCGGATCTTCTCTTGGTATCCACCGACCAGACTTAGAATTACACAATTTCCTTCTTCTTCAGCAATAGATCCTCAACTCCATAAATCAGTAGTAGAGAAAATCTCTACAAGGGTTTAGAAATTTTGATTGTGCTCTTCTTAGTTTGGAAAAGCGATCCTCAAAGATCTAAGGGATTTGGATGGAAAATAGTAGAGTTTGATCACAAAAAGAACTCTAAAAATGCGCGTGGAAAAGTCTAATCCCGCATCTTTAATTACAAAGAAAGTTATTACAAAGATATTGAGATTTAAGATTTAATAAAAAACAGGGGTACTCATTCGAACGAACTTCCACCTCATACGAACGATGCACCTGATATTATTCGAACGACTTCTAACAAAACTTCGAACGAAATTCTAGGGCTGACCAAAAATTTAATCTTATTCTAATGAGTTAGAGATTTTTTTAGATTATCTTTAAAAATTATTTTCAAAATATTTTGAAAACTTCTAAATTCAAACTCAATTCAAATAACCCTTAGAACTTTTAAGCTTTATCAAACTACCTCGTAACACTTCTCGGCTAAATTTATGACGAACGATCTTCAATATGGAAAATGTCGTAAATGAATCTTCTCTTTGAAGACTTGAGAATGGTCATGAAGGTGCTGTGGGGTGTAATGGGATAATCCAAATAAAAATAAAATGGGCAATTACAAATTTTTATCTTACAAATCTCCCCCTTTGGTTATTCCACTACAACACACAAATCGATGACATATTGACCTCTAAGACAAATACAACAAGTTCCCTCCCAAACCATGAAACGAAAATGCATAAATGTATAATTCTTCAACTGAAAGTCTTCATCTTGTGCGGTCCATGAAATCTGAAAAGGCCCTTTAGTGTGTAGTTTAGGTAAAAACAACTTTGTTCCAATTTTTAGTTAAAACCAATTTTAACTTCTTAAACCCTTAAGCATGCATCTAAGTGATTAAATCCATTCAAGACTAAAGCATGCGGTAAACGAAACAATTTTAGAAAAAATCCCCTAAGGGCAAAACCTTTTTATTTCACTATAATTTGTAAGACACAACTTACACGGATTACAATGAAATAGGGGGACATACGAAATATCCGCAGGTGTCGATTTCGATGTCTCGGCTGGAATCTATTGCAAGAACTCTAGGTGGGCAACAGTAGATAAGAAGACAGCTTCTCCACAAGTTACTTCATAAGGACTCCCTCCAGAATAGCACGCAGCTCTCTGGTTGTAGAGTTCTCCCCACAAAGTGCAAAGCAGTGTAGTGAATGAATTATCTTTGGGTAAAGGCATTCAAGATCACAAACTTTGGAATCGAATAATTTGATCTTAAATGAACACCAGATGAATAAAAAACTGTATGGGAATAAGTTTTTGAAACTGTTCTTCCTATCAAACTTTCACAGATACATTTTTTATTTATAACAGAACAGCACAGAGTCCAAGAAAATGAAAACACGAAAATCGAGGCGGTAAGATCGTTCGAGTGAGATGTGGAGCTCGTTCGTGCGACATATGGATGTCGTTTGAACGACCCACAGTTCTCGTTCGAGCAACAGTGATAAATAAACTATTTTCCTTCTAAATAAATGCTCAAATTTTCTTTAAACTATTCGAAGCTCAGAAATATTTTAAAACATAAAAAGATTTAATTCCCAATTATCTAAATCACCCAATATTTAATCAACATACAAAATTACTCAATTACCCACAAGTATTCATACCTGAGTGATCTTAAACATATGAAACACCTCTTAACTTGAAATCTTCTTCAAAGATTTAAATTGCACATTCTTGAACTTGAACTTTGTCGTAGGCTTCAATTAAATTTCATAATAAAACTAGTCTAGACTTAATTTATTTTGCCCGGAAGTAAGCCAATTAAAACAAAAGTACATTATAAGAATTATGTTCTTACAAATCTCCCCCTTTGGCTATTCTGGGACAAAACTAAACAAAGATGCTATATGCCATAAACAAATACATGTCCTATCTCAAAACTCATAAATATAAAAATACAGGTAATAGTGAAACTGAATAAACGGTAAGCATCTGAATTCGATTCTGTCTCTGAATGGCAATCATATGAATCTGTCTCTGAATGTGACGTATCAATAAATATACGAATCTCTAAAAATAATACCCACACACACGAGACACTAACAAATACCCAAGTGAAGTATGAAGGAATAAAATAAATATAATATCATAATAAATACTCCCCCTACATCACATATCTCTCCCCTTTTTTGCCTGGAATAGACAAAAGGTAGGACAAACACATCAAATCTATTATTAATATGTGATAATGAACATCGTGGCTAGATAAGTAATATCAGTGTAACAATGGATGGGAAAATAGCAGTATCTGAAGCATAATGAGAGAATCACTAAAACGGAAAATGAAACAATACATCCATGCTATACAATAAAATCAATAGAGATACAGCTGTCCATAAGAATACATCATATTTGAGAATAAATAAATATAGAGGAATATCCATGTCTAAGATACAATAGCAAAATAAATACATCTAGGCATTTGGAGGAGTATCATCATCATCATTGATATACCCGTTTATATCCTCGGCTTAGATGAGGATTGCCTCCAAAACGGACGACAGTACGAGGGGACGACCCTTCACCAATCTCTTGACGACCCTCCACCAGACTTCAGACGACAGTACGAGGGGCCGACAGTACGAGGCCAGAATTGGGCCAGGCTCACTACCGGAGGAAACTTTGCCCTCGGCCTCGGCTCATAGGCCGAGGGTGACATCATGACAACGCGTGGTTTGGGGGACACGTGGAACAGTGCGCATGAGGCTCATATGACACGTGGCAGACCGTTATAACAAAATCACACCCTCACGTGAGGGAATATTATGTCATCATTTGGCATCTACAGGTGTCAACAGGGGATGGGCTAGATCATCATTCACATGCACCATGCATACTTGGGGGGTACACTACACCCCCCAAGACCTATATATACTTGTCACCTACAACCCTACAGGGGATCGATCCATTAACTGTAGCCCTAGCTAAAACTCTGCTTGTACACACAGTAGAGAGAGAAAGAGGGTTATGTGCATTGTATCCAAGGCCATTAGTGCCCAAACTTAGTGGATCACACACTCACAGTGGATGTAGGCCAAATTGGCTGAACCACTATACATCATTGTCTTAGTTCCTCTTATACTCATCCCCTTCTACATACTTATACACTTGTACATCTCTATGGCTGCCATAGCTGCTACTGTTTGAGCTCACTATCACTTATCTGGTGGTGCTAAATCCTAGCATCATCAGTTTGGCGCCGTCTGTGGGAACGAGAAGACATCTCTTCCTTTGTACAGCTTGACCTCACTGGGCACTCTGGTGGTGAACCAACACTCCCCCTGAGAGGAGGTGTTTCACCATTGAAAGAGAACCACTAAGGTCCCAAGCTCACCAGTCTTTTCTTCAGTTCAACTTCTCATAGCTCAAGCACATGGCACCTGAGATGCCACCACCACCACTTCCCCTGCCGGATGAGGGGGAAGACCCAGTTCCAGTTAGCCGCCACCCCAGTCTGAGATGGCTGGTGTGGCGGCAACCCTAAAGTCTCTGGCAGTAAGCCAGCGGATGATGCAGGAGCAGTTCACAGCTCTAAGCCAGAACATACTGAGACCACCAGGGGTCTCACCTTAGATGATTACTCCGACGGCAGCTCCAGGACAGCATGGGGTCAGGGGACCACCCCAGGCACCACGCAAAGACCTACCACCCCCTCAGCGGCGTAGGGATGTTGCTGACCCTCGGCGTTTACGCCTGGGGAGGTAAGGAAACCCTTGCCCTGAGGACAGGTATGCCGATCTGGAAGGAGAGGAAGCCCCAATAGAATGTTGGGAACCCTATGAGGTCTCCAACAATACTGTACGACCCCTCCAGGACAGTAGAGGGAAATGTGGGAGACCAAACCCTGATGATCGTCCAAGAGGCTCTGCTTTTGATCGCTTGAGCAGGGGGTCGGCCTTTGAGAGGCTAGGCCCAGTAAATGACCTGCGGGAACAGTTGTCCAGACCAAGAAGCGCTGCGAGATCCAGGAGGGAGGCAGCAGATGGCCGACCCCGAGGACGAGATGATGGCCAAAGGGAAGTAAACAGCCGACATAGGCCTGCTGCAGCAGAACCCTCCGTCCACCTCGGAGAGGCAGCAGGGGATAACATCGGCCAGGCCGACCCTGTGAGGTCCTGGAATGACTCAATCCAGCGGTTAGAGGATAAGATTGGTGATATATTGAAAAGCCGAGACCCTCTTCAGAGGGGATACACCATAGGCTCACCCTTTGTGGCAAACATAGTCAACTTCCCCACGCCGTCAAAGTTCAAGCCACCTATGGTCACCCCAAGGTATGACGGGAGCACCAACCCCGTCCACCACGTGGAGATGTATCAGTCGGTGGTAGACATATACTCTATCTCAGATGAGATGAGGTGTCGTGCCTTCTCTGGTACCCTGACAGGGGCTGCGCATGTCTGGTACACGTCTCTTCCAAAAAATTCCATTGGAAACTTTAAGCAGTTGGCAGACCTGTTCATCCATAATTTCTGCTTTGGGGTGAGGCCACAGAAGAAGACCACCCACCTGCTCTATGTTAAGGAGGGGAAGAGTGAGAGTCTGAGGGACTATATAGCCAGATTCAATAAGGAGAAGCTGGAGGTGGAAGACTATGAGGAGAGCATAGCTATGACAGCCCTGATTGGAGGACTCCAAAAGGGGAAGCTGTTATGGAAGCTTGCTGAAGACCCTCCGAGGACGATGGCCGAGCTGTTGTCGACAACAGGAAAGGTGATGAACGCCGAAGAGGCGATGGCTGCAAAATATGAGGACAAAAGAGGAGGTGCAAGTGGGAGTAAATACCCTAAGAAGAATAAAGAGGGGAAGAAGAGGTCCACGGATGACAAGTTCGCTGGGTACACCCCTCTGACGGTCAGCTGTGAACAAATCCTCAATGAGATAAAGAGTGACCGGACGCTGAAGGGGCCTGAGAAGCTGAGGGCAGCCCCCGACAAGAGGAATAAGAACCTATGGTGTGAATTTCATCAAGACCACGGCCACGTAACGGATAAATGCTTTGCTCTGAAAGACGAAATTGAAAAGATGTTGAAGGAAGGAAATCTGAGAAAGTACGTCGACAAAGGTGCCTTCAAGAGGGGCCGAGGGGACGACCCCAGAAAGAAGCGAGGCGATGCATGCCGAGAAGGTCCTCAAAAAAGAGGGGACGACCCTTCTGATGATGAGGACGACCCTGACCTCCCGCCGAGAGACGACCACGGCCCTGTCAAGAGACTTAATATGATCTCGCTCGGAGTAGGAATGATCTCAGGGGGACTTGCAGGAGGAGGGTCTGAGGTCGCCGACAGGAAGGCCCATGTGGCTGAAGCAAAGGCAGTGACGAAGACGGTACACACAACCTCCCTGGAGGTCAAGTCAGAAAAGAGGAAGAAGATGGATATGGACACACTGATAGTAGGGTTTTCAAGGATGGACTTCAAAGGCCTCCTATCCCCACATGATGACCCTCTCGTCATCACTACCAGGGTGCACGGATGCGAGGTGTCGAGGATCTTGGTAGATGGGGGTAGCTCTGCAGATGTGATGTTTTGGCCATGCTTCAAAGCTTTGGGTCTCAGCCGTGCTAGACTTGTCCCCTACCAATATCCGTTGATAGGGTTCAGTGGGGAAAAGGTTCATCCCCTTGGGGTATATGAGGCCGATGTGAGGATGGGGGACGAGTGGCCGAGATGGCTCACAAAGAAGGTCAGTTTCTTTGTGATGGACAAGCAGGTGTTTTCGGCCTACAACATCATACTGGGGCGTGTGGCCCTCAAGGGGTTTAAAGATGTGCCGTCTATGGTCCACCTCATGATCAAATTTCCTACCCCTTACGGGGTAGGGGAAGTTCAGGGAGACCAGATGACAGCGCGAGAGTGTTACTACAACTCCGCTGAAGAAAGGGAGGCACATAAGAGGGTTACGACCACTTACAACATTGATACCCTAGACCCCATAGATGAAACAAAGCTGAAGAAAGGAGAGGCTGCGGAAGGGGTAGAATCCATCATCCTTGATGAGGATGACATGGAAAAAACCGTCCATGTTGGCAAGTCTCTGAAGTCCGACATCAAGGAAGACCTCATTAAACTATTAAGGAGAAGGCGAAGCATCTTCGCCTGGAGTCATGTAGATATGCCAGGGATTGACCCTGAAGTCATGTGCCACAAGCTCAATGTGGTAGAGGGAGTGAAGCCGGTGAAACAGAAGAGGAGAATTTACTCCAGAGAAAAATATGAGGTCATCAGGGACGAGGTCAAAAAATTAGAAGACGCTGAATTTATTAGAGAGGTCATCTACCTTGAATGGCTGTCCAATGCAGTCATTGTCCCAAAGGCCAACAGCAAGTGGAGAATGTGCGTGGACTTCACAGACCTCAACAAGCATTGTCCCAAAGACAGCTTCCCTCTCCCCCGCATCGACCAGATGGTAGACGCTACCGCAGGCCATGAGCTCATGAGTTTCATGGATGCCTACTCAGGGTATAACCAGATTTTCATGAACCCTGAAGACTCGGAGAGGACCGCCTTCATCACTGACAAGGGGACATACTGCTACAGGGTCATGCCCTTTGGCCTAAAGAATGCAGGGGCAATGTACCAGCGCCTCGTAAACAAAATGTTTGAAGATCAAATTGGGAAGTCTATGGAGGTCTACGTAGACGACATGCTGACTAAGAGTCTGAAGGTAGAGGATCATGTGGCAGACCTGGAGAAGACCTTTAATACGATGGACAAGTACCAGATGAAGCTTAACCCGGTCAAATGTGTCTTCGGGGTCGGAGCAGGGAAGTTCCTGGGGTTCATTGTCAACCAAAGAGGCATCGAGGCCAATCCTGAAAAGATAAAGGCCCTTGTTGAGATGAAGACCCCCAAGTCCATTAAAGACGTGCAGAGACTCACAGGGAGAGTTGCTGCCTTAAACAGGTTCGTGTCTAGAGCCACAGACAAGTGTTTGCCATTCTTCAAGATCCTTAGGAAGGCCTTCGAGTGGAACAAAGAGTTTGATGAGGCTTTCAGGGACCTGAAGTTATACTTAGGGTCTCCCTTGCTGCTGTCACGACCCGTGCAAGGTGAACAACTCTACGTGTACCTCACCGTCTCAGAGTCGGCCATCAGTGCAGCCATTGTGAGAGACGAAGACAGGATACAGAAGCCTGTGTATTTTAACAGCAAGGCACTCCAAGGGGCAGAGCAAAGATACCCGAGGATGGAGAAGCTGGCCTACGCCTTGATCCATGCCTCAAGGAAGATGAAGCCGTACTTTCAGTCCCATACAATGGTCATCCTCACCGACTCTCCTCTTAGGCAGGTCCTACACAAGCCAGAAAAATCAGGTAGGTTGATGGCCTGGGCTATAGAGCTGGGGGAGTTTGGCATTGTGTATCAGCCTAGGACGGCCATTAAGGGGCAGGCATTGGCAGACTTCGTGGCTGAGTTCACCTGGGAAGATGATGAGGCCGAGGGTGAGACCCTCGGGAAGACGGATACAAAAGACAGACCCGCAGACACACCCGCAGATAGGGCTGAGACGAGCACCGCTACAAGGAACGCGACTGAAAACGAAGAGGGAAGATACATCTTTAGACAGGGGTCCCTCTTTGAGGGAAATTTTTCAAAAGGAAAGACTCTGTGGAGCCTCTTCGTTGACGGGTCCTCCTGTGACAGCGGAAGTGGTGCTGGACTGATACTATCAGCACCCGATGGCACAGACGTTGAATACGCCCTGAGGTTCAACTTCAAGGCATCCAACAACGAGGCTGAATATGAGGCCTTAATAGCAGGCCTCTCCTTGGCTAAGTCTCTTAGTGTCGACCAGATTTTGGTCCATAGTGATTCAAGGCTAGTAGTGAATCAGATACTAGGAGCTTGCGAGGCTAAGGACGAGAGGATGGATAGGTACCTTGAGAAGGTGAGGTCATTACTGAAGGGCTTCAGAGAAGTGAAATTAAGGAGGGTACCTAGGCTCGACAATGGTCGTGCTGATGCCCTTGCTAGGTTGGCCTCGGCAACAAGAACGGACATCAGGAGGACGGTCTCAGTAGAAATTTTGCTTCGGCCAACTATTGAGGATGCTGAGGGAACACTCAGCAATTGCCTAAATGTTTCCCAAGAAGCTTCGTGGATGGACCCCCTGATCAGATACATTAAAGAGGGTGAGATGCCAGAAGCAAGGCAAGAAAGGAAGAAGCTGAGGTACAGGGCCGCAAAATTCACTGTCATCGGAGACATCTTATACAAAAAGGGGTTTCTGCTCCCCTTACTTAGGTGTGTGCATCCCTCAGAAGTCCCTTCCATTTTGTAAGATGTGCATGAAGGGTCGTGCTCAAGCCACATTGGGGGTAGATCCCTAGCGAAGAGAGTAGTCACCCAGGGGTACTGGTGGCCGACCTTGGGGAAAGACGCAGCGGCATATGTAAAAAAGTGAGACAAATGTCAAAGATTTGCCACCATCCCTCACCAGCCCCATCAGCCTCTTACTTCCATTACATCCCCATGGCCATTTGCAGTGTGGGGGATCGACCTAGTAGGACCCTTGCCTAGGGCCATCAATAACTATCGATTCCTTGTCGTAGCCATTGATTATTTTTTAAAATGGGTGGAGGCGGAGCCAATGGTGACAATCACAGAGCAGAAGACCTTCCAGTTCATCTGGAAAAACATCATATGCAGATATGGTCTCCCCAACACCCTCATCTCGGATAACGGGACTCAGTTCAAGAATGCCTCTCTACAGAAATACTGTGAGAGGGTAAGTATCAAACAATTTTTCTCCACCCCAGGCCGACCTCAGGCCAATGGGCAAACCGAAGTTATGAACAGGACAATCCTAGACGGAATTAAGAAGAGGCTTGAGGAGGCAAAAGGAATATGGGTCGAGGAGTTATATGCCGTGCTGTGGGCATACAGGACGACAGTGAGGACCTCTACCAGAGAGACCCCATTCATGCTAGCATATGGATCAGAAGCCGTCATCCCCACCGAGATTGAGTTTCCTACGCATAGAGTCCAGGTGTATGACCCCCAGAAAAATGCGGAGGAGAGGAGACTCGACTTGGACCTGATTGAGGAAAGAAGGGAGAACGATGAGGTAAGGCAGGCCGCCTACCAACAGAGGACCGCAAGGTTCTACAATCAGAGGGTGAAACAGAGGCCCATCGCAGTGGGGGACTTGGTCCTCAAGAAGACTTGGCAAAAGCCCAACAAGCTTCACCCTAATTGGCATGGCCCATATAGGGTCATCGATGAAGTCATCCCTGGGACCTACCGGCTAGAAAACCTAGAGGGAGAACCTTTTTCAAACCCCTGGAATGCAGATCATTTGAAGAAATACTATCAGTAGTGTTGTAAGGTCTTGAAAGGCCATAATTGTAATGAGAGTTGCTCCAACAGAACACTTGTAAAATTAATGAGAAATATCAGTGTTTCCCTCATCCTGTTGTCAGTCCTAGCACGCATGGAAACATCTACAGAAATCCATTAATTTAGAAAGTTGATCCCTCGGCTATAATGGGGACCAGTGGAGGGGACGACCCCACCATTGTCCTCAAGAAAGACAAGGGAAAACTTCATTAGAAACCATTAATTTGGTAAGTGGATCCCTCGGCTATAATGAGGGTCAGTGGAGGGGACGACCCCACCACTGTCCTCAAGAAAGACGAGGGAAAACTTTGTTAAAAACCATTAATTTGGTAAGTTGATCCCTCGGCTATAATGGGGACCAGTGGAGGGGACGACCCCACCACTGTCCTCAAGAAAGACGAGGGAAGACATTAAAATCCATTAAATTGGTAAGTTGATCCCTCGGCTATAATGGGGACCAGTGGAGGGGACGACCCCACCACTGCCCTCAAGAAAGACGAGGGAAGACTTTAAAATCCATTAAATTGGTAAGTTGAACCCTCGGCTATAATGAGGGCCAGTGGAGGGGACGACCCCTCCACTGTCCTCAAGAAAGACGAGGGTAGACATCATTAAAATCCATTAATTTGGTAAGTTGATCCCTCGGCTATAATGGGGACCAGTGGAGGGGACGACTCCACCATTGTCCTCAAGAAAGACGAGGGAAGACTTTAAAACCCATTAAAATTGGTAAGTGAATCCCTCGGCTATAATGGGGATCAGTGGAGGGGACGACCCCACCACTGTCCTCAAGAAAGACGAGGGAAGACTTTGTTAAAAACCATTAAATTGGAAAGTTGATCCCTCGGCTATAATGGGAACCAGTGGAGGGGACGACCCCACCACTGTCCTCAAGAAAGACGAGGGAAGACTTTAAAATCCATTAAATTGGTAAGTGAATCCCTCGGCTATAATGGGGACCAGTGGAGGGGACGACCCCACCACTGTCCTCAAGAAAGACGAGGGAAGACTTTGAAATCCATTATATTGGTAAGTGAATCCCTCGGCAATAAATGGGGACCAGTGGAGGGGACGACCCCACCACTGTCCTAAAAAAAGACGAGGATAGACTTTATTTAAAAATCATTAATTTGGTTACTTGAACCCTCGGCTATAATGGGGCCACATGAGGGGACGACTCCACATTGGTCCTCAAAAAAGACGAGGGAGGGGTTAGTAGCATCAACAATGAGCAAACCATAATAGAATTAAATATGGAAGACAACAATTATGGAAGACAGTAGAAGTAGAGACGATGGTATTGACAACATAAAATATCAAGTGTTTTACAATACAAAGCACAAAAATACACTAGAAGGGTATGGCCTACAGGCAGCCACCCTATGGGACGACATCAGAAGGCAAGGCCTCTACATCTACAGGAACGGTCTCCTCAATAACCAGAACAGGGTGATCTTCAGAAGTGCCGACCCCCTCGACCTGTACTTGGGATTCCACTTGGTTGAGGGCCTCGGCAATTAGGGGGTCGTCCAGTTGAACACCCTCCAGTGAAGGACGAACCGACGAGACGACATCACCGAATTTGAGGACGACCCATCGGCAGGCCGTCCTGATCCCCCTTTCCAGATACTCAAGGCCGAAGCCCTGAAATTCATCTGAAGTCTTATAAGCCTCAACAGCATCGGCCTCAGCTTTCTTGATGGCTTCTTCCAGATCAGTCTTGTGCTTGACTTCCATGTTCAGTAAAGCCTCATCCCTATCCTTGATGATCAAGTCCTTGGCTTGCAGGTCGGCATCGTGCTGCCTCATCAGCTCATCTAGGACCCTAGCATGCTCGGTTTAGCACTCTCAAGCTCAGCCCTCGCAGTATCAAGCTCAGTCTTTGCAGTATCAAGCTCTGTCTGCAAGACAGCCTCATGCTGAATAGCCCTTTCGGCCTCATGGAACTTCATCTGATTCTCGGCCATCCATTTGGTGGCTGAGGTAAGGGCACAAACAGACTGCACGGAAAATGAACAGATATCAAGAGGGGTCGAGGGAACAGTTAGCGAAAGAATGAAATTAAGGACGTGGGTCAAGACCAATACCTGAGCAAGGGAGTGCAGACCATAGTCGTACACTTTAGCAGGAGGCATCTTTGCTAAGAACTCAAAGTCAGAGGCCGACGGTGCAGAGAACATCGAGGCCTTGGCATCCCGTAAGTTCGTGATCAGTAACGAGGGGTCGGCCCTCAGATGGGCCAGGTTTTGAGACCAGAAAGCCCCCATGCTCAGTGAAGAGGTCGTCCCCTCAGAGGCTTCGACCCTGGCCCTTGTCCGAGAATCAGGCCGAGGGTCAACAGGTTCCTCAGGATCCTTCCTCTTATTGCTGTCAGTGGTCGGCTCCACCACCGTCGGCCCATCGGCCTTTGTCTTCCTCGGAGCTTGCTGAGGCTCCTTCCCCTTCTTCTTGGCCAATCCAGATAGTAAGCTGGGAGCTGTCATTTCCCAAAGATAGTCTGGTGTACCTGCAGGACGATCTGATAAGAGGACGACATGTCAGAAAAGTTCAGAGATAAAGAGAGAACACTTCAAAAATAAGTAAAGAAGGGAAAATGTTCAGTATAACTCACATAGTTCTGTCAGAGGGCCGACCCTCAGACCAGCTTCTTTAAGGAATCGAGGGGTCATCAAGTCTTCGAATTTTGCAAGCTCACCCTCTCGCCCTCGTCCTCTCAGATAATCTACGATATCCTTCTCCTCCAGACTAAGTCCAAGGTCTGACCTGGCCTTCATGAAGGGGTTAGACCACTTCCTGGGGACCCTCGGACTATCGGCAACGGGCTCCCACTCCCCGGAGATAAAGAAAAACCTCTTCTTCCAATCATGGTTGGAAGTTTGTGCCACATGGAGGAGTTTCTTCTCAGACCTCCTTGCCCCCAGGTGATAATATCCAGGCTGCTTGGACGAGGAGGTGATGTTGTAGCAGCCCAGAAATAGGTCAGCCGAGGGCTCGTCGGTAAAGGCATTCTTCCACAAAGAAATATAGCCCAAGATCGTCCTCCAAGAGTTGGGAGGAAGTTGAGAGGGGGAAACGCCGAGGGCAACCAGAATATCTGCAATGGCAGGGTGCAGAGGGAGCCTGACTCCAACCTTGAACATTTGTTCGTAGACTGCAACCTCTCCCTCTTGGCAATCAAAAACCATCTCAGCCTCAGAGGGAACCCTCATAGTTACCCCGGAGGGCACTCCATAAATATGCCTCCATATCAGGAGATCTCGATCCCTAACAGAGGAGATAAAGGACGAGGCGTGGGAGGTATCAACCTCATCATCTGTATCATCGTCCTCGTCCTCAGATCTCTCCCCCTCATCACCTGCAGGAGGACCCTGAGGAAAAGCCACTTGGAAGGCATTGGGGGACACGGTTGTCACAGGGATAACCTCAGAGGGAGCCGTACCCTCGGTCTCTCGGCCTGGACTAAGGTCAGATGTGTCCCTCTTACCAGAAGTTCCAGCACCAGTTGGCGAGGATGCTCTCTCGTCCATCTCACTTGGTTTGGGAGTCTCGGCTGGATGAGATGACGACCCACAAGACTCAGATGGTTCAGATGGTCTTATGGTGGCAAGAGGAATGGGAAAGATGGGTCGTACCCAATTAGGGTCGGCCCCTCGTCTCCTCTCTTCCTCTTCCTCTATTCGTCTGATCTCGGTAAAGAGTTTCTCTCTCAAAGATGGGAATTCAGACACTAAGTTGTAAAGCCTCCTAAGCATTAAAGGGAAGACTCTACACTTGGAGAAATTACACTAGACTTGACTAATTTAGCTACAAACAAGTGGGGAATTGACCAGGTTTGACTTTTGGATTAAACAAAGAACTCAAAGGTTTTCGTCAAGAACGATTCAAGAACCAGTGACCGGAGAGGACGCCGAAAAAAGCTATGGGGCAACTCAAGGAAAGTGCATCCCTACGACCCTAAAAAACAAACAGAAATGAAGACAAAAGAAAGCGCTGGATGAAAGAGGTTACCTGATGAGGAGAGAACAAGAACACTGCTAGGCCTGAAGGTTTGAAGGCTGCAAATGGCGATGGAAACTGGTTCTAGAAAGAGAATGCTTGGCGCGAAGAAGAAGAAGAAGAAGAAGGAGAGAGAGTTTGAAAATCTCTTAAATACTTTGGTAATGAGTGGACCCATTTACCAAGAAAGGTATAATTAGGGCACAAGGCCCCAAGTGCACTGCGCAGCCGCCATGCCTTGGAAACTGAAACAACAATGAGTATATGCCCAGGTGTCACTCATCTAACTGATCATACATGCATCTCATTTAAAACACTATCCCTCAGCCATCTCAGTAGCACCTATGGCTAAGGGATGGGGGGTGATTGATATACCCGTTTATATCCTCGGCTTAGATGAGGATTACCTCCAAAACGAACGACAGTACGAGGGGACGACCCTTCACCAATCTCTTGACGACCCTCCACCAGACTTCAGACGACAGTACGAGGGGCCGACCCTCCATCAGGCTTCAGACGACAGTACGAGGGGCCGACCCTCTACCAGGCTTCAGACGACAGTACGAGGGGCCGACCCTCTACCAGGCTTCAGACGACAGTATGAGGGGCCGACAGTACGAGGCCAGAATTGGGCCAGGCTCACTACCGGAGGAAACTTTGCCCTCTGCCTCGGCTCATAGGCCGAGGGTGACATCATGACAGCGCGTGGTTTGGGGGACGCGTGGAACAGTGCGCGTGAGGCTCATATGACACATGGCAGACCGTTATAACAAAATCACACCCTCACGTAAGGGAATATTATGTCATCATTTGGCATCTACAGGTGTCAAAAGGGGATGGGCTAGATCATCATTCACATGCACTATGCATACTTGGGGGGTACACTACACCCCCCAAGACCTATATATACTTGTCACCTACAACCCTACAGGGGATCGATCCATTAACTGTAGCCCTAGCTAAAACTCTGCTTGTACACACAGTAGAGAGAGAAAGAGGGTTATGTGCATTGTATCCAAGGCCATTAGTGCCCATACTTAGTGGATCACACACTCACAGTGGATGTAGGCCAAATTGGCTGAACCACTATACATCATTGTCTTAGTTCCTCTTATACTCATCCCCTTCTACATACTTATACACTTGTACATCTCTATGGCTGCCATAGCTGCTACTGTTTGAGCTCACTATCACTTATCCGGTGGTGCTAAATCCAAGCATCATCAATCATCATCAAAGTATGTAGATGAAATATGGCCTAGTCTAGAAGATCCTGCGCCTCTCAGATGCTCTCTCTGCCGCATCTTATTAAAAAATACCGTCATCCTCGATTCAGCACGAATAGGTGCTTCAGCCTTAGCATTAAATCTGGTCATGATAGAGTCATACATCCCGGTCTAAACAGGTACCTGTGCCTATAAAGTATAAACCTCCTCCTCAATAGAACGTGTGGGTACAGGTATAGAGGGGTGTGGCTGAGAGAACTTAGAGGTTCTTGGGACAGTGTGATCACCAGGCTGACAGGGATCAGCATCGGAGAAGGTTCCCTCAGTGCGTGGAGCACTAGCTCTCGCTGCCTGTGGAAAATGACTCTCGGAACGAGTGAAAGTATTATGACTAATAATGGCAGGCGGAGGGAGACACTAATCACCCTCTATAATAGGAACCCCAGAAGTAGTGCAAATGATGGAGATGAGAATCCCATACGGAAGAGCAGGGTGGACTGGAATGGTACCATTGACGGTAACAAATGATATAACACGAAGCATGATTGTCGGTAGATCGATATCCCACCTCTATGAGACGTGATAAACGAAATAGACAATATCAGATCCAATATGAGTATGATTTATCCTAGGATAAATGGATGCTGACACAAACCTATTAAGTACACGAAAGGCAGGAAAAAGATGGCGATGGTACATAGTAGTACCTGCCTGGGGAATCTCCCGAAGCAATGACGCAAAATATCATTATATGTAGGTCCATCATCGGTATAACGAGGAAACATAGCGCCGGGGACAAGGAGAAGGTGCAAAAAAACAACTATGAGATCTACTGTGATGAGAATATGAACGCCACGTACAGTAGAAAAGATCCCCTCAGCGTGGGGAAGAGCGCGAAAGAAAAACTCTCGAACAATGTTCGGATAGACAACCCCACGTGCCTCAAACATATAATCCCATCCCATACCAGACAACCAGTGTTGAATGCCTAACCCCTGAAACTCAAAATAATGAAACACCCTCTCCAAAACAACAGATCGAATGTGTAGGCCCAATAAGCAGTAATGATTATACTCCGAACCAGTGGCCCATCTCACTGGGGAGTACGAGGGCCTACTGGCCTGAGCTCTCTGAGCTCGAGCAGAGGGAGGTGGCGGGACGAGTCGGCCTTTCGGGGCACCACGACGATGAAGAGGTATGAATAAAGAGAGTAATGTGTGATGTGTGAAGAGGGAACATTCGGTGAGGAACACACACACACCTAAGAACCTATCTCCGTACAACAATCCAACCGAACCACCGCGAACACCAACCACAGAAACAGGCAAAATCAGAAACAACAACCAAATTTTTATGCAAACAAATGATTTCTGATTTAAAAATAATCAAGAGACAGTCATGAACAGTAATACCTCAAAATCACCGGAGAATAGTAGGACCTCTAAGTCGCCGAAGAACAGTAGGACCTCGAAGTCGCCTCAGCGTGTGAAAAAAATGAGGCAAGCAGAATAAAACTAAGTGGAGGATTGTGTTAATCTTTCTTCTTGCCGAGGAACAACTCTCTTGGAGAATCACACGGGTGGAACAGTGATTGAGACCGCAGGCCGGAGAACAAAACGCAGTTTGTTGAACAGGGATTGGCTATCACCGGAAAAACACAAGCAACAATAGGTGGAACTTGAGAGATGACTGAGATGTAGAACTTGAAACATGAAGCTTCAAAAACTGTTAATGGCAATTTTTTGAAGAAACAACTGCAGTCGCTTTTTGAGCAGAGAAGGGGTTATGAGAGAACGAAAAGAGAGAAGAGATAACGACTGATGTTTAATGAAACCCTGATCTCGCTTGATATCGCTCGAACGACTTGGATATGTCACTTGAACGATTTTGGAAGTCGCTTGAACGACATGTTCTCACGACATATGATGTCCTTCGAATGAAAAAAATTAAAATTCCAAAAATACCCTAAAAACATTAAGGATTTGCCCAGTGAAAAAAATATCCCAAAACAGTACTTGGAACACAGAAACAGACTAAAAACAGACTCAAAACAGAAAATAGTGTAAAAATGATCAACGGGAATTACATGTTAACATGGTACTAATGTGCTCAATCATGAATGTGGATTGTATGGGCATGAACTACAACAGTTGAGTCACCATTTCAATATGTCTAATTGATCAAAAAGTTCTAATTGATAGCAAGAAATCATCAAACTTCATCGATGCCATTTGTGACAAAATAAGTGTGAGTTTAATGAACTAAACTTAATCAACATGCATACAAGTCCGGATGGTTGATGATTCTACAAATAATAGCGTCATGATACGATGTTTAAACATAGAATTCGTGGTGCAAACCCGTTTAAATTTATTTCCAACCAAACTCCCTCATATATATGAATTTGTTAAGATCTTTAGAAAAATCTATCAATCTCAACCTAAAGAAAGTCCTATTGTCCCCAATTATTAGCATATGAATTTTTACTGCCTTGATTTTCTTTTGGAATCTTTTAAACAGTGGCTTTCACGACAAGCCAATTTTATACTCTCGCAACCCTTTCCCGTGAACACTCATCTTTTTTTCAATATCAATTCTCACGGAAAATGGTTCTTACAAGCACACCTACTCCTTGAGTTTACTTACGCATAGATGACAAAATTGAGATAAGAATATCTCACCAAACTCAAATATTTAAGAGAAGTCAAACATTCATATAAACTCGTGCATGTGTGCAAGATTGGCATATACACAAAGTCGAATCAAACTGCATATCAACTTCGAAACAACGTCATAGTGCAATTGTTAAGATCATTCTAGGCATCAATAATAATGACCAAAAGTCCTAGCCACATGAATAATGAAAAAGGGAGGGGGGGTGGGGGGGTGGGGGGTGGGAGGGGGTGGGGTTAAGCACACTAATATGATCCCACATCAAACATGTAACCTCACGACCCAAAATCTTTTTGTATTTTCAAAAGTTTTTATAAAAAGAAAAATCTTTTTGTATTTTCAAAAGTATATAAAAAAACAAAATGTTTTTGTATTTTTTATAAAACTCAAATAATTACCAAAAACTAGAAACATGCCATAACACTAGCAAAATATAACGCATGATGTAAATACTAGTGTATCACAAACAAATGAATAACCTCAATCAAAAGATGAAAGATGAGGAGAACCACGAGCAATGATGCGAGAATCACCAAGCCTAATACCTAATGCTTCTATATCCGACTTCCTAACCCAAGTAGGTGTGAACCGACGAGTAGGGGCATTGGGAACCGGAATGGCTTTAGACTTTCTAGGAGCGTTCTTTAGATCGTAGAAAAATCATCTAAGATGACCTCTCCTACCGCAACGAGTGCAAGTGTAGATACGGTGAGGAGTGTATCGTATAGGCCGATTATACCTCACGTTCCTAGGTGGCTCTCTCCTAAATTTCCTAGGCGGATCTCTTGTTTGCACGATTTTGTCTTTGGGAGCAGATGCGACATGATTATCGAAGCCAATGCCACGCCGATTATCTTTGATTTTGACAGTGCCTAAGATTTTGTCTAACTTTTCAGACCTAGCCTCCAAATCAAACTTAACTTTACTCGAATCTCTCAGTTTTTCCTCAATCTCACCTATCCTTGACTCAAGTAAACGCGTAGAATTCTCAAGCTTAATAAGTTCCTTTTTCATAGTCTCCATCAACCCCCAAAGACTATCTCTCTCACCCTCGACATATTCTAGCTTCTCTCAAATTTTCTTTTCATGTTCCCTAAGATCCTCAATTAAAGCATTGGAACTATCTATTTCTATGGCACGTTATTTCAACATAGCTCCTAATTTCACGTTTGCTTTCTTTGCTTTTAATGTTTCTCCATAAAATTCATTGAAAGAAGTTTGCAAATCTCTCTCATCTTCGCTCTCATACTCACTCACCTCACCCTCACTCTCAGGTGTATCAACTTCTGTGGCAGCGAAAGAATCATGCAAAGGTAAGTCTTTCTCACTTACATGACTATCCACAAAGGTGGTAAGCTCACGCTTACTAGCAAAAAAGTTTTCTTCTTCTGGGTCAGTATCACTAAGGGTAGAAACACGATTTATCGGTTTATTAAAATTCTCCCTAAGTTTAGTGGGACACTCATCTATCCTGTGACCAAACCCTTCGCAGGAAAGACACTTTTCACAATCACCCTTATTTGTGTGATTTCCAATTAGATGATTCAAACAGGTGAATTCTAAAATCATCAAAACCACTGAATGGCATATCTAAAGACACGGGATCTCAAACACAATAAGATAGTAAAACAAGCTCTGATACCAATTTGAAAAGGCCCTTTAGTGTGTACTTTAGGTAAAAATAACTTTGTTCCAATTTTTAGTTAAAACCAATTTTAACTTCTTAAACCCTTAAACATGCATCTAAGTGATTAAATCCATTCAAAAATAAAGCATGCGGTAAAAGAAATAATTTCAGGAAAAATCCTCGAAGGGAAAAACCTTTTTATTTCACTATAATTTGTAAGACACGACTTACATGGATTACAATGAAATAGGGTGACATACGAAATACCCGTAGGTGTCCGTTTTGATGCCTCGGCTGGAATCTCTCGCAAGAACTCTAGGTGGGCATCAGTAGAGAAGAATACGGCTTCTCCATAAGTTACTTCATAAGGACTCCCTCCATAATAGCACTCAGTTCTCCGGTTGTAGAGTTCTCCCCACAAAGTGAAAAATGGTGTAGTGAATGAATTGTCTACTGGTAAACGCTTTCAAGATCACAAACTTTGGAATCGAATAATTTGATCTTGAATAAACACCAAATGAATGAAAAACTATATGGGAATAAGGATTCGAAACTGTTCTGCCTATCAAACTTTCGCAGATACATTTTTTATTTATAACTGAGCAGCACAGAATCCAAGAAAATGAAACATGAAATTGAGGCGACAAGCTCGTTCTAGCGAGATGTGGAGCTCGTTTCGCGACATATGGATGTCGTTTGAACGACCCACAGTTCTCGTTCGAGCGACAGTGATAAAATAAACTATTTTCCTTTTAAATAAATGCTCGAGTTTTTTTAAACTATTTGAAGCTCAGAAATATTTTTAAAACATAAAAAGATTTAATTCCCAATTATTTAAATCACCCAGTATTTAATCAACATACAAAATTACTCAATTGCTCACAAGTATTCATACCTGAGTGATCTTAAACATATGAAACACCTCTTGACTTGAAATCTTCTTCAAAGCTTTAAATTGCACATTCTTGAACTTGAACTTTGTCGTAGGCTTCAATTAAATTCCATAATAAAACTAGACTAGACTTAATTTATTTTGTCCGGAATTAAGCCAACTAAAATAAAAGTACATGATAAGAATTATATTCTTACAAATCTCCCCCTTTGGCTATTCCGGGACAAAACTAAATAGAGATGCTATATGCCGTAAACAAGTACATGTCCTATCTCAAAACTCATAAATATAAAAATATAGGACATAGTGAAACTGAATAAACGACAAGCATCTGAATCTCAACTGTCTCTGAATGGCAATCATCTGTTAACACTCTAATTTTTTATTTTTATTTTTATATGAATAACCCCAAGTTGTTAATACTCCAAATTTTTTATTTTTATATAAATAAACTTCATCGACATATATTTAAAAAATATGATTTTTTTAAAAATCAAAAATTCAAAAAATAAGATTTTTTAGAATGAAATAAAATATGGGAAATTTCTAATTAACATCTATTAAAAAGTCGGAATAGTATAAACTCAAATATATAAAATATGTCAAATTATAATCGGACTATTTTTAGAAAAATCCTAATCGGGAATATTTTCAAAAGATCAAAATAGCATATATATTAAAGACAAGTAAAAAAATAGCGAAAAAGATGAAATTAATTTTAATTCCCCAAATATTTGGAATTTTTCAATGTTAACAAATACTAATTGCTAATGCTCCAATTTATTTTATTTTTATATAAAGAAACTACATCGATATATACTAACAATATTTGATTTTTTTTTCAAAAAACTTGAAAAAATCCAAAAATAAGAAATTTTGGAATAAAATAAAATGGAAAAAATTTCTAATTGGCATCTATTAAAAAGCCAGCATAGTATAAATTCAAATACGTAAAATATGTCAAAATACAATCGAAATATTTTTAGAAAAATTCTTATTGCGCATATTTAAAAAAAATCAAAATAGTTTAATTTTGCAAAAAAGTAATAAAATATCGTAAAACTTGAAATTAATTCCAATTACTAAATATTTGGAATTTTTCAAAGTTAAAAAAACACTAATGGTTAACACTCCAATTTTTTATATATATAAATAAACTACGTCAGTTTATATTTAAAAATTTGAATTTTTTTCCAAAAAAATCCAAAAAAAAGAAATTTTGGGGTAAAATAAAAAGGGAAATTTTTTGTTATTTTCATCTTTGTAAAATATGCCCATTTAGTATTTTTCTAAAAATATTCCGATTCTAGTTTGACATATACTATTACGACTTTTTAATATATGCCAATTAGAAATTCTCCCTTTTCTATTTTATTTCAAAATTTCCTATTTTTTTACTTTTTCAATTTATTAATATTTTTGAAGTTTTTAAATATATGCTGGTGGAATTTATTTATATAAAAATAAAAAATTGAAAGCGTTTTCAATTTAGTGTTATAATGATGTTTAAAAAAATGGGAGTCTTGCCAAAATGGTCATAAAAGTAGGAGAAAACACAAAATGTAAATAGTACTAATGGTTTGGATAAATAATTAATAGAATGGTGATTTATTGCAAATTTTAAGAGAAGTGGGAGTGTATTGGAAAAATGATCATAATGGCAGGGGAAAAACTCCATATAATGCTAAAAATTATAGGTATAAAAAGTACACATATAGGAAAAAAGACATCACACAATATAATACCGCTAAAATATCTTAATCATGAAATCGGATTGTAATTATGTGAACATTTTTCATAGGCAAATCAACATAGGCATTCATAACATAGGTGCACAAAGTCAATGAAAGAAAGAGCTTAATTTCAACCTAGGTGTATGAATGTTGAACTTGTATGAAATTGACTCGACTTATTCAACATGTCATGAATTTAAATGCTTCTTAAATAAATAATGCAAAACTATTTAGTGCTTTTCAAGAGAGTCTCTTATGCAAGCCCATTGATCTTCTACTTTTTAACACCCTCAAAATATCACATATTTAAGAATTCAATATCAAAATTTTGAAGATATCATAGTGCTCATATGTAACGAAGCATCAATGAAACGAAAATGGCCTTGACAATGCTGTTTTTGTGTACCATTAATCTTTTAGGCTGTTTTTAGCAAATGTTTGCTTTTAACTTAAAGAGAATTTGATCTTTCATAGCCCTTTTGCATTGCTTAACATAAAATAAATATTTTGAGAAACGAAATTCGGGCAATAGTTCTTACAAGCACAACTTATCTCTAGTACATTTAGTTCATTATTAAGCACTATTGAGATGAGAACACCGTATTCGATATATGATGAGCAAGCACATTATTCAAAAAGCCCATGTATCTGTGCAGTAAAGATGACAAAAAGTCTAGCATGAAGAAAGTCATCATCAATGAGCAACAAAATGCTGGCCACGCCTTATTAAGCACACTAATGAAACGAATTCGTCTATCAAAATACCATGAAAAAGTCACACGAATAGATGGAATGTAGGGGTGATTCGAACATCTTGAATGCATATCCATATATAGTGAAAAATAAAATACAAAAATCTTTTTATTTTTTTAAAAAAATTTACCAAAAAATAATATATTTTTGAAAATTTCAAACTTTTTCTTAAAAATAAAAATATTTCTGCATTTTTAAACATTTTTCAATGAAAAGCATAAAAATGCATAAAAATTCAATCTAACTACAATTTAGCCATGGGGACAAATGATGGCAACATGATAAACTCCATATACTAGATACAAATCATAACCTCAATCATTAGTCCGGGAGGAGTTATTAAAAGGAGTAGACATCCTTTGAAATTCCTTGATCAAACTTTCAGAAGTTTTGACCAAAAACTCTAATTACGATCGAAAACTCTCAAACTTTCTATATTGATGTGCGAGAGCATATGTGGAACCATGTGTGAGAGAATGTGTAGGAACACGTGTGTGAACTCGTGTGGGAGCATATCAGGAAACACGTGTGTGTAAAACTCTTCTTAGCATACAAAAAAACTCTCTAAGGTGACCTTTTTATTTGTAATGGGAATGAATATAAACATGATTAGGTCTACCTTGATTAACATGCCTAGGATGCACTCTCTTTGGTGGGTTAAGTCTCCTTGGTGAGTTAGGCCGAGGCTCATTAAAATTCATCACAATCTCAGGAAACGACTCGGGTGTGGCATTGAATTGATGCACCGTCATAACCTATTTCTTTCCTCTCCCTAAAACCTAAAGAGGGATCAGGGAACATCCTGTCAACCTTCTTCGATGTGTCCTCTATAGTGACCTTGACCTTCCGTGCATGTTTAAGATTTTTCTCGAGTTAGGATACCAGGGCTTCAAGTTTCTCACGAGTCTTCAATGAATCTTGAAGATCTATCGTAAGACTAACCACAGTGTTGGTCAAATCGGTCTTCTTTTTCCCAACCATAATCAATTGCTCACACAAAGAAATTTTCAACTTCTCGAGTTGATTCACTGACGCTTCATACTCTCTCAAAATTTTCATTTTTTTCTCCAAATCAAACCCTTTAAGAGTCAAACTCCTATTTTGCCTTTTAGTTCTCCTCATCTCTCTCACTGGGATGAACGCAAAGTAACCTGACTGGCCATGAAGTTAGTGCAAGGTTCATGTGGTGATTCATCCTCAAAATGCATCGATTCTACGTCACGTGTTAAGAGTGGTTTTGTATACAACTTTGCATTTTGCCTATCTTATTAGCCTAGTACGAAACTCATGTCCTTTGTGTCCTTTACCCTCAAATTTCAAACATCTCACGTGATCATTCTTAGAAACATTCTTGCCCTCATTGACATTTTTATTCTTTTTCAAAACTTTTATTTTCTTTAGAAAAATTTTCTTTGTTAAATTTGAGAAACTTTTGAAATTTTTTGTAAACAAGACAAGATCATCAAGATCAAATTCAAACTCAAAGTTATAATCTAAACTTTTCTTTATTTTTAGACTGGAGCTTCAAAATCCCTATTCCTTTTTCTTCTTAGTTTCGAGAAATATATCAATTTCATAAGCTTGAAGGTCTCCTACGAGTTCTTCTAACCTAAGCGTACCTAAAATTTCCAACAAATTAAGGACCATAACTTTAGGGATAAAACGGGATGCCAGTGATCTTAATATTTTCCACAACTCTCATCTCAAGAATTCTCTCACCCAAATTATAACTACAATTGACAATATCAGATAATCTAGTGTAAAATTTATCAAAAGTTTCAGATTCTAGCATCGTAATAGTTTTAAACTGTGTGGTGGGATTTTGTAGCTTAGAAGCTTTTTCACGTTGGTATCCTCGTGCTGAGTTAGAGAGAATCCCATTGTCCATTGACATGGCATACGATATAATTTGACGAAACACATTGAGAGTGACTGCACCAGGAATTATGCTTAAGCCACGATAGTTAGAATTACTCCATTTAAAATAATCCTATGTCTATGTAGTGACATGTTTAAGACTTTCAATATTATATTTAGTCACATCGGGTGGTGCCCACCCTCTTTTACAGACAAGTCAAACTCCCTCATCAATCATAGTGCTGCCCTCATTGGATCTTTCTGATATGCATTATTTGACCATTAAAAATGGGTAACTTATTATTAAAATTATCCATATAATACCAATTTTAAAGATCATACAATAAATTAGTGTCACTGGCTATGATACCAATTTGAGAAATTGGCACAATAAAGGAGCTTAAAAAGAATCAGGATCACACGATAACTTAGTACAACCCACTCTAATACCAATATACAAAATTGGTATCGAAAATGAACTTTAACAAAATTAGGATCACCTCTGATATGAATTTGACAATACAATAGGGTCAATACTGATTTACTTGTATCTTAGGCCGAAAATATAAATTCACTTTTTACAAAATTTATCTTGAATTAATATAAAGTGAACATGGAAGATAAATCGTGTAGAAAAATTCCAAACCAAAATAGAATGAAGAAGAAAAAGAGGAAAAATCTCTTTCAGGCAAAACCCTAATTTAACACTGTTAAAAGATGACGACTTATAGACTACTTAGAGATCCACTAATTATAACATGGAGGTGTCTCCAAATCTTCAACAGAAAATGATGCAGTCTAGTATTGTCCATAAGAAGCAGATCTTCCCGTGGTATCCACTGGTCAACCTTTAGAATACACAATTTCCTTTTTCTTCATCCGTAGAGCCTCAACTCCAAAGATCAGTAGTAGAGAAAACTTGTACAAGGATTTAGAACTTTTGATTGTGTTCTTCTTGGTTTGAAATAATGATCCTCATAGATCCAAAGGGTTTGGATGAAAAATTGTGGAGTTTGATCACAAAAATAACTCTAAAAATGGCTTGCAAAAAAGTCTAATTTCGCATCTCTATTTATAGGGAAAGTTGTTGCAAAGAGATATGGATTAAAGATTTGGAAAACATTTAGTATAAAATCAAAAAATGCATACTCCTTCGAATGAAATGCCACTTCATTCGAACGATGTACCTAATCTCATTCGAATGATTTCCAACGAAACTTCGAATGACATTCTAGTGCTGACCAAATTGGCGACATACCAGATATTGATCAAACGTGGGAACCTCATTTTAATGCCCTTATACAACTCGTTAGAACGAAATGTCAATATCGTTCTAATGAGTTAGTGAGTTTAAAAAATCTTTGAAAATCATTTTAAAAGTATTCTGAAAACTTTTGAATGCAAACTTTTTTAAAACAAATCCTTAAACTTTTAAGCTTTACCAAATCACCTCATAATACTTATGGGGTAAAGTTATGAATGGAGAATCTTCAATCTTGCAAATGTCATCAACGAATCTTCTTTTAAAGACTTAAGAATGGTCCTGAAGGTGCAGTGGTGTCTAACGGGATAAGCCAAATAAAAATAAAATGAGCAATCATAAATTTTACTCTTACAGACTCCTTCAAATTTTTAATTATTCCTAGAAGTTTGTCTCTCACCTCAATGTAAGAAAACTTATCCCTAAGAGTCTTCTTGTGTGACTTCAAAACATTCATCGATTTATCATTATCCTTAATGGAACATACATCAACCTTATAAATTTTAGAGTCCTCTAATTTATTCTATGAATACCGGACTCTATCCCCACTCTCTTTCTTAGACACTTCTAAAGTTTTAAAATCCTGATTCATGTCCATGAGCTTCTCACATAAGATATCTTTTCGAGTTTGAATAGTTTGCAAAAGTTAAATTTTAGGTTTAAAACAAAAAAAATTTCAAGAATTATAATTCTGTTTTCAAATTTCAAATGAATAAGAGCTAATTTTTTTAGCACAATTATGAAGCTTATTAAAATCATCTCTAATATCTAAGTCTTCATCATTGCTAAACGCATCGGATAACTTATCATTAATATGACCCATCGATAAAAAAATAAAACTAGAGAGAGAGACAAATAGACCACCCTAAAAATCACGAAATAAGGATCTACACGATAACTTAGTATGCCTAGTCTGGTACCAATTTAAAAGTCTCTAAATTGTGCTAGACAATATAAAGGTATGGTTTAAACAAAGAAAGTCAATTTTAAAAATTTTCAAATTAAATGTTAAACTTAAACATAATTAACCCATGTAAAAGTTTGCACCAGTTTTAATCTAAGTTGTTGCCATAAAATAATTTACCAAATTTAATCTTACCCTAAAAAATACATTTAGGTGAGTACAAGAATAAAATAAAGCAACATACCACAACACGCTGATGTATAAGGAAAAGCAATGGCAAAAAAAACTTTGGATGTAACAACCACGCAAATCATTATGATAAGAATTTACACAATACAAACCGTAGGCTTATAACATAGACTTGACTGTAATACCCCGTATTTTTATGCTATATTAATTTGGGGATTTATTAAATTTAATGTGAATTAATTATTTCATAAAAATCCGAAAATTAATTATGTTATAATTATTAACGTGATGAGAGTTAGTAATTATGGGAAAATTTGTTGAATATTACTAATGAGCAAAGTAATATATAAAGAGTGGTCATATTAAATGTCACGAGTGAATAAAATGATAATTTTAGAAATTTGAGTCGGGACGCGCTCGTGTCGCGTCGGGACTAAATATTGATAAATAAAAGTAAATATTTTATAAGTTGGTCATATGGTAATTTTGAGTGCGCCAACGCGTCCGGGAGGGTCGAGATAGTCAGAAAAGTATACCCGGGGGGTTTGATTTGGGTCTCGGAGCATTTTTAGGCCTAATTAGTACCCCGGGAGGGCATTTTAGTCATTTTGTATTTTGGGTAATTAAAACCACAAAAATTAAAGGGGTTATATCAGATGTTTAGGTTATCTCCTAGGGTTATATAACTCAAAACACTAGAACGGCCATTGGAGAGGAGAAGAGAGAGCTCTCAAGGCATTCCAAGGCTCAAAACTCACCCGTTTGCACCGCCGCCACCGCCAACGCGTAGATCGCGAGACGGGGAACGCAACCACACCAAATTCAACACCAAACCAAATTTCAGAAAATCCCAGGCAAGTGTTTATCTTGCTTATTTCGTTGATGCATATTTCATATTAGTTTAGGAGTAATTAGAATGAGTTTTTATGGAAGAAACCTAAAAGATGAGATAGGAAATTGCATGTAGGGATGGATTAATCGTTATTCTGGAAACCCCTTAACATGTACAGAATTGAACCACGGATTTATGAGGTTGTAGATGAAGAAAATTCTGGAAAAGATGGATTGGAATATATAAATGAAATTTTAGGGTTCTTGAGGTTTTATATGAATTTGGGGCTTGTTGATCCATGTTTAATAATAGAAATCTACATGCTTTACGTTGAAATTTCATAGTATGATGATATAATGTCAGTAGTATAAATTTTGGGTCGATTGGGTATGAAAAATATGGATTTGGTGAAGGTTAGAAGATGAAACCCGTAACTGCAAATCTGCAGATTTTGCAGACCTGCTTGATCGATCGATCGAGCCCCGAGCTTCGATCGATCGAGCCCTAGACCTCGATCGATCGACCCCTTCTGGCAGACTCATATCTTCCCTTCTTAATTAGTTGAAATTCACTTTAATGAGAAAAAATTCATGGTCATCCTTATAAATATGTTTTGGGAGATAAAGAGGACCAGTAGGGTATATGAATAAATTTTGGGACCTCTAATATATGACGAGAATTGTATTTTTGGGATAATTATATAAGGAACGATGAAACTACGTATTTAAAGTGAGAGATTACGTCAAATAGTTATGATAGAGAATAGATGAATACCTACTGAATTTTATAATTGGGAGGATAAAGCCATGAGAGTTATGTGGTAAGTTGGAATAATACCGAATCAAGGTTAGAAACGAACCGTTATATGTGTTTACTAAAAAGGTGAAAATAAGGATAAAAGTCGTAACTATGGGATTTGAAATATAACCAATATTGATATGGTAATATTAGTATAGTTATATGTCTGTGTTTCCATATACTATCTATGTGTGAAAAACATACCCACGCTACTTGCTATCCCTGAGGTTGCCGCGCTGGGATGATCTTATCCCATGTTGCCTTATGGGGGATATTGACTCGTACCCTAGAAGATAGATATCCTTGGTACATGCTATCGATTTGATAGTTCAGACGGTCCTAAGAGACGCGGGTATGTGCCATCCTCTTAGAGACTTGGAATCTATGCTTCGCCTCAATATTGTTGTGTATGTGTTAATACAATTCTAGAGCGATTCTGAATTCGTATTCCCCTTAATACGAGTGATACGGGGTTTGGATAGTAGAGTATGCTCGCACCATAGTTTTTATGTGGGGTGCTGTTATGATATATATATATATTTTACGAGTAGTTATTATATATATGAAATTTTGAAATCTAGAACTGCCTACTGTGATTTGATGTGTAGGACATGGTTGATGACTCAAATTGTAATACTTGTTTTGAGAAAGTATAATATGACACTGGAAAACTTTATAAATTAATAAAGTTAAAACGAGAATTTTGGATACTAATTGAAATATTCTTTTCAAACAATTGTATCGTTCAATTTTAAATCCTGCGAATAACCTAAGATAAGTTAAATCATTGGGGAAAGATAGTGTGATATATGATGAGATAGACCATTGGGAAGGTTAGTGCGATAGGTGTGCACATTAGAAGAGAGGTGAGAATTTCTCAAGAGAGTGTCGCACTAATATGTTGTTGCATTAGCCTGTAATCAATTTAAATACTTGCTAAACGAATTTTTAAATCATATACACTATCGGACTCTGACCCGTTTCCATTTCTCTTTCTCTCTTGTATATATATATGTATATATTACAGGTGCCCAACCACAGGGGAGTCTTGCATAGGGTCCTTTGGCAGGAACGCGCTGCAGCTTAGGTGGGAGTTGCAGGACTGTTGTTTAGACGATTTCATCCATTTGATTCTACTCCTAGCATGTTTATTATTGGGGCATGTGTCGCCCTTTCCATTATTCAGTTGTCATTTGGATATTGTACTTCATCTATTTCTAGGATTGTTTCTTTGGGATTTATGATATTTTGGATGGTTTACTTTAAGTTTTATTGTTAGTAGCCAGTTGTTGAATGTTAAATTATTGGATTGATTGGTTTCGATATACTTGAGGAGGGATTCGTTATATATTAAATTGTTGTAATTAATTTAAATCTTGTTTTAAATAAATAAAATTTGAAAGGAATGTTAAAAATGATTTTGACAGTTAGCTTAATTAATTAGGGTGTTTAAATTCGAAATTTATTTTCACGACGGTAATGCTAAGAATGATCCAACTGTTCACCTTGATTTTAATTTAATAAAGGAGTGATCGCTCGGTATTTAATTAGGCGGGGTGTCACAGGTGGTATCAGAGCATCAGGTTCTAGTGTCCATAGGATCTGTACGGCTTATTTTTGCTTTCAGCTTAACGTTTTTGCTATAGAGCCCTATTTTTAGGATTGTTGTATTTCTGCTTTTACATTACGTCTTAAGCTATTTGAGATTTGATAATGACTGTAGACTAATGAACTACTTCACGTTTCAGATGCCTCCAAGACGTGCATCGAAGGATAGGCATGCCCAGGCCGAGCAGCCAGCAGCTCCGGCACAAGGCACTATGAATGCTAATGAAGTTGCCGCCATTGTTGCTCAGGCGGTGAATGCCGCGTTAGCGGTGGTTCAGCAGGCTCCACCCTAGATTCAGGCAATGGCGCCAGTACCAGCACAGCTTCCATCTGCATGTGAGAGGATTAGGGATGCTTTTCAGAAGGCGCATCCCCCTGAGTTCTCTGGTAGCTCAGATATCGTCACAGTCAGCCAATGGAAGAAAGACATCCAGCGGCATCTTCGTATGTATGAGTGCACCGACGTGCAAAAATAGTAATTTTCTTCCTTTAAGATGGTGGGGGCCGCTTTGCAGTGGTGGGAGTCCACTACCACCTTGGAGGAGAGGGACACGATCCCTATTCAGTTGTTTTGGGAGCGGTTTGACCGCAAGTACTTTCCACCCGCTGTGCAGACTGAGATGAGGCGAAAATTTCTGAATTTGAAACAGGAGAACTCTACCGTTACTGAGTATGAGGAGGAGTTCACGAGACTTCTCACCATAGTGCCAGATGAGGCACCTACTGATAGTAAGAAGATAATGTTGTTTGTGGACGGGTTAGCTTGGAGGATCCGTCAGCATCTTATAGGGAATCTATCTTTGAGTACTTTCACTGATGTACTCAATGTTGCGTTACTACATTGTCAGGATCACCGCTTCCATCTACAGGGAAGCAGGAGAGCAGGAGAGTCCAGCCAGCAGGGCAGGACCGGGGGTAGTAGTGCTAGTGGGGCACCATCTCATGGACAGACTCGTCAACACGATCAGAGTTCCCATCAGGGGGACCATGCTAAGCGATTACGTTCAGGTGATTCCAGGAAGGGATTTGGGGGTTATAGGCAGGGTCAGCAGGGCCAGCAAGCCTAACACCGATAATAGGGCCAACAGCGTGTTCATCAGGGCCAACAGGGCCAGTGGCGTAGTGGTAACGTCCAGCAGAGCCGTGGTCAGCAGCGTCAGAGGGGAGGCAACTTCAAAGGCCGATGTTTTGGGTGTGGTAAGCACGGACATAGGCGCCAGGATTGTCCGGAGGGAGATAGGGCCCCACAGCAGCAGTGTGCCCGTAATGAGCCGCAGAGACCACTTTTTCCAGCTTCCCTCCCAGCTCCAGCCCAGGTGCCAGCTGATTCGTATCGAATATTGCATATTTCCGCCTGTTATCTTTATGCATTCTAGCACTTTTACGGTCCTAAATGCCTATAATTATGCTCTTTAACCAGACAACCTTGGATTTGGATATATACATGCTTTGCAGGGGTTATTTGTGCTTATGTAGGTATTGGAACGCTAAAAGTGAGGTTCGGTTGCATTTTGGAGAAGTTCCGTCGTCGAATGCTACTTCAAGGGCAATTTGGTCTTTTCAAACTCACTATTTTTTATGGAATGAAGTTACCAACATGTATATCATCAAATTATCTTTCCATGGCCACTGACCGTGCGTCATTCTGACTCCGTATGTGGAAGTTATGCCCATTTCCGGAAGGTTTCGGTATTTTCTTCTACTTCAAGGGCATTTTGGTAATTTCATACTGCATAATTTGGAGGGTTTCAAAACATAATCATGTAGGGAATTGAATTAGCTTCGCGTCGGTTCCGACCACGCCTCATTTCGATTCCGTATGAGGGAGTTATAGCCGTTTCCGTGCAACGCCTCAAAATTGGTTCAAAGTGGAAAAGTGGGCTGCCTCCAGCCCAAGGCAAATTCCAAAAGTGCGGTCGACCGGTCCCAAACATGAGGTCGACCGGTCCCATCAGATATGGACGAAAATTGACTTATTTTGGGTTTTTTGGCTTGGTTTTGTTGGGGGTTTATTTTGGGGTATAAATAGAGTGTTAGGGGCATTTCTTTGGACATATATTTTCATTTTAATTAGGGTTAGAAGACTTTGGGGATTTTATTTGTGGAGATCCCCTCTCCTCCATTTCTCTTTGGGTAATACCCATTAATGTATGATTTACTATTCATCTTCTTCCTTAAGCTTTGTTTTCCTTTATTTTTCATGCTTTGTTATTTATTTCAAGCCTAGATAAATTAGTTTAGTTTATTTATTTCTTGTTTTGTTTATTAATTAGTTATGTAATTAGATTAGTCATGTGTAGTGAGTAGTTACACAGAGTTTGGTTCGTGTGTCCGCCATTGATGGGCGTTGAGCTCCGAAAATTAGGTTTTGTGTAAAATTGCATTTAATTGAAACCTCGCGTATTAAAGTCGGATTATTATGCGTTTAACTTTCTTTGTCATGCAACGTTAGTGTTTATAGCGGTAATCCGAATTTAAGATGCGTGTAACCATTTTCTGTTAAATGTTTAATCTCGCAACTTTGGGTTAAATTCCTTATTGTGTGATGTTTATACTTAATTGAAAATGCGCGATTAAATGTTTTCGAACCGAAATTCTAATTATTAGTTGTTTAGCCCATGGTGGGGACACGATCCCGACTCTCGTTTTATTAATTCTAGTTTAGACTTAACTTCTTATTTTTTTCTCTTTTCTTTATTTCCAACCTATCATCTTTTACACTTTTATTTTAGGAGTATTAAATCACTTAAATTCTAACAACTTGTCCCTGTGGATTCTCGATACCCGACTTACCGCTGTGCTTGCCTCGCAAGTGTAGTAGTAACTTAGGTTTTTGTATTGAGTTGGCGAAACGAAAACAACGATTAGCGTCTTTACACGCGCTACTTTTCGCACTTAATCAAAATGGCGCCGTTGCCGGGGATGAGTTTGTTTTAGACTTTATTTGATTTAGTATTTCATAGTATTTTCTTTCTATTTGTATTATTTGCTAATATTTTGCAGGACTTCCACATTTGAGCACTTAGAAACGCTCGAATTTTTCCCGCGCGCACTTACTTCGTGGAATCCGCCACTTCGAGCCATTTTTGGGGGTAAGCATGTCTTATTCCAATTCTTTCGGTAATCCTTGTCATAATTCTCAAAATTCTCGCAAACCTATGACTTTCGGTGAATACTTAGAATCCCAAAGTGTAACAAATTCAAATAGGACTTTGGGCGAGTATAACGAAAGTCAAAATTTAGGTTATTGGAATTTTGATGATGATGATAATGATTTTGGGCCTTTACCTCCTTATAATAGGAATTTTGAAACGAATTCGAATAGTTTTCAAAATTCCTATAATAATGAGTTTTCGTTTAAGTCCGATGGTAATTTTCAAAGTTCCCATTTTCATGCATCCGCACCTCGACCCATGACATTCGGTGAGGGCTTGCGTATGTATGAAAATGAGAAAATTGAAAATCGCTATCGGGAAGAAAATCGTTCGTGGGAACATGAGTTGGATTTATTATTTGAGTCCGATGATGATTTTGCTTCTGAGACTTTTGAAGTCGAGGAATGTTTTGAACCAAATGAGGTACTTGTACCTACTTTGGAACAATCCATTCTAGACTTTGCCCATCTCGTAATAGATATTGAAAGTGAGGATGAAAATGACGTAATATCTATTTGCAATGAAATGATTTCTTCTTTGGCCCCCAAAGAAGAACATTTCATTGAAAATGATATTATTTCCTTTGAAATTCCAACTTCATGCGATGATGATTCATCTCATGAGTTTGAATTTCTTTCATCCCCGTTTTCATTCTCTATTACCCCACCGGAACAAGTACCCGATGATTCGGTTTCGAACTTTAATGTTTTAAACCCTATCGCCGATGAGGAGTACTTGCTCGAGTCGCCCTCCACGATCGCATCTTTGCCTTTGTGTGCACCACCTCCTATTCCAACTTCAAAATATTTGCGAGGATTTTTGGCTTTTCTCGGTCCCCACTTGTTTTTGTCACCCGTTCAATCCAAACCCCCCATCGTCCCACCAAAACTTTTAACTGGCGATGGTTCATTTCTTCCGCCTTACACATGCCTTCCGTTGTTAAAACGGAATTCATATTTTTCGGAATGCATGCTTGTATGTGAGGGTACACCGGTTATCCTCCAAAGTCAAATCGTTTTCACGGTGGACCCTCACCTATTTAGACTTCCAGTGTACAGTTAGTGTGAAGTCTAAATAGTAGGTTGTATATAGTTAGCTTTTTATTTTTTCTTTCCTTTTTAATTTAGTCTAGTGTAATTAGTTAACTTTTTGTTATTTGTTTTTTCTATGCTCGGTACTAACTTGTTTTGTAGATTCTTTGGACTTGTTCTTATGGGGATCGCTCCACTTTTGGGTAATATCGCTCTTTTCCTGTCTTTGACTTGGTTCTTAATTCACATTGAGGACAATGTCAAGTTTTAAGTTAGGGGGTGTGGGATATTCTATCCATTTCTTCATTTAGTCCATGTTTTTGCTCACATGTTAGTTTTTTCTTAGTATGCTTTTCTTGGAAAAATTAAAAATTTCAAAAACATTTTTTTTATTTTTTCTCCTTTTTTGGGCATTTTGCCTTTGTTTCCGATGATAAATTTTAATAATTGCCCGATCCAATAGACAACCCAATGATGCATGTTCTCGATTTTAGAAGTTATTAGACTTTAGTGTCCATTATTGATATTATGAATAACTTCATGAATTAAACTTTAATCCCATGAGCACATGCACTTTTATGGTTCTATTGATTTGGTTTAAGATTTTTATAACTCGGTAATCTTTTGTTGCATTGTATATCCTTACACCGAGTAAGCTTTGTACCTTTCGTCGTTTGTGAGTGTTATACACTATTCTTTCCTCTTTGAAAACGTTGAATTCGTTGGTAATCTCACTATTCTTTCATTTGACCGTTCATTAATTGAGTTCATACTTGAAATGTGTTACTTGAGCATGATTTTCATATATTGTTTTGATTCGAGAATTGTGTAAACTTTGTGAAATGATCATAGGTCATCTTCGTTATATCACCCATATTAGCCTTGACCTCACCCTTATATGTTTACCCTCGTTAACCCCTTTGAGCCTAAATATTAGCCTTTCGTTTCATAACCCCATTCTCATAACTAACTCTAAATTGGAGTTTTATCCCATATATACACTTTTCACACCTTTGTTTGGAATGTTGCTTGGGATTGAATGCTGTTGTTATGATGCCGATTGCAATTTAGGCATATGAGAGTTTGATAAGTAAAGAAAAGAAAGTAGTGAAAAAAAGTGAAGAAAAAGAGAAAGCAAAAAGCAAAAGAAAACATAAGAAGAAGAAGAAGAAAAGAAAAGAAAGAGAAAGTTGTAAATGTTGTATAGTGTTTAATAATCTTTGATTACTCTCCCCGATGATATATCTAATGCCTTTTTGGAACTTGTTTTCTAATTTTGATATTGTCCGCATTTTCCCATTATCCCGAGTTTTCATCCCGAACACTTTGAATCCGTACATACATTCCCTCATTTCGTACTCTAGCCTAGCCTACATTATAACCCTATACAAGTCCTATGTGATCTTAAGTAGATGTAATTCAAAGGTTTAAATAGTTTTGATAATCTGTGAAAATACATTTCGCCTCCTTTAATGAGCAGTATCATTCATTGAGATTACAGTTTTTAATTTCATATATTGCGTTCTTCGTTTGTGACATGTGTGCGACCTAGTTTCCATTTATATTTACTCTTTATGCCCACATGTTCCGTGTGTTACCTCCATGTTTCGAGTGAATTCGCTTGATAAGTGTAATGCCCGTGAGGATTGAATATATGCTTGCTTTAATTTAGTATCCGGTTTATTTAAGTTTTTGCCAAATCACACTTTGCATGTGCTCTCTCCCCTCCCACATTTTAATGTTTCAATTCTATGAGGTGCATTCTATAATGTTAATGATTCGGACTTTTGTGTGAATTCATTCACTTTGCTAATAATGCATATGAAATCTTTTTCGCTTTTGTTGGGCTTGTCGCATGTTGGTTTGGGCATATTTTGAGGAAACCATATGATGTTTGTGGGTATCATCCCTGAAAACCCTCACGAGACGACACTCGTCCACTAGGGTAACCTAGGGGTTTAACGGCTTATTGCATATGCTAAATGCAATCGTGTTCCCTACGAAAGTGGCAATTATATTTCGATGCATATATGCATTTTGTATCTCCTTCTGTGGACTAGTTTTGTTTGTTTCATCACTAGGGACTAGCAATGTTTAAGTAAGGTGCCAGCTGATTCGTATCGAATATTGCATATTTCCGCCTGTTATCTTTATGCATTCTAGCACTTTTACGGTCCTAAATGCCTATAATTATGCTCTTTAACCAGACAACCTTGGATTTGGATATATACATGCTTTGCAGGGGTTATTTGTGCTTATGTAGGTATTGGAACGCTAAAAGTGAGGTTCGGTTGCATTTTGGAGAAGTTCCGTCGTCGAATGCTACTTCAAGGGCAATTTGGTCTTTTCAAACTCACTATTTTTTATGGAATGAAGTTACCAACATGTATATCATCAAATTATCTTTCCATGGCCACTGACCGTGCGTCATTCTGACTCCGTATGTGGAAGTTATGCCCATTTCCGGAAGGTTTCGGTATTTTCTTCTACTTCAAGGGCATTTTGGTAATTTCATACTGCATAATTTGGAGGGTTTCAAAACAGAATCATGTAGAGAATTGAATTAGCTTCGCGTCGGTTCCGACCACGCCTCATTTCGATTCCGTATGAGGGAGTTATAGCCGTTTCCGTGCAACGCCTCAAAATTGGTTCAAAGTGGAAAAGTGGGCTGCCTCCAGCCCAAGGCAAATTCCAAAAGTGCGGTCGACCGGTCCCAAACATGAGGTCGACCGGTCCCATCAGATATGGACGAAAATTGACTTATTTTGGGTTTTTTGGCTTGGTTTTGTTGGGGGTTTATTTTGGGGTATAAATAGAGTGTTAGGGGCATTTCTTTGGACATATATTTTCATTTTAATTAGGGTTAGAAGACTTTGGGGATTTTATTTGTGGAGATCCCCTCTCCTCCATTTCTCTTTGGGTAATACCCATTAATGTATGATTTACTATTCATCTTCTTCCTTAAGCTTTGTTTTCCTTTATTTTTCATGCTTTGTTATTTATTTCAAGCCTAGATAAATTAGTTTAGTTTATTTATTTCTTGTTTTATTTATTAATTAGTTATGTAATTAGATTAGTCATGTGTAGTGAGTAGTTACACAGAGTTTGGTTCGTGTGTCCGCTATTGATGGGCGTTGAGCTCCGAAAATTAGGTTTTGTGTAAAATTGCATTTAATTGAAACCTCGCGTATTAAAGTCGGATTATTATGCGTTTAACTTTCTTTGTCATGCAACGTTAGTGTTTATAGCGATTATCCGAATTTAATTGTGATAATACGCAAATATCGCGTATTTCATCCTCCGAACCTACGCATTTTAGCCCCCTCGGGTGCCTTAATCTCTATATTTAAGCCCGTTAACCAGACAACCTCGGTTTATATTGTTAACATGCTATATGAGGTATAATTGGGCTTTTGTAGGTATTTAGGTACTAAGTATGAAGTTCGGATGCGTTCCGCTCTATTTCCGTACACAACCGCACGTTCAAGGGCATTTTAGTCATTTTACAATTTAAGCACCTGGCCCAACATCTTCATGGAAGTTGTAGCCCTCCTCGTAAGCTTCGCGTGGCCGCAAACGGTGCGCGATTCCGATTCATAACGAAGAAGTTATGGCGATTTTAGCGGAGAAGAAATGCAAGCCAAAACAGGGGAAAATGCAGTCTGCCCCTGCTTGATCGATCGATCGACCAAAGGGTAGATCGATCGACCCTTCCCATTTTGCCCCGTCTTATATGGTCGATAGATCGACCAAATGGTAGATCGATCGACCCCCAGTTTTTCAGCAGATATTTTGCTTTTCTTTTCTCTTTTCTTTTCTAATTTAATTCCCACTTGGTATATAAGCCAATGTTGATGTAATAAACAGGGGTGAACGTTTTTAGATAGTTTTAGAAGATAGAATAGTTAGGGTTTGGGTTATTTGCTTAGTTCTTCTTCATTTCTTCTTGGATTGACACACTTTTGGGCTTGAATGTTGACTATTCATTATCCTCTCCATTAATATAGTTTTTATTTCTTCATTTATTGATTTCTAGTTAATTTACAAGCTTTCTAATTTAGGTTTACATGCTTTCTTTACATGCTTTGATTACTTGCTTTGTAGTGTAATTTTACCGCGTTTATTTATCGCTTTCCATTTATCGCGTTTTTAACATGCTTTCTAGGTAACTTAAATTAGGTTGTGTTTGAATTGAACTCACTCGGGTTGACGCGTTGCTTTGCTTTGGTGATGGAGTTTACGGGTCTATTTCGGGTGCGTTGTCCTAGTTATTACGCCTAGGAGATTTGACGGGGCATATCATGTATGTCCCGTGCTTACGACCTTTCACGCGTATTTTTCGGGATATTTGTTGACGCCAAAATATTATTAGGCTTTTATAATGATTTAGGGCGTAACAACCCTTGATTTAATTAACTGTCGAAACGAGACGCATTTGTAATAACTCGTCGACCCATGTAACCATTTTATACTAATTAACTCGGGTGAGGGATATTCGACGCAACCTATAGTTTTTACTCGCTTTCATAATCTAGTTTCAATACCATTGCCTAGAATAATCTTTTCCTTTATGCATCTTTTCTTTTAGTTTGTAATCATCTTTTACACTTTTATTTTAGGAGTATTAAATCACTTAAATTCTAACAACTTGTCCCTGTGGATTCTCGATACCCGACTTACCGCTGTGCTTGCCTCGCAAGTGTAGTAGTAACTTAGGTTTTTGTATTGAGTTGGCGAAACGAAAACAACGATTAGCGTCTTTACACGCGCTACTTTTCGCACTTAATCACCAGCCCTACCAGCCATTCCAGCAGCTCCAATGCAGCAGGGGCAGTTACAGTACGAACGTGTCTATAATGTCCACCAGGCAGCAGCTCCACAGGCACCACCCGCGATTGAGGGTATGTTTCCTATCCATGGTACTATGGGTCGGGTTTTATTTGATACTAGGGCGACGTATTGTTTTATAGCTACGCATTTTGCGAAGTCCTTAAGGTTGTTAGCCATAGCAGAGAGCATAGTGACGTGTGTAGACTCACCACTGGGGAGTGGGTCGCTTATCTTCTTTATATGTCGGGGAGTGGGGGTAGAGATTGGTAGTTTGGTATTACCTGCAGACATGTTAGTCTTAGATATGCATGAGCACGATGTTATTATCGGTATGGATTGGCTCGTAGCATATAGAGCCATAATTGATTGCTTCGATGGGAGCATTATTTTTGCCATTCCGGGGCAAGAGATGTTTGTAGTGGCGATGCCTCGCCCAGAGGGAGGTTCGATCGCTCATTTGTATTATATAGAGGAGGATGCCTCTAAGGAGGTTGTGATTCCGTTAGACTCGATTCCAGTTGTTCGTGAGTATAATTCCGATGTGTTTCAGGAGATACCAGGCCTACCCCCCAGTCGAGAGATAAACTTTTTCATAGACTTATTATCGGATACTAGACCGATAGCATGCGCTCCATACCGTATGGCTCCGGCGGAGATGCGAGAGTTACGAGATCAGATAGAGCAACTTCGACGAATTGAATCTTGTTTATGATGGTTTGAAATCTCTAAGTAAGTTAAAACAATCCAGAAATTATTATGGATAGAAATTGTGAACTATTGTTGGAAAATTCATAATCTTGAACCAATTAGAATTCTTATGACTTACTACTCTTGGAGAACCATTTAATATATTAAAGGTCTGAATTCTAGATGATAAGTCTCCTTACATGTGGTAGAGATTATGAACTTATGAGTACGCAAATCTGAAAATGCATAAAACTTAGTTATGATCTTATTTCTAATAATTGGGGCTTGTTCTTGACATTTAATCATGCAATGAATGATCCTATGAGGTTAAATAACATTTTGGAAACTTGAATTAAAACTTATAGTGAATAGCTAGCCTTAGAGACTTTTGGTGGAGATGAAAAGATGGGTTTCGAACTTGGTAAAAATCTGGGCAGCTGGTTTGACCAGGGGCGAACCGGTTAGCCTCCTGGTCCGAACGGATTCGGGATATGGGGTTTGGACATGTGGTCCTTCGTTGGGTCCAAGTTATTTTTAGGGGTTCATACGAGTTAGTAGAACCATGTTTGGACAATCATAGAATTTATTAAAAATGGAAAGGTGGTGACGTTAATAAAGGAAGCAATTTAAATTAACTTGTTGGTTAATGGTGCTAATTAATTAATGGTTATTTAATAAATTAAATAAACATTAATTATTAAATGATGATTATTAGGGGAGGTGCCTAGACAGTAGCGAGGGCTAATTATGGGGTAATGGTTGGTATAATAACCTTTACATATAGTTATATGTATTTGTATTTTGTTTGTGACGTACCTGTGTTCGTGCATGGTCCTATCGGTTTGAGGTTTCGCGCATTCGGGACCGTAGCATGCGTCAGCAAAGGTGAGTAGATTTTGTGTAGGTCATTTTTATCGGTACTACGTAGCAGTGCCACCTACGAGGGGTAGGTGTATATGTTGGGATCTTTTGCACCGCTGGGTATGGGCCGTGAATTGGTGTACTGCGTAGGGACCGCCCCACTTGCTTGTGTTTTGTTTTGTTCATTTTGGATAAGAGACTCCTATGGGCTCACCGATAGAGCACGAGTGAGACACTTTAGGTAGATGCCTTGGTGTCGCATATATAATGACATATATGAAATTAACCTAAATAAATGGAAGAATTCCCGAGACTAATATTGTGAACTAAAGACGCAGACCCAATACTACGTGGAATGAATGATAGTAGATCTTATCTGTTGATGGGTGCTATGTCAAGGATAAATTGGGAAATAATTGATTGAAAACAATTAAATATCATATAAACACGTTACCATGTTAGGTGCATAATTATGTTATTTGTTGCACTGAATTTCGTATCCATATCTGGTTATGGGTGGGTATTCGAATATTACTGTTCCTAGATGTGGGGTGAGATGTATTATTTGTGAGAGTGGCGATGGGAAGACTCACTTTGATTTAACTGTACTTTTTCACTATAAAAATAAGTAAGTTAATTCTTGCAACTCTAGGAAACTGACCCAAATTTGAATGTTTCCTCCCCCAGGTGCTAATAGATAAGGATAACAGGATTGTGGATGTATCAGCCTTGTGGTCTCCTTTTTCTCATCAGATTTCCTAACTTATTGATTCTAGTTAAAGTTATACTCCACTTCAGTTTATTTATTTTATTTGGGATTATTGTATGGTCATAAGCCCGAGATTTATCTACTTCATGTCAGTTTGCGATATTTACTGTTATGTTGGGTTTATCATACACTTGGTGCTTGCTTGGACTTTATTATCGTTGGGATATTAATTTAAACTCAATTATGGCTTACTAATATATAATTTATATGTTATTAATGTTGAGAATGGTATTAATTGACAAGAAAGCCCCATCTTCGGCGTATCGTGTCGGGCTAACCTTTACGTGAGAAAATGGGGATTGTTACAGTAGGGATCAAAGCATCCAGGTTCTGGTATCCTTAGGATTTGTATTGCATTCATTACGTTCTACGTTGCATCCTTGGATATGTAGAGCCTAGGCTTAGGGTTCATTGTATTCTTACGATTGTACTAATTCAAACCTTATTTACTTTCAGATGGCAAACGAACGTAGAGGTAAACCTAGATGTTGTGTAGGTCATTTTTATGGGTACTACGTAGCAGCGCCACCTACGAGAGGTAGGTGTAGATGATGGTATCCTTTGTCATCGCGAGCTTGGGCCGTGTACTGGTGTACTGCATAGGGACTGCCCCACTTGCTTGTGTTTTGTTTTGTCCATTTTAAATAAGATGCCTTAGTGTCACATATATAATGACATATATGAAATTAACCTAAATAAATGGAAGAATTCCCGAGACTTATATTGTGAACTAAAGACACAAACTCAATACTACATTGAATCAATGATAGTTGAGCATATCTCTTCATGGGTGTTATGTCAGGGATAAATTGGGAAATAATTGATTGAAATTAATTAAATGTTGTATCAACACGTTACCTTGTTAGGTGCATAATTATGTAATTTGTTGCACTAAATTTTTTATCCATTTCTAGTTATGGGTGGTGTTGATACCAAATTTAGTCTGCTGACATGACCCAATTAAATGAAGACACGTGGTGATCTACATGGCAACAACAACACTTCCGAGGAACCCACAAGCTCCGAGGTACAAGATTACAACGAGGAAGACTATTTCCCCGAGGAACACTGCTTCCCCGAGGAACTCATACGCTCCGAGGAACGAGAACTCTCTGAGGAACTCTTGTGCATCGAGAAGCCTAGGCGGTCCGAGCAACTCAGGCGGTCCGAGCTGCACCTCGAACGAAGCATTAATAACGGGATAACCAACAGTTTGACTGTTCATTAAATGCTTATCATTCAGACGCATACGCTTAAAGGGAATTGAATGTATTACCCTTTCATATGTATATCATTTAATGTAGTACCCTTTCACTTTACAGCCTCAGGGCTATAAATACATTATACAAACCTCATTGGAAGAGGACCCCAGTTCGGAATTTCTGGAGATAACTTGTAATCGAGAATTCCCATACAAACAGCAATACCAAAACAGTGGACGTAGGCCATTCTTATAAGGCTGAACCACTTTAAAAACTCTTTGTCTTATTTATTTATCTGTGATTGAATAATTAGAGTAATCTAATTTTTTACATCAACAGATTGGCGCCGTCTGTGGGAATACGACTGGTAATATCATTTTCTCACCAAAAACAATCCATCACAAATGGCTGATATTTTGGAATCCAGCAATCGAAACGCCGGAACCCCTCCAAATCCATCTGCTCCGCCAAATATTCCAGATCTGGATGGAATAATGACAAATCTGGCTCAGGGCCAGACCGTCATGCAAGAAACAATGCGACAACTCATCGAAACTCTCCATGGCGGTGCGTCAGCCCATTCAGGACCACGGAGTATTCAAAGAAACACCCGCGCATCATCCTCACGTACTAGGCGTACCGATTCACATCGCAATGAGGAATCTGATAATTTCTCTTATCAACCTGGGCGAACTTCGTCGGTGCGAGCCACAGATACTGAACAACGTGTCACTCTCTCTCCAGAAATGACCAGCGCATTGGAAAGATTAAGTAGGGTTTCTCCTTTCGACCGATTAGGCCCTAGGAGGAACAAAAGTCCTCTTAATGCAGCGTCGAGGAGCTTTCGATGATCAACAGCCTAAAGGGAGGGATCTGCCTAGTCGCGACCAGCTGCTCGTCAAGAGAGATCCCAGGAAGCCACCTCAACGCGATCAGCTGCTCGAACCAACAGGCCCGAGGAAAGAAATGATGCATGGAAAGGTTCTATTCAAAGGCTGGAGGATAGATTAGGGGAAATGGTTAAAACCAAGAATCCTTTACAACGAACCTTTGTTCGAGGAACACCTTTTGTCCAGGCCATTGTAGATTTTCCAACACCATCAAAGTTCAAAGCACCTGTTGTGACCCCCAAATATGATGGAAAGACTGATCCTGTTCTTTATATAGAATAATATCAAGCTGCTGCCGATATCTATGCTGTCCCAGACGAGATGAGATGCAGGGCATTCTCGAGAACTCTTACCGGATCTGCTCAAATATCCTTGGGGTAAGATCTCAACTTTCTTTCAACTAGCCGAGTTATTCATTGGAAATTTCTGCTTTGGGGCAAAGCCAGTTAAACGAGTAGCACATCTGTTAAGTGTTAGACAAAAAGCTGGTGAAAGTACCAGAGATTATATAACTCGTTTTAATAACGAGAAACTTGAAGTCATTGATTATGAGGAAAAGACAGCAATCACTGCCTTGATGAGTGGGTTGTCGCCTAACAAGTTGTATTACACTTTGGCCAAAGATCCACCCACAACTATGTCAGAATTGATGGCAAAAGCGGCCAAAATCATGAATGCCGAGGAGGCTATGGCTGCGAAGAAGAATATGGATAAAGAAACCAAGGTGTAAGTCAACAAAACCAAGAAGAAAGAACATAAGAACAATGGTGGTGACAAACAATCCAAAAATAGGTCGTCATGGGAGGTATTGAAGAAATTTGATAATTACACTCCCTTGAAGGTAGATATCAACCACGTCCTGGAAGAAATTAAGAACAACGAGGAGTTAAACTGGCCAAAGAAAATGAAGGCAGACCCTGACACGAGGAATAGGGAAAAATATTGCGAGTTTCACAAAGATCATGGCCATATGACCAATAATTGCATAGCTCTTCAAAATGAGATTGAAACACTCATCAGACGAGGAAAGCTGTCAAAGTATGTTGATCGGGGAAATGAAAGAAGAAATAACGACCGAGCAAGATAAAGGTCTAGATCTCCTCATCAAGGAGAGCAAAATAAGAAAAGAAATCATGAAGTTGATCCCAAGAATGACCCCGATCTTCCCAAGAGACCAAGGCAGCCAGAACGAGAGGTATTCTCAATACGCTTTGGGTCATTTGACTGTAATGTTATAACAGGTGGAGATTTAGGAGGAGGACACCTTATCGCAAATAGAAAAGCTTACCTCGGTGAGGCTCAAGCTTGCTCGTACATTCATCGAATAAATCTAGCTGAGGAGGATCGCCCGAGAAAGGTGAACAAAGAGAAGTTGGTCATTGGTTTCTCAAAAAATGACCTCGCAGGTGTTCTATATCCTCACGATGATCCATTGGTGATCAAAATGAGGATGAAGGAGGTTATGATTTCAAGAGTACTGGTCGACAATGGTAGCTCGGCAGACATCATGTTCTACTCGTGCTTCGATAGTTTAAATCTAAAGCTATCTCAACTGGAGCCTTACCACAGACCCCTCATCGGTTTTGCTGGTGAGAAAGTATTTCCACTTGGTACGATCAAGTTGGTTATATTCATTGGTACGTGGCCTGCTTGTCGGATAGAAAGAATACGTTTCTTCGTGATGGATAAGAATGTCCAATCATCATACAATATCATCATGGGAAGAGTAGGATTGAAGAAGTTCGAGGTTGTACCATCTACAGTGCATCAGTGCCTAAAATTTCCAACAAATTTTGGAGTAGGAGTTGTGAAAGGTGATCAAAAAATAGCTCGAGAATGCTATGATTTATCCGCCGAGCAAGAAGAATTGGAGGAATCAAAGAAAAAGACTACTACCTATCAAGACGATGAAGGTGCAGAGATTGAAACATTGGATCCTCGAGATGAGTCACAACTCGTGAAGGGTTAAGTGGTGGAAGCTACTGAAAACATCATTCTGGACGACGAGCACCCTGAGCGAACTACTCAAATAGGTTCGTCATTGGAAGCCTCATTAAAATAAGAATTAATAACTTTACTTAGAAGCAGAAAACAAACTTTTGCATGGAGTCATGAAGCTATGCCTGGGATAGACCCAAACTTCTTATGTCAAGAACTCAATGTGAATAAGGAGATCAAGCCTGTAAAGCAGAGAAGAAGAGTGTTTAGTCCTGAGAAGAATCATGCTATACAGGAGGAAGTCGAGAAGCTCCAGAAGGCTTGTTTCATTGAAGATGTTAAATATCCAGACTGGTTAGCCAATGTAGTGATGGTAAAGAAGAAAAACAACAAGTGGAGGATGTGTGTAGACTTCACCGACCTCAACAAAGCATGCCCAAAGGATCATTTTCCATTGCCCCGAATTGATCAACTGGTGGATGCTACCTCGGGACACGAGTTGCTGAGCTTCATGGATGCTTATTCTGGCTACAATGAGATTAAAATGAAACCTGAAGATAGGGAGAGTACTTCTTTCATTACCCCTAGGGGAACTTATTGTTATAATGTTATGCCTTTTGGTTTGAAAAATGCAGGTGCGACATATCAGCGACTGATGAACAAAGTCTTTGCTGAGCAAATCAGTTGCAATATGGAAGTCTATGTTGACGATATGCTGACGAAAAGCAAGAAAGCTGCCGATCATCTAGTTGATTTAAGTTAGACTTTTGATCAACTGGATAAATATCAAATGAAGCTGAACCCGACGAAGTGCATATTTGGAGTACGAAAAGGCATGTTTCTCGGATACATTGTCAATCAGCGAGGCATTGAGGCAAATACTGAAAAGATCAAAGCTCTATTAGGGCTGCGATCTCCAACGACGAAGAAGGAAGTACAGAGTCTCATAGGACGAGTAGCAGCACTTAACATATTTGTATCACGAGCAACTGATAGATGTCTCCCATTCTTCAAGACACTCAGAAAGGCTTTTGAGTGGAATGACGAGTGCGAGAAGGCTTTTCAAGACTTGAAGAGATACTTGGGAGCACCTCCACTGTTGTCCAGTCCAGTGATGGGAGAAAAATTATACTTGTATCTTGTAGTGTCCGAGAATGCAGTTAGTTCGGCGTTGATCAGAGTGGAGAATGGAGTGCAAAAAATAATTTACTACACAAGTAAGGCCTTCCGAGGAGCAGAGATCAGATATCCAAGGCTGGAAAAGTTAGCACTGGCGCTTATTGAGGCAAGTAGGAGAACGAGGCCATACTTCCAGGCTCATACCATAGTAGTATATACCAATATGCCATTGAGGCAAGCCCTTCATAAGCCAGAAAAATCAGGGAGATTGATGTACATGGCAATAGAGCTCGGTGAATATGATATAGTCTATGAACCCAGATCATCGCTAAAAGGGCAAGCTGTGGCAGATTTTATAGCAGAGTTCACCTATCCTAATACCCCCGAGGAGAAAAAGTTGCTCGTTGATCAACCTGTGGATGTTACAGGATCAACAAACACTAGCTCAGACCAACTTCGGTTGGTAAAAGGGCAAGTGGATATTATAGGATCATTAAATTCAAGCTCAGACCAACTCCGGTTGGTAAAAGGGCAAGAAAAAATGATCGACGAAGAGTGAGAAATATTCGGGGAGGATGAAAGGAAGCAACAAATATTTCACCGAGGAACTCTAACTGATCATAAATTTGAAGACGAGTTACCTATATGGAGGCTATATGTAGATGGCTCATCTTGCACTACAGGATGTGGCACGGGGATAGTTTTGAGCACTCCAGACGAGGTCGACATGGAATACGCCCTGCGTTTCCAATTCAAAGCTTCCAACAACGAGGCTGAGTATGAGGCCATGATTGCAGGACTTGGTTTAGCAAAAATTATGGAGGCGCAGCAGATTATTATCTTCAGTGATTCTCAATTGATCGTAAATCAAATGTTGGGAGTATATGCAGTTAGAGGAGAATTAATGATCAGATATCATGCAAAGGCAAAGGAGCTGGTGTCAGAATTTATCGCTATTCAGCAGGTCAGAATACGAAGAATGGAGAATGCGAGAGCAGACGCCCTAGCTCGACTAGCATCAGCTACTCTCACCGAGCTACGATGAACAATCCCAATTGAAGTGCTATCTGGTCGGAGTATAGATGAAGGTCTGACGATGAACTTTATTACCCTTTATTTAGGACCATCTTGGATGGATCCCATCAGGGCATATATTGAAGAGGGAGAATTACCAATTGACAAGCTCGCAGCCAAGAAATTGAAGTTTAAAGCTGGTCGGTATGTATTAACTAATGGTGTTTTATATAGACGAGGAATTATAGCAGGTTTGCAGAGATGTGTACATCCCTCCGAGGTGAACGACTTGATTGAAGAGATCCATGAAGGGTCCTGTGGAGCACATGTAACAGGTCGGACGCTTTTACAAAGGGTGATGACGCAGGGATACTACTGGCCGACGATGAGGGCTGATTGTATAGCCTATGCCAAGAAATGTGACAAGTGCCAGCGCTTTTCCTCCATCCGAAGAACTCCACAAGCATTGTTGGCACCCATAACTTCCCCTTGGCCATTTGCCTTATGGGGAATTGATTTGGTTGGGCCACTACCAACGACCCGAGGAAGATTCAAATACCTCGTCGTCGCAGTAGATTATTTTACTAAGTGGGTAGAAGCTGAGCCACTCATTGATATGACGTACGAGAAGGTGTACCAATTTGTTTGGAAGAGCATCATTTGTCGATATGGTCTTACTCATGCTTTCATCACAGATTATGGAACACAATTTGATAACGAGGAGTTCGCTGCCTATTGCCATCAGTCAAACATTTTAAAGGTCCACTCAGCACCAGGCCATCCTCAAAGCAATGGACAAACTAAAGTAATAAACAGAACGCTGCTGAATGGTTTGAAGAAAAGACTGGATGATGCAAAAGCAAATTGGATCAACGAACTACAATCAGTACTTTGGGCTTACCGAACTACTGCCCGAGTAGCAACGGGAGAATCACCATATATGCTGGCGTTTGGAAGTGAAGCTGTTATACCTGCCGAGTTGGGCCTCCCAACACACAGGGTACTGAATTTCAATTCCCCTGTCAGCGACTTAATGAGAAGACTGGATTTAGACATGCTCGAGGAAGTTAGAGAAGAAGCAGCCATCAGAAATGCTGCATACCAGCAGCGAACAACTTTGTTTTACAACAAGAGGGTGAAGAAATGCGACCTGAAAGAAGGAGACTATGTGGTGAAGAAAGTAATTCAAAAGCACAATAAACTGGAGGCAAATTGGCATGGACCATACCGAGTTACATAAGTTGTTCGACCAGGAACTTACCGAATAGCAACTCTAGAGGGAGAGGAGTTTAAGAATGCATGGAACGCAGAGCACCTACGCAAGTATTATCAGTGATGTATATTCCCATGTAATGCAGTTACATCATTATGAATAAAATGAAGATATTCTGCCAAAGTTCTTCCTTTTATTGAGAATTTTTCGGGGAATACTAGTGTTACACACTACTCGATAAAGATCAGACTACTCAGCAAAAATATTCCTAAAAATGCCAACCCCGGTTGGTTAGGAAACAATATATTCCTAAAAATGCCAACCTGTTTGGCTAGGAAACAAAATATTCCTAAAAATGCCAACCTCGGTTGGTTAGGAAACAAAATATTCCTAAAAATGCCAACCTGTTTGTCTAGGAAACAAAATATTCCTAAAAATGCCAACCCCGGTTGGTTAGGAAACAATATATTCCCAAAAATGCCAACCTGTTTGGCTAGGAAATAAAATATTCCTAAAAATCCCAACCTATTTAGCTAGGAAACAAAATATTCCTAAAAATGCCAACCTGTTTGGCTAGGAAACAATATATTCCTAAAAATGCCAACCTGTTTGGCTAGGAAACAAAATATTCTCAAAAATGCCAACTTATGTTGGTCGGAAGGTAAATATATTCTCGAAAATGCCAACTTATATTGGTCGGAGGGTAAAGCGCTAAAATCTACTAACTATGGCTGGTTGGGGATAAAAACCCACCAACTGTAGTTGGTCGACAAGGAAAATTTACCGACCTTGGTTGGTCGGAAACATTTTATGGGAAAAATTATTTCAAAAAGACTAACTATAGCTGGTCGGGGATAAAAATCCACTAACTGTAGTTGGTCGACATGAAGAATTTAACAACCTTGGTTGGTTGGAAACATTTTAAACATTTTTATACTTATTACTTTATTACTAAGTTGGTCGAGAAACAAAATGTTGTTTTTGCCAAATGACTATCACAAGTTCAAACTACACAATATTGTCATCTTTTTATCAGATATGCATGCACAAATATAAAATGTTATAAGACAATAGCGAATAAAAATGAAAGTCTTTCATTGAATTCAAAATAAATTACATTGATAATGAAATGAAAGTTACATTGATATTGAAATATATACTAACTATTACATAAAAAATTCCTATTCTACTGGTCTTTTCCCCTCTGCTTTTGACACAGGTTCCTCGCCAGCAGGCGAATCATTTAAAGCCAGAGGAGAATTGATGAAGTTGAGATCCTTCAACATCCTGACATTCATCACGGATGGTCGATCCAAAATATGCTCGAGACGAGATATCTCGGCTTTTGAATGAAGATTGTAGTCACCGAGATACTTTGAAATCAAGCTCTGAGGAATGGCCCGTGCAGGGATCCAAATCATATCCAATTTGTATGGTGGCACAGGTAAGTCGAGCAACCCGGGATCGTGGTAGTCCCACAGGTAATGACCCTGTTCGAGCTGCAGCACACCTAAGGCGTTCAACCAGCCTTGTTTGTAGCCCTCATTATTGGCATTCTGGATACGATCGTCCAAGTGGTAGGGCGCTTCATTGTATCCAGCCATCCAGAACTCCCTCGGCTGTTTGTGGAACTGATATGTTAGTCTATCCAGTTGCTCGTGGAGATTTTTTATGAAGAGCTCTTTGTCCTCCAAGGTAGATTTATGCTCAGAGAGATGCTCTTCCAAGTCCCTGACCTTCTTTGACATTTCATCCAAAGCCTGGTTCTTCGCCATCAGCTGGAAGGCCTGGTTCTCTAGGGCAGACTGAGTCTTCTGTTCCTCGGTAGGAATTCGAACTGCTCTAGCTCGTCCCCGAGGTGCCCTTCCTCGTCCCCGAGAAGATGTGGAAGGGCCAGACCTCTTCAAAGTTTCCAACTCGTCCCTCAAGTTGGCATTCTCAACTTCCAGGAATGAAAATCCCTCATCGGTCACTGGGATTAAGGCTTTGGAAGAAAAGGCTGCAGACTTCAACTCTGATAGCTCTTTCTGCAATTTGTTGTTCTCTCGCTCCAGCAACTCGGCAATCTGTCTGCATTCCTCGACCTCACCTTTCAGGGTTCTCTCCCTCACATCGTACCCAGCAAAAAGCTTCTCGTAGCCCTTGTCGGCAATGATCAGCTTGTACTTCTTCTCATACCCCTCATGCAACAGGGCAGTGGATTCTTTGTATTGAAGCTGAAGGTCTTCGAGGGTGCCTTGGAGATCCTCGATCATGTCATAATAGGCCACATTATTGGCCACCGCTCGATCAAGTAGACGCTTCAGATATTGATATGCTTCCACTGCTTGTTCTGAAGCATCTTGGCCGAGGATGTCTACAACTTATGCTGCACTCAGGTCTGTGTGACCAGCTTTAAAATAATCATTACATTGTCGCAGCAACTTAGTATCATGGGCAGATAGTAATTCCATCCTGGCCAGAAACTAGCAGAGAAAGAAAGAGCAATCATCAATAAGAAATATAAGCAGAGTATAAATAGAAGATAAATAACAGTATGCATAAAAGTCCAAGTTTTATTAGATCATAAAGTTCAGAGTTACATATGTGGGTTACATTTAAAAAATAAAAAAAATAAATAAGGAGAAACCCGAACAACTCTACACCTTTTCCTTACCTCCCAAAACCTTCTCGGGAGGCTGGGACGATGAAGTAGGTTGCTCGGAGGGAATGGGTAGTTGCTCGGGGAGCACGGGCAGCTGCTCGGAAGAAGTAACAATCTGCTGAAGTTCCTCGGCAGCAAGCTGAATGGCTGGGGGATTATCTCCCATCACCATAGAAGACTCTTCTGAGGCAGCTTCGTCCTCTTCAAGATCTTCTGGGGTTGGAGGGGGACCAGGAATGTGTTGCTGGAAAAGCTCAGAAGATTCATCAACTTTCATTTCCATGAGAGCAGCAACCCATCCATCCCTAAAGTATTTGAGACTGCTATAGTCCACTTGCGACACCATAGCAGCCAACCCCTTGTTCCACCCCTTGTCCCAGTCAGCGCTGAAGGACTTCTTCACAGCCATCTTCCTCTTCAATTTCTCCGAGGAGAGCTTCTCGGACAGCAGGTTATCAGCAGCTTTCAATTTGTTTTCGATCTCTACCTTTTACCGACCTACTTCCCTAAGTTGAGCCAGCTCCTCCTCAGCAGCCTTGAGCTTATGTTCAAGCTCCCCAACAGTTTTGAGCTTCTCTTCGAGCTCCTTATTTGCCTTCTCCAGGGCATTTATTCTCTTCTCCAACTCCTTGGAGGCATCAACAGCTCGAGCTTTCTCTTGCTCGGTGGAGGCAAGCTTTTTCTCCCAGACAGCCTTGTCAGTAGCGTATGTCTGGCGAGAATCGTCCAAAGACTTGATAGCTTATGCCAGAGCTCCCTCCACACTGGACGAGGAGCATGAAGCTTTAATCGCTTTATCCTTCTTCAGGATTATATTAAAGCAGCTCGTCAACTGTGAAAGTAAAAAGAAAGCAAGTCAGAAACAGAAATAACAAAGGAAATATGAAAAGTTCAAAGTAAGAAGACTTACAGAAGCAAGGTGACGATCAGCTAATGAGGTTACCATGTCTCGAGTAAGGTTTTCTTCAGTACCTTGGACCTCGGGAATGATCCAGGACTTTACCGAGCTCATGGCAAAGCTCGGAGGAACAAAAGTGGGAACCCCTGTCCCAGCAGTTATGGGCTGATTGATGGTGTCAGCCAAATTGACCGATGAGATCTTCTTCAGCCTCCTCGGGGGAACAAGAACAGATTCAACCAAGGAAGAACCCTAGGTCGGTGATATTACAATCACCTCTCCAGGAGCAGCAGACCTGCTCGGAGCCACTGCGGTCTTCTCTACAACCTTCACGACAGCAGCCGAGGAAGGCACATCATTCTTCTTTGTCCTCTCCCCTGGGACATCAACTTTATTTCTTTTTACCTCTCCAGAACCAGAGGCAGATTTCTCGAACAAAGTGGGAGGTCTTCTTCTCTTCATCCTTTCTCTTAAAGGGACGTGAGATTCAGGCGAGGAACTGGTGGAAGCTGGTACTGGCTCTGATTCACTTATCACTGGACGAGCAGTGAAAGAAGTGGTGTAGCTCTTGTATTGCAGCAAATATGAGGCTGATCTAATGTGCTCATCAGCAACAGATTGATGCAGGCTCCAGATAAGTTTTAAATGCCTTATATTGACATTTGCTTCTTTTGGGCACTTTCTTTTGTTATCAACTGCAAATAAATAAACATTACCATCAGTGACACATTTTATCAAACATAAAGGAAGCATAATTTCAAAATAAATAAAATGAAATAAAAATAACCTATCCCATTGCCATAAGGAGGGCATCTGGGACCCTGGTAAACCTCATCTCCAGTTAATGGAGGGTGTTGCCAATTTTTTATGACAACCCCATGCTCAAAATAATCCCTATTAGCATCAAGGAGATTGACTACTAAGGCTCTATTCAAAATTCTAGTTTTTAAATAAAAAATGTTATCATTAACTGCCCATCTATAACAAAACATAATCTCAGGAATTCCTATGCGAGTTCCATGGATTTGATTTAATCTATGCACCCCATTAACTATTCTCCATGTGTTGGGGGCTATTCTTGCAGGAACAACGTCAAAGTAATGACAGAATTCCAGACACAAGGGATTTGGTGGAAAAGAAAATCCACACTCAGCAATAAAGAGACTGGGGAACCAATGTCCCTCAGCCAAACGAAAGTAATCAGAAGGCTCAGAAAGCTCTTCTAAAACAACCCAGGAGGGGATGGAAAAATCATAACGAAATTTATCAAGAGATTCAACAGGGTAAACCATGATGAATAAAAGAAATGAAGAAGACGGAATAAAATCTTACAGAAAAAGAGTGGATCTGATGACAATGGACGATGGAAGAGATGAATACACAGGAGAGAAAGAGACGATGGAAAACTCGAGAATACAAATTTGAAAAGGTAGAAAACGATGAGAGCGTCTGTAAAGTTTAAATACCTTGCCTATGGTGAAGTAATGATTACAAAAAAGTATGATTACGTTACCGGCGGCTAAAAAGATGAAAAGGGGCGCGGGAATCAAAGCGGGCAACAACGGCCAAAAAGACGAAAAGTGGCGTGGGAATCGAAGCGAGCAGAAAAGTTCAAAAAAGCATAATTCTACGAATTTGGAAGGAGAAATAAATACGAAGGAAACACTCCTAAAAATCAGGAAGACCATTTAAAGCTACCATATTCCGAGAAAGAATGTTCCCTACTCCTCAAAATTTGAACTATAAAACATTGGGGGCTTCTATTGATACCAAATTTAGTTTGCTGACATGACCCAATTAAATGAAGACACGTGGTGATCTACATGGCAACAACAACACTTCCGAGGAACCCACAAGCTCCGAGGTACAAGATTACAACGAGGAAGACTATTTCCTCGAGGAACACTGCTTCCCCGAGGAACTCATACGCTCCGAGGAATGAGAACTCTCCGAGGAAATCTTGTGCACCAAGAAGCCTAGGCGGTCCGAGCAACTCAGGCGGTTCGAGCTGCACCTCGAACGAAGCATTAATAATGGGATAACCAACAGTTTGACTATTCATTAAATGCTTATCATTCAGACGCATACGCTTAAAGGGCATTGAATGTGTTACCCTTTCATATATATATATCATTTAATGTAGTACCCTTTCACTTTACAGCCTCAGGGCTATAAATACATTGTACAAACCTCATTGGAAGAGGACCCCAGTCCGGAATTTCTGGAGATAACTTGTAATCGAGAATTCCCATACAAACAGCAATACCAAAACAGTGGACGTAGGCCATTCTTATAAGGCTGAACCACTTTAAAAACTCTTTGTCTTATTTATTTATCTGTGATTGAATAATTAGAGTAATCTAATTTTTTACATCAACAGGTGGGTATTCGAATAGTATTGTTCCTAGATGTGGGGTGAGATGTATTATTTGTGAGAGTAGCGATGGGAAGACTCACTTTGATTTAACTGGGACTAATCAGTTCAGGGTACTTCGTCCGCAAATTATTAGGGGGTTATGATGATCGGAATAGGCAAGTCCATTAGTGCCAGTGGCAGTCAGGACAGGGCCAGCAGGGCTAGCAGCATAGAGGCCATCAGGGCCAAGGTCACTAGGGTCGAGGTTAGCAGGGATGACAAGCAAAGCGACACCCATTTCACTTGGAATTATTTCACTTGCGAATAGAGGGGCCATACGTCGAGGCGGTGTCCTTGGGGTAATCAGGCAGCCTAGGAGCAGGGAGTTCAGAGGGAACATAAGGTGCCACGGGGATAACATCCACAGTTACCAGCTCTGGGAGTTACTGTACCAGTCACTCCATCACCCGTCGCCCCACCTCAGAGACAGTCGCTACTACAATATGGACGGGTTTATCACATTGCACCCACAGATGGGCCAGCGCCAGCGCAGGCAGTTGAGGGTATGTTCCCTATATTTGGACACATGGGTTGTATTTTATTTAACACAGGGTCATATCACTCATATGTTATCATGGGTTTGCATGGGAGACTAGGATGATAGACTTTACTTTCAATATCATACTACACATAGATTCATCGGTGGGTAGAGGGGCACCCATACGTTTGGAATGTCAGGGTATAGGGGTTGAGGTAGGTAGACTCACTTTTGTAGTCGACTTACTGGTACTTGGTATGCACGAGTACGATGTTACCTTGCGAATGGATTGGCTGGCTACCTACAGAGCATGTGTTAACTATTATGGGAGGTCCATCGTCTTCGCCATTCCGGGGTAGGATATATACATGGTTGAGATGTCGCACCCTGGGGGTGGGCCGAGCACACACTTATACTATATCGATGAGGATACTTCTTTAGAGGTCGTGGTGTAGCTAGATTCCATCCCGGTAGTTAGCGAGTTTTCATATGTGTTTGGGGAGATCCCAGGGTTGCCACCTAGTCGGGAGATAGACTTTGTGATTGACTTGATTATGTGCATGAGACCCATTGCACGTACACCGTATCGAATGGCTCCTTTGGAGATGAGGGAGATTTGGGATCCAATTGAGCAGTTATTAGGACATGGATTCATTAGGAGGAGTACTATATCGTGGAGTGCTCCAATTTTATTCATGAAGAAGAAGGAAGAATCATTGCAACTTTGTATCGATTATAGGGAGTTGAACAAGGTCACCATACGAAATAATATCTGTTTCCCCGAATTGATGATTTGTTTGACTAGTTGAGGAATGTTGCGTATTTCTATAAGATTGACTTGAGATCGGGTTATCATCAGTTCAGATTTCAAGAGCAGGATATATCGAAGACGGTGTTTCTTACGAGATACAGGTCATATAAGTTTTTGGTGATGCCTTTTGGGCTAACCAACGCATCAACGGTGTTTATGGATTTGATGAATCATTTGTTCACGGACAATTTGGATCAGTTCATCATTGTGTTTATTGACGACATCCTAATTTATTCTCGGACTGAGGAGGAGCATGCACAACATTTAAAGGTAGTCTTACAGAAACTATGGGACCACCAATTATATGCTAAGTTAGAGAAATATGGGTTTTGGTTTCTAGAGGTGCAGTTTTTAGGCCATATTATGTTTGAAAGAGGGATATCAGTGGACCCAAGGAAGGTTTTTGCAGTAATGGAATGGGAATAACCCACTACACCCACCGAGGCAGCTTTTTAGGACTAGCCGAGTACTACCATCGATTCATTCAGGGGTTCTCCAGGATAGTTGGCCCCCTAAAAAATTTGACTAAGAAGGAAGTGTCGTTTGTGCAGGATGATGCGTGCCAACGGGAGTTTGATGAGTTGAGGACTAGATTGACTACGACACCGATTCTGGCACTACCTCGGTGAGGTATAGACTACAAGGTCTAGACAGATGCGTCCTTAAGGGAACTTGGTAGGGTTTTGATGCAAGAGGAGAGGTCGATAGCTTATGCTTCTTGGAATCTAAAGCCTCACGAGGGACACTACCCCACTCACGACTTGGAGTTAGTAGCCGTGAATTTTTCACTGCAAGTGTGGAAGCATTATCTCCTGGGGAGAAGTTCCTGCTATTCATAAACCATAAGAGCCTACAGTATTTGTTCATCCACCGAGAGTTGAACATGAGGCAAAAAAGGAGGCTAGAGTTTATGAAAGACTACTAGTTTAACATTCAGTACCACCCGGGGAATGTGAATGTCATAGCGGATGCTTTGAATCGTAATCCAATGTTGGAGTTAGTGATAATGTGGAAGACAAAGTGGAAGTCACTTTATGGGGCTGGTAAATTGACCCGTGCATTTATAGCGGTTTGCACCATCACACCTGAGATCATCATTCAAGTTGTGAAGGCATAGGCAGGAGATCATCTGTTCCGGGAGAGAGTTAGACAGTTGTTAGCCGAGGGAACTGAGCATTATTCTATCAGGTCAGATGCTGGATTGAGATTCCAGGGAAGATTTATTTTCCTAGATAACGAGGAGTTGAGGCAAGCCGTTATGTCTGAGGCTCACGGTTCACGCTTTACATTGCATCCAAAAGGAGATAAGATGTACAATGACATGCAACGTCAGTATTGTGGGTCGAGATGAAGTGGGACATAACAAATTTTATGTCCAAGTGTGCTACGTGTGGTGAAGGTGGACCATCATCGTCTTGCAGATGTGTTACAGTCATTGGAGATCCCAATGTGGAAATGGGAGAGCATCTCCATGGGCTTCATCATTGGGCTACCTACATCATAGGGGGACACAATTCCATCTGGGTGATCATCGACAAATTGATGAAGGTGGCTCAATTTTTACCGGTCCGAATAACTTATAGCTCAAATCAGTACGCTAGACTTTTCCTCACAGAGATTATAAAGTTGCATGGTGTACCGATCAACATTATGTCAGAAAGGGACATGAGGTTTATGTCCCATTTTTTGTAGGAGCTTTTTGCAGGCTTTAGGGGCAGAGTTAAGATTGAGCACCTCATATCATCCTCAGACCGATGGGTAGACGGAGAGGGTGAACTTGATGTTGGAAGACATGTTACAGATGTGCATATTAGATTTTAAGGGGAGTTGGTAGCAATATTTGACTTTCATGGAGTTTGAGTACAACAACGGCTACTAGTTCATGATTGGGATATCACCATTTGAGGCGATTTATGAGAGACCTTTCTGTTCACCCTCATGCCAGTTGGAGGTTGGGGACAATAAGTTACTTGGGAAAGATTTCATTCAAGACAGCTCAGAGAAATTAAAGATAAATACGGGCCGAAGACACTTAGACTTTGATGTTGGGGATCAGGTGTTGATTAAAGTGTCTCCCATGAAGGGAGTGATAATTTTTGGAAAGAAGGGGAACTTGGATCCCCGATATGTGGTGCTATATACTATACTTGATAGGATTGGGCCCATGGTATATCGGTTAGGACTACCAGAACATTTGTAGAAGATGCATAACGTTTTTTGAGATGAGATATCATACCAACACATCGACAATAATGAGATAGAGATCCGTCCAGACACTACATACGAGGAGAGACTTGTAGCCATTCTGGACCGTCTAGAGCACCGACTTGGATCCAAGGTTGTTCCTTTAGTTCAGGTGCAGTAGGGACACCATCAGTAAGACGAGTCGAGTTGAGAGAATGAGGATGACATGTGCATGAAATATTATGAACTCTTCTATCTAGGTACGTACTATTCTAGATTCTAAGGACGGAATCCCGTTACTAGGAGGAGAATGTAATAACCCGTATTTTTTCAAAATAAACAAAACTATATTTTTGGGAATAAAATAAAATTCATAGATATTAAATTTCATCGGTGAATTAAATTTATTAATTGTGAATGAGTACATTTTTACTGTGTCGTAATCATGGGTGATTGATATTTTTATGCTAATAATTACAATGGAAAATAATTGCATGTGTAGTAGATAATTAATGTATAATGTGCGACTCAATTATCAAAATAATTGTGAATAAAAATTATTGGGACATATTCTGAGGAGTCATATGGGCCCGTTTAGGTTTTTTAAACTTTTAGAAATGGTCCTGGGGTATAGATGTATAAGTTGGAAGACTTTTAGGCTAGTTTAATTATACGTTCAAGCCCATTTCATTCTCCAAAAATTGGGAAATAAGCCCAACTCGGGATTAGTAACCTAATTACCTATATTAAAAGATGTCTTGAAAACACCCAACGATGCGCAAAAAGACTATGTGCGGAAGTAAACGATTGTCGAGTAAATGCAATTTACCTATGATTTTTACCGGTTATTCTAGGAGGGACCAATTCGAACTTTTTTTGAATTGTTAACTTTATAAAAATAAATTTAATTTCCAAAGTCAATTAAAAGTCCAAATTATTATCTTTGTTAAATCTAGGTGATTTACAAAATAATAAACTATTCAGTTTTAGGCGAGTTTCTATTTATTTAAACCTACTTTTGGATGTGAGATGATATGCGAAAAATGTAAAGGACGGGGTACTTATTTAACGTCGTAAAACCCTTCCCCGGGAAAAATGGCGGACTCTCCTAAGAGTCAACCTAGTCTACTTCCACTAAAACCAAATGAAATGGGAAGGATTATACAAGCATGCAACAAGACTCAAAGCAAGATAATCAGAACAAGTTATTACCGATCTCGACCAAGTTTCTCTCCGCTTTGGTTGCTCTTCCACAATTATACTCATAATGCAGCTCTTGTTCACTTTGCTATCTTCACGTCTTAGCCTCCCCTCTAGCTTCCTTAGAGCAGGTTGGCTCAGTGGCTATTGTGTCCTAGTTCTTAGTGAAGTATTTATTTGTTGTGTGTTGTCCTAGATGACACACACACTTAATAGTACAATCGAATGCAATGCAATAATTTATCTTTCTCCTAGATATCAACAACAACTCTTATGTTTTGTACTCTTGTTTAAATCAACCTTTCTTGATTTAACAAAATGTTCCCAAACTTTACTTTTCTCTTTTCTGAAAAATTAGAACAATTAGAGTTGATCTAATATATACACATTAATAAGTATCTAAGTGAATAAGTGTTGTGTAGTGAGTGATTTCTAAGTGATATGCACATGAAAAATCCTGAAATCACTTCAAAGTCCAAGCAATCATATACACAGAAATAATATGATTTCAAATATATTCAATAAAATCACAAAGTCAAATATACACAACTTATTTTTCAGAAAACTGATATCATATTAATTCATGGTTTAATCTAATAACCTATCAAGACTATTTTTACAAATATTTCAGATTAGTCGAAAACACTCTTAAACAGTCAATAAAATAATATTTAGTCCATATATTAATTCTTCTCAAATTAGTCCTCAATAAATCTTAGGTTTATCTCTCTAAACCACAAACAAGACATATCTGAATATTAACAAACTTTTTTTCTAAAAAATATGTTTTAAAACAAAATGTTTGAAAACATACAAGATTCAAACAGAATATTCACACACATAAATTTATTTTGTGAAGCAAGTGTGCGTTGTGTACAAATATTATATCTAAAGTCTGATCTAAATAAAATACACAAAGATGAGGGAATCACTTACAAATAATATGTACCCTTGAAAAATCATAAGTGCGGATTTAGAATGAGAGACGTCCAATCTTCGTTTGAGTTTTGAACAGAAATAAACACTAGAAGATGACAAAAATTATTCTGGTTTATTCCCTCTCTCACTAAAACTTTTGACCAACTTTGGTCACAAAATTAATTTTCTCGGACTCCTTAAAGTGAGGTCCAAAGGGTTCTATTTATAGAGTAGTGAGGTGTGTGTTGATTGGAGTAAAATAGGTGCACAAGGATTACAAGTACAATACACACAACCATTGATTAATAAAGATATGACGTCTGTTAAAAGTAACACAAAGTGTTAATCTAAATATGTGACGTGTGTAGACCAGCTGTAACCAGCTAAAAACAAACCCTCGAGGGCTAAACAGAAACCATCTCTGATTTTTAGAAAAAGCGTGGGCGGAAGAAACTCGTGTCACAAAAAGGGATGCCAACTGTAATCCACTGCGTAATAACTATGCACACCAAACTAATTTCAAAATATTAACGTTGGAGCAAAAACACCACAACGTCGTTTTACAATGTAAAACCTATTTTTGTTTAAACGAGAAAAATCGTGGGCCAAAAAATATATAAAGTTGCTGCTATTTAACAACTAAGGGACAACTTTATATACCGTTGCAAATAAATCCATACTACCTCATTTGTACAGAAAATCAGTTGGGACTAAAGGTACAATCTGTAAACATAGGGAACACGTCAAATATACAAGGAAACAAATGCAATAAACAATATAAACTAGATAAGGGGTTATAATGTGTAGTGTCAAATCGGCAACAGGTAAAGTGTATAGGCTTTGATCAAAATTATGTAAGGTGCCAAGACTTGCTATAGTCTTTTACATGCCAACTAGGGAATAGTCCAACAGCTAAGGACATAGGAGAAGCTATGAAAAACTAGATTATCTAAGGTCAAATTGCATGCGGATAAAAAGAGAGCAGGCCAACATCAATTACATATTAGTTAATATGATAAAAAAAACATTAGACCTTTTAAAACCATTTAAAATTTTAAATTAAAATTTATTTTTAGAAAAATATTTATTCTCAAAAAATATCAAGTTAAAATTTTAAACTCTTAAAAAATTATTTTTGACTAACGACAACACTATCATAAGATATGATAAACGAAATGCAAATGCAATGTCGTTTCGTGTCCTACGTGAATATTAAATTCTTGTGAGGCATAGAGTATGGAAATTACCTTTTCTGGAATGTCGGACTAAGTTGAGAGCTCATTTGATGTAGATGACCATAGAGAGCTTGACGTAGGTAGGCGAGACACAATCCTAATTACAAAAGTATTTTGTCACAATTCAAGTCCAACTAGATGAAGGTATAATTTTGACAAAATCCTTAAGTAAATCGAATGATATACTAAGGAAAAATAATTCCTAATATGTCCTATACAAAAGTGTATCTAACTACCCACCCATCCTAGAAAATAAAAAGACTCAACGCATGACACCGACGAGAATACCTGCAAAAGATAAATACCTTTCTACCGAGAAATCAAGTTAGTAGTATTTGCTCTACCAAAATATTAAAAGACAGAATTAAATGTGCAGAAATAATAAGGCAGAATATGTATGAAGAATATCAACAACACAAGACAAGAATATGTACTCAACTCTCCCCCATTTTTACTAAATTAGACAATGGTAAGAAAAAATAATAAGTGTTTATAGACTGCAAAATAAACGTCTCCTACATTAAATATGGCTTTAAGAGATATCGATTATTAGTAGATATCTTTATCCTAAAACCTCAAAGATCTAGTAATCAAGATGCGGAATAAGCACAAGATAATATTCAAGTACAATCTCTCCAATAAAATGTTGAAGCTATTTCTAAACAAGAGTTATCATAAGGCATAGAAAGCATATCACCAAGCTGAAAATCACAAGCAATAGAAGGAACTACCCTAATTTTTTTAGACATTTTTGGAGTATTAAACTAGTAAGAATATCCATTAGCGTCACAATACTTGGTAACTCCACTTTGATTAAACTCACCTCCCCCTTCATTGAATAAGTCTAAGGGTTTGGCGGTGTCTAAGTCCTTAACCTTCTTGTAAGGAGACTTAATGATTTTCTCATTCTCGCAATCATCATATACATTAGTTGGGCATTTCTTCGACTTTAAAAAATCCATTTGAGGTCTCAAGTCACAAGTCCTAATCCAAATAGGAAAAGTTTCAAAGGTTTTTGTGCTTTTCGGAATTTGGGATAAAATTTATCTTTCTAAAATATTTTCTTACTGACATGAGGCCTACACTTATTGAAGAAATGATTTTGATTATTATTAGTGCACTGCCTACAAAAATTTACAAATCGCTTCAAGTTTCGATTATGACTTTTAAAATGAGTAACTTTCTTGAAATTACTAAGGCATTCCCAGTTTTGGTGACCAAAAACATCACACTTAGTACAGAATTTACTAGAAGTAGGTAGGTTAGAATGGTAGTGTTTTACCTCTACAAGTTTGCGGATTCATTACGAATAATTGGCTTAGGCGGTCTATAGAGTCCCTTAGCAGGGGGTAATATTTTGACGTAGACGGTCCTACAAAGTTCTCAATGAAATTTTCAATGTCACTTTCGTAATCACTTTCAATTAAAACTTGTTTTCCTTTGGCCTTTTCAAGACAACTTACTAACTAACGGAAAATCCATTTCTTCTTGGGATTTTACAAAGAAGATTGGTCTACTTAGATCAACTTTTTTAAGACGACCCTCATATCCAAATCCTCTAGTATCACCATTATATCATTGTTCAGCAAGCAATTTGTCAAGGTCAAAACATTTTATATCACGACTACGACACATTTTGAAAGTTTCTTCACAAACTTGTTTGGATTTTTCAAATTGCAAAATCACTTCATTATATTTTTCTTCAAAAGAAGACAAGTTTTCATTTAAAGTCGTAATTTGAAATTTAAAATCAAGTGACTGTTTTTCAAAATTAATTTTGACATTGCTCATTTCAATGGAATTATTTTGAACGATCTTATATTGATTCTCTAAGGTCTCACTAAGCGTTTTAACCAAATTCGATAATTCTCGTCTATTTTGTAAAGTCCTGACATATAATTCCGAGTAATCATCATAGCCAACAAAATTTTCATGATCATTTATGTCCGTGTGAGTAGTATTGCTATCATCAGATTTAATATCATATAATGCACGTTTAGCATCAAACGGAGCAGTTATTTCGAGCATAGAAAGTTATCTAGCTAATAAAGATTTAGCATCATCAATCAAATCAATTACTTCATCATAATCAAAATCATCTTCAGAATCAGTCATTCCTGCTAAGTACACGTCTCCGCAACAGTCATAAACTTTTCCTAAAAATGCAAGGCAATTTGATTCAGAATTTCCTTGGTTATCTTCTGATTCAGAATCAGAAGAGTCATCCTAAGTTTTAGTTATGTGTTCCTTTTGTTGTTTATAATTCTTGGACCGTGGCTTAGACCGACACTTAATAATAAAGTGATCGAGTTTCCCACAATTGTGACAAACCAATTCAGATTTATCAACCTTACTACTTTTACTATCATAATTAGATATTCTCTTCGATGTTCTATTATGGTGTCGGGTGAACTGACTTGATTGATTATTCACTTGCGTACGTCTCTTAGCAATAGCATTTTTATGCTCCAAAAGTTTCTTAAATTGAGAGGACATAATAGCAAGTTGATTGTCAATCTTATCAATTTCATCCGATTCCACATCAGAGTCATCATCCGACTCAGAATGTTGTTTAACTACCTTATGATTATTTTTATTAGGATAGGAAGTTTTGAAAGAAACTTTAGAAGTATTGGTTAACTCATTCTTAGCATAAGATGTGAAAGTCTTCCTAAAGGCTGATTTAAGTTCCATAGTTCTCAATTTAGAGCTTAACAATTCGGGTGTGAGAGATGGATCATTAATCTCTTCTATGATATAACGTTTATGATCAAATCTAGGGGCAAGGGACCTCAAGATTTTAGAACACACATCTTTATCAATATTCAATATCATTCGCATGCAATTGGGTAATGATATCAGTCAAACACATATAAAAATCATCAAATGGTTTATTGTCGTTCATAACTAGCATATTGTATTGTTGAACCAACATTTGCATTTTACATTGCTTTACTCTATCATCACCTTCGTTTTCAATTACTAAAGTATCGCAAGCATCCTTACTAGTAGTGCAATGACATATACGTTTCAATTCATTTTCACTCACACTCATGAAAATCGCATTTTTTTCCCTTATTATTGAAATTGCTTATCTTTCCTGATCAGCACTTAATTCATATGTTCTAAGTTTTTTAAGGATAGTACTACCTTCTACTATAGGAGTAGTGGGGTGCCTATAACCATTTTCAATTAAATCCCAAATAGCATCTCCTAATGTGCCTTGAATAAATGCTATCATTCTAATTTTCCAATAGGGAAAATTCGTGCCATCGAAAATAGGAGGTCTATTGAAATTTCCTAACCTAAGCAACTGACTAGAATCTTCTATTAAAATAAGGTAAAAAGAGTTTGACAAAATTTTTGAAAACGGATCTTTTTAAAGTCTAGCTCTGATACCACTTGAAAACACCCAACGATGTGCAAAAAGACTAAGTGCGGAAGTAAACGATTGTCGAGTAAACGCAATTTACCTAAGAGTTTTACCGATTATTCTAGGAGGGACCAATTCAAACTTTTATTGAATTGTTAACTTTATAAAAACAAATTTAAGTTACAAAGTCAATTAAAAGTCCAAATTATTATCTCTATTAAATCTAGGTGATTTACAAAATAATAAACTATTCAGTTTTTAGGCGAGTTTCTATTTATTTAAACCTAGTTTTTCATGTGAGGTGATATGCGAAAAATGTAAAGCACGTGGTATTTATTTAACGCCATAAAAACCCTTCCCCGAGAAAAATGACGGACTCTCCTATGAGTCAACCTAGTCTACTTCAACTAAAACCAAATGAAATGGGAACGATTATACAAACATGCAACAAGACTCAAAGCAAGATAAATCAGAACAAGTTATTACTTACCTCGACCAAACTTCTCTCCACTCTGGTTGCTCTTCCGCAATTATACTCACAATGCAGCTCTTGTTCACTTAGATATCTTCATGTCTCAGCCTCGCCTCTAGCTTCCTTAGCGTAGGTTGGCTCAGTGCCTATTGTGTCCTAGTTCTTAGTGAAGTATTTGTGTGTTGTGTGATATCCTAGATGACACACACACACACACACACTTAATGGTACAACTGGATGCAATACAACAATTTATCTTTCTCCTATATATCAGCAACAACTCTTATGTTCTCTTCTCTTGTTTAAATCAACCTTTCTTGATTTAACACAATGTTTGCAAACTTTACTTTTCTTTTTTGTCAAAAATTAGAAAATCAGAGTTGATCTAATATATACACATCAATAAGTATCTAAGTGAATAAGTGTTGTGTAGTGAGTGATTTCAAAGTGATATGTATATGAAAAATCCTGAAAACACTTCAAAGACCAAGAGATCGTATACTCGGAAATAATATGACTTCAAATATATTCAATAAAATCACAAAGTCAAATATACACAACTTATTTTTCAAAAAACTAATATTAAATTAATTCAGGATTTAATCTAATAACCTATCAAGACTATTTTTTCAAATATTTCAGATTAGTCCAAAACAGTCTTAAACAGTCAAGCAAATAATATTCCGTCAATATATTAATTCTTCTCAAATTAGTCCTCAATAAATCTTAGGTTTATCTCTCTAAACAAAAAAATATATATCTGAATATTAACAAACTTTTTTCTAAAAATATGTTTTAAAACAAAATGTTTAAAAACATACAAGATCTTACAAACAAGATTCAAACAGAATATTCACATACAAATATTAATTTTATGAAACAAGTGTGTGTTGTATACAAATATTATATCTAAAGTCTGATCAAAATAAAATATACAACAATGAGAGAAATCACTTACAAATAATATGTACACTTGAAAAATCGTAAGTGCATATTTAGAATGAGAGATGTCCAATCTTCATTTGAGTTTTGAACAATAAAAAACACTTGAGGATGAAAAAAATTATTCTGGTTTATTCTCTCTCTCTCTCTCACACTAAATTTTTTGATAGACTTTGGCCACAAAATTAATTTTCTAGAACTCCTTAAAATGAGACCCAAAAGGTTCTATTTATAGAGTAGTGAGGTGTGTCCTGATTGGTGTAAAACAGGTGCACAAGGATTATAAGTAAAATACACACAACCATGGATTAATAAAGATATGATATCTTTTAAAGAAACACAAAGTGTTAATCTAAATATGGGACGTGTGTAGACCTGCTGTAACCAGCTAAAAACAAACCCTCGAGGGCTAAACAAAAGCCATCTCTGGTTTTTAAAAACTATAGGCGGAATAAAATCGTGTAATAACAAGGGATGCCAGCTGTAATCCACTGCGTAATAACTATGCACACCAAACTTATTTCAAAATATTACCGTTGGAGCAAAAACACCATGACATCGTTTTAAAATGTAAAACCAGTTTTTGTTTTATAGAGAAAATTCGTGGGCCAATAAAATATATAAAGTTGTCGCTATTTAACAGCTAAGGGACAACTGCATATACCATTGAAAATAATTCCATACTACGTCGTTTGTATAGAAAGATCAGTTTGGACTAAAGGTACAATCTGCAAACGTGGGGAACACGCCAAACATACAAGGAAACAAATGCAATAAAGAATATAAAACTAGATAAGGGGTTATAATGTGTAGTGTTAAATCGGCAATAGGTAAAGTTTATAGACTTTGATCAAAATTATGTAAGGTGCCAAGACGTGCTATAGTCTTTTACATGCCAACTAGGGAATAGTCCAACAGCTAAAGACATAGCAGAAGCTATAAAAAACTAGACCATCTAAGGTCAAATCGCATGCGGCTAAAAAAGGAGCAGGCCAACATCAATTACATATTAGTTAATATGACAAAAAAAAACATTTGATCTTTTAAAACCTTTTTAAATTTGAAACAGAAATTTATTTTTACAAAAATATTTATTCTAAAAAAATATCAGATTAAAATTTTAAACTCTTAAAAAATTTATTTTTGACTAACCCCAACACTATCATAAGATATGATAAACAAAATGTAAATGCAATGTCGTGTCGTGTCGTATCCTACGTGAATATTAAATTCCTATGAGCCAAAGAGTATGGAAATTACCTTTTCTAGAATGCCGGACTAAGTCGAGAGCTCATTTGATGTAGACGACCATAGAGAGCTTGGCATAGGTAGGCGAGACACAATCCTAATTACAAAAATATTTTGTCAAAATTCAAGTCCAACTAGATAAAGGTCTATATAGAAAAAGCACGGAAAGAAAATCCTATGAGTGCTCTATATTGGTACCTTCATAATAACTCCCTGTAGGTTACATCTAAGAACCCTAGCCGACATCACTGAGAGAGAGAAGGGAAAAAATCCACAACAAGGAATTGAATAGCTAAGGGGATTTCAAAGAATCAACTAGCACTATTAAGACAAAAAAATTCTTGATTATTTTTATTTGTCCAAAATGCTTCTTAAATCATTGTGATGTATTTTCATGTAGAATTCTAGATATATACATTTTGTGGTAATTAATTGACGAATTAAATCTTATTTATGATGGTTTGAAATCTAAAAGTAAGTTAGAAGAATCAAGAAATTAGGATGGGTAGAAATTGTGGACTGTTGTTGGCAAAATCATGATCTTGAAACCAATTGGAATTCTTATGACTTACTACTCATAGAGAACCATTTAATATATTTAAGGTATGAATTTCAGATGGTAAGTCTCCTTACATTTGGTAGACATTAGGAACTTATGGGTATGTAAATCTAAAAATGCACAAAATTTAGTTGTGATCTTAATTCTAATAATTGGGGCTTGTTCTTGATATTTAATCATGAAATGAATGATGCTACGAGGTTAAATAATATTGAGGAAACTTGAATTCAAACTTGTATTGAACAACGACCCTTAGAGATTTTTGATGGAGATGAAAAGATGGGTTTCAAACTTGGTAAAAATATTTGTTGAACTGTTGGTTCGACCAGGTGCGAACCGGCTTGCCTCCTGGTCTGAACTGCTTTGGCTTATGGGGGTCTAGGCATTGGATCCGTCGTTGGATCTGGGTGATTTTTAGGGGTTCATACGAGTTGATAGAACCATGTTTGGACAATCGTAGAATTTATTAGAAATGGAAAGGTGGTGATGTTAATAAAAGAAGTAACTTAAATTAACTGGTTGGTTAATGGTGATAATTAATTAATGGTCATTTAAAAAATTAAATGGAGATTAATTATTAAATGAGGATTATTACGGGAGGTGCTAGACAGTAGCTAGGACTAATTTATGGGGTAATGGTTTGGATAATTACCTTTATATAGTAATATGTATTTGTATTTTGTGTGTGATATTCCTGGGTACGTGGATGGTCCTATCGACTTGGGGTTTTGCGCATTTGGGACTGTAGCACGCGTCGGCACTGGTGAGCTAGATGTTGTGTAGGTCATTTTTATGGGTACTACGTAGCAGCGCCACCTACGAGAGGTAGGTGTAGATGCTGGGATCCTTTCTCATCGCGAGCTTGGGCTATGTACTGGTGTACTGCGTAGGGACTGCCCCACTGGCTTGTGTTTTGTTTTGTCCGTTTGAAATAAGATGCTTTAGTGTCACATATATAATGACATATATGAAATTAACTTAAATAAATGGAAGAATTCCCGAGACTAATATTGCGAACTAAAGATGCAGACCCAATACTACGTTGAATGAATGATAGTTAAGCATATCTCTTCATGGGTGTTATGTCAGGGATAAATTGGGAAATAATTGATTGAAATTAATTAAATGTTATATCAACACGTTACCTTGTTAGGTGCATAATTATGTTATTTGTTGTACTAAATTTTTTATCCATATCTAGTTATGGGTGGGTATTCAAATAGTATTGTTCCTAGATGTGGGGTGAGATGTATTATTTGTGAGAGTGGCGATGGGAAGACTCACTTTGATTTAACTGTACTTTTGCACTATAAAAATAAGTAAGTTAATTCTTGCAACTCTAGGGCGCTGACTCAAATTTAAATGTTTTCTCCCCCAGGTGCTCCTAGACAGGGATAACAGGGCTGTGGATGTATCAGCCTTACAGTCTCCTTTTTCTCATCAGATTTCTCGACTTAATGATTCTAGTTTAGGTGCTACTCAACTTTAATTTATTTATTTTATTTAGGATTATTGTATGGGCATAAGCCCATGATTTATTTACTTCATCTCAGTTTGAGATCTTTACTGTTATGTTGGATTTATCATACGCTTGGTGCTTGCTTGGATTTTATTATCGTGGGGATATTAATTTAAACTTAATTACAGCTTACTAATACATACTTTTTATGATATTGATGCTGAGAATGGTATTAATTGACAAACAAGCCCCATCTTCGGTGTATCGTGTCTGGTCAACCTTTATATGAGAAAATATGGGTTTTTATAATAATAAGCAAAACAAATATGTAAACAAGAGAGACAATAACAAGAAAAATCACGATATACGTGGTTCACCAACTTGGCCACATCCATGGAGAGGCCGGATTCCACTATATTAATAAAATTACAAGTACAATAGATAATATACATGGATAAATGGCATACCCTATAGTCTCCTACTCAAATCCCCAATAGTCATTGTACAACAACTCTCTACCCAAGTGAATCCAAGTTTTAAGACAAGAACCCTCTCAATCATTTTCCCTCAAGTGTTTTCCACATGTTTCCCATATACCAAATCCGATGTATCTTGCTCCTATATAATCATGTGATAAATCCCCCACACAATACATCTTGAGCACATCCACCATAAACTCACACTCACACTCATACCCTCTTCCACCTTTGAGAAAAACCTAAGGGTAAGAGAGAAAATCCATTACCTCTCACCCCAAATCCTCACTTTTGGAAGAAGATTCTTTCTCTTTAGCTCTCAAATGAGCAGCCAAAGACTTGGGATTTTAACCCTCGAAATGATTATTTTATATTTAGAACACATTTATGAAAAAAAACCTAAAATAGCCCCATTACAAAACCCATTTCACGCAAATCTGGGCCCGTTCGCTGCAGTGAACAAAGACCTTTGTTGGTTATGCTTGTTAATCCAAAATACCCTTCCTTTATATGCTACTTACTTTATTGTAGTGAAGCTCCCCTTCGCTGCAGTGAAGCCTAGCCTTCATTGGTCGCGACATTTGATAGAAATATGGGTTTAGGAGGAATTTTTAAGCCAAAACTTAACAAATCTCAACCTTGGCGAGAAATACCTCTAAACACAACTGAGAATCCACCTTATGAGAATTAAATCCCACACCAAATCTCCCTATTTTCCACACCATAAAAAAGAACCCACCATTGATGTTTATTTAACCATTTATACATATTTGTATATGGTTTAATACCTTTACAAAGATCCAACATATTAGCGAAAAATTGCCTTCGGATTATATAACTGCTCTTGCAACTATACCCATTGCACCTTACAATTTACAACTATCCTTCTTGGACATATTCTCAAGTTTAACATATGAGTAAATGCCTAAATATAGCTTTAACCAAATGAATATAACCATCGACTCTGAAGAGGAACCTCGAACCCACCCATTTTCTCGCAAGATTACTCTCATCATCATTTAGAGGAACATACACCTCATTCATCGATTGTAAATAAGAGTGTTTGAAATTACTTTCATACTTATACACCTTGTTCTGAAAATATACCATCGATATTAATTAAGACAAAATCAATAACTCACATAAAATTTATACAACACTATCTAATTCATGAACACCTCCTACAACTAACCACCATTCTCTTTGGAATTCATCACTTTTAGATATTGTGATAATATCCCCCAAAGTCTAGTATATATCTCTAACCGTTTTGAGCAACTTTCGGACCCACCACTATCTTGTTTCAAAAGTCGAATTAAGAAATGAATCATTTATCCCCACATGTATAAATTCTCATTGTCTTTGGATGTAGACTCGCTATGATATCATCCCCGACAATTGATTTTCTTCCGAGTGAAAATAACACTATATCCAATAGACCTTGTGAGTAGTTATCACATAGTTGCCAATTACATTATAACCTAAAAATCACATCATTTCTCCATCTTTATCTAGATTCCTTTCTTCCATCAACCTCAATACATTACTTACATTGACAAGAATGACCTTCACTCTAATCATCAAGAGTAAAGCAAATATTACCATTTAATCCCTTCACCTAAACTTATGAAACAATACCCCCTTTCATGGTAGGATTAACATGCCCAAGAAATTCAAGCACTAGTAGTTTGACACCAAAATATCATTCTGAATTTTTTTACAAACAACTTATGCGCATAAAGAGCACTGATGTCAATTATTTTGCCTCGATACACATTTTTTTAGGTCACCCACTAATCAACCACGACCCCATATATAATCAGGATAAATGGTGATAACAAGAATCAGGATAAAGATGTAAACAAGAGAGAAGACAACAAGCAAAACCAAGATATACATGGTTTACCAACTTGGCTACATTCACTAAGAGGCATGATTCCACTATATTTTAAGAAATTACAAGTACACCATAGAATATAGAAAAATAAATCACATATCCTCTACTCTCCTATCCAAATTCCATATACACATTGTACACTAACTCTCCACCCCATTGAATCCAAGTTATAATACAAGAACCCTCTCAATGTCTTACCCACAAGTGTTTTCCATGTACCAAATGCAATGTATCCAGCACCCATGTAATCGGTGAAAAATCATCCACACAATACATCTTAATCACGCCTATCGTACATGAAACTCTCACATTTAAACCCTCTTCAAACTTTGAGCACCAATGGGTCAAAGAAAAAAACCATCACCTCTCACCATAAATCCTTACCTTTGGAAGAAGGCTCTCTATTAAATGAGAAACCAAAGACTTAGGGTTTTAACCCTTAAAATGATTCTTTTATACATGGAACACATTTGTGACAAAACTCCCCAAAATACTCCCACTACGAAATCCATTTCACTCAAATTTGGGCCTATTTTTTGCACCGAACCAAGCCCTTCATTGGTCACATCTATGAGAATACCTTACCTCTATGTGCTACTTGCTTCGTTGTAGCGAAGCCCAACCTTTGTTAGTCACGTCATTTGGCCGAGACATGGATTTTGGAGTATTTTAAGATAAAACTCCATAATTAAATTGCATAGTCATGACATTAAATCCCTATATTTTCTTTAAATATGTTCAATTTTATTTTGAAAAATAGATTTTGAAATGGAGAAACCTTAACATGTTACTTATGATCAATTGTAATGATTTTCTTGTGGAATGATGAATGTTGTGAGCGATAACTCTGCAAACGTAATGAATATTTGAGTGATTAAGAATGACACACTTAATTTATTCACTTAGTTTATTCAACCAATTGGAAGAGAGTCAACTCACAATATGTTGGAATTGTTGTGTAAACCTTAAAAATAGATAGAAAATCCTTTGTCTTTAAGAGAGAGAAAAGTAAAAGGAAAAAAAGGTGCCCAACTATTGCCTTGTCCCACATCGGTGGGATGCAAGTTTTGGGTGTAGTTAATCAACACCCATTTTGACACTAATGGGAAACCCTTTTGGCTTAAGATTTTTGTATGTGATGGATGGAAGAATTTATTAGGCCAAAGCCCATGCGTGTGTGCTTCCGCCGTCGTTTGTTCGACTAGCCCAGCTCGTGCCTGTATCCGGGCCCTGCGTTTTGGGCTTAAAATAATTATTTTTTTTAATAAAAAACTGAATGAATTTTATAAAACAAAATTATTATTATTAATATTATTATTATTATTATTATTATTATTATTATTATTATTATTATTATTATTATTATTAAACGACTAAAAGTGAGAGACTTTACGAACCAAAATCTCTAGCTCTCCATGATTCACTCTTCCACTTGTTCATTAGTCGTTCAGACAATTTTCTCTTTTAAAGCCTCATTTCTGCTATTTTTAATAAGACAAAAATTAAACATAAATATAGACTCTCCTCTCTCTCTCTCTCTCTCTCTCTCTTTCTCTCTCCCTCCCCCCCCCCCCCCCCCCACACACACACACCTCACACAGCCTTAGCAGTTTTTGCTCTCTAAATTATACAAAGAATAACACAAACATAAACATTTTTCCTCTTCTCTCTCCCTCTAAGCATTTCTTCTCTTCTCCTTACCTGATCAGTTCATATACCAGATCACTACGTGCATAATTTTCTGAGATAGAAATTGGTTTAAATTCTGGGTTATTTTATCCGGGGGTGACGAGACATTAACGGTTCTACAACACATTTTTGGTAAGAGAAGCGAAACACCTTAAAGAGAGCGATCTAGTTTACGACTCAGTCACATTATTTTTCTAGTTATTGGGTTTACGCATTCGGTATTTTTGTTCTATTCTCTAATTTTAGATACAACAATTTTTAGGTGTTTTTTCTGCAATAGATAATGAAAACACCTCTCCAATTAAGAAACCTTTCAAATTTAAGGGTCTACATTTTAAACGATTGAAACAAAAAATGTTGTTTTACCTCACTATAAAAAAAACTAGCATTAAGTGTTCAATCAGACAAACCTACTATGTCTGACCCCTAGTGCTAATGAAAACAAGGCCATATGAACATGGGATGAAAATGATTTTCTTTGTAAAAATTATATTTTGAATGGACTAAGTGATGATATTTACGATTCTTACGCAAATTGTAAAAACGCCAAAGCTATTTGGGAGGCATTCTAAACAAAAGATGATACCGAGGAGGTGGATACTAAAAATTATGTTGTAAGTCACTATTTTAAATTTCAAATGACGGATGACAAATATGTTGTTTCTCAAACTCATGATTTATAAAAAAATATTCACAAAATTATTTTTGAGGGTATAGAGTTCAATGAGTAATTTTAGGTTAGTGTTATTATTGACATGTTACCTCTTAGTTGGAAAGATTTTAAAAATATTTTAAGGCATAAATCGAAAGAATTTTCATTTGAAAGCTTAATTATCCGTTTGAGAATCATGGAGGAAGCCAGTAAATAAGATTATAATAATAAAATTCTTAGTGTGTCTAATAATAAGAATTACAATAAGAACAACACTCTGATTGTTTTAAAATCAAATGGAAAAAAATTGTAATTTCAAAAAAGGAACCACAGCCAAAATAATAGACTAGATCAGAATAAGAATAAGAATAAGAACCACACTACTAAAAGTGGGCAGGCTGGTAACACCGGGCAGTTTCTCTGCTTTAGGTATAACAAGCCTGGATATATAGCCCGCAAATTTCATAATGAACCTTGTCCTGCTCCTCTGAAGGACCTAATCAAAGAGGATTTATGTGTCATGATGATTCTGAAATCAATATGGTAAGGGGTGTTGAAGGGTGGTGAGTAGATAGTGGTGCATCTCGTCATATCTGCTACGATGATGCTCTATATAAGATTTATTATAATGCTGAAGATAAAAGGATGTTGTTGGGTTATTCCCACTCCATTAAGATTATTGGTACTAGAGACGTGGAATTGAAGTTCACTTCTGGAAAAATTATGGTCTTTAAGGAAGTATTGTACACTTTCAAGAAAAGGAAGAACTTGGTTTCTTTTTATTTCCTCAATAAAGTTAGTTTCACTCAAACATTCGGGAAGATTTACTCACTTTGATAAAAAAAATAGTATCTTTAGAGGCAAATGTTATGCCTCTGAAGGAATGTTTAAATTGAACATTTATGTTATTGATAAAATTCATCCTTCTATTTATATTGCTTATTCTTTTAATGTGTGGCATACTAGACTTTGTCATGTTAATAAACAATTGGTTAAAAATACAAGTACTTTAGGATTAATTCCAAAAATATCAATAAACAATTTGAAAAATGTAAATGGTGTACGCTAAATTAATAAATACCCCACGTAAATCTATTATTAGAGAATATGAACCACTTGACTTAGTTTATTAGGATAATTATGCATTGGATGGAATTACGACAAGAAATGGAAAACATTACTTTATTACTTTTATTGATGACTACATGGATTATTCATTTATGTATTTAATGAAAAATAAAAGCGAAGCATTTGACATGTATAAAATTTTCTTAAATGAAATTGAAAATCAATTTAATCAAAAAATTAAGAGGCTACATAATGATAGAGTCACTGAATATAATTTTGGATCTTTTATTGAATTTTACAAAGCCACGATATTATAAATAAAAAACAGCTCCATATTCTCTCGAAATGAATGGTAAGGCTGGTAGAAAAAACAACACCTTAACCAAATTGGTAGTTTCCATTTTATTAAGTTCGGGGGCTGCCTCATATTGATGGGGATAAATTATTTTAACGGTATGTCCGTGCTTAGTAGAATTCCTAAGACTAAAACAAAAATTTATCCTTATGAAATTTGGAAAAATAATAAGCCAAACATTAGTTAGTAGAGCATATGAGTATGTTTTTATTGGGCACCCTATTAATAGCGAAGAATATAAATTTTATGATTTGAAAAATTGAGTTATTATTCAATCAAACGATGCTGATTTTTATAAAGATAATTTTCCTTTTAAATTGAGAAATAGTGGGGGCTCGACATCCACTACCGTTTTTATTTCTAAAAATTCGGAACTAAATGAATATAAATTAGAACCAAGAAGAAGTTAAAGATCTCATGTTAAAAAAGGTGTTGGTCCCGACTTTTCTGCTTAGACATTATAGAATAATCCTTACCCTTCAAGAAGCCTTATCTTCTTTAGATGTCGATTTATGAAAAAAAAAACTATAAATGCTAAAATGGACTCATTAGAAATTAATAAAACTTGGCATTTGGTAGATCTTTCGATGGGGTGTAAAACTATTAGTTTCAAATAGATTTAAAAAATTAAAATTAAAACCCAATGGTTCTGTTGAAAAGCGTAAGACACGTTTAATTGCCAAATATTTTAGACAACGTGAAAGCGTGAAATTTTTTGATACATTTTCACCTTTGATAATATTTACATCTATACATTTACTATTTGTATTAGATCCTTTAAATGATTTAATTTTACACCAAATGGATGTTAAAATTGCTTTTTTAAATGGCGAATTGGAAGAGGCGATTTATATGGACCAATTTGCGGGTTTTATTGTACATGGTCAAGAAAATAAAGTGTGAAAACTAGATAAATCTCTTTATGAACTAAAACAGGCACTTAAAAAATGACTTGATAAATTTGATAGCTTAGTCATCTCAAATGGGTACAGAATAAATGAAAGTGACAAATTCATTTATTATAAATGAAAATAACATTTGCAGAGGTCATACCTTCGTGCGATGGCGAGTGCCCTCACCCAAGCTACGGTTGGTCTCGAGTTCGAAATATGGGAGAAGTCTCTCCATATTCATATATAGGGGTAACGTTAGTCGATATCTGCCTCTCCTAGACCATGTAGCTAAGCTTGAGCCTTGTGCACTGGGTATGACTTTTATAAAAATTGTACTATCATATGTCTCTATGTGGATGAATTGCTTATATTTGGATCTAATATTCATGTCGTATATAATGTTAGATCATTATTATGTGACAACTTTGATATGAAGGATTTGGGTGAAGCTAGTTTAATATTAGGAATCAAAATTACAAAGTCTGAAAAGGGAATTTCTTTAGACCAATCTCATTATGTTGAGAAAATTATAAATAAATATAATTATTTTAATTAAAACCTACTAGTACTCCATTTCATCCTAGTGTCAAGTTGTTTAAGAACACGGGTGATAATGTTAACAAAATTGAGTATGCGAGCATCATTGGTGTAACACCTCGTAATTTATGGGTTATTATTTTTATTTAATTAATTTAGTAAATAGTAATTCACTTGTGTCATAAATTAATGAGAATTAATTAATGGGAATATTTAAAAGTGAATATATTTAAATAAGTTAACGGGTGAGAGTTAATTTTGGAAATTTATTTCGAACGGTGATTTTGAGCACGCGGTTGAGTCTGTCAGGGTCGAAATAACCTAGAAGGAGTGGTTATATGCATATATTGGGTATTGGGGCCTAATTAGACATATGTGAGCTCCATATAGAGAGTATGGACCCTTTTTATAAGGTCCATTGGCCCAAAAACATGAATAGAATTTTTAACCCCAAATGTTTAAGGGCTAGGCAACATTAAATCATATTAGAAGATTAAATAGGGAAAAAGCTAAGGGAGAGCCAAAGAGAAGAGGAACCTGGGGATTCTGGAGAGATTGCTTCAATTCCAATTCAACACATTCATTCAAGCGTTGGATCTTCATTTTTTAGGCAAGCGGTTTAAATTTTGATTATTAAATTGCATCTACATTTTCATATTAAAAGAGGTGGAATCCAATTGAATTCTAGGGTTTGTTCTTGAGTAAATTGGTAATTTGTAAGGGTTTTGAGAACTGATGAAATTATTAGGGCTAGATTTGTGATAAGAAAAGAATGGATTTAGGATAAATCTTGAAAAGTTTTAATGAAGAAATCTGCATAAAATTGAGGTATTTACTGCTGTAGTGGCGATTCTGCCCTCTTTGCCCTGTAGAAAATGGCGTTTTCTAACTTTTGTTCTCTGATATGTTTTCTCCAAAAACGTCTCCAAAATGCCCCAAAGTGACATTTCAAAAATCTGGGGAGATTCATGGGGCAAATTTTAAAAATATTTTTTTTAGTTGTTATTCTGTTGCAGATTGCCTAGATTGATTGGTGTGACTAATTATCCTTGGATTAATTAGAGGATTAATTATATTAGAGAGATTAAGGTTTATGATTAAGTGATTGAAACCTTTTTAATTAAGTGGGGAAAAATTAATTGGATGAAATTGAACATTGAATTGGGAATATTGAATTTCGAATCGAGAGATAGAAAGTCCGGGTACTTGAAAGGGGTTACGCCACGATAATGGGAATTAATTAATGTGAAATTAATTAAAATGAGATCGGGTCGTATACTCAAATATTTTAGGCTTGGGTATGGGCAAAATATTCCATTAGCATGGATTCCTATATATATGTCGATGTGTAGTACATATATGATATATATATATATTTGTGTGAATAATATATATAGTAAAGCCATGCCACTATTAATGCTATCATAGGAGGTTGCGTGATGTGGGTGAACCCCCTGGTTAGCGAATGCAGGGTGAGTATATTCTCCATGCCATATCGTCTGTGACTTAGAGGGGTGGGACTGTTATGGTATGGAGCGGACACTTTCGACTGGAACTATGGCCGCCTCTTATGCGTTTGATGATAGCATTGTATATCTGACATGTGTGTGAATGTTAGGATATGTTACCTATATATAGTGCAGAATTATATATGGAATTTATATATATACATGGTGTGAAATGTATAGATAATATAACTTGTGAAATGGTTATATGGTATCAAGTTGGATATGGATATAAATAAATTAGTGTGAAATATAACTTATAACTCGTATACATGATGTGAATGGTGTAAAGGATATAACTTTTGAGAATGTTATATGGCATTAAATATGAATTATTTTGAATAAGCTAATGTGGCTAATAAACCATAAAATGTATACGACACTCACTCAAGTTGGGATAGTAGGAAATAGTGAGATATACGAGACAAGGCTAGTTATGGAGGGTTAGCTAGATGGCGCGTTTATAGTTTCGGTAGGCGTGCACATTAGTTGAGGGGTGAGGTAAGCTCAAGGGAGTGCGCGACACTAATTTAAATATGGAGAGCATATGAATATTACTTCTTGAATTTAAATTCACTTGCTAAATATTTTTAAATGTTTTGGGTTCTAACCCTTTCCATAAAATATTTTTAAAAACCTTTTAGGTGTCCTGCCACAGGGGCGTCAGTCTTGGTCTCTCCTACAGGGTGCACAGCTGCAGCTTATGTAGATTTCTGCGAGATTTTTATTTAGACGCTTTCCTCGTTCTTTATTTAGATAGGGATCTTTTCAGTTGTAATTTGGGGCTTGTACCTCTATATTCAGACTTGGCATGTATCAGTATTCTTTTTTACTTGCACATTATGGATGGCTTACAGTCGACACTGTTCGACAGACTCTTGAACTTACCTTGTGGCATGTCTTAGTTCGTGCTTGTATTGGATTATTTGTTGTTTTAGTATTTTGTTAGGTTGGATTAATAAAGATAAAATTTGACATCAGCTTAATGAAAGACTTGGTGGTTAGTAAAAAAAAAATATTTTCGACAGTGATGATAAGAATGAATCAGATGAGATTCCTATTTAATTTGATATATGACTGATCACCCGACATTTTATTGAGAGAGGTGTCACAGATGGTATCAGAGCATCAGGTTCTAGTGTTCTTAGGATATGTGCGGCTTTTCACGTTTTGGCGTAGCGTTATCTGATATAGAGCCTTATTATAGAATTGTTGTATTCCATCACGTACTCAATTTACATTCTCCTTCTATAGGGTATAGTTCATGTGATTCATATACGAGTTTTGTTGAACATGGTAGATCGAACATTATTAAATAACCTACGTGGGATGTTAGAAGGATTGCAGGAGGGAGGTCTCAACAGAAGCTATGGGGTATTTTAGAAATAGTGACACGATAAGAATCACCATGATAATTTCTTGAATAATTAAAGTTGGAGAAACCGATAGGGTGTAGTAGTTTGCCCAAGAACCGTCAGGTAAGATAATGGTACAAAGTTAAAACCCCAAGTGTAGACGACAAGGGGTGAGGGTCGAAGAAAATTTTATTTCAGAAGAAAAATCAGCTAGGATTCGAGGGAGGTGCGAAAGAGTGATTTACTAGTGGGTAGAGAACATCCAATTGGGATGACATGTGGGGGGGAGTGTAGTGTCACTCAAGTTAAAATTTCGAGCAAGGAAGTTTACTTTTAGAAGCACTATGGGGCGATGGGAGCCAATCACCACATTCATGGGAGATACTGCGAATAACGGAGAATTTTGGGGTGCGTATTATTATGAATCCTCTCGCTTGAGGTTAAATAGAGAGGCAAGGAAAATTTTAGAAATTTTCAAAAAGAAAAAGGATCGGATAGTGGACGGATGGGAAGGAAACTCGATGGAATTCGCAAAGTTCGTAATAGATGAGAGGGATACGAAGAATCAAATAGGATTTGTAAGTTGAGATTAAACCCATTAGTTAGAGTGTACAAGCATGGATATGAGATCTGTCTAGGATGGTTGGTATCGTTGTCATCAAAGTTGTACAATTACAATTGGTATCTATGATCTCGAGAGAGGGGATTTAAGAGAGTTGGAAAATCTATCGAAGAGTAAGTTTGGATTTTAGGCCTAGTAAGGTTCCAAGGAAAGAAATACCCAGTAGGGAACCCAGACTAATGGTCGAGGTCCATGAAACCTATACCGAGTAACGGTGAGTTTTAGTTAGGACCATTAAGGCCAGTAACTAGTTATTGGATCAGCCGATCCAAAAGGACATTTGGGTCGACAATTAGGATCAAGATTTACAAGTTCGTAAAAAGGGCAACCCCGATATGGTCGGTGGGGACAGATAAAGGGGGATGACACAAAGTGGTGTCATGTGTGTAAAAGAGTAGAAACACATGGGTGGATTTTTGTCCGCGGTGAGTTAGGGTACCGAAGCTAGATGCCTAGTAAGAGCATCTGTTGGAAATTTTTTTGGTTTCGTTAGGGCGCGGGTGTTATGTCTAGTAACCGTTAAGCCAGAAGTATTGTGAGTAACTGAAACTGTAAGTCTTATTTCAAGATGATTGGGGTATGTTTTATGTGATGCAAGCGGGTAACAATAATATATTAGTATTATATTAGCATGAGAATTGGATTTGGTCGAAGTATCGTTAAAGTCACTAGTATGTGTATTTTTTTTATCATGGAGTAGCGGGGTACTCTTAGGTTCCCCCCAAGAGGAATGGATGGGGTACATTGAGACAATGCATTTCTTGAGGACTAGCTCCTTTGGGAGGTGATAATTGAAGTATGGTTTTATCTTGGGTATGGACAGGTCTGCAATGGTGGACGATCATAGCAAGGCTATCGTGTTCACTGTTTCAATACCAGGTGTATATTCTCTTAAGATGTCTCACCAGAAAGAGGGTTGAGAAATATCATAGCGTTATATTGTGTGAAGTAGGACTCATAGAGAGCAGTTGTCTAGTTATGTTGGATCCCGGTGCGTAGGATTTTTACTGAGGAAATTCAAAGGATGTAGGGTTGCCGTGGAGCGAAGAGATTTAACTCGTTATTAATGTTTAGCGCTGAGGGCTTAATGATAGTACGAGCGCAGTAATATATGACTCCTTTAGGGACACGGGAGTCCATGATAGACTTATGAGTATTGGGGTAAGGTTTGAGAGTCCCGGGGTTATACTTTGGGTTCTGTGGAAATTAAGGACCGACGATGCTGAGGAATTGTGCATTCGGAAAAAAAAGTTATTTTGGGCTTTGCTAGGAAGTGTTATACGCATAAGCCTGGATAAAATGTCAAAAGTGTGAAGACGTCATTGGATTTTAGGTCATTGGATTTAATGATAATTAGCGAACATGTGGAGAAAATACGCTGAATGGAAAGCCACTAAGTGATAGGGATAGTGGATCCTGAAGGTGTTACAAATGAAATAATGAGAAGCTTTGGCACCACAAGTTGTTAGGTTATGCATATTGTTATGTGTTGTGGGAATTATTTTAGCCACTTTCTCCATTGCAGGGGCCCTTAGGTATAGGTTTAAGGGAGTATTTTGAGGAACTCACATCGATAATAAAAGTGGGGTAATATCAGTGATAATTAAATGGTAATGAGTAAGTCATCAGAAATATTTGGAGGATATAGCCACGCCGAAAATACGGGGATCGAAATTGAGACAAATAATGGTTACGTAATTGACGATCAGATGTTTGTACAATTAGGCTCGAGTTAGAGGGTATATGGGTACCCTGTGAGGAGCCAAAACCTCTATGGTGCAGATACTTAGCAGATTCGGGGAGAAGACATAAAGGCAATGATTTTGGGTATATTCCGGAGGAATGAGAATAAGTTGTCCCCCTAATTATGGAATGATTAAGTATGGGTGTGTTCGGAAGTGACAGTGAGTGCGTCTCAACCTACGATTTGCTATCGCTAGGATTCGTGAGGGAGACGGATATTAGTGGATGTGTCGGTCGTAATAGCCATAATGTATATAATTAAGTATCGTGGGATAGTGGGGTTCCTGGGTGTTAACCACGTGAGAGTGGGGGGTTACACTAAAAGGATGGTTGCATTATACAAGAGATTTATACTTTCGAGGATTAATGGAGTAGTGTGGATGTTTCTCCAAGTTTTAACTGTGTAACTATAGTTGGGGCTAGCTATAGTAAGACTGGGTGTTAGCGATACTAGGGTACGAATTATCGTAAATAGGTTTCACCTGAGATAAGGCCTAGCGTATATATACGGTAATGTATGTTAAAATGTGTTGCATGTTAATGTACTAATATTGTTAAATTGAAATCCCGGGGAGTAGGGACATTTCTGATGTGATTCAGGGTGCTTGGACTTATTGTCAAGTTAGAAGATATAGCTCGGGTTTTACTTTCGCACAAGGAAACTAGTGATAGTAAAGGCGCGGTAGTAGGTATTATCTTTTTACATAAGAGTGGATATGTATACTTTCATGCCGAGAGGAGGGTATTGGGAATGTTATAACCATGGGATTAAAGTTATATTACGGTTTAAGTGTTTGTAAAAGTCGGGGTTTCATTTTGTGCGGTTAAACACGGGTACATGGTGTATGGGTGCCCTAGTTAAGTAATCAATTGTTATAAATAATTCCGATTAGAAGTGGGAAAGATGGGTGTAAAATCTTAAGGGTAGGCGATTTGGGAGCTAGTCGATATTGGAAGTACTAGGCTTATCCGAATTTCGAGGACGAAATTCCGTTGTAAGGGGGGAAGTATGTAACACCTCGTAATTTATGGGTTATTATTTTTATTTAATTAATTCAGTAAATATTAATTCACTTGTGTCGTAAATTAATGAGAATTAATTAACGGGAATATTTAAAAGTGAATATATTTAAATAAGTTAACTTGTGAGAGTTAATTTTAGAAATTTATTCTGCATGGTGATTTTGAACGCGCGTGTTGAGTCTGTTAGGGTCGAAATAGCCCGAAAGGAGTGGTTATATGCATATATTGGGTATTGGGGCCTAATTAGACATATGTTAGCTCCATATGGAGAGTATGAATCCTTTTTATAAGGCCCATTGGCCCAAAAACGTGAATAGGATTTTTAACCCCAAATGTGTAAGGGCTAGGCAACATTAAATCACATTAGAAGACTAAAGAGGGAAAAAGTTAAGGGCGAGCCAAAGAGAAGAGGAACTTGAGGATATTAGAGAGATTGCTTCAATTCTAATTCAACACCTTCATTCAAGCCTTGGATCTTCATTTTTCAGGCAAGTGGTTTAAATTTTGATTATTAAATTGCATTTACATTTTCATATTAAAAGAGGTGGAATCAAATTGAATTCTAGGGTTTGTTCTTGAGTAAATTGGGGATTTCCTTTTACTGAGAGTTATAAATCTGTAGGGATTTTTAGAATTGATGAAATTAATGACTGAATTGATGAAATTGGTAGGGCTAGATTTGTGCTAACAAAAGAATGGATTTAGGATAAATCTTGAAAAGTTTTAATGAAGAAATTCGTATAAAATTGAGGTATTTAATGCTCTAATGGCGATTTTGTCCTTTTTGCCCTGTAGTAAATGGCGTTTTCTAACTTTTATTCTAGGATACGTTTTCTCCAAAAACGGCTCCAAAATGCCCCAAAGCAGCATTTTAAAAATTTGGGCAGATTCGTGGGACAAATTTTAAGAAATATTTTTTTTAATTGTTATTTCGTTGGAGATTGCCGAGATTGATGGGTGTGACTAATTACCCTTGGATTAATTAGAGGATTATTTAAATTAGAGAGATTAATTTTTATGATTCAGTGATTGAAACCTTGTTAATTAAGTGGGGGAAACTTAATTGGATGAAATTGAACAATGAATTGAGAATATTGAATTTCGAACCGAGAGATAGAAAGTTCGGGTATACTTGAAAGGGGTTACGCCACGATAATGAAAATTAATTAATGTGTAATTAATTAAAATGAGATCGGACCGTATACTCAAATATTTTAGGCTTGGGTATGGGCATAATACTCCATTAGCCTGGATTCCTATATATATGTCGATGTGTAGTACATATATGATTTATATATATATTTGTCTGAATAATATATATAGTAAAACCATACAACTATTAATGCTATCATAGGAGGTTGCGCGATGTGGGTGAACCCCCTGACTAACGAATGCAGGGTGAGTATATTCCTCAGGTCATAGTGTCTATGACTTAGAGGAGTGGGACCGTTATGGTATAAAGCGAACACTTTCAGCTGAAACTATGGCCGCCTCCTATGCGTTCAGTGATGTCATTGTATATCCGACATGTGTGTAAATATTGAGATATGTTACGTATATATAGTGTAGAATTATATACGGAATTTATATATATATACATGGTATGGAATGTATAGATAATATAACTTGTGAAATGGTTATATGGTATCAAGTTGGATATGGATATAAATAAGCTAGTGTGAAATATAACTTATAACTCGTAAACATGATGTGAATGGTGTAAAGGATATAACTTGTGAGAATGTTAAATGGCATTAAATAGAAATTGTTTTGAATAAGCTAATGTGGATAATAAACCATCAAATGTATACGACACTCACTCAAGTTGGGATAGTGGGAAGTAGTGAGATATACGAGACAAGGCTAGTTATAGAGGGTTAGCTAGATGGGGAATTTATAGTTTCGATAGGCGTGCACATTAGTTGAGGGATGAGGTAAACTCAAGAGAGTGCGCGACAATAATTTAAATATGGAGAGCATTTGCATATTTACTTCTCGCATTTAAATTCACTTGCTAAATATTTTTAAATGTTTTGAGTTCTAACCCTTGCTATAAAATATTTTCAAAAACCTTTTAGTTGTCCTGCCACACAGGGGGCCAGTCTTGACCTTTCCTACAGGGTGCGCAGCTGCAGCTTATGTGGATTGCTGCGGGATCTTTGTTTAGATGCTTTCCACATTCTTTCTTTAGATAGGGATCTTTTTAGTTGTACTTTTGGTCTTGTACCTCTATATTCAGACTTGGCATGCATCAGTATTTTTTTTACTTGCACTTTGTGGATGGCTTGTAGTCGACGTTGTTCGACAAACTCTTGAACTTACTTTCTGGCATGTCTTAGTTCGTGCTTATATTGGATTATTTGTTATTCTAGTATGTTGTTTGGGTTGCATGAATAAAGATAAAATTTGACATCAGCTTAATGAAAGACTAGGTGGTTAGTAAAAAAAATATTTTCGACAGTGATGCTAAGAATAAACCAGATGAGATTCCTGTTTAAGTTGGTATAGGACTGATCACCCGGTATTTTATTGAGTGAGGAGTCACAATTGGTAGCCTACGTTATGCTACATATTGCACTAGACCTTACATAGCTTATGGTGTGGGAGTATTATATAGATTTCCCAGTAGAGCTAGTATGGAGCATTGCATGCTATTGAGAGGGTCATGTGGTATCTTAAAAGAACAACGAATCTCAAATTACACTATCAAAATAATCCCCCTATTATTAAAGGATTTAGTAATGGTGACTAGAACACCATATCTGATGACTCCAAAACTACTAGTGGATACATATTTATTATTAATCGTGGTGCAGTTTTATAGAAGTCAAAGATACAGACTATTTTGGCTCAGTCGACTGAAGCCAGAAATGATAGCACTAGCTATAACTAGTAAGGAGGCATGATGGCTAAGAAACCTTATGTCAGATATCCTATTATGAAAAAGACCGATACCAACCATTCTTATCCACTGCGATAGTACCACAATTATTGAAAAAGTTGAGAATCATTAATATAACAGTACGAATCGAAAAATACATCGCAAACACAATACCATTAGAAATTTTATCTCTATGGGTACTGTGAGAGAGGATCACATATGGACTGAGAAAAATTTAGCTGATCCTTTGACGAAAGGACTAATAAGAGAAAATATGTGGAACACCTCGAAAGTGATGGGACTAAAGTCCTTAGATGTTTGAGTCACTTGTGATGGTAATCCAACCTATAGAATGGAGATCCTAAGAAAGAGGTTCAAAGGGTAATAACAAGTCACAAGTCATATGAGTTGAATCATATTAATTATTAAATTAAGGGTTTTACTCTGAGTCTATCCCTATTAAGCATGATATTCTGAAGCGAGTTAAGGTTGAGTTATTCATAACTCTTATTGAAGTTTTATAGCTCTATTTTGAGTGGTGTATCTAGTTACAGGAGTATCCTTAATAGACTCACCTAAGTGAATGTGGAAGTGAGGCCATTTCTTATGATGATTTTGAGCAAATTTCCTAGAGCGTTCACTATACTAGGATAAAAGTATATGGTCGTAACGTGTTGCCTTGAGGACTACATTTTAAGTAGGTTATGTGTGGGATGTTGTTAGAGATAAAGTTCAAAACTATGGTTACTCTAGTATAATCTGAATTATCTTTACTACATAAAGGTTCAAGTCGAAAGACATATTTACTTATGAACAGTTCTATGAATTATTACTCAATAAATTTTCAAAATTACAAGTGGTGGATTGTTATAACTGTTGTGTAAACCTTGAAAAAAAAGGATAGAAACCCTTTGTCTTTGAGAGAGGGGGAAGTAAAGAAAAAAAAGTGCCCAGTTATTGTCTTGTCCCACATCGGTGGGAAATAAGTTTTGGGTGTAGTTAATCTAGACCCATTTTGATACTAATGGGAAATCCCTTTGAGCATTAGAATTTTGTGTGTGACGGGTGGAAAAATTTATTGGGTCAAAGTCCACATGTGCGCGTCGCCGTCGTCCATTCGACCGACCGACTCAGCTAGTGCTCGTCCCTAGGTCTAGGTCTTGGACTTGGGCTTGGGCTTGGGATGTGTATGTATTAAATTTTTGGGACTTAAAACAATTGATTTTTTTTTTTACTAAAAATCTGAATGAAATTTATAAAATAAAAATAATTATATTATTATTGTTTTTTAAACGGTCGAAAGCGGGAGGCTTTACGACCCAAATTCTTTGCCTCTCCATGATTCACTCTCCCACTTGTTCACTAGCCGTTCAGATAATTTTCTCTTTTAAAGCCTCATTTTTGCTATTTTGAAGAAGACCAAAAATATACACAAATATAGAGTTTCTCTCTACTAGCCTTAGCATTTTTTTTCTCTGCAAAAGATGCAAATAATTACACAGACATAAGCATTTTTCTCTACTCTCTCTCAAAGTATTTTTTTCTCTTCACTTTACCCGATCAGTTCGTATACCAGATTACTACATGCATACTATTCTGAAAAAAAAAATTGGTTTCAATTCTGGATTATTTTATCCTGGGGTGACGGGACATTAATTGGACTGTAACACAATTTTGGACAGAGCCGCGAAACACCATAAAAAAAGCATCCTAGTTCGTGACTCTGCCACATTATTTTTCTCAAAAAATTTTCTTACACTTACAAACATGGACTTTTATATGCAATTCATCTCAAATAATATATATTATATCATAATGGTATGCTGATTTATATGGCTATGTAAAAACATATTTTTAGTGTATGATGAGCTAGGCAAACAAATCAACAATGTACAGCATAAGTATAACATTCACAATTATTTTACATGTTGGGTAAAATTTCTCTCTTTTTCACTCACTTAAAGCATTAACATGAAAAAATATATACTTAAATTTCCTTTTTTATTTTCATAAATAGATACTTTTAAACCATTTATCTAATATATCAAATAAGATTAGGGTCGTGACACCCCTTATTTTTATGTCCTCCATCAATGTACCATTTTTTAAACACATTACACAATGTATTTTAAAACACCATATTGTGAAAAGAGATAAAAATGAGGAGTGCTATCATGACAACTCACAAGATTAATGACAAACATCAAATTATTATATAAAACAAAAATGAAAACAAAAACAAAATCAGAACGTGTTTCTAACTCACTCTTCCACATTTGTAAATGAAATACTATTTTTTGTGTTTTGAAGCATCTATTGTATTAAAAATGAACTAAAATCATATCCAAATGAGCAATAACGGTATCATATGTAAATGAGAAACACCAATATCAATCTTTAACCATTTGATACCGTCAACGCAGACGATATTAAATATATGTAAATAACTATTCCCTCCGTTCCAAATGAAGAGTTCACTATTTTTTTTTTAGTTGTTCCAAATTAAGAATTCACTTGTATTTTTTTAGACATAATGAATGAACTAAGTTTCATGGCGGTATACAATAGTTAATCTTAATCATTGATTGAGTATATCATTAATTTTTACAAAATAAAAACATGAATTCTTAATTTTTGAGGGATAGAGTATTAATTAAATCTTTAATTCATAATAGTAATGCCATGATGGTAGCGGTGATAATGGTATTGTGATAGTTGGTAACTATGTCAACAATGCAACTACAGCTATGGAGGTTAACAAGATAATAACTAACACAAATATGTTTTTGAATATAGAGGCAAACTCTCGTATATACAAAGTATACAAATTTATTGGTGCAAACTTATTTTTTCAAAATATTAAAACAAATATTTTTTTGTTAAATTTTTTTATGTAATATTTAAATATTTCAAGGGATTCATATAAAAAAAATCAACTCAAAATAACTTCTTTTGTTATTTTAAAAAATTGGTCAAACTTTAAAAGTTGTGAAAGTTTGACAGATTTTTTTAAAATAACAAAAAATATTATTTTGAACTGATTTTTTATTTTTATTTAAGTTCTTTAAAATATTTAAATATCAAACAATTTAATTAAAAAATATTAAAAAATCGATATATAAGTTTGGTATGCAGTAGCGTGCTCTTTGAATATAACACCTCTATATAAAAATAAGCAAAATGATACAGACATACAAAGCTAAAAGCTTCTGTTTGTGACATTAAAATTTTGAACATCCAGTAAAACTTTATTTATAATATGTTAACAAAAAATATTATTCAATTGGCTTTGGCCAAATGAGCCCCACCGCTTATTTAGGGTACAATAGTTTTATTCATACAATTTGAAAGGCTTGTTCTCCACCTATGTTAAAACAAGCGTGACTAATACATATATAATAAAAACAAAGTTGTCTTGGTAACACATCTTAGGTGGAGCGTGATTTTGATGGGGAATTTGGTGTAGGAGTAGGAGTAGGAGGTGGTGATTTTGATGGGGAATTTGGTGAGGTTGAGTGTGATTTTAAGGTGGAAGTTGAAGGCCCTGACCCCATCACTCGCTTAAACAACGAAGAAAAGAAACCCAAAGATTTTGGTGATCCTTCATTGTCCTCGGGTGCAGAGGATGTGCTAGCAGCATCTGCAATATTAAGGATGAGGACAAACATAAATGAAATGAGCAAAATTGTATGGAAGCGATGGGGTGCCATTTGAGAATTTTCTTGTTTTCTTGTTTTTATAATTTTTTTTGTTTTGTTTTGTTTTTATGGAGCAAAAATGTGAAAAAGGGCAATGAGGTATGGGATGAGTGGGCAGGTGAAATATATAGGAGTTGAGTTGGGAGTGAAATGAGTTAGTTACCACTCAAACAGATGGTTATACTGAAAATAAGGATGGCCTAATAAAATTTGATTTATTTGGTAATGAGCTTCGTTCACGGATATTATAGGGCCTCAATGACTTCTTAGACTTTTCCTAACGAAGTGAGTTACCACTCAACGGCTGTTGGTTTTCAACCATTTTCTGTAATTAACTATTTTCTTCTATCGTGTAGCCAAAAAATATCTTAAGAAAAATGAAAGTTGCACTGGTTTTGTGCGTTGGGGACAAAATCAGTGCATGTAGCACCACTCAAATCTTAAAGATTGTCAACTAAATGTCAAGTCTCTTCATTTAAGTATGACCAATGGTGCACAAGCAATGAGTGCAATTCATTTTAACGATTATTGTCTAAAAAATTATTGATTTGAAGACATAAATATGAATTTAAAAAATAAATATTAATAAAAAAATATCTAACAATTTATTAATTTTTATTTTTATATTATAATTGATTCGCATATCGATAGAATATTATTTTTACACCCTTCCCGCCCCCTGCCCCCTTATTCCTCCATTAAAACTCTCAACCTTCCTTCACCACCATTTACCCATCTCACCATTTATTTGAGCCACATGATTGAAATTCAATATATTAATTAAGTTTATCCTTTAAATAAAAAATATATTTTTATTATTCCCTTTGCACAGATAATAATAGTACCTATGGGCCACATCGGGACCATCAATCCCATAACAGTGAGGGAAAATGGATCAAAAAAATACATCCAGATTATATCGATTGATGGACATGAATTCTGGTTCATGAGGTTCGTTAATTATGAGAAAGCACTTCACCATCTGTTTCGAAGCCATCTCTAGTTTTGAAGATGCCGGAATAGCAGTAGCACCACCAGCCGTTGCATAAACGAGTCAACATTTTTTAGGTTAGAAGTTGCAGTCACTTCTTCCGATGACACGCGAGTGGGTCATCAAATTATATTTTTAACCCTACAAACCCATTTACCTCAAGACTTCTCTCCACATAAAAAAAATCATGTTTATTGTAAAAACATATTTTCTTAAAAAACTATTATTTTTAGTTAAAACTATTTTTATATTTTTTAAAATAGTTTCATTTTTGAAAACTGTTTTTTTTTGTTGAAAATTATTTTCTTAAAAAATTGTTTTTTTTTTTACAAATTTTGTTATTGGTTAAAAATAGTTTTTTTATATAATATTTTTACTAATTAAAAAAAAATGGTCTGCGCTAGCGATATGTATGGATAATGCAACTACCAATACATACTGCTGACGCAGACCAATATACTATAAAAAATTATCTGCGTCAGCGTTATGTTTAGGCGGTTTGACCACCTATACAATAATACTAGGCTGACATAGATTTGCGATACGGAGTGATGTGACACAGTGACGTATCGCATCGTTATTGTCTATTGCCTTATGAATGTGGCTCTGCGCCAGCGGCAATAGCCAAAACCATTTCGACAATTTATAACATTTAAAACAATTTTTGTATTTCTTGAAATTGTTTAACGGTCCTCATTAAAAAACTATTCTAATAATAAATTATTTTTTTTATTATTTTTAACTAATTTAGATCCTCAAACACCTATTTTTTCAATATTCTCTTATTTTTAATGGTCCGCGCCAACAGCACCCCTTATTTTTAAACTTTTTTATTTTATTTTATAACCTTTAAACAATTTTTGTATTTCCCAAAACTGTTTAAAGTCAAAACTATTTAAAGGTCCTCGTTAAAATATTCCATTATTTTTAAAAGTCCACGCCAGTGTCACCCCATATTTTTAAACTTATTTTTTTTTAATTTTTCAGCCTTTAAACAATTTTTGTATTTCTCAAAACTGTTTAAAGGTCCTAGTTAAAAAACTATTTTAATACTAAATTATTTTTTTAATATTATTTTTAACTCATTTAGACCCTCAAACACCAATTTTCTAATATTCTCTTATTTTTAAAGGTCCGCGTCAGCGGTACTCCTTATTTCGAACTCAATTTTTTTTTATTTTACAACCTTAAATTTTTTTTTTTTGTATTTCTTAAAACAATTTTTTTCTGTGGTATTTAAATATTTTAGGTGAAACATAAAAAAATCAACTCAAAATAATTTTTTTAAACTAATTAACTTTTTTGTTTTTGAAAAAAAAAAGAATTTATAATGTGATAAAATAAAGGAGTGTGTTTCTTAATGATGTGGCCCTTGCCACATCATTAAGTCCCACTTTTAAGTCTAATTTGTAAATCGATGTAGTCTTGCTAAAAAAACACGCGTGTCCATTGCCGTTAGCGGAGACTAATTACAACATATGAATTATAATTAATTGATTGCTATGTGTGTTTTGTTAATGTTCATTTTTGGGTTCTTTTTTTAATCTCTCTCTCTCTCTCTCTCTATCTATCTATCTCTATATATATATCACTGTTCTATAGAACCCTCATAGGGTTAAGGCTTGGGAGAAATGTCGCGCCTTAAGTTTTTTACGCCTTATTCTTGATAAAACTCTTAAGGTGAACTTTTTTCTAAAAACAACATTGCTTTAGTAAAACGACATCGCCTTTTAAAGAATTTTTATACTAACCGGACTATTATCTCATCCAAAATAATCAAATATTATTTTAATTTGAATATATTCAGACATATTTTTATAATATGTACAATTTTAGTATTTTAATAGCCTTATTATGATTAAAAAATATTAAAATATATTAAGAAGGCCTAAACATCTTTTTATCCCCTAACCCCCCTCGCCTAGGTTTAACAGTGCGGAGTGGACATGTGTCACCTGACGGCTAGTTCGAAAATTATCTGCACTCTCTTTCTCTATTTTTAGCTCACCATGAGGTGATACATGTTCAATCCACATTGTTAAAATGCGAAATAGTCCGCATAAGAGCAGTATTATATATCCTCCTGTGCGGATCAGTCTGCATTTTAAGAGTGCGGACCAGACATGTGTTACCTGACGGCGAGCCCAGATAAGAGAGAGAGTGTGCCTATAATTTCTAGGATCACCATCAGGTGACACCTATTGGTCCGCACCCTTAAAATGCGGACTAGTCCGCACAAGAGCAGTATTATATATATATATATATATATATATATATATATATATATATATATATATATATATATATATAATGAGTAAAATGTTTTTACTATTCAGTAAGATGATAAGTTAATTAGTGGCTAGGATTGAATGGTGCAAAATTGAATCCAATGGTTAAATATGTAGCCACGTGTTAATTGATTAAGTTCAAATTACCCGCTCTGCCTCGGGCCTCCCACACGTCCCATCTTTCACCCAGTACCCCTTACAAACCCATTACCTTAGTTTCTCTCTCCAAATATCCACAAAACCTCTTTTTTTTCTCTTTTTTATGAAAAGCAAATATATAAGAAAGAGCTAAGGCCCAAAGAATATAGCCTCAAGGAAAGAAAAATCGGAACAAATCAGCTACCCCAAACAACAACTCATGATTATAGCCAAATAAGGGCCCAACAAACAAACAAAAACGAAAACAAAAGATCCAGACCAACCAAAACACATAAAACTCAGCTCAACTGAAACACACAAACACTCAGAAGTCTATCCCATTAGAGCGACTAAAACATCGAAGGAACCTAGAGAATTCTGGAAGCAAATAACACATGTTAAAGAAGACACGCGTCAAAGGCTAGACCACGCGTCAACTCACCCACAAAACCATCAAACAAAACCATCAAAACACAAAACCACCTACGAGTTGCCACCCACAAAGACAACAAAAACAACCTTTCTAACGTAGATAGATGTCACTTAGCAGCTATAACAAAGAGGGAGATGAGAGCTAAACCACAACTAAACTCGATCACCTCCTTCCACCTTATAACACACCATCCATCAAAAGCTATACCACCAACACTCCAAATCAGATCTCCATCCATAAATGGCCATAAGAACATTAATCATACACCACATGCCTATCAAACCATCTTCTTCCAAATGAAATACTTTCAACCTACTAAACACAACAACCCATAAGCTGATCAACTCAAGAAGAGGCATGCAGAAGACCTCAATCAACCAAATCTCCCTTAGATGCAGGTGAATTAACTCTGAAGATCCAAGATCCAAGGAGATCGGACCATTAAATAAGATTACGAGAAGAGAGCCAAGAAGGTCAGACCACCCGACAACATATATTTTCTTTTAGACAAGGTAATCACTCTTTAAGATGTTCCACTGTAATAGGTAAATATTACAACCACTGTATGTCCACACCATCGAGCACTAAATATTAACCAAGAATGTTTTCTGATAACCCATACAAATTCACAATCTCCTAATTTTCTTGATTTCTTAACTTTATACCATCTGCATGTTGCGTTATAATAAGAAGCTTTAATATCCTCCACAAAAACCTCAATCCCTTTGGAAATGCCATTAAAAATCCTACTATTCCTTTATTTCTAGATGAGATACGCCACTATTGCAATTATAAATTTTTCGACTTTATTCTGATACATTTGACTCTCATTCGTTATAATTCTGATTTCATCCATAATTGTTGTAGGTTGTCTTTTAATCCCCTGTATGTTATATCAAGAATCTATAATATGATTAGAATAAAGGACATAAGAAGAATAAATGGTCTCTATTTTCCACCTCCTTGTTACACAACACACACAAATTTGAATCAATATGACCCCACTCCAGAAGTTTATCTCTAGTCCAAAGTCTGTCCCACAGGTAATCCACACAAAGAAATCTTTTTGGGGAATATGGCCTTTAAACCACACACACTTATCCCAATCAATTTTATCCTTCTTCTCTATGATCCACTCATAGGTACTGATAACATTGAATTCTCCCTTATTCCCCATATTCCAAGTAATCCAGTTTTTTTAATCTTTATTGGGCATAACAAAAGTTTTAGTTAAATCAATTAAATCATCAGAGATAGGTTTAGATAAAATTCAAGAAAAATTAGAAATAAACTCCTTAGTTTTACTCTTAACATTACTAGCTACATCATATATAATTTTGTCCCCATAAGTATCCACAAATGCTCATTTTTCATGGCATCTATCCACCCAGAAGAAAGTGTCTTCTCCATCCCCTATATAGTAGGTTATCAGGTTACTTGCTTCCTCCCTGATCTTTAAAAGCTTCCTCATAGTTTAAGAAAATTCAGGTTTCGCTTTGATTATCCATAAACTTTCACCTTTTAGGACAATAGTGTGGATCTAGATTGCCCATAAAGAGTCTTTTCTTCTAGCAATGTCCCAAATATTTATCATCATCCAAGCTTTATTCCAAGAATATAAGTTTTTAATACCCAAACCCCCTTCATTATGAGGAAAACAAACATCATTCCAAGAAATTTTAGATCCTTTAGTCTTCAACTCCACACCTTTCCATACAAACTGATTAATAATTTGGTTTATCTCCTTTATAACTCTTTTAGGAAGCATAAACAGATTAATCCAGTAGACCTGTATACTTCTGTGTATACTTCTAAAAACTGATATGGTTAGCTAGACTCTACCAGCATAGGAGAGCCATCTGTTAGTCCATGTTTTGACTTTCCCCATAAACTTTTAGTAAGGCTCTTACAATCACCAATTTTCAATCTAGTAGTGATCAAGGGAACTCCCAAGTATTTGATAGGCAATGACCCTTTCTTCATATTCAGGATATTACATAATTGATCTTCCACATGATTATCAACACCAACAAAAATTACTTCAAATTTAGGTTTACTACATGTAATGCCCTGACTCGGATTTGTGGGTTATCTGTGAGTTAACCTGGCCCGAATCGAGTCGTTAAGTGTGAAGTGCAATTAAACAAAATGTTGTTAATCCAATTTTATTTTAATTACATTTTACTTGTTAGCATGCGATTCCAGTTTTAAGTTAAACTATATGAGGGACCCATAGGGAGCATCCCGAAGTCCAAGTAAACAGAGCTACTAATGCAACACAAATAAGATATAATTACCTGTAAAATGCCCTCAAAATACGGAACCTCTCCCAACCTATCGTAACAAAGTGGGGATGTGAGCTTATACCCAGTGGGATTTATACAAGCAGTATAAAAATGAATAGCTAAAAGAAATATTAGCGCACTATAATCTCATGCATACGAAAATATGTATATATCTACATACGTATACCTTTGAAATACACATGCCAATGCCTTAACCATTTTATTTTCGAAAACCTTATTTACCCATACTAATTTTCCTTAATCTTATTAGAGGTTTTGTCCACTCATACTTAACATTCCCACTTTAATTAACACACATGGTTCAACATTTGAAACCATTACACTTAATTTATGCAATCCGTTCATTCACCGGAATTTAACCCCTTTCATTCATTACTATAAACTTTAGTATTTTTATTAAAAATTCACCATTTCAGCACACGTATTTTCCCTGTTAGAAAATACTTATTTAATATTTGAAAATTCTTTTTACAACAGATTCTTGTGTTAAGTATGGGTTTAACCATTTAGGTTTCTTGATCACCCATTTATCCACTTTCTTTTACCCATTTTCATTCCTTTGTATTTTTTCGGAATCTTTCAATACTGCAAACTTACACGGACTCTACACCGACAACTATGCGCACCATATGCTCTGGCCAGTGGTTTAGGGCTTTTCACCCAAGGGTTCTAGGCCCTTCTTTCTTTATCCCAATGTCATCCTAGAACCTTTAATGTGTTTTAACATTTTACAAATGTCCACATTACTTCCTTTCCTTTTTATCCGGACGAAGCCAAATCCGAGATTTTACCTCCCCAATTTGTGTTACACTTGAAAATTTATCATTTTGTGTCCTTTATACCTTAACCTAGATTTTTATTCCAAAACCATATTCATTTAGGACCACTTTGTGTAACGCACTTTCCAACATTTTTATTTCATAAAAAAGTTCCACTTTAAATAAAATTACCATTTTACCCATTTATTTTCAAGTCACACTTTTACTCCTTTTTCACAAGTATTAATTTCACACAAGACACTATTGAGTTATACACACCAACTATGTTTTAACTCTTTAATACCTTTTTACACTTGAAGTATATTCATCTTGATTGGAAACAATTTTTACCAACATTCATATTTCTTTTCTTTTTTATTCAAGAAGTACATTTATACTTTAGACTACTTTTATAAGAAAATAACATTTCTTTTATTAGCATATAGTCTTTTAACTTCATACCCATTATATCTTTTAGTCCCAATTATACATACTTTGGAGACTAAAATTTCAACCTTTATAAATTCTTGTTCAAACCCAACAAAATCTTCTTTACTTGTTTATACATTCTATGTCAAATACTATAAGTTTAAATGCAAGAGAAGATGGATTTTAAACAAAAAAATTCTACTACATGGTTTAAACATATTTTCAATTAAATAAAGGTTTATTTTTCAAACATTTTATTCCATAAAATGTTTCACGCAAATGTTTCCAAAATGCTCATTTTCACAAAATATATCATTCTTCAATATACCAAAACCTTGAAATATTTACTTATTCTTTTTTTCTCAACAAAATATCAATTTCCCACGAAATCGCATAATTTACCAACATTTTACTCCATAAAATATATTTCATCAAAATTACTAGAAAATACACCATTTTCATAAAACATCAACTTTCATTATTTCAAAACCTTGTATAATTATTCACACTTTAATTTTTAACAAAAATAACATTTTACAATATTTTTATTCCGTAAAAATGTGTATTATTTCCTTTCACTAAAAATATGCCAAAATGACATTTCTTACATTTTTATCCCATAAAAATATTTATTTTCAGATTTAATAGAAAACACACAATAATAATATTTCCTAGAATTTTTATTTTATAAAAATATCTATTTTCAGATTACTAGAAAACACACTAAAATATTATTTTCTAGCATTTTTATTCCATAAAAATGCGTAATCTCAGATTGCTAAGAACACATCATTTTTCTTATATTTCTACTCTTATCATACACAATAATAATACTGCAACATTTATCAAATGGAGTCTCAAACGTAATAAGAGTAGGTTACCCACCTAAATGATCTCAAGGATGGTGGTGGTGGTGGTGGTGGTGGTGATGGTGAAGATGAGTGACTCTCCCACCTCCAAAGGTGGCCATAAAGAGAGTCACAACTGCCACCAAATAACTTCCATGAAAGCACCATTAATACCCCAACAATAGTCCTCTTATTTTACCCAACCATGAATTTATAATGGGGAAACTAAATGTTGTAATAGTGTGGGTGTATTGTTGGGACTGTAAACCTAAGGAAAGTAGTGCACCCAATAAAAGAGGGTTGTGGTTTTAGAGGGAGGGGAAGAATGCTTGAAAATGTGCTGAAGTGGTTTTAGTTTCAAAACACTCATTCGTCCTAGTTTTATAACCTCATTACTAAATTATCTCCATATACCAAGTTTCCCATATCAGGTATTTCTTTATTTCCCAGTCGACAGCACATTCCCCATATGGATCCAATGGTTGTTGTGGAAACAACGCTTCAAAACGGAGGCAGTGGTGATCTGACAGAGGCGTCGCTCAAACAATGGAACCTCTCGCTCGAGCGATAGTGAACGTTGTTCAAATGACGAGGAAGTCGCTTGAACAACCAGTCAGTATGGCCAAAACTCCTCTTACCATTTCTATTATTCGTAATTTGCATCACTACACCAAATCTGCCCATTTGTCAAGGTCATTGACCTTGACAAATCCACCTTGTCAAGGTCAATGACCGTGACATTTCGAGGCGAGACAACTTTTTTTGTCACGATCGTGTCACGGTCATTGACCTTGACACAAAACTCGCGTTTTGTGTCACGGTCGTGTCAAGGTCAATGACCGTGACACGTTTGTCACAGTTTATAACCGTGACAAAGCCGTGACCTTTTTTCAAAAAAATTGTCACGGTCATTGATCGTGACAAGTCCGTGACAAGATTTATCAAGGACTTGTCACGGTCAATGACCGTGACAATTCTGGGCAGAATTTAAAAAAAATCTGCTGGGCAGTATGGCCACTGCCACTGCCGAGCAGTATATTTGTACATGTTATAGCAACTTTGTACCTGTTCCAAACATCATATATCCAACACAAACTAAAGATAATGAAAATATATATTCATGACAGTATAATCCAAATATTCAAAGTAAAAATAATATACATGACGATATAATCCAAATATAATTAAAATGGACAAACTTGAAAATAATGTTACTACATGTCTTGGATAAAACTGAAGAGGTGAGTAGGCCACACAACATACGAATTGACGCACCCACTAATATACGTCGTGCCGCATTGTTCGCGCAACCACAATAGGGAGTTCTCCTTCCCGGGTATGACATGCGTGACGAGCACCCTGGACTCCATCTCTTGAAGCACACGTCCATGGACTATTCCACCCTCGACGATATTCGGGTCCCTCAACCCCCGCCCTATCCGATGGCTATCAAATATGTCCAATATGAACACGCTCGACCAACCAATTGTCGACAATGGTCTGTTGGAGGGCGTCAAATAGGGAAGTGGATCGTCGAAGTACGAACGTGTCGGTGATGAAGCAGCGAGGTCCACATCCTCGTCATCCTGCGCCTCGTCCTCCCGCACCTCCTCCTCAAACGCCTTCTCCTTCCCTTTCCCTTTCCCTTTACGATCTCCACCCAACGTACGCTTCATGAATGCGTACATATCTTGGACCGTCGCCTCCAAACGGGACAGCTTCGCGTCGTGTGAATCCACCGTTCGAGCCAAGCCGGTGTCGCTCGTCTCCAATCCGATGATCCTAGATTTGGCCACCCGCGAGCTCACTCCCCTTGTCCTCCCCTTGCGATTAGAGCCAAGCACTTAGATGAGTGCGTCTGTGGACAAAGATGCCTTGTCGGCATCAGACTGCGACTCATGCACTTCCTTAAGCTTTGCCTGAAACGACAAAAAGCACATGATTAGTAAAATAAGTAAACTAAAAAATTATAACGTAATTAACAATAATTAAACTGTCGGATTACTTACAATCATGGCCGCGACGCTCGGGGACACCTCCTTGTCCTTCCCCTTCTTCGTCCGAAGAGCCACATAAGTATCGAGCCTATGTGGCTTACCCCCTGGCCCACTCCCTACCCCCTGAAATAAAATAAAGTAAAGTAAAATTAGAATCGGCCCCGCAAAGTAAAATAATATCCAATAATATATTTCCGTAGTTATAGATAAATTAAATCTTACCTGCATCCTATGCTTCACCTCAGCGTAAGAGGTCCGGCCGAAGTAGTGCACGCCCGTCTTTTTAGCCCGATTTTCCCTCCCCGATTGGCGAGATGCCAATTGTCGATCCTCGATCTCATTGTCAATGAACTTTTGCCATTGTGCCAATGAGATCGGCTCCTTGGGTGGGACGGATCCGCGCCATTGTAAAATGGACTCTCGTGTTTTTCCAAAGTACCGTGTCCGCATATTTTTCTTCCACGTCTTGTGTTGCTCCCTCAACTGCTCCAAGACGGAATCGCGTAGCTTTGGATCCAAGTTGAATTGTTCGTGTCCAACAAATACAATGTTAGTTGCGAATAAATATAAATATAAATATAAATATAAATATAAATTGAAATATTCATATAAATATTACCTGTAGTGCCGCCCAAACAGCTAACTTGAGCTCATACGGCACCTCCTTCCAACTCATAAACCCCGGGCCGATGACCGTCTTTAGCAGCTCGAGGGATCTCGCTAAAAGCTCCGACTTATTTTCGACGGTAATCCCAAATTTTCCATATTTGGGGAGCCTAGGGGCGGAGGAGCCCTCGTCGCCTCCGCTACCACCGAACCCAGACGACATCATCATAAACAGCATCATCATCTTCGCCCTAACATCTGAAGGAGACATTTTTGCTGTAAAAAAAATATTATTAGTACAGATAAAAAAAAATGTTAATAGTACACATTTCGTTTTACCTAATTGAATTAATAGTACAGATAAAAAAATGTTTTGTCTATATTATAACGTATGTGTAAGTTCCGTCAATACCATTTCGTTTCAATTTTGTAATATTATGTTTTTTCCAAAAATTAAAAGAGTTATTAAATGGGTGCCCCACCCCGACCCCCCCCCCCCCCCGCCACACACACACGCACACCTGCGCACACACACACACACACACACACACCACCACCCCTACCCACCCCACCCCCACCCCCCCCACCACGACCGTGACAACTACATATATTGTTTATCAATAAAATTATGACATGAGGTAATTATAATTGTAGCATAAATTTCATTATCATGGGTTTTACCTAATTGAATTAATTTCATGAATAAAATTATTATCAATTTAAATGAAAATATCAATTATTATCCAATATTTTTGAATGAAATATTTATTTTGAATGAAAATATCAATTATTATCCAATTATTATCCAACTATTATCAATTATTTATTTTGAATGTAAATAATATTCAAAACCCCACCCACCCCCACCCCCTCCCGATGTTTATTATCCAATTATTATCCAACTAATATCAATTATTTATAAAATTGATGTCTACTTTTAGTGTTGTGTATATATGTTAGTTGATGCCATTATATTTTTAGCCTAATTAGATTCTAAGGTTATCTCAATTTATATTTTTCTTTTTCTATCTAATAATTTTCAACGTAAGAGCACAGTACATAACGTATGTGAAAGTTCCGTCAATACCATTTCGTTTCAATTTTGTAATATTATGTTTTTTTCAAATATTTAAAGAGTTATTAAATGGGTGCCCCACCCCCACCCCCACCCCCTGCCCCCCTCCCCCCGCCACACACACATGCACCTACTTTTAGCCCTTGTTATTCATCAAATTTGAGGCAAGTTAATTAGAATATTTGTAGGACTGAAATTGATTTAGATTATGCCTATCTATGTAACTCTAAAACCTAATTGTGATTAAAATCTGATTTATATGGATTAATTCTATTACATTTATAATTTAACTAATAGAGTTGAAATTGGTGGCAATTTACTTTGGTTTGGTTTATTTCTAGTTGAATCTGAGTTAGAATTTTTAGATTATGTATACACACACACCCCACCCCACCCCCTCCACCCCCTCCCCCACCACACACCACCACCACACACACACACACACACACACACACACCACCCCCCAGCCCCCCTGCCCCCCTCCACCACCCCCTCCACCCCCTCCACCACCACACACACACATACACCACCCCACCCCACCCCCTGCCCCCCTCCACCACCCCCTCCCCCCCTCCCCCCCTCCACCACCCCCTCCCCCACCACACACACCACACACACACACACACACACACACACACACACACACACACACACCACCCCCTGCCCCCCTCCACCACCCCCTCCCCCACCCTGCCCCACCCCGCCCCACCCCCTACCCCCACCCCCTGCCCCACCCCCCACACACGCACACACATACACACATATATATATACACATACACATATAAATATACACACAAATATATATATAAATGGAAGAGAGAGAGAGAGAGAAAATGGACCTGAAAGTAGAGAGAGAGAGAAAGCAGCGTCGAGAGAGAGAGAGATAGATGGAGGGAACGGCGCGGGAGGGAAAAAAGAAGGGGGATAGGGTTTTTGCTGCAAATATTGTCAAGGTCGTGTCAAGGTCTTTGACCGTGACAAGTTTTTAAATTATTGTCACGGTCGTGTCAAGGTCAATGACCGTGACATAAAACACGTGTTTTTTGTCACGGTCAATGACCTTGACAAGGCTGGCCGGCTGAAAGGTGACAATTTGCCCATTTTGGTGTAGTGCATTATTTACCCAGTCAGTTTGCTGACTCTTAAAGAGAAGCACCAAAAATCTTAATTACATTAAAATTACCAATTGTCCATAAAACCCATAACCCTATAATCCTCTATGCTTAATCCAACTCGTTACCCTTCAAATTTCCAAATTTTGATTTGTCCCTCCTCATATAAAATCTACTTATAATTTAAATAACTTCATTGGGGAGGGATATTATTACACTAGGCCCCAATCAAGACATTGTTTCAAAATCTTTTAAAGTGTTATCAATGATCTTTAGAGTAGGTTCATTTCCACTGGCCAAAATGAAGAGATCATCAACAAAAAGAATGTGAGATATATTCATTTTATCACACTTGGGATGAAATATGAACGCCTCACTCGTTGTAGCTTCATCTGACAACCAGGAAAAGGATTCCATAACCAGGATAAACAAGTAAGGGGGAATAGGGCCACCCTGTCTCAAACCACTTGAGCTTTTGAAGAAGTCATTTAAACACCCATTAATGTTGATAGAAAAGACAGTCGTCTGAACACATTCCATAATCCATCCAATCATAATAGAAGGAAAATTCATAGAAATCAAAACTTTCCTTAAGTAGCTCCATCTCACAAAGTCAAAGGCCATCATAATGTCAATATTCAAATCACATCTAGGAGTACCCCATCTTTTATAATATCCTCTAACTATTTTAATTACCTATGCACGCATATTGAAATTGACAGGGAAGAAGACAAACAATCTTTTTTATATGGGTATAGGATCAATTCATCATCGGCGCTAGCAGACTACCCTTCACTGAAGGAACCCTCTTCCAACATCATGGAAAGCTGTTGAGTAGATACCATCCTCTTCGAGGTATGTGAATCTATTGAAAATGCTACTCTATCATCCACATAGTTAAACATCCACCCTATATACACACATTAGAAGAAGATGATAAAATGGCCTTGAAGTCCATCATAATATATACCAGATCTTAAAATATTATAAATCACGAGTATAAGGTTACAGGTTTCTTTCGATTGGCGATCACGATTACCGACGATGTGGAACACACTGAACGGAGTGGGTGATAGCGACGGATACTGTTTCGCTATGTGTTGATCCACGTGGATATGAATTGGTTGGGTGGGACTGTATTTTACAAATAAATGTATAGATAAATAAATGTACACACACACATATCTATATAATAAAGGAGGAGGGACTTTTGGTCTTGACTAACTCACGGCTGAGATCGAAAGTTGATTAATTTGATCTTTATCAACTGACGGTTGAGATTTGTTATATCTAAGGGTTCAAGATGCTGCATTAGGGAGAAATCTAATGGTTGAAAAGGATTGCGTGAAAAATTAGTAAACCTGTCTCTGCACACATTTTGTACTCAGATATTCACATTAATATTTACGGAGCACAAGGCTCGAGAAAGTACCTCTCCTCATTTCACATCCTTCACCCTCCCATTCAGTGTGCTGCTCTCCCCTTTCCTCTCCCTCTCACTCCGGTTCAGTCCACCGTCACTCACCTTCTCATCCCTCTCACTTCGGTTCAGTCCACCGCCACTCACGTCCGCATTGGGTAAAGCCGGGAGGATGATAGCAACACTGGTAGGATGATGGCAACACCGGTTCAGTACATAGCTAGGCTGGCACTGGTAGGATGATGACAACATGGGTAAAGCCTTCGCTATTTTTCTCTGCTAGCAATACCTGGGTAAATCCTTTTACTTAATTCTTATTTTGTACAGATCACCATATCTAACATGAGGGTTGTCTCAGGTGAAGAGCATACAGGCAAGAGTGGGTAGAAAGAGGGCGGACAAGCCTCACCATGGACCACACACCAAGAGGTAAACAAAACCAAATCTGAAAGTGTACAAGCACAGTCGGCAAGAGTGAACCAAAAACAACCCATCCAAAATTTGGTAATCAATTGTCTTCGGTTTTTTGAAATTCGGTTTTTTCAGATCTGTCTTTGGATATGTATTTTTTTTATAGTTAATATCTAAAGACCCATTAAAAAGAAAGACAGGTCTCAGCTTTGATCTTTCTCTCATTTTTTTTCTTTTAGTTTTTTACATCTAACCGATTTCTCTCCTACTGATACTGGGTTTGCTTATGTTTGGATTTTAGTTTTGTGTTGGTTGGGCTTCAGCTTTGTCCCACCCCGTGTGCTGGGTTTTTGTTCATTTTTGCAGGTCACAACCTCTACCCACACGTTTTTTTAATTCAACGGTGCTCTTCCAAAACCTTTGTTTTAAATCTATATCTCCATACTCGCAACAAACAAAAACCAGCTAGAGTTATTTTGATCGTCACTCTTATTATTAACTCTTATTTTATTATTTACTTTTTATATTACATTCTGAAATAAATCTGAATGAAATTTTAGGTTGTATCATATTTAGTGGTGGTTTTAAAGCATTTGTATACATATTTTTCACATCACTCACTTTTTTTTAATATGAATGGGTTACAGTTATACGTTGTCTACAGTTTGGTGGGTAAGCGACTAATGGGAGAGAGATAGGAATCATGGGGGGACCACCTTCTACCTCATGCAACATGTTTAAATATATTTTTTATTTCTTTTAACTCGCAATGTTTTTTTTCTTCATTTATTCTGATAATGGTTTTGTTAGTTTTTTGAAGTCTTAGTGCACAGGGCTCAAGAAAAAATCACAACTTACTATGATGGGACGACTCCAACACAGTCCTCACCTATCCAACAAACACATCCCTTGACATGTTATCCTCTCTATCACAAACCCTTTCCAACATGTATCTTCTGCCACATCCACACACCTAACTGCCCTCATTCACTCTAATCTTTCCTTTTCTCCAAGCTCTACGAAGGTTAAATCTCTCTCTTTATATATATATAGATGTGTGTATTATCATTTGTACTTCAATAAGTGTGTATTAACATGTAGTTAATGATAAAAGTGTTTAGTGATGAATGTGATTGCTTGATGTGTGAATTTTATTTGTGCGTGAGAGGGTAGTTTTGTAACTATTATTGTAGAGTTTAATAATTTTTTTTCCACAGAACATCATAGTAGCTGGTCAAGACCCAACTGCAGAGAAAGACGAGATACCATTATTTTTTTCTGCTAATTTTTTTTCTTGTGTGGTCACTGGAGATAAAATGAAATTCATGCGTTTTCTTATGTGTTTGAAATGTTTTTTTAATACCCAAGAGTGCCTCACATTGTTCTTCGTGTGATTTCTATAAACAAAATAGTAACTGCATTTTGGTTACCACATTAGAAGTGGATCTATAGCATTTTTTTTGTTGATTTATTTCTCATAACTGAGGAAGTTGAATATGTTTTTTTTCGGAATTTACTGTTATGGTTTGAAAATTTTTGGGCTTTAAAACAAGTTTGATAAAAATAATTATTTTTAATATTTAAAAAAAAAACTTATTCCAAGATATAATTTTTTGTACTTATACTGTTCATTATTTTAGAATTATGGCAAGTGGCTAGAGAGTATTTTACATATTCACTTTTTATTTGTTCACTAAATTCTAATGTAGTTAATATTATAAATGATTTTTTAGAAATTTATGTACATATTTAATATGTTTTTATGCCATGTTACGAAAAATGCAATATTTTTATCCTGATTAATTAATGTAATAAATGATAGGACGTGTGAATGAAAAATATATTGTTTGTTAGATGAGATATTATTAGGAAAAATATTGTTGGGCTCAAGAAAGTTGAGAATGCAAAAAGGACAACTTTTACAATCGTAAGGCCAATGACAAGGATAATGACATGGTCTGTAACACATTAAATAGGCATGGGAAAGAAAAAAAGAGGATTTGACAAAAAGAACTTCTCTCAAAGTAACACGTTAAGTAAGGCAAGGGAAAGAAAAAAATGATTTGACAAAAAAAAGCACTTCTCTCAACCTAAACAATAGGTTTGTACAATCCTTCCACTAGATTTCCCATACTTTAGTTTGTGCTTAAAACTCCCCAAGAGATACAAGGCTACACGCCTACCTATATTGACTATGATAACTAGATACAAGTATGACATCTCTTATTAATTTTTTGCCTTGCTATATAGATGTTTCTTGCAACCAATTAGTTTACATCTCCTTTTTTTTTTAAAAGCAATAATTCACCAATGCTTATTGATATTTCATCTTTATACGTTCTTGGATTCCTAAAAGAAATCAGGTTTCATGAGGTCTAAACTGCTATTTTCTTCACCTCGAGCTTCACAAAGATTTTTCCAATAAATAAATTGTAAGCCACGTTTTTAATTATTAATGTGGCCCACATGATTAAGTTATTATTTTTAAATTAAACTGAGGTGATAAATGAGATAACTACCCACTCCTATTTTGACTCTAGTAGTGGATAGTGGATGGAGTTTGTTGCTGGCCACTCTCCTTGATGGAAGGGAGTGTTGCGTATGATTTGTTGAGATAGGGTCCCTAGTCTACCCTATAAATATTCCTTTGTATCCCATCAAACAAGGCATTAAAGTAAAGAACATGGGATAGGTTAGAAGACTACTGTCAAGATTGTGAGTGCCAAAAGGAGGTTCTACAAAACTCAACTTGGACAACAATGGCTGGAGGTATGTTTAATTTTTCCGCTGCATAATCATTTGGTACTGAAATTTACATTTGGTATCATAGCCAACCTTTAGTTCATGTTGTTCAGTTTGATTGTGAGGACTTTCCAGAGCATCACAAACTGTTTTCATATATTAATTTCATCTTTATGCTGTGCTTTCCTACATGAATGCTTGAGAGGATATATGTATTTATATGTTAATGAAATGAAATGAAAGGAACTGGTATAGTATTATGGGTACTGGAAGTATAAACAAAGCAACTTGTTTTCTGCTATGGGTTGTGTTTTCTTCTTCATGAGATTTAAAAAAAAAAAAAATTATAATAGATATTTTATAAAATGTGTGGATCCTTTATATTGATTCTGGGCATTTGGTTTTGACAAATAATCTATCTATTTGTTTTAGTCTCATGTTATCTATTTGTTTTAGTCTCATGTTAAAGATTACACATATATATGATAATGGAGTATCATGATGTAAAGGGTATATTTAAAGATATTATGCAAGGAGACCTTTAACTTTCTTATGATGTTTTATGTAATAATACATATTTAAATATATGTATATACATATAAAGCTCCTCCATATATAGTACATAATTTTGACCCCTAACAATTAAACAGTAGCACATAATTTTGACCCCTGACAATTAAACAGTGTACATTCAAATAAAGGGCTTAAAATATTAGCTGACAGTTTGTATGCTACATGTTTGTGTATTTAACATTACTTTATGTATTTATTCATAGAGTTAAAATGTTGATCGACACAAAGTTTAGTTGGTAATATAAATTTGATGCCTTGATTAAGTTCAACAGTAACTTAAGAATGTCCACAGCATCTTGAGTTATTACAGTATGTGGTTTGCTGTCATAATCACATTAAGGTTGTTAATTATAATTAGATTTTTAATGGCATCTAAAATTGCGATCCATTCATTAAAATAATTACCTGGCCTCACAAGGAGGTAATTATTTTATGTTTTAATTGGAATAAAATAGTGATCTAGATATTAAAAAAAAAAAATCCTAAACCCACATGTATGGAATTTTATTTATTTTTAATATCTATATGACTAGTTTTATTTATTAAGTTTTGTGAATTCTATACGTCTTGAAACCTCTGCCCACAGGAAGGTTTCGATTTCACATTTATTTGCAAAGTAATAATGTATACTGTTTGTTTTCTTGGTTGTACAGTTGTTCCTACTTGCTTTAATGATTCATCTCGTATTCCATTACTGTGTGGTGACAATTTCTCTGACTGGAAAGAAAAGATTCTCTTGACTTTGGGGTGTATGGATATTGACTTGGCACTTCGTGTGGATGAACCACCTGTTCCCACGGATTCAAGCACGCCAATTGAGAAGGCTTCATATGAGCGGTGGGAGCGATCTAATCGCTTAAGTTTGATGCTCATCAAGTCTCATGTCAACAAGAGCATCAGGGGATCAATTCCAAACTGTGATAAGGCAAAAGTATTCATGAAATCAGTTGAATAACAGTTTGTGAGTTCCGATAAGGCACTTGCTAGCACCGTAATGAAGAAACTTTCAAGCGCAAAGCATGACAATTCTGGGAGTGTGTGTGAGCACATTATGGAAATGAGGGACATTGTTGCTCAACTTAAGTCCCTGGAGATAGATATTTCAGAGTCATTCTTGGTGCATTTCATACTGAATTCTCTTCCTAATGAATATGTTCCATTTAAAATATCATATAACACACATAAGGAAAAATGGTATGTCAATGAACTTCTGACCATGCGTGTACAGGAGGAAGAGAGATTGAAACATGAGAGAATAGAAACTACACATCTGGTGGCTCATGTAAAGGCAAATTCTAATAAGGGTAATGGTGCTCCTCAAGTGAAAAAGAACAAAAATATACCAAATGTGCCAATGAAGCGTTATGGCAATAGGGATGCATGCTTCTTCTGCAAGAAAAAGGGGCATATGAAGAAAGATTGTGTGAAATACAAGAAATGGCTTGAGAAGAAAGGTACTCATTTTTCCTTTGTGTGTCATGAATCTCATTTTGTTGATGCTCCTAATAATACATGGTGGATTGACTCCGGTACTACAATTCACATTGCCAATATCATGCAGGGCTTTCTAAACCTAAGGAAACCGAAGGAGAGTGAACAAGGCGTCTATTCAGGAAATCGGATGCGTTCACATGTGGAGGCTGTGGGGACCTTCAAGATTATTTTAAAATCTGGTTTCTTTTTGGACCTTGAAAATACCTTTTATATTCCATCATTTTCTAGAAATCTGATTTCAATTTCAAGACTAGCACCTTTAGGATTTAAGTTTGTTTTTGAAAACTCTGTTTTTAGTTTATTCAGTAATGGTACAGTTGTAGGAACTGGTTTTTTGGTTGATGGTTTATATAAATTTGATTTGGACCCCAATTATGAATGTAATCTTTTAAATTCGCATGATGATGATGATGTTGGCATCAAACGTGTTATTATTAATGAGCATTCCTCTAAACTATGGCATAGGAGGTTAGGGCATATCTCCACTGATAGAATTAAAAGATTAGTAAATGATGGGGTTTTAACAACTCTTGATTTTACTGATTTTGGTACTTGTGTGGATTGCATTAAGGGAAAGCAAACCAACAAGTCCAAAAGGGGTGCCAAGAGGAGTTCGGAAATACTTGAGATCATACACACTGATATTTGTGGACCATTTACTACTCCATGTATGAATGGACAGAGATATTTTATCTCATTTATTGATGACCATACAAGATTTATGTATCTCTATCTTCTTTATGAAAAGGCAGAGGCACTTGATGCCTTTAAGACATATAAAGTAGAAGTGGAGAAACAAAAGGAAATAAAAATAAAAATTGTAAGGTCAAACAGGGGTGGGGAATATTATGGAAGGTACACAGAAAATGGGCAAATGCCAGGTCCATTTGCTAGGTTCCTTAAGGAAGAAGGCATTATTGCACAATATACAATGCCCGACACACCTCAACAAAACGGTGTAGCTGAAAGGAGGAACCGAACACTTATGGATATGGTAAAGAGCATGGTGAGTAATTCAAATCTTCCTTTGTACTTGTGGAGTGAAGCCTTAAAGACCGCTGTGTATATCTTAAACCGGGTTCCATCCAAAGTCGTTCCTAAAACACCTTTTGAGATTTGGAATGGGTGGAAACCAAGTTTAAGACATTTTCACATATGGGGCTGTCCCATTGAGGTAAGGATTTACAATCCAAATTTAATGAAATTAGACCCAAGGACAGTAAGTGGTTTCTTTATTGGCTATGCAGTGAACTCCAAAGGTTACAAATTTTATTGTCCTTCTCACACACCTAGAATTATCGAAGCTAGAAATGCTAAATTTCTTGAAGATATTGAACTTAGTGGGAGTGGGTTTCCTCGTAAGGTGGAATTTGAGGAACAAGGGGAAAATATTTGTTCTTCTAAAAATTCATATGAATTGTTTATTATTGGTGAGAATCAATCAGATTTGTCCAAAGAACAACCAATTCAAGTGGAACCACCTTATGAAGAACATGTTCATATAGAACCTACTTCTCAAATTTTTCAAAATGAAGGAGAGGAGGTAAGAAGATCTTCAAGAGTAAGGAGACCAGCAATTTCTAGTGATTATGTTGTATACCTACAAGAGTCTGACTTTGATATTGGACCTAACAATGATCCAAGGTCTTTTTCACAAGCCATGAATGGAGGGAACTCCAAATTTTGGTATGATGCCATGAAAGAAGAAATGGAATCTATGGATAAAAATCAAGTATGGGAACTCGTCGTGTTACCAAATGGACACTCAGCCATTGAATGTAAATGGGTCTATAAGACCAAAAGAGACGCGGCTGGTAACATTGAACGGTACAAGGCCAGACTTATGGCCAAAGGTTTCACCCAAAGGGAAGGCATTGATTACCATGAAACATTCTCTCCTGTTTCAAAGAAGGATTCATTGAGAATAATTATGGATTTGGTAGCTCATTTTGATTTAGAGCTTCATCAGATGGATGTGAAAACAACATTCCTCAATGGGGATCTAAAAGAAATGGTATATATGAGGCAACCAGAAGGTTTCACTAATGAAAATAAAGGTCACTTGGTTTGCAAGTTGAATAAATCTATATATGGGCTTAAACAAGCTTCTCGTCAATGGTATATTAAGTTTCACAACATCATTACCTCACACGGATTCATCGAGAACGTTGTTGATCAGTGTATATACCTTAAAGTTAGTGGGAGCAAGTATATATTTTTGGTCCTATATGTGGATGATATTTTGCTTGCAAGTAGTGATTTGGGTTTGCTATGTGAGACAAAGAAGTTTTTTATCCAAAACTTTGAAATGAAGGATATGGGTGAAGTCTCATATGTTATCGGCATAGAGATTCATAGAGACAGATCTCAAAGAACATTGGGATTGTCTCAAAAGGCCTACATTGAAAAGGTTTTGGAGAGATTTAGAATGAGAGATTGTGCATCCACGGTAGCGCCCATTATTAAAGGAGAAAAATTCAGTTTGAGTCAATGTCCCAAAAATAATTTGGAACGAGAACAAATGAAAGGCTTACCCTATGCTTTAGTCATTGGCAGTCTAATGTATGCACAAGTCTGTACAAGACCTGATATCGGATATGTGGTAGGAATGTTGGGAAGATACCAAAGTGATCCAGGTTTTGAGCACTGGAAGGCTGCTAAGAAAGTTTTAAGGTATCTACAAGGAACTAAAGACTACAAGCTTACGTATAAACACTCCGATCAATTGGAAGTGGTTGGATATTCAGATTCGGATTTTGCTGGATGTGTGGACACTAGAAAGTCTACTTCAGGATACATTTTTCTTCTTGCTGGAGGTGCTGTATCTTGGAGAAGTACTAAGCAATCCATGATTGCTTCGTCTACCATGGAGGCAGAATTCATTGCTTGCTATGAGGCTACCACACAAGCACTGTGGTTGAAGAATTTTATCACGGGGATAAAGGTTGTTGATTCTATAGAAAGACCGCTAAAGATTTATTGTGATAATTCAACCGCGGTTTTCTTCTCAAGGAACAACAAAAGTGGAAGTCGAAGTAAACATATCGACATAAAGTATTTGGTTGTAAGAGATCATATTAAGAAGAGTGAAGTTGTTATTGAACATATCAGTACTGAGTTAATGATAGCTGATCCCATGACTAAAGGTTTGCCGACTAAATTGTATAAAAGTCATGTGGATCATATGGGGCTCCTTGGATCATTTTAAATTTAATTTTCTTTATGATCATCTTGTAAACAACTTCAATGTTTTTTTTTAGTATTGAATATATTTCACTCGTGCGCATAAAGTACTGATCATAAGTTTAGTCCATGGGGATTATTAAAGTTGGACCTAGAATGACTTGTTCATAAATCTCATGAAGTGCTCACTTATAAATTATCATTACACTGTGATGCATGGAAGGAAATGTTATTATCGAAAAATAACCGCCATGATTCATGTTTTGAGATTTTTATTTGAGCAATTAAGTTCCATTACCTGTTGGTTTGGGCAGTTTCAGTTTTATGGCTATATTGTATCTTTATCACCTATTAATACACTTCATTATGTGGGCCAAGTGGGAGAATGTGAGCCACGTTTTTAATTATTAATGTGGCCCACATGATTAAGTTATTATTTTAAATTAAACTGAGGTGATAAATGAGATAACTACCCACTCCTGTTTTGACTCTAGTAGTGGATAGTGGATGGAGTTTGTTGCTGGCCACTCTCCTTGATGGAAGGGAGTGCTGCGTATGATTTGTTGAGATAGGGTCCCTAGTCTACCCTATAAATATGCCTTTGTATCCCATCAAACAAGGCATTAAAGTAAAGAACAGGGGATAGGTTAGAAGACTACTGTCAAGATTGTGAGTGCCAAAAGGAGGTTCTACAAAACTCAACTTGGATAACAATGGCTGGAGGTATGTTTAATTTTTCCGATGCATAATCATTTGGTACTGAAATTTACATAAATTGGTCATGAGAAGACTAGACAAGAGAGGGTATAATCCAATTGTCTTTTTTTGGTGGAAATTCGGTTATCTCAGATGCATACAATGGTATATTAGTCAATAGTGACATTTTTAACGCCAGATGACAAAATATTAGGTGAACAAATATTTGGCAGTGAGACATTATGAGATCAAATGCAAAAAATTAATATAATTAAATAATTAAAAGTTGTTTTTAATTTTAATACATATTTATATAATTTTTAATATTTTTTTAAAATAAAATTGTCACAATACTGTATATCAAAGTTGGGTTTATGAGTGCATTAGATAATATATTGTACTTTATATTGAATTGTTGTGTTATGACATGTCGAAATCAAAATGAAGAATTCCTTATTTTAAATTTGATTAAGTTGCATTATTTACATGACACATTTTTACACTTCAAATCATTGATGCTCATTCACACAATTACAATTAATGCCACTTAATATTTTTTTTTTGCGTAAATCTGTATAATTTAAAATGTGGACTGATCTGAAAACTAATAAATTACCCAGAAAAAATTAATCCCATGCCATCGGCATAGGCATACCTCTTTAGAAATGTAAAAAATCCCGACATAAATACGTTTTTAGGAATGCCAATTTCGAATCAATCTACTGATTTTTCTAATAAATTTGGGAAGAACATATCATTGAAATATTTTCACCGTACCATGACACATGGGCTGGACGAAGCGAGGTGGGGTAGAATGCAATAGAGTTAAATTATTTTTAAGTTGACTTTTTATTTCACCGTGCCATCAGCACGGGTACACATTTATCACGGGAACGATTTATCACGAAAATAAATTTATCGTCATGTCATCGACATGGGTACAAAATATCACGGTAACAAATTTATCGTCGTTCCATCGACACGGGTACAAAATATCTCGAGAACAAATTTATCGCCGTGCCATCGGTACGGGTACCCTAGTATATATATATATATATGAACCGGGTTTAAAAGAAAAAAAAGAGTTAACCAAGTCAGCGAATGAGACAAATGGGAGCAGGTGCCTTATATATACAACACATTAGGCCTGTCAATGGATCGGATTTTATCCGAATCCGAATCCGAATCCGATCCGTTTAAGCGGATATGGATCATGCCTAAAATCCGATTATCCGATTACCCGATTACCCGATTATCCGTTTATTAAATGGAGCGGATTTGGATTCATATGCTCCGATCCGTTAATAATCCGATCCGATTAATATTTTTAATATACATATATAAATTATATATAATATATTTTTCATTAATATATATTGTATTTAATAAAATTGTATATACATATTTTACATATTTATTATAATAGTTCTCTATTTCTTTATTTATTTTTTTGGAACATTTGCAAAATAAATTTATGAAATAAGAGTTGAAAATAAAAATGTTGCAAATCAAGTTTAAGATAAATGGATAATCGGATAATCGGATCCGATCCGAATCCGTTTAATATTAACGGATATGGATTTGGATTTGCCTGATCCGATCCGATTAATTAACGGATCAGATCCGAATCCGTTTAACATAAACGGATATGGATTTGGATTTGCCTGATCCGGTCCGAATCCGATCCGTTTACAGGCTTAGATCGAGTTACTACTGAAGACACGAATACAAGAAGTCTGAAGCATATTGAAACCATATATTAAAACCAGAGATAAAGAATGGCCAGTTAAATGCAATATTATCCAAGAACACATTGATAGAATCAACAACGAAGAACTTAGTAAATAAGATTTCCAAATTGTTCATCAATGCTCATTATCTCATAAAGGAACCTCCATTCCAAAATTCAAGAAGGCTCCAACAGCTAGGCCTATATACCTCACTGATGTAAAAGATGAGAAAGGGAATTACATTCCTTTCATTGAGGAAGTGCAGCTCTTTGCAAGGAATATGTATAAGAAACTAAGGTTAAACAACATAAATAGGGGGCGTTGAGATGAATATGGAAGAAGCATCCCCTAAGTCAATTCAGGAGACCAAACAAAGAATGCCAGATTCCCTATTCAGAAGGATTATAAGAGCAGCTGTTAAAGGCATCAACCACTCTTACCCCATCTAAGTTTTAATGATTAACTTCATAGTATAGAATATTAGAGGAGCCTCTAAAAAGTCCTCTTTTAGGAGATTCAAATTGTTAAGTAGAATCCACAAGCTACCTATTTTAGCTCTGCTTGAACCAAAGCTAAAATCTCTAAAAATTGATAAGTTTATCATTAAATGGGGATTTGAGGGAAGTTGCGGCAATATGAATGGAAAAATTTAGATATTTTGGAGGTTTGGAGTTAATGTTCAGTGTATTCATGATCATCCCAGGCATTTAACCTTACAAGTGAGCCATCCTTCTATTCAGTCCTCTTTAGTCATGACCATAGTCTATGCAGAATGTAACAAAGAAGAAAGGAAAAGTCTGTACGAGGAGTTATCTTCCATTTCAACAAGGTTCCAAGATGAGTCTCAAATGCTCATGGGGGACTTTAATGTGGTTTCATCTCAGATGGAAAAACTTGGTGGCAATGACATAGACCATGTAGCAATGGAGGATTTCAACCAAGTAATAGATGATTGTGGCTTAACTGAACTGGGATATGTTGGCACCAGGTTCACTTTGTGCAACCATAGGAAGAAAGATGATCTAATTATGGTAAGGCTGGATAGGTGTCTAGTCAATCAAAAATTCATCTCAGAGTTAGAGTCCTCAAATATCAAGCATCTTAATAGATACACATATGATCATGCTCCTCTTTTCATATCTTTAAAGTCTAGTAATGAATCTTCCCCTAGACAATTCAAATTTCAGAATATGTGGTGCAATCACTCTCAATTCTTAGACCTTATTCAGAACTCGTGGAAGGAAGAGATGAATGGGAATGGCCTTAAAATATTTGCGAAGAAGCTTCAGAGACTTAAAAATGCTTTGAGACAATGGAACAAAGAGAAATTTAAGGATGTCTTTCAAACAATCAAAGACCTAGATGATGAAAATCTGCAGCTGGAACTTAATTATGAGCTTAATAGCTCTAAAGACAATATAGTGTATATGAATAGAGGAAAGGAAACTTTGTTAAATACATATAGTAATGAGGAGGAGTTCTGGAGAAAAAAATCATCATAAAAGTGGCTCAAGCTAGGTGATTCAAATTCCAAATTCTTCAATCAGTATGTTAAAGCCAAGAAACATAAGTTGCTGATCAATTCTATTAAAAAGGATGATGGTGTTGTTATTGAAGATCAGGAGGATATTAAGCAGCATATTTTAAGGTTATTTCAAGATTAACTTCAACCTGATCAGATGTATCCTCAAGTTGATGTTTCTGTCACAATACCTGCTATCATTTTTATTGACCAAAATGATTATTTAGAGGCTTTCACTGATGAGTAGGAGGTTCATTCAGTTATCATGGGCCAAAATGATAATTCAGCCCCAGGTCCAGATGGATTTGGTGGTCTATTCAACAAAAAGCGTTGGCAAGTAATTAAAGATGATCTTGTTTATGAAATTAGCTATTATTTTACAGGTTCAGTTCTCCGACAAAGTTGGACTAGCACATGAGTGGTTCTTATTCCGAAAGTGAAATCCCCCAAGACTTGTGGGGATCTCAGACGTATAAGTTTGTGTAATGTCTCTATCAAAATCATCACCAAAATTCTCACAATCAGATTGTCTAAATTTCTCCCAAATCTGATCTCTCCAAATCATAGTGCTTTGATTAAAGGCATGTCCATCCAAGAAAATGTTCTTCTTGCTAATGAAATGGTTCATAACTTGGGTAAGAAATCTCATGGTGGTAATGTATTGATCAAGATGGACATGGAGAAGGCATATGCAAGGTAAATTGGAGTTTTTTTTATGAAAGTTCTTAGGGCTTTTGGCTTTGGGGAGAGATGGATAGATCTCCTCTGGAGAAGCATATCCAACAACTGGTTTTTAGTTATCATAAATGGGCATTCATGTGGATTTTTCAAGTCAACAAGGGGTCTTAAATAAGGGACTACACCAAATCTATCGAATTGTCACGATCATTGACCTTGACAAGTTGTACTTGTCAAGATCAACTACCATGAAAAGTTTGGGGTGACAACTCTTGTTGTCACGGACGTGTCACGGTCAATGATCATGACGAGTTCATTAGAATTATCACGGTCATGTCACGTTCTATGGCCTTGACAAGTTTTGTCACGGTTATGAACCGTGGCAAACCCGTGACAATCTTTAAAAAATTATCATGATCATTGACCGTGAAAAGTACGTGACAAATAATACTTGTCACGAACTTATCACGATTAATGACCGTGATAATTCTGGGTAAAATTGAAAAAAAATCTGCAGGGCAGTATGGCCACTTCCACTGCCCATCAGTATATTTGTACCTGTTATAGCAATGTTGTACGTGTTCAAACATCATATATCCAAATAAAATAGAGAGAATGAAAATATACATTCAAAATAATATGCATCACGCTATAATCCAAATATAATTCAAATGTAACAACTTAAAACAATTCAATTCAAATAATGTCACTACATGTCTGGGGTAAGGTTAGCTCTGAGGAGGTGAGTAGGCCACACGATATACAAATTGACATACCCAGTAATATACATCATGCCGCATTATTCGCACAACCACAATGGGGAGTTCTCCTTCTCGGGTATCACATGTGTGAAGAGCACCTTGGACTCGATGTCTTGAAGCGAACGTCCATGAACTGACATACCGTGGACGGTATTCGGGTCCCTCAACCCCCGCCCTATCCGTTGGCCATCAAATATGTCCAGTATAAACACGCTTGGCCATCCAAGTGTCGACATAGGTCGGTCGAAGGGAGCCAAATAGGGGACTGAATCATCAAAGTCCGCATGTGTCGGCGATGAAGCAGCGAGGTCCACATCCTTTTCATCCTGCACCTCGTCCTCCAGCACCTCCTCCTCCAGAACCTTCTCCTTCCCTTTCCCCTTACGGTTTCCGCCCAACGAACGCTTCATGAATGAGAACATATCTTGTATCGTCGCCTCCAAACGGGACAACTTCTCGCCATGCGAGTCCAACGTTCGAGCCAACCCGGTGTCGCTCGTCTCTAATCCGATGATCCTAGATTTGGCCACCCGTGAGCTCACCCCCCTTGTCCTCCCCTTGCGATCAGCGCCAAGCACTTGGCTGAGTGTGTCTGTGGACAAATATACCTTTTTGGCATGAGACTTCGACTCTTGCACTTCCTTAAGTTTTTCCTGAAACGACAAAAAGCACATGATTAGTAAAATAAGTAAATAAAAAAATTATAACGTAATTAGCAAAAAGTAAACTGTCAGATTACTTACAATTTTGGCCACGACGCTCGGGGACACCTCCTTATCCTTCCCCTTCTCGTCCGAATAGCCACATAAGTATCGAGCCTATGTGGCCTACCCCCAGGGCCACTCCCTGTCCCCTGAAATAAATTAAAGCAAAATTAGTATCGGCCCCAAAAAGTAAAATAATGCAGAATAATATATTTCTGTAGTATTATAAAAATTAAATCTTACCATCATCCTATGCTCCACCTCGGTGTAAGACGTCCAACCAGAGTAGTGCACGTCCTTCTTTTTTGTCCGAATTTCCCTCCCCGATTGGCGAGATGCCAATTGTCGCTCCCCGATCTCATTGTCAATGAACTTTTGCCATTGTGCCAATGAGATCAACTCCTTCGGCGGGACAGATTCACACATTCGGATAACAGACTCTTGGGGCTTCCCAAAGTACCGGGTCCACATATTTTTCTTCCACATCTTGTGTTGCTCCCTCAACTGCTCCAAGACGGAATCATGTAGCTTTGGATCAATGTTGAATTGTTCCTGTCCAACAAATACAATATTAGTTGCGAATAAATCTAAATATAAATATAAATATAAATATAAAAAATATAAATATAAATATAAATATAAATATAAAATGAAATCGAAATCGAAATCAAAATCAAAATTGAAATATTCATATAAATATAAATATAAATATAAATATAAATACATTGCATGTAGTGTCACCTAAATAGCTAACTTTAGCTCATTTGGAACCTCCCTCCAACTAGTGTACCCCGGGCCGATGATCGTCTTTATCAGCTCGAGGGATCTCGCTAATAGCCCCGTCTTGTTCTCGATGGCCATCCCCAATTTTCCATATTTGGGGAGCCTAGAAGTTGAGGAGCCCTCGTCGCCTCATCATAATCAGCATCATCAGCCTCGCCTTAATACCTAAAGGAGACATTTTGTGTAAAAAATCTTGTTATTAGTACAAATCAAAATGAATTAGAATAAGACATGCAAATATGTACAATTACTACAAATCCAAATGAAGAAGTGCTTTCAGCGTAAACTCTTCTTTTCTAAAAGAGTCAAATAATTGCATACCCTCTTCCCACAACTCATTTAATTCTTCTACCAAAGGAGCCAGGTAGACGTCGATGTCATCACTTTGTGCCTTTGGCCCAAGTATCAACAAAGACATCATCAAAATTTAGGTCTCATACACTGTGAAGGAGGGAGGTTGAGTGGGGCTAGGATCACTTGCCATACACTCTGATTGGTGTTTAGATTTCCAAATGGATTGAAACCATCTGTTGATATAGCCAAACTAATGATGCACTGTTCTCGATCAAAATCGGGATACTCATAATTCATCCTCCTCCAAGCTGTAGAATCAATAGAATGACGCATGAGATTACCCCATACTTCTACCCTAGCATGCCAAGTCATTGTCTTCACTATCAATGGTACTATGAAAAATCGCTTTAATTTAGGCCCAACGGGAAAATATTTCAACACTTTTTTAGGCACTTTTGAGCTTGTTCCTTCCTTACTAGTAGATTGGACATATTTAGGTTCATCACATACCGGACAGCGATCGATATTTTCATACTCCTTTCGGTATAGTGTGCAGTCATACACATAAGCATGAATCTATTTATTCTTCATTCCCAAACCTTTCAAACTGTTCTTCATAACAGGATAGCTATTTGGAAGCGTATTCTCCTGGGTAGTAAGCCTTTCACCCATTTCAGAATTCCTGTCATGCTATTGTCGGATGAACCGTACTGCGTCTTCAAATTGTGCAAACCAACCATGGCATGTAAAGTTGTTTGATCTTTCTCACATCCAGAGTATAACGGTTGGGTCGCCTTATATTTTAAACTTTGGTAGTCATCGTCAAGGTTTCTTGTGATATCTTCACAAGCACTTGAACATTGTACATTATCAGTAACCTCATTCTCCTCTACTTCATAAACTCCGTAAGCAACATCAACTAAATACTCTAACATATTACGATCTACGTCGTCCCCTTCTACATCTATCCAACTTGTTGAAGGTTTTTGTGAAGGTTATTCGGGGATAAAAGGAACTTTCAATTCACCGTGAAAACTCCAAAATTGACAAATATCTTGCATACCCCATCTTAATAAATGTAGTTCAACTATTTTCCACTCAAACACCTTACCATTCTTACACCTAGCACACGGACACGGAAACTCTTCATCATTATGATATCTCTTTGCGTATTTCACAAATTCATTAGCACATCTACGAAACAGATCCCCCATTCTGTTTGTCTCACCCATCCACTCTTTGTATTTCGGATATCCCATCACAGCTACCACAACTAATCACCTATTAAAGGTAAGAAGCGTATATTCATGGATTAGTATAAATAAAACTTAGATTTATAGTATGTTTCATTTAATTATGTCTTATTTATATTCGATTTTTAAATTTCAAATTCAAATTCAATTTATAATAGAAATTCATATTTCCTCCATCTCCTCTAAAGGGTGAGTGGTCCTATCCCATTCAAGACCACATATTTCTGTAATATACTTAACAGCTCATGCACATTGTTACGATTTGAGAAAAAATCGGTAGCATATCCCTGTAGTTCTCTAAGTACACGACATAGATTGGTAAGTGTGAGTGTTATTTCAATTGATCAATTTAAATAACAGTCACACTTGTCAATCTAGTATGTACCCAGAGAACATTAGGATAGGACTGTAGAACTTCCTCCAAAAGTAACAACTTTAAGACACTAAGAATATTATTGTACAGAAATTATGCAGTCCCAAACTGTCCAAGTGGGACGATTCGAGAGATCTCATTACAGGGGTAATGACTCTCAAACGGGTCTATGGGCTATTTTATACGTACGTATAAGAACTAGAAGGCTAGTATCTATGCGCACTATATGTAATTTCAAGTATGTTTCATTTAATTATCATACTACATATATATTGTTCGTTATACAAAGTAATTTTCAAAAAAAGTTAAAAAATCCCTCCTCCATATGGACAATAGTCTAGTGGTCATGCCACTTTTAAAATTAACCAACCCAACATCGATCCACTATAATCCAACCGCAATGGCAACAACAAATGTGTATCCCGACTCCTTCTAATTCATCTACTCAATTAATTATTTTCATCAATTAAACTAACAATTAAAGTATACAATTATTCATTTACTAATTTATAATGAGTAGGCAATCCTACTTGCATATGAAAGGGGCACTAATTATTAATTTACAAAAAAAATTAACAACCAATCAATATTAAATCAATCAATTCTTTTACAAGGGGCACTACAATTTGAGGGGTAATATCTAATAAACCAATAAAAATTTAATTAAAAAAAATACACACACGCACATATATACACACACATCCCCACATCCCCACATCCCCTGCCCCCTGCCCCCTCCCCCCCACTACCGCTGCCCACCACACGCACACCCACATATATATACACATGCACATATACACACATACATGCATATATACACACACAAACACACACACATATACACACACACACATACACATGCACATACACCCCCTCCCCTCCCCCCCCCCCCCGCCCTCCCCCCCCCCCACCACACGCATATATATATGCCACACACACACAAACACACATTTACACACACATATATACACACACGCACATATACATAAATGGAGGAGAAATAGAGAGAGAAAATGTACCAAAATTTTAGAGAGAGATTGTGCAGTCGCTAGAGAGAGAGAGAGAGAAATGGAGGGAATTAAAATCGGTGGAAAAAAAGAAGAGGGATGGTTTTTTTACTGACAGGATTATCACATACATATCACGGTCCTTGACCGTGACAACTTCATACGATTGTCACGGTCATTGATCGTGACAAGACTTTGTCACGGCCTTGTCACGGTCAATGACTGTGACAAAAAACGCTTATTTTTTTATCATGATCAATGACCGTGACAAGGCTGACCGGTTGAAGGGTTCCAATTTGATCATTTTGGTGTAGTGGGCCCCTCTCTTTATTCTTGTAGCATATTTCTTAAGTAGAGGGATGAATCAATTGATGGATTATGGTTCTATTAAGCCTTTTTATCTCCTAAGTGGTAGTCCCCTCATCTCCCATCTTGCTTTTGCAGATGATCTCATTGTTTTTTGCAGAGGTGATAAGAGGAGTATTCTTAAAATCAAGGAGTTCTTTAATCAGTACTGTAGTTGGTCAGGGCAGAAGATTAATGTAAGGAAAAGAAACTTCACCATTGATTCAAAATGTAGACCTTAATTCAAGACTAAGATTGCTAAATTAACAGGTCTTTCCCACAAAGAGTTATCTCTAAAATACCTAGGATGCCCAATCTTTAAGGGGAGGAACAAGGTCAAATATTATGACAGTCTAATCAATACTTTGAGAGCCAGAATAGAAAGTTGGCAGTCAAAACTCCTTTCTCATGGTGGCAGAATTACCCTTCTAAAACATGTTACCTCATCTATCCCTTCTTATCTTTTATCTTCTATCTCTCCTCCTAAAGTTGCGATTACTAGGATCCATCGAATTATGAATAAGTTTTTTTGGGGAGGTAATGATTCCAAGGATGGAAGCACCGATGGAAGAGCTGGGAATAACTTAGCAGAGATATCAAGGAGGGAGGGCTTGGCTTTGTAGACTTCAATCATCTATCTACAACATCCTTCATGAAGCTATATTGGAAGATGTCAACTGAGAAGTCTTTATAGTCAGATTACATGACAAACAGGTATAAAAATTGCAGCCAGGGTACAACTTTAGTCTCTCATACCTGGAGGAACATATCCAAGGTGAAAGAAACATGTGAATAAAATATGATTCTTAAGAAAGATCAGTGGTTTTGGATTCCTGAAGTTACAGATCAATTTTCTCTCAGTTCTACTTATGCTTGTTGCAGAACTCACTATCCATTATCAACTGTCAGCACCATCATTTGGGATATTAGTATTCCAAAAAAATGCTCGATCAACCTATGGAAAATAATTGATAATTATCTTCCTATAGAATCATCCTTCTAGTCAGTTGGTATTAATCTTTGTTCCAGATGTTTGGCATGTCAGGATCATATAGAATCTTGAGATCATATGTTCATTCATTGCCTCTCAATCAGAATTGTGTGGGAATTTTTCTCCAATTTATTGGGGATTGATATGAATACACCCAATATCTCTTTTGTTCTTCAAAACTGGTGGATCAAATTTGGGCCTCAAGACTATTCTAGGTTCCTTGTTAAATGCATCGCAAACATTGTTTGTTGGGAAATGTGGAAAAGTAAAAATCAAGCCCTCTTCGAAAATGTTAAGGTTTATACAAAAGCTATTATTCATCCATCAATCTCCTTTATCTTAGATATTTTTAAGGGGACTAGATTCAAAAATAAAATTTCTTCGTTTGATCAAGGGGTACAAAAAGTTTTCAACCTTTAAATTTATAGGAATCTTCGCTTTGTAAAATTAATCAAGTGGAGAGAACCTACACCATCGTGGTTCAAGCTAAACACGGATGGGGCATCAAGAGGGAACCCAAGGCTAAGTGGTATAGGAGGGATTGTTAGAAATGACAGAGGTGATCTTATCTTCGCATATGCTAAATCGGAAGGGTTTGCCTCAAACACTTGTTTGGAAATTAAAAGCATTTGGTTAGGGATTAAGATGTGCGTGGACTACAATTCCAAAGATGTGGAAATTGAGTCAGATTCATTGTTCGTGGTGAACCTAATCAACAAAAACTAGAGACCTCTATGACAACTGCTGGAATGTGTCGAAGAAATTAAGGAGATACTTTAGAAGAACAATTCCATATTATCTCATTGTTATAAGGAATCAAACATTGCCACTGACTCTCTTGCAAACCATGGGATCAATCTCCCTTCCCTATCAATTTTTCATCAATTTGTGGACCTTCCAACTATGTCTAGAGGGGCTGTCAAGGTGGACAAACTGGGATCTAGTTCAAAGATTATTTAGTTAATGTAATGGAACTATCATAAAGCCCCATATTTGCTTCTTTTTTAAATGTATCAAGTATGTATGAAAGTTTTATGTATGTGTTTATATATATATAAACGCACAAACATATTTGTAGAGTATAAATATACATGTTTCCCAATTTTGTTAAATTTTCAAAAAAAATTGTATTTAAAAACATGTTTACCTTGCGCACCAATAATTATAAACACAAAACAATGAATTTTAAAATTTTATTTAAAAACGGCGTTTAAATCAAGTTTTTTGAATACAAAACCAAACGGACCCGTAGTGTTTTTAATTATTTTTACTATAATTTTTTTAAAAAAATGTACAATTTTAACGCTTTTTAACTTTCTACTATATTTTTAAACTATTTTGACAACTTTTTATAAATAAGTGTAATTTAAAAATAAATTACGTTATCTTTTAATTGTTCTTTAAACGTTCATTTATTTTAAAAAAAAAGAAATTTTTTTATTTTATAAATACAATTAATGCTATTTTCAAATATCATACATGTAAAAATAACGAATTTAAAAAAAAAATAAAAAAATAGTTAATGTATAGATTTTTATAAATAAGGCAAGTTAAGAATTAACGTACAATTTTTTTTATTGGTAACATACTTTTTAATTTTAATAATGTACTTTTTGTTTTTCTCCACCTTTTATCTATTAAAACTTTAAAAATAAAAAATATTTTTTTTGTAATTATAAATGTATATTAATATAAATATTATATTCATACACAAACACATACACACACACACACACACACACTGTGTGTGTGTGTGTGTGTCAAAAATAAAAAATAAATATTTTTTTTACTTTGGCCCCTAATTTTTGGGTGCAAAAATCAAATTAAAGTTGCAGGGATTATATAGAGAGTATTTTGATGTTTGAATACAAATTTGATGATGTGGCTAGCGTTTGACCATTGACTTTAAGGGTTTGTGAAAAATGGGGCCAAAGGTTGAGAAAGTTTGATTGAATACTGAAAACAAAATGGCAGCAAATCCAAAATGACCCTAAGTATATTCATTAAAAAAAAATATAAGGGTTTATTACACTTCTAGCCCTTTTAACTTTACACTTATTTTCACTTCACCACCTGTATTTTAATTTTCTAGACTTACCCCCTCAACTTTTAAAAATGTCCCAAGTTACTTATCGACCGTAACGGCAGTAAGTTTTTTAACGAAAAAAATGGTCTTCTGTGTAGGTAGTTAGAGAAAATATCCTTAGGCGCAGTGCACATGATCAATTTTATGTCCAAAATTTTAACATTATTAGTGTTTGGGGGTAAAGTGACTTGTTTTTTAAAGTTGAGGAGGTTAAGTCTAGAAAATAAAAGTGCTGGTGGTGAAGAAAAAATGAGTGTAAAATTAGAGGGATTGAGGTGTAATTAATCCTTCTGATAATTTGTGAAGTATCTATAGTCCACAAGTGTTTATCGCAATTTACCCTTATATTAAAATGGTAAAAAATTCAGATTTAATGGATTATTAGATAAGGGAATCTTTTAATAAAACTATTAAAGTTTGCTACACCCCATTTAAACTTCTTTAGCATTAACTAACAAGATGTGGTTTCAAGACATGGATATTCCTACTAAATTTTGCTTCTCACCCAACCTATATTTTTCATATCTCTCGTGAACCAATATTTCATTGAGTAAATCACAATCAACTCCCCTGAACTATTTCGACTTTACACAAAACCCTTGATCTAAAAATGTCAAACAATGTGCCCCATAAACTATTGAACCGTGACAGCATAAACATTTGTGTAAAAGAAAAGGTTTAAAAACTTGATTTTATGCATGAAATTTATTAAATATTTAAAAATATATTTTTATTTTTAATTCATTAGTTTAGGGGGCACTTTGTCGGGTTTTTTGAGATCATGGGATAACCTGTAAACTCGAAATAGTTCAGGGGTACTATAATTTACCTTTTTTACAAACATAACTGCAGAAGGTAAATTAATATAATTGAAAGTAAGTCGTGAATATCAAAAAATCAATTTTGTACACTCCATTTGTAAAGAAGTCTCCATCTTATTTAATGGGAAAATAGATTGATCAGTTCTAAATTAAACAGTACAGGAGTTTAAATAAATATGTAAGCATACAAGAAAGGAAATAACTAAAATAAAAACGAATATCAATAATTAAAGATATTCCAAAACTATGATACCATCCACATGAGTCAAAATCTAACATGCCAATTTCAATAATTACTATCCATATAGAATGTCCAAATACGAATATGTATCACTCGATATTTAAATAGAAAATAAATGAATGCATAGAACTGGCACACAGGCCAGTGATACATGCATCCTAGAGTAGATCTGTAATAAAAGGATGAGTGACAATAACATTATCGATCAAGGCTACAGAATGGGCGACCTCAGTCTCAAAACGGTAAATCCATAATGTTATATCAAGTTTAAAGAGAATAAAAGTTTGGGGACCCATTCCGTATGGTCCATGCGAGTAGCCGACCAGCCTGGATTGGCCTAAAGAACTGACCGACCTAAATCAGAATTTGATTTACTTGCATGTAATTGAAACACATTAGAACACTCACATATATGTTCAAAGAGGTTACCAACAATCTCAGAGAAGATATTCAGGCACACCACGAATCATCCACGTGTTGATTGAGTTCCTTGAACACTTAATCTCCTACTTTGATACCTATAAATTGTAAATCCTGGCCTGGGGCAAATGGATGTAACAAATAACATTGAGAGACACTATAAGAAAATAGTAACCTCTCCGTGGACATATGAAAGTTTCCGAACCACGTATATCGTTATTGTATGTGACCTCTACTTTTTGTTATTTGTGATTATTTTTGTGTACTTCTTTATTGAGATACTTCTTGTACTCAAAATTAGAGCCATATGTGGAAAGTGATTTCTATTCCTGCAAAAATATTCACAAACAGAATGCCCATGATGTCTCAATATAGAAGCAACATCCCTCAAGTTGGCGATGTGCAAGAAGACTCAGTTCCTCCTAGGGTCAGGTCGGATACTAACCATCATACAAAACCCAGGTTTTTCCAAGAAAGGCAACCTTATGAAGAAAGGTAGGGACCACCCAGATGTATGCATATCTCTAGGTTGGTAAATACTTACGAAGTTAGGCTTCGCAAAGAAGAGGATCCTACATGCCTCCGTGTGGAAGAGAATACTCACCTCCAAAGGCGACATGAAAGAATGGAGAGAGATCTCAAAGGGACACCAGGAAATGTCGTGATAAGACTTTTAGTCCTCAAGTGAGTAATACTCGCAGTCGGGGGAGGAGCTCCAGGCATGACCTGGATAGAACTGAGCATGGAATATCAGAGCATAGTCGATCGGAGCGTGGCCAGACGGAGAGACACCACAGGATAAACAATCGACAAAATGAAGACACCAAGATTCTGGTCCGTAGGGACATGGACCAACATCCAGTCCACCATGGTGCAAGGTTCACCAGAGAGCTAGTCAAATGGGATCTTAATACTCAAATGAAATCCTCTTTCTCAAGGGAAATCGAAGAGGAAGAGCCCCCAAAGAAGTTTGTCATTCCCAAGTTCAAGATTTACGTGTAACACCCCACGCAATCTGACATGCATGGTGGTCCGCCGTCGCCGCCAAACTACGTTGGACATCACTAAATAAGTAATCATTTTTAGCATGTGCAAATATGAGACATATAAAAGTCATTCCACAAGATAATAATTAAAATGATCCCAATAAGAATAACCATTAATACAATAATAAAATCCATCACCATGCTAATCTCCAAATAAATTCAATCTCCAATAAATATAAATCCGAATAAAAATATCCAAATATGAATATCTGAATAAAATCGTAAACAAGCATGGAATCGATTGGCCCACCAAATCCATAAATACAGTCTTATAATAAAAGTGCGATGGAAAATAAAATAAATCTAGACTACTAAGCAATTAATAGATAAACTCCAGCCACACCTCCAAAAGATCTCTAATAACTCCTATACAGCTATCCCATCTCTACACCTGAAATGTTAGTCAACGCAACAGGTCAGAGCCCACTGTATTGATACAAGCTACTCTCCCCAATTAGGGTCCGTGAACCCAGACAATAGCATTATACATAATAAATATCACAATTTAATATTTTATTTTAAACTAGATAATTAATACCGGGCGGATAAACATAAACTACCACTATTTACTGTAATACCCCGTATTTTTACGCATAATTATTTTTATGAAAAATGGGGACTAATTAAATTAAAGGGAGAAAAATTAAATTAAAATTAATCCGATTCTATGATAATAATCACTAGCGGGATGAGAGTTAGTAATTATTGAAATAATAGCATGGCCGGGAATGAGATACACGACAGTTATGTTATAAATAATTGAGACGCGTATGAGTTGCGTCATTTGTATGTATTTGGAGGGTCAAAAAAATAATTTATTTGTGTATAACTCAGACGACTATTTTGAGTGCGCCAGAGTGTCCGGAAGGGTCAAAATAGTCAGAAAACACTATTCCGATATTTGTATTTGGAGTTCGGAGCATTTTAACCCAAAATGACACCCCATAGGGGTATTTTGGTCTTTAAGAATTTGAGAGTAATTAAATGGACAAAAATTGGGTTTAATTAAAAGGCATTTTGGGTTAGTGGCCGTCAATTTCAACCTACGTGCGAAGAGAGGATAAGATAGAGAGAACCAAGGAAGAAGAAGGAGACTCCATCAGAGCCTTAGATCCTGTCAGGAGGATTGTTCCTATAATAATTTCAACCCGCGAATCAGAATTTCATTTTTAAGTAAAGTGATTATCTTGCTCTTCTCTTAGCAATTATTACTCTTGTTAACATGTGTTGAGGTTTTAGAACAACTAATACCCAATTTGGGTTTTTCTATGATGAAATCGTGTAGGAATTCTAGAAATCTGATGGGGGCTTGCATGTAGAGGATTTTTCCCCTTAATTGGAATGTGAAATTTGGTTAATTATATGTTAATCACGAAATAAAAATGGAGTTTTTATAGACAAATAATTCTGGGTTTATGTTAATATGGTTTATGGTTAAAATTTGGGAATTTATAGTAATTACATGATGATTAGAAGGATTTGACTCCAAAACTATGTTAAGAAGTGTTCTAGGGTGACTTAGAGTAGTTTGGTAACCTTGCATTTGAGTTGGAATGGATTTAGGTTGAGATTTGAGAAGAGAAAATTTAGAAAAACGGACTTTGGAGATGAACCGGGCGACTTCGGAAATTTCATTAGAAGTCCAGCCCAGTTCATTCGAATGACCTCGTTCGAATGAGACTTCTAACGAGATTCCATTAGTCCTTCTAACGAGTTTGTTGGTTCGTTCGAAGTACCTTCGTTAGAACGACACTCGTTCAAACGAGATTTCTGGGTCTTTTAACGATATTCCAAAATGACCCTTTTTAGGCCGATTTTTGTTCAAACTTTCTGTAGGCTTATATATATGAGTGTTAAACCAGTGTGACCGTCGAGTGACTTATATTAATAATCAATAGTGAGCGGAGAATATGTCGATCCCTCGGAAGGTATAAAATCCATAAAATTAAGGAGGTGCGAAAATACAATATAGAGTACACACAAATAAAGTATGGGTTATAATAAGAGATATAATATACGTACTGAAAATACTAGACTGTGGGAAAGCTAATGAATTTTATATAAGTTGTGTGCATTCTTATTGTTAAAAGTATTACGTGTATGACGTACCTAGCTACTGGCTATCGAATGGAGGTTAACGTGTTGTGGACGACCGGATCTTGTGTACCTTCGGGGGATTTAGAGTCGTACCACTAGAGCATGGAATCTAGGTACGGGCTATCAGTGAGAACGATCGTGATGACGGTCTTATGGGTGCGTAGGTATGTGCGTAGCCCATCGGTTTGGGACTATGTTCGCCTCCAATAGGTGTTTATATTTTATTGGTTCTCGAGAGATTGAACATGTTGTCCTATATGCGTGAGCTTTGCGAATGGACTAGATAGCCGAGTATGCGTAGCACTAAGGGATTTCTCAACCAAGGGTGCAATATTGCTATATTCATATAAATTAATATGTATACATAAAGAGAATAATGTGTGTATACCGAAATCCTGTTTGGTGTCTTATGTTGATGACGCTATTTTGCAATGTACAATTATGGTATTATCAGTTGGGCATTTATAAGAATACGAGAATAAGCTAAAGAAATCCTAATTCTATATCGAAATCATAAGTAATCCGGTTTTGAGTTATAGGGAGATTTTCAAACATCATATTATATATTTAGTAGTCAGTCAGGGTATCGTGACTAGCATGGGTAGTTAGGCTCGTTAGACGTGCACACTAGATCGAGGGGTGAGTATCTCAAGTGAGTACGCTAAGTTAACTTGATTAATAATTGTGCTAATTGAATCAATTTAAGCACTTGCTATTTCAAACTGTTTTCAACTCGGGCTCTGACCCATTTTTTTGTATATCTTTTTATTGTTCCATTATTTTAGGTGCCCAGCCACAGGGTCACTAGCCTTAGGAGACTATTTTCATTTTTCGTGTTGTAGTTGTTGTGGAAGCTGCAGGATTATTGCTAGTAGACGACTCAGCTCATTCTTTCCTTTTCAGCTATCTATTCTGTTGGACATATCATCCTTACCTATGTCTACTTTCAGAGATTTAGTCATTTTAAATTCTCTATTAGATTTTATTTATCTCAATGGATTTATTGTATGGGATTGTACCTGGAGATGTTTACTCCAGACATTTATTTTACTTCAGTCAGACTTTACTTATGTTATTGTGATGCATGGTATTTATTGGTATTCTTTTAGTAGTAGTTAATGACAATATATAATTTGGACATCACCCTTTTTAAATACTAGGTGGTTAGTTTTATTAAAATAAAATTTGAGTTCTCGACAGTGATGCATTATCTGAACCAACTTGATATTATGAAATTAATTAATTAAGGACTGATCACCCGCTAATTAATTAGGTGGGATGTCACATTTACCATGCGACTAAGGCATCCTAAAGTGTAAGCCCTAATATTCTTATAACATTATTATTAACAATATTATTCTTATCCTCATTCATTTTGATTAATTAATTAATTCCTCGCGACACCAATATGGTTAGTCGACCCCTTATCGGCACTGCACGCACTCTTGACATGCTTAAAGTTCTACACATTATAACCATTCCCCTTACCATAGCCACTCAACCCCTATTATGTCAGTGTTGCACATACTCGTGAGGTTCCATTATAGACAGTCGACTCGTTTAACTGTCAACCCCCATATACTCGTGATGCAAACACACACCCACATCGCTATAGTCAGCCGACCCGTTAAACTGTCATCCCCGCACATACTCGCACCGCAAATTTATTTTAATACTCGTTTATTATCTTAGGTATTAATTTTCAATTTCTTATTCCCTCATCATCTCATTTTCTAATTATTTTATTTTAGCCCCACCCTATTATAAAGCAACATCCTCAATCATACCCCTAGTCCGATACGTAGAGGTATTCAAAACATAAACACGCCCTATCCTATTTTGTAGGATGAATTTTTATCATTTATCTCTTCCTAGTCTTGCGCTTAGGCTATCCAAATCAACAGAATGACACCAAAATTAGCCCCACCCCAGAATATCCCATCCGTAAATATCTACACTAACTAGTCCCATACTTAGAAAGTGTTAACTGCAACTAAGGCATACACACTAGCCCCATACCTAGCAAGTATTCCTAAAATTTAGGTGAGATCATACTACCCAAAAATCCCGTCGTCTTCGCAATGATAAATATAATCAACACAATAAATCGTACAATTAAATTTATCAACTACAATTTCTCATATGATCATAATTAGCCTCAATTTAATTCATTCAATCCATCGTCGTGGTTACACAATATTGTATTCAACAAATATAATCTTAACATCATGCGAATTTATGAAGCATATAACAATAATTCATTTTAATCATACCTACATAATTTTATGTGGTTGTACAAATATAGTTTTTATTTAAATCAAATTACCACGATTTCTGCATGCAAACCTATACCCATATTACTCAAAATCCAACCTCTACCCTAAGCACACAAAGGTTACAAGTATTAATTCAGATTATGATTATTAAGAAAAATACCCCCAAATTAGTTTTCACTTTCCCTAATTAAGGTTGCTAATTCATTTTAAGAAAAGCATATGGATTAAGATTTAGGCGACACTTAAGACGCATAATACTAAAAAGAGAGAATAGAAGTATTCATGCTTGATTAGAATTCGTTTGAAAATTCTTATTAGATGGTTCCATTCCTCTTGAAAAATCAATAAAGATCCGTTCTTAAACAATCTTGAGAAAACACCTTAAGCCTTCAAAACTTAAATTGAATCTTGAGAAAATTTAGGGCTAGGGTTTGTAGATGGAAGAAGAAGAAAATAGAGGAGGTAGTTGATTTTCGAGAAGGCTAAAATGTGTTTTAAAAGTTCTAAACCCGTCACTTTATGTTTATATACCAAAAAGAATTTATGACCTAATCAAACGCAAACACTAAAAAAACACTATGGATGACTGGACTGTTGGAATTAGCTGAAATTTTAGTATGTTGTAGATGAAGGAGAGAAGAACCCGCATACAAAAATTCAGCTTGATCGTGACGGTTGAATATTTTTATTTATTTTTTCCCTTTAGATTGGATCCTCCCCCGATTTTTAAACAATAGTTATAATTTCCAAATTTTAATCCCGATTTAAATTCCACTTAAAAACTTATTTTTACATATAAATACAAATCTTTTTACATACCATAATTAATTAGATTCAAAAATTATTTTTATTTGAAAATTTTAATTTACAAAGATGTTTACGGCTCAAAAATCACGGGGTGTTACATACTCCCCCACTAATGCAGGAATTTCGTCCTCGAAATTCTATGAAGTGTAAATGCCAAAACATAAAGTCTCTCAAATAAAATAATTCTTATATATGTCTACCCGTTGAATTATATGATTGGTGCGCCCGTACACCCAATCCTTCATGCATATACCTCACGATCAAAGATACAATATATAACCTAACTATATATATACACATAATAATGAAAATAACACCATACCACGCTCTCTAAAAAATCACCACTCGATTTTATGTCCAAATGACATCACAAGTTTAATTCCTCAAATTAAATCACATCACTGCATCGATACTAGATATACCCAAAATTTAGACTAACGATATGCCAAATACATATCAATTTCAAAATAAACTCTAAGGATACTCACATCAAGACTACTAATTCAAACCTTAAGGCCTAAGACGTCCTTAACACAAAACTCCCTATCTCCAAGAAACACAACTAACACATATGCTAGACCCAATACCTTAAGGAGTATGAATCAACAAAGGGGATCAAATATCGGTAATGCAAAAGCTAAACGAACTCACAACCTACGAAACCTAAGACCATGATCTGATACCATCTGTAACACCTTGTGCAATCTGACAGGCGACGTAGCCAGTCGCCATCGTAAAAACTACGTCGAACATCACTAAATAAGTAATCATTCTTAGCATGTGTCATATATAAGACATATAAAATTCATTGCACAAAATAATAATTAAATTGATCCCAATAATAATAACCATTCATGCAATAATATAATCCATCACCATGCTAATCTCCAAATAAATCCAATCTCCAGTAAATATAAATCCGAATAAAAAGATCCAACTATGAATATCTGAATAAAATCGTAAACAACCGTGGAACCGATTGGCCCACCAAATCCATAAATACTGTGGTCTTCCCCGATCCTCGCGGAACAGCGGCCATCTCCTTATCCTCTTATCCTCGTAGAGAGAGAGAGAGAGAGAGAGAGAGAGAGAGAGAGAGAACGGGTATGGGGAGAGGATCTTGGTCCCGCGTGTCCCACTCGGGAGCACTTCGGCTGTCGTCGGCGACGTGTGAGGTGAAAAATGTAGAGAGATGGAGTCGCCAGTCTATTTTACTCAAAAGAGACAAAAGGAGGTGGATCCATCCCGGAAGATAGCCTCAAATACATAATGATACATACAAAATCAAAAATGATTCGAGTAGGGTTCGGAGTCTAAGTTACAAAATGGGAAGGTGTTAGGCACCCATTCCGCCATTGCAGTCTCTTATGGATTGTTGTTATTTTTCTCTATTTCCCCGTGATATGTGTGCATGTGTATATGTGGTGGATATAGGAATCATCGACTTGTATCATGGAAGAGATAAAGCAAGTCATCCATAGGAATGTTCCTAAAAGTAATATTAGAAAATATGATTTACGCGATTATTCTTGCGTTGATCGTTATAATGGAATGATAACGCGTATGGAATAATACGCCTCTAAGAACAAATATATGTATATATAAATATATAGAATCTAAGAGAATTAAGTTGAAGAATTAGAAAAATAGAAAAATTGGAAAAAGTAGGACTCGAGTCTCGAGTTTTACCCCGAGATGCCTACGTAGCCTATAGAGGCATCAAAGTTCACGTAGTTCGCAAGCAAAACGAGGGGTGGGGTTTATCCCATAAATCCAATAAGGGACTTCTCTTATGAGTGTGTGCGTGTAAAAAGGTGTTTTAGTTATGAGAAAAGTGTGAGAAAAGTGTGAGAATTCCCGTTGGAATTTATGAGCAAACCCTCTTTTTCTTGTTTTTTGGGTTTTATTTACATGAAAAATAAGAGATGTGTAATAATACTAAAATTATAAAAAAAGTGTATTAGGATATGTGAGATGGAGAGAAAAAGTGATAAGTAATAAAACAAGTTAATGCGAATTTAGAAGAATTTGAGAAAGTTGGACCTTCTTGAAGATCTTGAGCTTCATCTTGAATGTTGGAGGGCAGCCCTTGCACTTGGGTGATGATGAAGGGTAGTTAATTCACAAGGTTTAATGAAGAATATGATGAAAAGGGAGGGTTGGAAAGGGATTTGGATGTAGAAATCACGCTGAGTTCGAGGGAGGTTTTCTGAGTTCGTTGAGAATGATGGATCTCAAATCTTTGGTTTTTTGCAATGAGGCCAGGCCCTTCTTTTTATAGGCCCAAGGTATTGCCGATCGGCATAGGACTGGTCCTACCAATCAGCAGGTGCCTTTAGACACACTGCCGATAGGCAGGATTTGGAACCTGTCGTTTGGTAGTCTCGTTCAGGTTCCCTCGAAAAAATAATCATAAAATGAAATTTGTTGATCCGAATCGCACACGGGGCATACCACTGAAAAGTTAATTCAGATACCTTCAAAAGTCCTTTGGACTTCTCCCTAGTTCAGGAGTTGTCTTTGGGACAAATGTGGCTAAAAACGCTCATCGATCCTTTGGACGGGGATCGTTGGACGCAAATGGATTGTTTGTCCGCATGGTAAGTCAGAATCGCGCATGGGGTAGACCGTTGGAAAGGTTATGAGATTTACTTCGACAGTCTAAATAGTTTGACCCAGTTTAGGGAGTTAACTTTGATCAACCGGGGCCAGGAAACGTTCGATGATCTTTCGGAGTAAAATGTATCGTTCGTCCGTACCGTAAGTTATAATTGGGCTTGGAGTGAACCGTTGGAAAGGGGTTTCAGCGCCCTTTGAAGATTCATTCAGTCTCGATCGAGATGAAGAGTTGATTTTGGTCAAACAGATCTTGGTAGCATACGGTGGCCTCTTGATCAAGTTTCGGGGGAAAATGGGTCGTTCGTCTGCACCATAACTCAGAATCGTGCACGGGGAGGACCGTTGAAAAGGGGTTTCAATGCCCTTTGAAGATTTATTCAGTCTTGATCGACCTGAAGATTTTGACTTTTGGTCAAACGGAGCCTGGGAGTGCCTGATGGCCTCTAAGTCAGTACTTCGGGTATGACCTTGGTTCGTAGTGATGCGGGGGGAGGGGGTGCTAGGGACCTAAGGAGAGATTAGGGGGTGCTAGAATGGGGTGGATATAAATATAGTCTCATAATAAAAGTGCGACAGAAAGGAAAATAAATCTAAACTACTAAGCAACTAATAAATAAACTCTAGTTGCACCTCTGAAATGTAACACCCCGTATTTTTTAATTATTTTTTTAGGATTAATTAAAAAAGGAGGGGATTAATCCGGATTAAAATAAATATTAACTAGCGTATCAAAGGTTAATATTTAATTTTGTGGAAATATATATAAAAGATTACTTAGTGAACAAGTAAAGAATTAATATTATTTTCGTTAGTGAGAAATATGGTTGTTACAATAATTTAGGCGAGACGTGCGTGTTAGTCGTGTCGAGAATTAATTTAATGAAATAAAAAGTAAATTACTTTTAGCCAATACTTATGGTCATTTCGAGTGCGTCAATGTGTCCGTAGGGGTCGAGATATGTCTCTTAGGGTTGGAAATCACAAAATTGTAGAGAGGCTATAAGAGGAAAACGAGAGGAGGTTCCTAAGCCCTTAACCACCAATCTTACACCACCAACACCACCAGATTGTAGATCGGAGAAAGAGGAACGCAACCATATCATCTTCTTCAATAAATCAGACCCACCAAAAATAGGCAAGGGTTTAATCTTGCTAAATCATGTACATATGTTATCCATGTTAGAATAGAATTGAAGAAAACCCATGAATAGATGAATTTAAAATATTATTTGGAGAATTCAATTTGATCATTGGGTAGGTTTTGCATGTAGATTAAAGTCCTATATAATTTGAAGACGAAATTGGACTGCACGGGTTTATATGAATAAAAAAATTTGGGTTTAATTGTGTATGAACATAGAACTAGAGTTCTTATTGATAAATTATGAAACAATAAATTCTTGGGAAGAATTCTTGATTATAAGATGATACTTTTACGTTGGAAATCAACCCTAGATGTATATATAATGATTCGGAATCTTGGTTGTTAATTTGGTGTAGAGTTATGAAGTTTTTGGTTAAGAAAATTGGAGAAAAATGCAACCCATAGGGAAGAAGTAGAGAACTGAACCATTTCAAATCCATCGGCCCATGGGCGAATCAATTCGACATCACGAATTTTGAAAGATTTCCCCTTTGTGATCTAGAACGTAAAATGACCGGAATAATTTTCTAAACGGTTTTAAAACATAATAAAAGATACTCTAAATACCAGTAGGCATATGATGGGTATTGGGACTTAATATTTCGAGATGAAAATAGGGTAAAGGCTAAATGTAGTTAATTTAAGAATGAAATGTAGAATCGAGAATATACGATGATGTCATGGGTATCCTAAGGAACCAACGACTTGGATCGGTAGGGATGAGTGGATGACCTACAGAATTAACTTAAGGAATACTTTAGAACCATATGAGTAATAGATAACATTTGGGATGTTATGAGAAAAAGCATTATGCTAAATAGATAATACGTAGGATATTCGAGGATCATATGCTAGGTATGGAATATATGTATTATGGGTCGTGAGTGTACTTATTTTAATGGTATAAATATACACGTGAATGTATATCTATTATGTGGCATATTATGTGGATGATATACCTACGCTACTTGATATCACGGTAGGTCTTTTAAACTGGACAGTCTTATCCTGATGAGCCTCTTGGGGGGATTTTAGATTGGTGCCTCAGAACATAGAACCTAGGAATGACTTATCGGTGAGTTGATAAGTTGGCGGTCATATGGGTGCATAGGTATGTGCGTAGCCCATCGGCTTGGAACTATGTTTGACTCCAATATGTGTGTTTTGTATTTATACGATTTTAGAGTGATTCGAAACCCGTAGTCCTTTATTTTGTATGTGACGTACCGGAACTTGATAGCAGAGTATGCTCGCACTAAAGTTTAGTTATTGGGTGTCGTATTAGTATATATATTATGAGAGTAATATATATACACACTTGTGATTATTCTACAGTGTTTGCCTAGTTAATGAGAAGAATAATGACATCTCAAATAATTTAAGTATGTGGGAACTTAAATGACTAATGAGATACTCATAATTAGTTAATCGATATTGAAAATTCAGTAACGTAATAATTGGGTAATAAGGGTGGGCATAACAAGTTAGTCATCATAGAAAGAGATTGTTTCAAACTAGTTAGGCGGGGTGGAATAACTAGGACGGGTCATATGTATATGTTAGGCATGTACAATAGTTGAGAGGTGATAAACACAAGTGAGAGCATGTGGACTAACATGTATATAATATCTGCTGATTATGCATTTTAAATACTTGCTGGATTTTTAAATGTTTTACTCGGGTTCTGACCCGTTTTTCAAATCCATTTTTTAAAAACGATTTTAGGTGCCCAGCTGTAGGCAGACCTAGCTTAGGAGTTCATTTCTATTTGTTGTTGTTGCAGTTGTTGTGGATGATTGTAAGTCCTAGTTTTATAGACGCCTCCATTCCTTTCAGATCTGACCCAATGGAATGGTGACGGTCACAGAGGTGGAAAGTATAGTTGCACAAGCAGTTACTAATATAATATTGAATTACCGAGATCGTCGTGTCCAGCTTATAGGAGTCACAAGAACAAGAGAAGTTATTCAACCTTACAACACAAGAGTTAACAATAGTGAAGGAGTTTCATTGCAATAGAGAAAAGTTTCATAGAATCGTCTGGGCCAAGGGAACGGTGGAAATGGGGGATAAAGCCAAGACCGCCCGGACCAGTAAAGTCAAGAACAGGTAAATCTAAAAAAAAGAGGTGTTTTAAGTGTGGAAGAAATGTACATAAACGTTAAGCTTTCCTGCAACGGGCCGGAGGGCAGCCCCAGTCAAATTAGTAAAGTTAACAGGGCTATTAGGGCCAGCAACGTGTTCAACAAGGCCAGTAAGGCTGAGGACAACAAGGCCAACATGGAGGCAACTTTATCGGGAAGTGTTTTATCTGTGGTAGGCGGGGCCACAAGCGTAAAGATTGCCTTGAGAAGGGTAAGGACTTGTGGGGTTCCCGCACGGAGCCACAAAATACCCATCATGGGAGAGTAGGTACAGTTACCCTTGCAATGCCCACTCCATAGCAGCAGGAGCCACTACCGTATGGGCGTACTTACAACGTCTGATATGCTGTCTTACCACTAGTAACTGTAGGAACTTCCAGCATTTGGAGGTATGTTAATTTCGTTAATTACTGTATTTACATTATGAATATATTTATCATCGAGTAGCAGAGTTCTCTAGTATCGCTAGTGGTGGAAGCGGGCGTGTACATTAGGAGGACATTTATATTTTGTGGTTAGTTTTACTACTTTTGATAGTTATGAAAGTAAAATTTATTATGGTCATTTGTAATTACTGGATACCGAAGGTTTGAGCGGTAGTAGGGTTTATGATAAGGCTATCATGTTTGTTATTCTAGGGTGAGATATATTATTTTTATGAGACATCACCTGAAAGAGGGTTGGGCTTACCTATATAGATTATATTGTATATTGGACTTCAGTTAGCATGTTGTCTTGTTATATTTTATCCTGGTGTGTAGGGACTTCTGACTGATGTGATTTAGAGTGCTTTATATTTATTCTTGAGCGGAGAGATATAGCTCATTATATATATATATATATATATATATATATATATATATATATATATATATATAACGTTGAGAAGTTGTGATAGTAAGAGCGCCGTGTTGTATGTCGTCTTTAGAGGCATGAGAGTGGACGAGTAAACTTTTTACGTCCACAGACGGGACTTTGGGGGTATATGTTATGGACTGAGGGCCTAACGGATCTCGATGACCGAAAAGGTTAGGAAAAACTGTATTAGGAGGTTCCTTGTTTGGATTTCTCTTTGCGAGACATCCCACGCATGAAACTTAGCGAACGTTGGGAGTTTGTAAATGTTTGATCCTTATTACATAGGTTTAATACCTTAGTTATAATACGTGTGTGTGGTTATAACTGGGAGTTGATAGTTATAATTCAATTTAAGTTTGGTAGAGTCGTATTGTGTTGTTATGAGAAGACATTGTGGAACATTTACACCGCGAATAAATTGGTGGAACAACCTAGAGGATAATTAATAGTGACTGGTTGTGTAGTAGAATATGACCTTGCCATATAATCAGGCCAAGGGTACAAGGCTTAATTTAAAACGTGTATATTATGTTCAGTTGAATGGTGTAGAAAGGCAAGGGACATAGGGTGTATGGACACCCTAGTTAGTTGAAATATTCAGTGTCAATCACGATGAGTAGATGGGGAAACTTATGAAATAAATGGAGATGCATTGGTAAATTAGAAACTGAATTATAATGAGATAAAAAGGGAAAAAAATTAGCATTGTGAACAAGACTTGTCTAAAGATGCCTTTCTACTAAAATAACGGGTCCTACGAGTTTCGGGTTATGCAATTTGGGCTAACCAATGTACTAGTTACATTCATGATGAATATGGTGTTCAGAGAGTTCTTGTATCAGTTTATCATTATCTTCATAGATGACATCCTGATTTATTCTCAGATTGAGGAGGAGAATGTCGAGCATTTGGTCAGGTTTTACAAACACTGCATGAGCATTAATTGTATGATAAGCATGGGAAGTGTGGATTCTATCCGCGTGAGGTTCAATTTTGGGGGCATATAATATCTGATAGGGGGATACCCGTGGATTCGGGTAAAGTGTTAGCGATGAAAAAGTGAGGACATCCCATGACACCGACAAGGATACGTAGTTTTTCAGGATTAGTCGGGTACTACAAAAGGTTTATTTGAGGATTTTTTAAGATCGCGGGTCCGTTGACAAATTTGACTCGCAAAGGGATACCATTAATCTGGGATAATGCTTATTAGTTGACTTTCAATGAGCTAAAGGACAAGTTGACTTCAACACAAGTTCTCACACTGCCCAGGATAGAAGTGGAGTACCTTGTCTATACTGACGTGTCCCTATAGGGACTTGGTGGTGTACTTTAGTAAGAAGATCAGGATATAGCTTATGTTTCCCGTAAGCTTAAGCCTCACAAGAGGAATTACCCTACCCACAACGATCGTATTCGTACTTCGAATTTGGAGGCACTATCTTTTGGGAGAGAAATTTTGCCTATTCACAATTTATAAGTCACTACAGTACCTATTCACTCAGAGGGAGTTGAATATGCATCAACGCAGGTGGCTTAAATTTATGAGGTACTATCAATTCAATATCTAGTATCACCCGGGGAAGGCCAACGTGGTAACAAACGCATTGAGCAGTAGGCCAGTCGGTGACGTGGCCAAGGTGTGGAAGGAAAAGTGGAAGGAGATGGGGCATCAGGATGCAGTTTCCAGATCATTTATGTCACTTATGACCTTTACACCCCAGATCATTACGAGAGTTGTACAGGCTTAGGCAGCGAATTCGTTCTGTCAGGATCGGATTGTACAACTTCTAGCCAAGGGAGTAGAGTCTTATTATGTGAGTTTACATGGAGGCTTGCGCTTCAACGGGAGATTATTTGTCCCAGAGGGGGAGGACTTGCAACATGAAGTGATGACAGAGTCACATGGCTCACAATTTGCGGTACATGCCCAAGGGAATAAGATGTACCAGTATATGAGACGACAGTACTGGTGTAGCGAGATAAAGAAATATATTACCGAGTTTGTCTGAAAATGTGACACTTGTCAACTGATAAAGGTGGATCACTAGAAATTGACAGGGTTTCTATAACTGTTAGAGGTTCCTATGTGGAAATAGGAGAGCATTTCCATTCATCACGGGGTTGCCAACATATCAGAGGGGTCATGATTTGATATGGGTGATTGTGGATCGTTTGACTAAGTAGCTCATTTTGTACCAGTCCGGACAGACTATACCAAGGACCAGTATGCCTAGATCTTCATTGAAAATATAGTAAGATTACATGGGGTTCCCCTAGATATTGTGTTCGACAAGGACAAGTTTTTGTGTCTCGCTTTTGGGAGAGTTTCCAAGAGGCCATGGGTACGGAGTTGCGATTGAGTATGTCCTATAAACCGTAGATGGATGGGTAGACTGAGCGGACTAATCAGATGCCAGAGGATATGGTACGAATGTGTATCCTTGATTTTGGCAGAGGTTAGGAGCAATATCTTCCACTAGTGGAGTTTACTTATAATAACTCCTACCAGTTTACTATTGGCATGGCTCCATTTAAGGCATTATGAGGTAGACCTTTTCGTTCTCCCTCTTATTGTCTAGAGGTGGGGGACAACAAGCTACTTGGTCCAGAGGTGATCCATGATACTTTGATCAGGATTGAGATGATTCGAAGTCATATACGGGTTGCACATGATGGACAAAAAAGCTACGACGATGCCAAGAGGTTCTTTAGGGAGTTTAGTGTAGGGGACCAGATGTTGCTATGATTATCCTCTATGAAAGGTATAATGTGATTTAGGAAGAAAGGGAAGTTAACACCAAGGTATGTGGGGCCACTCCCTATTATTGATCCGATTTGGTTAGTTGCTTATTGACTCGGATTACCATAACACTTGCATCAGATTCAATATGTATTACACATTTCTTCACTGAGGTGATATCTTCAGGATGAGTTAACCCACACTCATATTTCTTTAGAGGAGATTGATTTGCAACACGATAGTTCATACGAGGAGGGGCCAGCTACTATCCTAGACTGTAGCGAGAGGAGACTGAAGTCGAAGGTAGTGACATTAGTATGTGTTCAGTGGAGGCAACATAATGCCGAAGAGTCTACTTGGGAGCACGAGGACAAGGTTCGCGATAGATATCCAGAGTTATTTCTACCAGGAAGTTTTCGAATTTTGGGACGAAATTTAGTTATTAGGGGGTAAGTATGTAACACCCCGTATTTTTTAATGATTTTTTAGGATTAATTTAAAAAAAAGGGAAAATTAATCCAGATTAAAAATAAATATTAATTAGCGTGTGAAAGGTTAATATTTATTTTTGTGGAAATATATATCAAGGATTACTTAGTGAACAAGTAATGAATTGTTATTATTATTATTATTATTATTATTATTATTATTATTATTATTATTATTATTATTATTATTATTATTATTATTATTATTATTATTAGTAGTAGTAGTAGTAGTAGTAGTAGTAGTAGTAGTAGTAGTAGTAGTAGTAGTAGTAGTGAGATATACGGCTGTTACAGTAATTTAGGCGGGACGCTCGTGTTAGTCGTGTCAAAAATTAATTTAATAAAATAAAAAATAATTTATTTTTAGAATATTCTTATGATCATTTTGAGTGCGCCAATATGTCCGGAAGGGCCGAGATAGTCAGAAAAGTATACTCAGGGTTTAGTTTGGGTTTCAGGACAATTTTAGGCCAAATCGACCCCAGGAAGGTATTTTGGTCATTTGCAATTTTAAAGAAAATAGACCTACGAATTTCTAAGAGTTATATCAGGTGATAGGTCGTGTCTCTTAGGGTTGTAAATTATAAAGTTGCATAAAGGCCATAGGAGGAAGAAGAGAGGAGGTTCCCAAGCCCTTAACCATCATTCTTACACCATTAACACCATCGGAGTGTAGATCGAAGAAAGAGGAACGCAACCATACCATCTTCTTCAACGAATCAGACCTACCAAAAATAGGCAAGTGTTTAATCTTGCTAAATCTCGTGCATATGTTATCCATTTTAGAATAGAATTGAAGAAAACCCGTGAATGGATGAATTTAAAAGTTAATTTGGGGAATTCAATTTCTCATTGAGTAGGTTTTTCATGTAGATTAAATCTCTATATAATTTGAAGACAAAATTGAACTGCATGTGTCTTTATGAATGGGAAAAATCTGGGTTTAATTTTGTATGAACATGGAAGAACATAGAACTAGGTTTTTTTTGTAATAAATTACGAAATAATCAATTCTTGGGAAGAATGCTTGATGATATGATGATATTTTTACGTTGGGAATCAACCCTAGATGTATAAATAATGTTTCAGAATATTGGTTGTTAATTTGGTGCAGAGTTATGAAGTTTTGGGTTAAGAAAATTGGAGAAAAATGCAACCCGTACTGAAGAAGTAGAGAACTGAACCATATCGAATCGATTCGGCCTAAGGGAGAATCGATTCGGTTAGCGAATCGAGTCGACCATTGTCCGAATCAATTCGATTTCCAAAATTTTGAAAGATATCCCCTTTGTGATCTATAACGTATAGGAAATGACTGGAACAAAATTATAAGCGATTTTAAAACATAATAGAATATAGGCATATGATGGGTATTGGGACTTAATATTTCAAGAAGAAAATAGGGTCGAGGCTAAGTGTAGTTAATTATAGAATGAAATGTAAAATCGAGAATAATACGATGATGTCATGGGTATCCAAGGGAACCTACGACTTGGACCGGTAGGGATGAGTGGATTACCTAATGAATTAACTTAATGAATACTTAAGAACCGTATGAGTGATAGAGAACACTTAGTATGTTATGAGAAGAAACATTATGCTAAATACATAATACGTATGATATTCGAGGGTTATATGCGAGGTATGGAATATATGTGTTATGGGTCATGAGTGTACCTATTTTAATGGTATAAATATACACATGAATATATATCTATTATGTGGCTTATTATGTGTATGACATGCATACTCTACTTGCTATCACGGGAGGTCTTTTAAAGGGGACAGTCTTATCCCAATATGTACCCTCATACTCGGATTGGACAACCTCGATTGATGTAACGACCAAGTCGACAGGAGGCTCAAAATTTCCATCAGAGAAGTCTTCCTTCACAAGGTCGGCCCCATAATAACCCACCTCGGCTGGCCATCAGACGAGGTCAGACACATCATTGGCTCAAGCAATTGCCACCATCGTACTCTGCTTTAACCGACACTTTAGTCATGCTTAAGATCTAACCTCGGCTGGTCAATCAGGCTGAGGTCTTACTTGAGTTTGGTAGAACAAAGATGAATCTTGAACTTACCAAGCATCGTACTCGGTTGGGCTGAGGTTACCATGGATGACATCACAAATCCGAGCATACATAAGCACATGAGAAGAATTAGAACATGTGGAAAATCAGTTATAACCAAATCATTCCCCTCACATGAGGGAATATTTGTTCATCATTCCTTACATGTGGCACAGCCAGGTGTCCACCTATGATTAGTTCATCCAACTCACCCATGCTCATAGTATGCTTGGGGGGTACACTCCCCCCCCCCCCCCCCGCAAGCACTATAAAGACATGTATTCTCCTACCTTGCAAAAGGATCCATATTTTTAAACCTAGCGAGAGCCCTAGAAAAATATACAACGAAAAGAGAAAGTGAGAGATTGTATCACATGCCATTAGTGCCTTCATTCTAGTGAAATTACTCACACACTTATAGTGGACGTAGGCCAAATTGGCTGAACCACTTATATACTAGTGTATTTCCTCTTGTCCTCATCACCTTCTAGTAGATGCTTACTCTTGTGTTGCCATTGTTATTGCTATCTTGAGCTCACCAACACCTCTTACTGGTGGTGCTATTTATAGCATCATCATTTTAGCGTCGTCTGTGGGAACGAGAGGATTCATCTCTTCCTCCTTTGCTGCTTGACCTCACTGGAGACTCTGGTGGTGAACCAGACCTCCCGCTTTTTGTGTGGAGCTGTTTCACAATTGAAAGACACCCTAAAAAGTATCGAGCTCCTTAGTATTTTCTTTACAATATCTCTAGTCTACTTACATAGAACCAGAGTTACCACCTCCACCGTCTGGTGTTAGAGGACCCAGTTCCAGCCAAGCACCACCCCAGTCTAAGATGGCTGAGGTGGCGGTGGCCTTGAAGTCCTTAGGTGCTACTCAACAAGAAATGCAGGAGCAATTTTCCCAGCTAAGCCAGAATATAATAATGAGACCACTTTGGGTCTCCCCGAAGATGATTACTCCGGTGGCTGATCAGGGACAACATGAGGCCAAGGGACCACGGAACCACGGAAAGACCTACCTCCTCCTCAACGGTAGAGGGATGTCGCTAACCCTAGGTGTTTACGCCTGGGGAGACAAGGAAACCCTTGCCAGGAGGATAGGTATGAAGATATAGAGGCTGAGGATGCTTCGACTGACTGTTGGGATCCATATGAGATATTAAACAACATCGTACGTCCTATCTAACAGAGCAGAGGTCAAGGTGAATGACGAGATTGCGATGCCCATCACTGAGGTTCAGATTTTGATCGGTTAAGTATAGGGTCGGCCTTCGAAAGACTCGCCTAGTTAATGACCTGCGAGAGAGGTTATCCAGGTCAATAAGCATAACTCGCTCACGAAGAGAGGTAGGCAATCTTCGACCCCATCATGGACGACCCCCGCAGGGCCGAGACTGTGGTCAGGGGGAAGTTAACAGCCGATGTTGTGCAGCAACTGGGGAACCCTCAGTCCACCTTTGGAGGAAGATGGGGACAACCTCAGCCAGGACGATGTTGCAAAGCCATGGAATGACTCTATTCAAAGGCTGGAAGAGAAGATAGGGGATCTCATAAAAAGCCAAGACCCATTATAGAGGGGGTACTCAAAGGGTTCACCATTTGTGGCAAGGGTTGTTAACTTCCCAACCGCTGCCAAATTTAAACCTCCTGTGGTGTCTCCTAAGTATGATGGAAGTACTAACCCAGTCCATCATATTGAAATATATCAATCTGCAGCAGACATTTATTTAATCTCTGACGAGATGAGGTGTCGATATTTTGTAACACCCCGCGTGCCCAGAGAGAGACACACAGCGTGCTAATGCGATAAAACTAATTAAATCCACAAATAACCAGGTATATAGCATCTAAAAAGCAACAATAATACAAATCCACTAATCTCAATCTTCAAATTAATACAACAAAATTCTCTCGAATAACAAATAACTAAAGTAAATCTCCAATGCTCTATATATAAAAATAGATAAATTCAAATCTTCTCGCTCGAATATATTCCTCCCAAAATATCCAAGCTAAAAATCAATCTCCAATTAATCCATAGCGTCCCAATCCACGCTAACCTGCAAACTAAAGAAAATATGGGGAACTACACAATACGACGAGAAAGATGCTCAATAAATATATTAATGATGAATAAAGTGTAACAACACGAGTACGAATATTCAAATCAAATGTGAATCTCAGTAGCATTTACCAATAAATTTCTTAACAACACATCAATTGGTCACCAGGCCTCACCCCATCCGCATATGCTTTATCAAGCCATAGCCCCGGGAAGCAAAAATTTTGGCCGGTGACCAACCTCTGTGCCATATTAAAATCTCATGACAACGTGCTCAACAACAATTTAATGACGCCACATGAATCAAAATAATTCAACAATTATTTCAAAGAATTTAACAATTCAAATATGAGTTCAATTAAATATGAAATCAACGGAATAACTCTCGAGAGATTTAAAGAGCATATTGCGTAAAACCCCATACCTCAAAATCATCGCATCAATCATCACATAAATTCATCCTCAAAATACGATCGCACCATCATGTTCCTCTCGCAAAAATAATCAAATCGTCTTCTAGCCCCAACACGAGATAACCCCAAATAGTCCTATTTTAAAAACTCAGAAAACATAGATCCAAAAATTATTCTAATTGCCAATACGACTTCAAATTTGGATTCTAGACGAAAAATTGAGTCAGGTATATGTTTTGGATTTTTCTGAAATCTCATCTGAATGCACTCAAAAAGAAGATTTAAACTTTCCAAATTGACTCTTCTCATTCCACTCGTTTTTGCCTCTTTGGATTTAGTTTTTGGCCTCTCTTTTTCATCTCCATTTCCCTATAATCACCCATAATATTCCTTATATAGTCTCTCTCTGAAACCCTAGCTTGGAGCCTAAGCTAACGCATACTACTATATTGCCCTTTAATTCAAAATTGTCAACTTTACATATTTAAATCATTATAAAGTATCCAAAAATAATTTTAATTTAAATGTTTGATTCGATTCCAAACCAAAATAAATTATATTATCTCCGATTAATAAAATAATAATATTACTTAAATCTTGTATAATATTCATAAATAAATCCCTCAAAATTACGGGGTATTACATACTTCCCCCTTGAAAAGGAATTTTGTCCTCGAAATTCGACGAAACCTAACACTCGAAATAAAATGCTACTCGATTCTATTTCCCAAAATAACACACTAAAGTCCTCAAATTAATTCTAAACATCCTCACCAAGACGCCTAACACATCCTCAAAAATTATCTATCTCCAAAGAAAATATATCTAACCCGTATGCTAGACCCAATACCCAAGGGTTATCCTATACCTAAGGTCTAATACCATCTGTAACACCCCGCGCGTCCGAAGAGAGACACGCAGCGTCCTAATGCGATAAAACTAATTAAATTCACAAATAACCAGGTATAGAGCATTTAAAAGCCCACAATAATACAAATCCACTAATCTCGATCTTCAAATTAATACAACAAAATTCTCTCGAATAAAAATAACTAAAGTAAATATCCAATGATCTATACATCAAAATAAATAAATAAAAATCTTCTCGCTCGAATATATTCCTCCCAAAATATCCAAGCTAAAAATCAATCTCCAATCAATCTATAGCGTCTAACTTGCCAACTAAAGAAAATATGGGAAAGTACACAATACGACAGGAAAGATGCTCAATAAATATATTAACGATGAATAAAGCGTAACAACACGAGTAAGAATATTCAAATAAAATGAGAATCTCAATAGCATTTACCAATAAATTTCTTAACAACACATCAATGGGTCACCAGGCCTCACCCCATCCGCATATGCTTTATCAAGACATAGCCCCGGGAAGCAGGAATTTTGGCGGGTGCCCAACCTCTGTGCCATATTAAAATCTCATGACAACCTTCTCAACAACAATATAATGACGCCACATGAATCAAAATAATTCAAAAATTATTTCAAAGAATTTAACAATTCAAATATGAGTTCAATTAAACATGAAATCAACGGAATAACTCTCGAGAGATTTAAAGAGCATATTGTGTAAAACCCCATACCTCAAAATCATCGCATGAATCGTCACATAAATTCATCCTCAAAATCCAATCGCACCATCATGTTCCTCTCGCAAAAATAATCAAATCATCTTCTAGCCCCAACACGAGATAACCCAAAATAGTCCTATTTTAAAATCTCAGAAAAATTAGATCCACGAATTATTCGAATCGCCAATACGACTTCAGATTTGGATTCTATACATAAAATTGAGTCAAGTATATGTTTTGGATTTTCCTCAAATCTCATCCGAATGCACTCAAAAAGAAGATTTAAACATTCCAAATTGGCTCTTCTCATTCCACTCGTTTCTGCCTCTTTGGATTTCGTTTTTGGCACTATTTTTCATCTCCCTTTCCCTATATTCACCAATAATATTCCTTATATAGCCTCTCTCTCAAACCTTAGCTTGGTGCCTAAGCTAACACATACTACTATATTGCCATTTAATTCAAAATTGTCAACTTTACATATTTAAATCATTATAAAATATCCAAAAATAATTTTAATTTAAATGTTTGATTCGATTCCAAACCAAAATAAATTATATTATCTCCGATTAATAAAATAATAATATTACTTAAATCTTGTATAATATTCATAAATAAATCCCTCAAAATTACGGGGTATTACATACTTCCCCCTTGAAAAAGAATTTCGTCCTCGAAATTCGACGAAACCTAATACTCGAAATAAAAAGCTACTCGATTCTATTTCCCAAAATAACACACTAAAGTCCTCAAATTAATTATAAACGTCCTCACCACGACGCCTAACACATCCTCAAAAATTTTCTATCTCTAAAGAAAATATATCTAACCCGTATGCTAGACCCAATACCCAAGGGTTGTCCTATACCTAAGCTCTGATACCATCTGTAACACCCCGCGCGTTCGGAGAGAGACACGCAGTGTGCTAATGTGATAAAACTAATTAAATCCACAAATAACCACGTATAGAGCATCTAAAAACCCACAATAATACAAATCCACTAATCTCGATCTTCAAATTAATACAACAAAATTCTCTCGAATAAAAAATAACTAAAATAAATCTCCAATGCTCTATACATCAAAATAAATAAATACAAATCTTCTTGCACGAATATATTCCTCCCAAAATATCCAAGCTAAAAATCAATCTCCAATTAATCTATAGCGTCTAACTTGCCAACTAAAGAAAATATGGGAAAGTACACAATACAACAGGAAAGATGCTCAATAAATATATTAACGATGAATAAAGCGTAACAACACGAGTAAGAATATTCAAATAAAATGAGAATCTCAATAGCAATTACCAGTAAATTCCTTAACAACACATCAATGGGTCACCAGGCCTCACCCCATCCGCATATGCTTTATCAAGGCATAGCCCCGGGAAGCAGGAATTTTGGCGGGTGCCCAAGCTCCGTGCCATATTAAAATCTTATGATAACGTGATCAACAACAATATAATGACGCCACATGAATCAAAATAATTCAACAATTAATTCAAAGAATTTAACAATTCAAATATGAGTTCAATTAAACATGAAATCAACGGAATAACTCTAGAGAGATTTAAAGAGCATATTGTGTAAAACCCCATACCTCAAAATCATCGCATGAATCGTCACATAAATTCATCCTCAAAATCCGATCGCACCATCACGTTCCTCTCGCAAAAATAATCAAATAATCTTCTAGCCCCAACACGAGATAACCCCAAATAGTCCTATTTTAAAATCTCAGAAAAAATAGATCCAAAAATTATTCGAATCGCCAATACGACTTCAGATTTGGATTCTAGACGAAAAATTGAGTCAAGTATATGTTTTGGATTTTTCTCAAATCTCATCCGAATGCACTCAAAAAGAAGATTTAAACATTCCAAATTGGCTCTTCTCATTCCACTCGTTTCTGCCTCTTTGGATTCCGTTTTTGGCCTCTTTTTTTCATCTACCTTTCCCTATAATCACCCATAATATTCCTTATATAGCCTCTCTCTCAAACCTTAGCTTGGAGCCTAAGCTAACACATACTACTATATTGCCATTTAATTCAAAATTGTCAACTTTACATATTGAAATCATTATAAAATATCCAAAAATAATTTTAATTTAAATATTTGATTCGATTCCAAACCAAAATAAATTATATTATCTCCGATTAATAAAATAATAATATTACTTAAATCTTGTATAATATTCATAAATAAATCCCTCAAAATTACGGGGTATTACATACTTCCCCCTTGAAAAGGTATTTCGTCCTCGAAATTCGACGAAACCTAACACTCGAAATAAAACGCTACTCGATTCTATTTCCCAAAATAACACACTAAAGTCCTCAAATTAATTCTAAACATCCTCACCACGACGCCTAACACATCCTCAAATATTTTCTATCTCCAAAGAAAATATATCTAACCCGTATGTTAGACCCAATACCCAAGGGTTGTCCTATACCTAAGCTCTGATACCATCTGTAACACCCCGCGCGTCCGGAGAGAGACACGTTGTGTGCTAATGCGATAAAACTAATTAAATCCACAAATAACCAGGTATAGAGCATCTTAAAACCCACAATAATACAAATCCACTTATCTCGATCTTCAAATTAATACAACAAAATTCTCTCGAATAAAAAATAACTAAAGTAAATCTCCAATGCTCTATACATCAAAATAAATAAATACAAATCTTCTCGCTCGAATATATTCCTCCCAAAATATCCTATATAAAAATCAATCTCCAATTAATCTATAGCGTCTAACTTGCCAACTAAAGAAAATATGGGAAAGTACACAATACGACAGGAAAGATGGTCAATAAATATATTAACAATGAATAAAGCGTCACAACACGAGTAAGAATATTCAAATCAAATGAGAATCTCAATAGCAATTACCAATAAATTTCTTAACAACACATCAATGGGTCACCAGGCCTCACCCCATCCGCATATACTTTATCAAGGCATAGCCCCGGGAAGCAGGAATTTCGGTGGGTGCCCAACCTCCGTGCCATATTAAAATCTCATGATAACGTGCTCAACAACAATATAATGATGCCACATGAATCAAAATAATTCAACAATTATTTCAAAGAATTCAACAATTCAAATATAAGTTCAATTAAACATGAAATCAACGGAATAACTCTTGAGAGATTTAAAGAGCATATTGTGTAAACCCCATACCTCAAAATCATCGCATGAATCGTCACATAAATTCACCCTCAAAATCCGATCGCACCATCACGTTCCTCTTGCAAAAATAATCAAATCATCTTCTAGCACCAACACGAGATAACCCCAAATAGTCCTATTTTAAAAACTCAAAACAAATAGATCCAAAAATGATTCGAATCGCCAATACGACTTCAGATTTGGATTCTAGACGAAAAATTGAGTCAAGTATATGTTTTGGATTTTTCTCAAATCTCATCCGAATGCACTCGAAAAGAAGATTTAAACATTCCAAATTGGCTCTTCTCATTCCACTCGTTTCTGCCTCTTTGGATTCCGTTTTTGGCCTCTCTTTTTCATCTCCTTGTCCCTATAATCACCCATAATTTTCCTTATATAGCCTCTCTCTCAAACCTTAGCTTGGAGCCTAATCTAACGCATACTACTATATTGCCATTTAATTCAAAATTGTCAGCTTTACATATTTAAATCATTACAAAATATCCAAAAATAATTTTAATTTAAATGTTTGATTTGATTCCAAACCAAAATAAATTATATTATCTCCGATTAATAAAATAATAATATTACTTAAAATCTTGTATAATATTCATAATTAAATCCCTCCAAATTATGGAGTATTACATACTTCCCCATTGAAAAGGTATTTCGTCCTCGAAATTCGACGAAACCTAACACTCGAAATAAAATTCTACTCGATTCTAATTCCCAAAATAACACACTAAAGTCCTCAAATTATTCTAAACATCCTCACCATGACGCCAAACACATCCTCAAAAATTTTCTATCTCCAAAGAAAATATATCTAACCCGTATGCTAAACCCAATACCCAAGGGTTATCCTATACCTAAGCTCTGATACCATCTGTAACACCCCGCACGTCCAGAGAGAGACACGCAGTGTGCTAATGTGATAAAACTAATTAAATTCACAAATAACCAGGTATAGAGCATCTAAAAACCCACAATAATACAAATCCACTAATCTCGATCTTCAAATTAATACAACAAAATTTTCTCGAATAAAAAATAACTAAAGTAAATCTCCAATACTCTATACATCAAAATAAATAAATACAAATCTTCTCGCTCGAATATATTCCTCCCAAAATATCCAAGCTAAAAATCAATCTCCAACTAATCCATAGCGTCTAACCTGCCAACTAAAGAAAATATGGGAAAGTACACAATACGATAGGAAAGACACTCAACAAATATATTAACGATGAATAAAGCGTAACAACACGAGTAATAATATTCAAATCAAATGAGAATCTCAATAACATTTACCAATAAATTTCTTAACAACACATCAATGGGTCACCAGGCCTCACCCCATCCGCATATGCTTTATCAAGACATAGCCCCGGGAAGCAGGAATTTTGACGAGCGCTCAACCTCCGTGCCATATTAGAATCTCATGATAACGTGATCAACAACAATATAATGACGCCACATGAATCAAAATATTTCAACAATTATTTCAAAGAATTTAACAATTCAAATATGAGTTTAATTAAACAAAAAATCAACGGAATAACTCTAGAGAGATTTAAAGAGCATATTGTGTAAAATCCCATACCTCAAAATCATCACATGAATCTTAACATAAATTCATCCTCAAAATCCGATCTCACCATCACGTTCCTCTCGCAAAAATAATCAAATAATCTTCTTGCCCTAAAGAGAGGTAACCCCAAATAGGCCTTTTTAAAAACTCAGAAAAAATAGATCCAAAAATTATTCGAATCGCCAATATGATTTCAGATTTGAAATCTAGACGAAAAATTGAGTCGAGTATATGTTTTGGATTTTTCTCAAATCTCATCCGAATGCACTCAAAAAGAAGATTTAAACATTCCAAATCGGCTCTTCTCATTCCACTCGTTTCTGCCTCTTTGGATTTCGTTTTTGGCCTCCCTTTTTCATCTCCCTTTCCCTATAATCACCCATAATATTCCTTATATAGCATCTCTCTCAAACCATAGCTTGGAGCCTAAGCTAACGCATACTACTATATTGCCATTTAATTCAAAATTGTCAGCTTTACATATTTAAATCATTACAAAATATCCAAAAATAATTTTAATTTAAATATTTGATTCGATTCCAAACCAAAATAAATTATATTATCTCCGATTAGTAAAATAATAATATTACTTAAATCTTGTATAATATTCATAAATAAATCCCTCAAAATTACGGGGTATTACATACTTCCCCCTTGAAAAGGAATTTCTTCCTCGAAATTCGACGAAACCTAACACTCGAAATAAAATTCTACTCGATTCAAATTCCCAAAATAACACATTAAAGTCCTCAAATTAATTCTAAACATCCTCACCATGACGCCTAACACATCCTCAGGAATTTTCTATCTCCAAAGAAAATATATCTAACCCGTATGCTAGACCCAATACCCAAAAGTTATCCTATACCTAAGCTCTGATACCATCTGTAACACCCCGTGCGTACGGAGAGAGACACGCAGCGTGCTAATGCGATAAAACTAATTAAATCCACAAATAACCAGGTATAGAGCATCTAAAAACCCACAATAATACAAATCCACTTATCTCGATCTTCAAATTAATACAACAAAATTCTCTCGAATAAAAAATAACTAAAGTAAATCTCCAATGCTCTATACATCAAAATAAATAAATACAAATCTTCTCGCTCGAATATATTCCTCCCAAAATATCCAAGCTAAAAATCAATCTCCAATTAATCTATAGCGTCTAACTTGCCAACTAAAGAAAATATGGTAAAGTACACAATACGACAGGAAAGATGCTCAATAAATATATTAACGATGAATAAAGCGTAACAACACGAGTAAGAATATTCAAATCAAATGAGAATATCAATAACAATTACCAATAAATTTCTTAACAACATATCAATGGGTCACCAGGCCTCACCCCATCCGCATTTGCTTTATCAAGGCATAGCCCCGGGAAGCAGGAATTTTGGCAGGTGCCCAACCTCCGTGCCATATTAAAATCTCATTACAAAGTGCTCAACAACAATGTAATGATGCCACATGAATCAAAATAATTCAACAATTATTTCAAAGAATTTAACAATTCAAATATGAGTTCAATTAAACATGAAATCAACGGAATAACTCTCGAGAGATTTAAAGAGCATATTGTGTAAAATCCCATACCTCAAAATCATCGCATGAATCGTCACATAAATTCATCCTCAAAATCCGATCGCACCATCACGTTCCTCTCGCAAAAATAATCAAATCATCTTCTAGCCCCAACACGAGATAACCCCAAATAGTCGTATTTTAAAAACTCAGAAAAAATAGATCCAAAAATGATTCGAATCGCCAATACGACTTCAGATTTGGATTCTAGACGAAAAATTGAGTCAAGTAATTGTTTTGGATTTTTCTCAAATCTCATCCAAATGCACTCAAAAAGAAGATTTAAACATTCCAAATTGGCTCTTCGCATTCCACTCGTTTCTGCCTCTTTGGATTCCGTTTTTGGCCTCTCTTTTTCATTCCCTTTCCCTATAATCACCCATAATATTCCTTATATATCCTCTCTCTCAAACCTTAGCTTGGATCCTAAGCTAACGCATACTACTATATTGCCATTTAGGTCAAAATTGTCAGCTTTACATATTTAAATCATTACAAAATATCCAAAAATAATTTTAATTTAAATGTTTGATTGAATTCCAAACCAAAATAAATTATATTATCTCCGATTAATAAAATAATAATATTACTTAAATCTTGTATAATATTCATAAATAAATCCCTCAAAATTACGGGGTATTACATACTTCCCCCTTGAAAAGGAATTTCGCCCTCGAAATTCGACGAAACCTAACACTCGAAAAAAAATTCTACTCGATTATAATTCCCAAAATAACGCACTAAAGTCCTCAAATTAATTCTAAGCATCCTCACCACGACGCCTAACACATCCTCAAAAATTTTCTATCTCCAAAGAAAATATATCTAACCCGTATGCTAGACCTAATACCCAAGGGTTATCCTATACCTGAGCTCTGATGCCATCTGTAACACCCCGCGCATCCGGAGAGAGACACGCAGCGTGCTAATGCGATAAAACTAATTAAATTCACAAATAACCAGGTATAGAGCATCTAAAAATCCACAATAATACAAATCCACTAATCTCGATCTTCAAATTAATACAACAAAATTCTCTCGAATAAAAAATAACTAAAGTAAATCCCCAATGCTCTATACATCAAAATAAATAAATACAAATCTTCTCGCTCGAATATATTCCTCCCAAAATATCCAAGTTAAAAATCAATCTCCAATTAATCTATAGCGTCTAACTTGCCAACTAAAGAAAATATGGGAAAGTACACAATACGACAGGAAAGATGCTCAATAAATATATTAACGATGAATAAAGCGTAACAACACGAGTAAGAATATTCAAATCAAATGAGAATCTCAATAGCAATTACCAATAAATTTCTTAACAACACATCAATGGGTCACCAGGCCTCACCCCATCCGCATTTGCTTTATCAAGGCATAGCCCCGGGAAGAAGGAATTTTGGCCGGTGCCCAACCTCCGTGCCATATTAAAATCTCATGACAAAGTGCTCAACAACAATTTAATGATGCCACATCAATCAAAATAATTTAACAATTATTTCAAAGAATATAACGATTCAAATATGAGTTCAATTAAACATGAAATCAACGGAATAACTCTCGAGAGATTTAAAGAGCATATTGTGTAAAACCCCATACCTCAAAATCATCGCATGAATCGTCACATAAATTCATCCTCAAAATCCGATCGCACCATCACGTTCCTCTCGCAAAATAATCAAATCATCTTCTAGCCCCAACACGAGATAACCCCAAATAGTCCTATTTTAAAAACTCAGAAAATATAGATCCGAAAATAATTCGAATCGCCAATACGACTTCAGATTTGGATTCTAGACGAAAAATTGAGTCAAGTATATGTTTTGGATTTTTCTCAAACCTCATCCGATTGCACTCAAAAAGAAGATTTAAACATTCCAAATTGGCTCTTCGCATTCCACTCGTTTCTGCCTCTTTGGATTCCGTTTTTGGCCTCTCTTTTTCATCTCCCTTTCCCTATAATCACCCATAATATTCCTTATATAGCCTCTCTCTCAAACCTTAGCTTGGAGCCTAAGCTAACGCATACTACTATATTTCCATTTAATTCAAAATTGTCAGCTTTACATATTTAAATCATTACAAAATATCCAAAAATAATTTTAATTTAAATGTTTGATTCGATTCCAAACCAAAATAAATTATATTATCTCCGATTAATAAAATAATAATATTACTTAAATCTTGTATAATATTCATAAATAAATCCCTCAAAATTACGGGGTATTACATACTTCCCCCTTGAAAAGGAATTTCGTCCTCGAAATTCGACGAAACCTAACACTCGAAATAAAATTCTACTCGATTCTAATTTCCAAAATAACACACTAAAGTCCTCAAATTAATTCTAAACATCCTCACCATGACGCCTAACACATCCTCAAAAATTTTCTATCTCCAAAGAAAATATATCTAACCCGTATGCTAGACCCAATACCCAAGGGTTGTCCTATACCTAAGCTCTGATACCATCTGTAACACCCTGCGCGTCCGGAGAGAGACACGCAGTGTGATAATGCGATAAAACTAATTAAATTCACAAATAACCAGGTATAGAGCATCTAAAAATCCACAATAATACAAATCCGCTAATCTCGATCTTCAAATTAATACAACAAAATTCTCTCGAATAAAAAATAACTAAAGTAAATCTCCAATGCTCTATACATCAAAATAAATTAATATAAATCTCCTCACTCGAATATATTCTCCCAAAATATCCAAGCTAAAAATCAATCTCCAATTAATCCATAGCGTATAACCTGCCAACTAAAGAAAATATGGGAAAGTACACAATACGACAGGAAAGATGCTCAACAAATATATTAACGATGAATAAAGCGTAACAACACGAGTAAGAATATTCAAATCAAATGAGAATCTCAATAACATTTACCAATAAATTTCTTAACAACACATCAATGGGTCACCAGGCCTCACCCCATCCGCATATGCTTTATCAAGACATAGCCCCGGGAAGCAGGAATTTTGACGGGCGCTCAACCTCCGTGTCATATTAAAATCTCATGATAACGTGCTCAACAACAATATAATGACGCCACATGAATCAAAATAATTCAACAATTATTTCAAAGAATTTAACAATTGAAATATGAGTTCAATTAAACATGAAATCAAGGGAATAACTCTAGAGAGATTTAACGAGCATATTGTGTAAAACCCCATACCGCAAAATCATCGTATGAATCGTCACATAAATTCAACCTCAAAATCCGATCGCACCATCACGTTCCTCTCGCAATAATAATCAAATAATCTTCTAGCCCTAACTCGAGATAACCACAAATAGTCCTATTTTAAAAACTCAGAAAAAATAGATCCAAAAATGATTTGAATCGCCAATATGACTTCAGATTTGGATTCTAGACGAAAATTCAGTCAAGTATATGTTTTGAATTTTTCTCAAATCTCATCCGAATGCACTCAAAAAGAAGATTTAAACATTCCAAATTGGCTCTTCTCATTCCACTCGTTTTTGCCTCTTTGGATTTCGTTTTTGGCCTCTCTTTTTCATCTCCCTTTCCCTACAATCACCCATAATATTCCTTATATATCATCTCTCTCAAACCCTAGCTTGGAGCCTAAGCTAACGCATACTACTATATTGCCCTTTAATTCAAAATTGTCAACTTTACATATTTAAATCATTACAAAATATCCAAAAATAATTTTATTTTAAATGTTTGATTCGATTCCAAACCAAAATAAATTATATTATTTCCGATTAATAAAATAATAATATTACTTAAATCTTGTATAATATTCATAAATAAATCCCTCAAAATTACGGGGTATTACATACTTCCCCCTTGAAAAGGAATTTCGTCCTCGAAATTCGACGAAACCTAACACTCGAAATAAAATGCTACTCGATTCTATCTCCCAAAATAACACACTAAAGTCCTCAAATTAATTCTAAACATCCTCACCACGACGCCTAACACATCCTCAAAAATTTTCTATCTCCAAAGAAAATATATCTAACCCGTATGCTAGACCCAATACCCAAGGGTTGTCCTATACCTAAGCTCTGATACCATCTGTAACACCCTGCGCGTCCGGAGAGAGACACGCAGTGTGATAATGCGATAAAACTAATTAAATCCACAAATAACCAGGTATAGAGCATCTAAAAACCCACAATAATACAAATCCACTAATCTCGATCTTCAAATTAATACAACAAAATTCTCTCGAATAAAAAATAACTAAAGTAAATCTCCAATGCTCTATACATCAAAATAAATAAATAAATACAAATCTTCTCCCTCGAATATGTTCCTCCCAAAATATCCAAGATAAAAATCAATCTACAATTAATCCATAGCGTCTAACCTGCCAACTAAAGAAAATATGGGAAAGTACACAATACGACAGGAAAGATGCTCAACAAATATATTAACGATGAATAAAGCGTAACAACACGAGTAAGAATATTCAAATCAAATGATAATCTCAATAGCATTTACCAATAAATTTCTTAACAACACATCAATGGGTCACCAGGCCTCACCCCATCCGCATATGCTTTATCAAGAAATAACCCCGGGAAGCAGGAATTTTGGTGGGTGCCCAACCTCCGTGCCATATTAAAATCTCATGACAAAGTGCTCTACAACAATATAATGACGCCACATGAGTCAAAATAATTCAACAATTATTTCAAAGAATTTAAAAATTCAAATATGAGTTCAATTAAACATTAAATCAACGGAATAACTCTCGAGAGATTTAAAGAGCATATTGTGTAAAACCCCATACCTCAAAATCATCGCATGAATCGTCACATAAATTCATCCTCAAAATCAGATCGCACCAACACGTTCCTCTCGCAAAAATAATCAAATCATCTTCTAGCCCCAACACGAGATAACCCCAAATAGTCCTATTTTAAAAACTCAGAAAAATAGATCCAAAAATGATTCGAATCGCCAATAAGACTTCAGATTTGGATTCTAGAAGAAAAATTGAGTCAAGTATATGTTTTGGATTTTTCTCAAATCTCATCCGAATGCACTCAAAAATAAGATTTAAACATTCCAGATTGGCTCTTGTCATTCCACTCGTTTTTACCTCTTTGGATTTCATTTTTGTCCTCTCTTTTTGATCTCCCTTTCCCTATAATCACCCATAATATTCCTTATATAGCCTCTCTCTCAAACCCTAGCTTGGAGCCTAAGCTAACTAATGAATAAAAAAATTGCTTCTCTTAATGTAGATTTTTGTCGTTGTTGCAACTTCTTTCTATCAAAAATTCCCTTGAACCTACAAAATTATAACAAAACTAATGTAGAAGGTAAGTAAGGGTATCAATCCAAATCTAAGGGTGAAACACAAAATTGGAGAGGACATATATAGAGATTCATTTGCATTTTATTAGATTTTTCTATTTTTACTTTTTCTATTTTTTATGGATTTTTCAAGGGAATATTAATTAACTAACTATATACTAAATTTTATAACTACTAATTAAGAAGTAAAAGCTAACAAAAAAATGAGGTAAATAAAATTGTGCTAAAAAGTAAACTAACTAAATTAGATTCATGAGGGATTCAAAATATCATCCCATAAATGGGAGATTAGCCCTCAATAATCATCATCCAAAAATATAAGATAAACAATTGAAAGTATGAGATGATTAAAATAAAAGTAATAAGAGAGGAATAGATCAAACCAATTTGAGCCTTGAATTGAAATGGAATCTTCATTTGCATCAACAATCTCTCAATTACACATAAAAAATCACTCAATCATAATTCCTCACTCATGTATTTATTTGAATCTAAACTAAAAATTACAAAATAAAAATAAAAAGGATAGTGGATGAATTCATAATAGACAATTAAATAATAAAAGAGATTTGCTAAAAATGCAAATCCTAAAATTATAAAATTGTACATTAGAATTCACCCAAAGAAATAAATTCTAGATCATTACTTTATATTGAGATAATTGCTAAAAATGCAAAATCTCAACATAAAGGAAAGGGTTAGAATTTACCTCCCATAAGGGATGAATTTCACTACATCAATTTATTATGAATAATTGCTAACAATGCAAAAATTCATAATAGATAGGTGGGGTGATATTTATCCTAGAGATAATTTTCACTACACACCTCTATATTGAGGTATTTGCTAAAAATTCAAATACTCAACATGGAGGGATGGAGAGAATTTTATCACACCAAACTTAAAACTAATTTTGAGATCCCTTGCAAATGGATCATCCTCTTCAATTTATAAAAGGCATGGAGCATGGGGGTATTTTTTGGAATTGGCTTGGGTGTGCATGGGAATGGTGAGGGGAGCATGGGGTGTGAGTGTTTGAGGGCATGTGGGTAGTGAGGTGAGAAAATAAAATCTGATATTACATATGAGGGTATTTGGGTAATTGGGGTAGAAGTGGTTGCTGGGGGTATATTGGTAAAATGGGGACAAGTTGGTTTAATTAACACATGGGTATTTGGTTGACTTGGTCTTGGCTTGTAAATAGAAGAAATCGGTTAAGGCTCAAATGGGAAGTGGGTCTTGGCTTTTTGAATTGGTTTATGGAAGAACAAGTTTGAACATGGGTTTGAGATGGGTCTTGGAAAAGTGGTTGGGTAGATGAAATGGTTGTTGGTCGGAGTGTCACGACCGGAGATGTTAGAGGTCGGCAGTGGGTTAGAGTTTGATGGAGGGGAGACGACGCCGACGTTCTAGGTTATAGGACAGGAAGTGGCCGGTTGACAACGCCGGCGGGGAGGTCTCGGTTTGGCGGGTTTTCGGCGCGTGCACCACTGGGGCAGGTGGGCTCGGGTCTGGTGGAGTGGTTGCTAGTTGGGTTTGAGATGAGAGAGAAGATGTGGGGAAGATGGTGGGTATATGGGATAAGGGTGAAGGTGAGGGGCTGTTTTGGTGTTAGTGAAGGGTGTATGGGAATGTGTGCATGTGAGGTGTAGGATAGGGTGTAGGTGATTGGGTTAGTTATGATGTTTTTGTGGGTGTTTAATTTGTCCCTAACTAAAATAATGAAAAGACTCAACTAACAAAATAAAAATAAAAAATAAAATCTACAAAAACAAAAAGAACTAAATAAATAAATTTTTAACTCTAAAAATAAAAATAAAAAGATATAAAATTAAAAAACTAAAAACCTATTAAACTTAAAAACAAAAATCCTAAAAAAAAGTAAAATCTAATAAAACTAAATTTCTAAAAACTAATCCTAATAAAATAAAATCAAAATCAAAATTAATAAAAATCAAAATAAAATTATACTAATAAAAATAAAATAGAAAAATAGAAAATAAAATCTAGAAAATACTAAATAAATCCTAAAAATAAAAATCACTCAAACTAAAAATCTAAAAAATAATAAAAAGGACACAAACTAAACACACAGAGGGTTTGGGACAGTTTAGGCTAAGTTTGGGGAGGCTAGGTTACGGGATAAGGGTATTTAGCTCCATTTTACTACAAGTTGCCTCGAATTATAGCTTTTGACACTGCAACTGTAATAAAGCCTGCATAATTAACATTTAAGCGCATAAGACCCATATTATCGAGAATTAGCAACTAAAGTACGTCTATTTGGGGTATAAATTGTACAGTTTTGGGTGCTTATCACTAACGCATACTACTATATTTCCCTTTAATTCAAAATTGTCAACTTTACATATTTAAATCATTACAAAATATCCAAAAATAATTTTAAATTAAATGTTTGATTCGATTCCAAACCAAAATAAATTATATTATCTTCGATTAATAAAATAATAATATTACTTAAATCTTGTATAATATTCATAAATAAATCCCTCAAAATTTCGGGGTATTACATCTTTCTCAAGCACTCTAACTCGGGTTGTACATATCTGGTTCACTTCTCTTACCAAAAATTCAGTTGAGAGTTTTAAAGGTTTGGCCGAGTTGTTTATTCACAAATTCTGTTTTGGGGTAAGACCTCAGAAGAAGAAAACTCACTTGCTTTATGTAAAGCAAGGAAATAATGAAAGCCTTAGAGACTATATCGCATGGTTCAACAAGAAAAAGTTGGAGGTGGAAGATTATGAAGAGAGTATAGCCATGACAGCCGTTATTGGAGTACTTCAGAAGGGAAAGCTACTCTGGAAGCTTACTGAAGACCCTCCTAAGTTTATGGCCGAGTGGTTAGCAACAACCTGAAAGGTCATGAACGTAGAAGAAGCAATGGCTGCGAAATATGAGGATGAGAATGAAAGTAGCAACAAGAAGTTTCAAAAGAAAAAGGATGGAAAGAAGAGGACTGGAATTGACAAGCTTGCAAACTATACTCCTTTAACTGTGAGCTGCGAACACCTCCTCAACGAAATAAAGAATGATAGGTCTCTGAGATGGCCGGAGAAGCTGAAGGATCCTCCACATAAGAGAAACAAGAATTTATTATGCGAGTTCCATCAAGATCACGTCCATCTAACTAATAAATGTTTCGCCCTGAAGGACGAGATCGAAAAAATGTTGAAGTCTGGAAAGCTGAGAAAGTACATCGATGATAGAGCCTCAAAGGGTGGCCGAGCCAACCCTAGAAGGAAGAGAAATGATAAATATCGGGAAGACACCCCTGCCAGGAAAGATGATGTCTCTGATGATGATGATAATGACCCTGAACTCTCACAAAGGATGATAATGCCCCAGTAAAGAGGGTAAACATGGTCTCTTTTAGTGTGAGCACTATCTGCGAGGGACTAGTAGGGGGTGGCTCAAAGGTAGCTGATCGCAAGGCTCATTTTGCAGAAGTGAAAGCAATAATAAAAGATGAGGTTGTGAACTTGACTTTGATAGAGGTTAAACATGAGAAAAGAAAGAAGGTAGACATGGACACCCTCGTAGTAGGCTTCTCACGACTTGATTTCAAGGGTATCTTAGCCCCCCATGATGATCCTCTAGTCATCACCACAAGGGTGCATGGGTGTGAAGTTAAGAGGATCCTTATGGATGGGGGCAGTTCTGCAGACGTTATGTTTTGGCCCTGTTTCAAGAGCTTGGGACTCAGCGGAGCAAGGCTTTTCCCTTATCATTACCCCTTGATTGGCTTTAGCGGGGAGAAGGTCCATCTGTTGGGAATGTATGAAATGGATGTAAGAATGGGAGATAAATGGCCTAAGAGGTTGACCAAAAAAATAATTTTCTTTGTGATGCATGAAAATGTCTTCTCAGCCTTCAACCTTATCATGGGACGAGTAACCCTCAAGGAATTTGAGGCCGTGCCTTCAATAGTCCACTAAATGCTAAAATTACCGACTCCCTGTGGAGTAGGAGAAGTGAAAGGTGACCAAACGTCAGCACAAGAATGCTATTTTAACTCCGCAAAAGAGACAGAGGCTCATAAGAAGGCAACAACCACGTACAAGATTGACACTCTTGATCCTAAAGATGAAACAAAGCTCAAAAGGGGAGAGGCTGAGGAGGAGGTAGAATCCATCATCCCCAATAAGAAGGAGCCGAAAAAAACCATCCAAGTTGAAAAAGACCTAAGGCCCGAGATCAAGGAAGAGCTAGTGAAGTTATTAAGGAAGAGACAAAGTATCTTTGCCTGGCACCATGCAGACATGCCAGGTATTGATCCTGAAATTATGTGTCATAAACTCAATGTTGTAGAGGATGCCAAGCCCATTAAGAAGAGAAGAATGACATAGTCAAGAGATAAGTATGAAGTCATTAGAGACGAGGTTCGAAAGCTTGAAGAGGCCGAGTTTATTAGAGAAATTATATACCCTGAGTGGTTGTCTAACACTGTCATAGTGCCTAAAGCTAATGGGAAATGGAGGACGTGTGTAGACTTCACCTATTTAAACAAGTCTTGCCTAAAGGATAATTTTCCCCTGCCTCGTATAGATCAGATGGTGGATGCCACAACAGGACATGAGCTTATGAGCTTCATGGATGCATATTCCGGGTATAATCAGATCTTTATGGACTCGACTGACTCAGAGAAGACAACTTTCATCACAGACAAGGGGACCTATTGCTACAAGGTCATGCCCTTCGGCCTGAAGAATGCAGATCGAGAATCAAATAGGCAAGTCCATGGAAGTTTATGTGGATGACATGCTAACGAAGAGTCTGAAGGCCGACACTCATGTGGCCAACCTTAAAAGAACTTTTGACACCATGGACAAATACAGAATAAAGCTCAACCCGGCCAAATGTGTCTTTGGGGTGGAAGAAGGAAAGTTTTTGGGCTTCATCGTCAACCAAAGGTTAATAGAGGATAACCCTGAGAAGATCAAGGCTTTGCTGGAAATGAAGACACCCAGAACCATCAAAGATATTCAATGGCTAATCGAACGAGTCGCTGCACTTAACAGGTTCGTCTCAAGAGCTACAGATAAATGTCTTACTTTTTTAAGGTTCATAGAAAATCCTTCGAATGCAATGGGAAATGTATCAAATCTTTCAAAGAGCTTAAGTTCTACCTCGAATCCCCTCTACTCCTATCTCGGCCAGTTCAGGGTGAGAAGTTGTATGTATATTTAGTTATCTCAGAGTCAGCCATCAGTGCTGCAATAGTAAGAGAAGAGGATGGAGTGCAGAGACCAATGCACTTCAATAGCAAAGAACTCCAAGAGTTTGAGAATAAATACCCTCAGATTGAAAATTTAGCTTATGCTTTGATACATGCTTCTAGGAAAATGAAGCCATACTTCCAGGCCGACTCTATAGTCATCCTCACTGACTCCCCACTCAGACAGGTCCTTCATAAGCCTGAGAAGTCAGGAAGGCTAATGACCTGGGCAATCGAGTTGGGGGAGTAAGATATTTTTTATCAAACCAGGGTTTCCATCAAGGGACAATCACTCGCAGATTTTATGGCCGAGTTTACCTGGGATGAGATAAATTTTGAGAAGAGTCACGAGGCTGCAGATGAGCCAGTAGGAAAAAACGTCATCCAAACTTCAGACGAGGCTGAGTCAAGTATGTCCAGATAAAGAACAATTGAGAATAAAGAAGAGAGATACCTCTTCAAGTAGGGGACCCTCTCAGACGGAAACTTCTCTTCAAATGAAACCATTTGGAACCTCTTCGTTGACAGGTCATCCTATGAAAGCCGAAGTGGAGCAGGGCTGATAGTGTCGGCACTAGATGGTACAAATATTGATTATGCACTGAGGTTCAACTTTAAAGCTTTCAAAAATAAGTCAGAGTATGAGGCATTAATAGTAGGTCTCTCTTTGGTAAAAGCCCTCAGTGTCGGTCATCTCCTAGTCAACAGTGACTCAAGATTAGTCGTGAATAAAATCCTAGGGGTATATGATGCCAAAGATGAAAGGATGGACAGACACATAAAGAGGGTGAGATAGATTCTAGAAATCTTCAAGGAAGTAAAGATAAAGAGGATACCTTGGCTAGACAGTAATAGAGATGATGCACTCGTGAGGTTGGCCTCAGCAATAAGAACAAATATAAAGAGAACAGTACCAGTTAAGATTCTGCTCGTGTCGACCATCGAAGAGGAAGAGGTTAGTAGACCTTGCCTAAATCTGAGGATGGGAGCCTCGTGAATGATTCCCCTTATCAGATACATCAGAAAGGGAGAATTTCTAGAGTTAAAGTTAGAAAGGAGAAAAATGAGGTTCAGAGATGCTAAATTCTCCATTGTGGGAGATGTCCTATACAAGAAGGGATTTCTACTCCCTCTTCTCAGATGCATGCACCCTTAAGAGGTTCCATACATCTTGCAAGATGTGCATGAAGGATCTTGTTCAAGTCACATTGTAGGAAGATCCTTAGCTAAGAGGATAATTACTCAAGGATATTGGCGGTTGAGATTGGCTAAAGATACAGTTGTATATGTGAAGAGATGTGATAAGTGCTAGAAGTTCTTCATCATTCCCCATAAGCCTCACTAGCCTCTGATTCTATCAGCTCCCGTTATCCAGTTGTAGTATGGGGTACTGATTTGGTAGGACCCTTGCCAAGGATTGTAAACAACTATCGGTACTTAATTGTGGAAATTAATTATTTCTCCAAATGGGTAGAAACTGAGCCCATGATCATAATCACTGAGCAGAAGACCTTTTAGTTCATCTGGAAAAACATCATATGCATGTATGGCCTCCCAAACACCATAATCTCAGACAATGGAACCCAATTCAATAATGTTTCCTTAGAAAAGTACTATAAAAGAGTAGGTATCAGACAGTTCTTCTCTTCCCCTGGCTGACCCCAGGCAAATGGTCAGACTGAGGTCACAAGTTGAACAATACTTGATGGGACAAAAAAGAATTTGGAATAAGCTAAAGGAATATGGATAGAAGAGGTATATGCCGTGATTTGGGCTTACAGAACGACAATGAGGACACCCACAGGGGAAACTCCATTCATGTTAGCTCATGGTTCAGAGGCTGTCATCCTAACAGAGATAGGGATTCCCACTCATAGAGTTCAGACATATGACCCTCAGAGGAATGGGGAAGAGAGAAGACTTGATTTTGATTTGATTGAGGAAAGAAGAGAGGATGCAGAGATAAGACAGGCAGCCTATCAGCAGAGAACTACGAGATTCTACAATCAGAGGGTAAAGTCAAGGCCGATAGCCGTGGGAGACCTAGTCTTGAAGAAGACGTGGAAGAAAACCATTAAGCTCCATCCAAATTATCATGGTCCTTATAGGATAATTGATGAGGTTGTACCAGGTACCTATTGACTAGAGAATCTTGAAGGAGAACCCTTTTCAAACCCTCAAAATGCTGACCACTTGAAGAAATATTACATATGATGTTGCAATTGTTTTTATCTTTTTGTAATACACGTATGATACAAAAGATATCAAAGAGAGTATGAATGAGAAACATCAAAGTTCTGTCTATAACTTTTGTTCTAATGTATATGTTTTAACATTAATAATTTGGTGAAATTATGGAGGTAAAACACCATAATTTGGTGACCTCAGACCTTTAACATCATTAGATTGGTGAAAATATGAGGTAAAACACCAAAATTTGGTGACCCTAGACCTTAAACATCATTAATTTGGTGAAATTATGGAGGTAAAAGACCATAATTTAGTGACCTCAGACCTTTAACATCAACAGATTGGTGAAAATATGTGATAAAACACCATAATTTGGTGACCTCAGACCTCTAAAATCACGAGATTGGTGAAAGTATGAGGTAAAACACCATAATTTGTTGACCCTAGACCTTAACATTAATTTGGTGAAATTATGGAGGTAAAACACCATAATTTCATGACCTCAGGCCTTTAACATCATTAGATTGGTGAAAATATGAGGTAAAACATCATAATTTGGTGACCTATGGAGGTAAAACACCATAATTTGGTGACCTCATACCTTTAACATCATTAAATTGGTGAAAATATGAGGTAAAACACCATAATTTAGTGACCTCGGATCTTTAACATCATTAGATTGGTGAAAATATGAGGTAAAACACCATAATTTGGAGACCTTAGACCTTTAACATCATTGGATTGGTGAAATTATGGAGGTAAAACACCATAATTTGGTGACCTCAGAACTTTAACATCATTAGATTAGTGAAAATATGATGTAAAACACCATAAATGGGTGACCTCAGACCTTTAACATCATAATCTAGTAAAATTTATGGTGAATGTGCGAAACATCACAATTATACAGCAACAAAATATCATATGAAACAATAGAATCAGAAAAAGCCAAGAGCTTATGTTCGTAACAAGAAGAAGGTTCAAAATTACATTGAGAATAATAAGAATTACAAACAACGTTAACTAAATCTCATCAAAACTACAACTATTAAAAAAATTCACTGGGAAAATTTGTTAATTAACAAGAGAGCCTATTCCTCGGCAGGAGCCGACCCACCAGCAGCTGCAGTCATCTGGTCAAGACCGATGTTTGTAACTTCAAATTCATCATTGTGTCGAACACCATCGTCTATCTCAGTGACCTTAAGAGGGGTCGTCTCGGCCGGAGCAACATCACTCTCTTCTACTTCTTTTAAAGCTTGGGCGAATTTTGGATCTCCAAAGCTGAGACCGATAAAATCCTCGATAACCAAGCTCTCGGACTCCGTTTGCTTCATGGCCGCCCATCGACTTGTCGCTTTAATACCCCTCTCTAGATACTCAAAGCCGAAGCTGACAAACTCGTCAAAGACTTTATAGTCCTCAATGGATTTCTCTCCAGCATCTTTCAATGTAGCTTGGACAACAGCATTAACCTTTGATTGGAGAATATTATCTTTTGGTTTCAGGACCTTTCCATGGTCCCGCTTAAGCTGAGTAATCAGGTTATCTTGCCCCATGAGGTCTCGCTTCAGCTTTTCAACCTCGACCTTCTGAGAGGCCTAAAATTTTTCAGCATCCTTACTTTTTTCTATAAGGGGTAGCTTTTTTAAGGTCCACTCAACAAGGTGGTGAAAAGACAAGACACCCTGCAGAAGAAGTTCAGACATATGAACGTATCAGTAATAATTTCTAAAATGTTGAGGTAACACTTGGGAGAAAGATAGCTAAAAACTGATACCTGGATCGATTTGTGAAGAGCTAACTCAGCCAATAAAGGGACATCTAAGGCACGAAGAAAACGTGTGTCTTCCTCAGTCATTATGGTGCCAATAGCATCAGAAGCTTTCAGACTGTGGTTGATCACGCTATCTCTAATTTTGATCTGAGATAGATGAGCAGCCAAGGCATCGTCAGTTGAAATGGGTATGGCACGGTATTTGGCTTGAGTCTTTCTTGGCCTCGTATGAGCTAGGTCAGTTGAAGACATCCTCTTCTTGCTAGCATCGGCCTTAGAGGTGTTGATGCTCTTTTTTGTGTTAGGTGGGGGTATATTCTTGTCACCTCATTTCTCCATGAGCTTCACAAGGCTGGGAGCCGACATCTCCCAAAAGTCATCTGAAATGCCTGTTGGTCGCTCTGCAAAAGATAAGTCTCTGAGTCATCCAGTCAGATAATTAAAAAATATACGAGACATCACTTGGTAAGAAAAATGTGGAGACTTACGAAGCTCTTCTAGGGGACCACCCCCCAATCCTGTCTAAGAAAGGTAATAGGGGGTCATCAAATGTTCATATTTAACAAGACAACCTTTCTTGCCTGATTACGAAGGTCCTCAACATTCTTATAAGTATCCTAGATATGACCAGGTTCGGCTTTAGCCGCGAGGGATACTTTCTCCCATCTCAGAGGGGTCCTTGGAACTGACATTCCACAAGCCTCATCTAAACCAAACTCCCAAGTCCCAGAAATAAAGAAGTACTTAGGTTTCCAATTGTGATTTGAAGTTTGGGTAACCAAGAGTATCTTCTTCTCGGATTTCCTGTCTAAGAAGTGATAGTAGCTGGGGTGATTTCGGCAGATGAGGGAACATAACAACCAGTAAAAACTCTAACTAGAAGGTCTTAATGGTGAACATACTTCCAAAGGATGATGGCCCCAATCATAACCCTCCAAGCATTTGGGGACAATTAGGAAGGGGTAAGATTTATGTATGAGGGTATAGCTCTGATATTTGGGTGGATAGGAAGAAGAAAACCCAACTTAAACATCTACTTATAGACGCAGATTTTTCCATCTCGGCCATCGGAGGCCTTTTCGTCCTTCAGAGGTTTTCTAAGGATGATTGAGGAATATATGGAATAAATATGCCTGAAATATAGAAGATCGTACTCATTCATGGTACTCACATACTCTACACCTATAGAGGTATCAAGTTCACTTCCTTTATCATCATCACCATCCCTGATAACTTCAACCTGGGCACTTGTAGGGGCACCACTAGGAAACCTCTTCACAAACTAAACACCGGTAGCAGACGATAGAGGAATGACATCAATTGGAGGGGGAATTGCTACCCTGGGCCCTAAGATTTCTATGAAATAAAATCTACGCAAAGTGCTAGCATCTCTATGGGATGAGGCTCAGCTCAAAACCTCGGAATCCTCCGAAACCTCATCTTGCCCAGGGGAGCAATCCATAGCCTCTTAAAAAGAGTCTACGGACTCAGCAACCTCGGAGGTGGACATAGGTTCTGAGTAAGATGACTCAGACATTGGCACAGTAACCTCAGGAACCTCTACGGGCTCAATAGGCTCGGCAGGCTCAGGGTATATGACCTTCAAAGGTGGAGGAAAAATTAGTCTGAGGGGAAAGGTGTCTACCTTACGAGCCTCCTCTTGGGCTAACTTTATCTGCCTAATCTTTTCAAGGGTCTTATCACGCATAGATGGTAACTCTTCAACTAGTTTATACAAAGGTCTGAGCATTCGGTAGACGACACTACACTTAAAGAGTTCGAACTAAAAGGACAAACAGGAAAACAACTTGTGCTACTCAAGTTAAAGATTAAAACTTGGAATCCAAAGGGTTTTCACCAAGAACTTCAAGAACATTCCAAGATTGGGTCATCGGAGAAGATGACTGGAGGGTCACCGGGAAGTCTAGAAGCAAGTATTTTTGGCTAAAATAACCCCAAGATGACCTAGTATGGCCCCAAAGTCACTCAAGCACTACAAACCTAACCCTATAGCCACTCAACAATGGCGGAAAGCTTAGCTGAAAAAAGGAACAACTCATCAGAGAACCAAAAATGTAAATTAATGACAAGAATTGGAAAAGTAAAGGTCGAAAAGCAATACCTAATCGAGTTCGATTGAGGAAGGAAGAAATTAAGGGCAAGGAACCTTGAATAGCAACAGAGCTATGGAGGTTCTGAGAAAGAGTTACAGAAAGGGCTCAGGTGCAAAAATGAGAGAAGAAAGAGAATGGGGAGAGAAAAAAAGTATTTAAACCTTTTCCTAATGATGGGGCACAATTTTCAAGGCACCCATCATTACCCTAGAGAACCTAAAAGGCGCTGTCAGAGTTGCATACCTTGGGAAACACGTTAACCACTTCAATGTGTGGCATGTGTCCAAAGAACCACTCCAAACCCCAATACACTAAAAAATGACTCCTCATCGGCCTAACTTTTATACCCCTCAGCCATCTACCCATATAGGAGACTAAGGGCTAGGGGTGATTGATATGCCCAACATGTACCCTCATACTTAGAGTGGACAACCTCGGCTGATGTAACGATCGAGTCGATAGGAGGCTCATAATTTCCATCAGAGAAGTTGTCCTTCACAAGGTCGGACCCATAATAACCCACCTCAGCTAGCCATCAGACAAGGTCAGACACATCATTGGCTCAAGAAACTGCCACCATCGTACTTTGCTTTAGCCCACTTCAGCCATGCTTAAGATCGCCGAGGTCATACTTGTGTTTTGTGGAACAAAGATGAATATCTAACTTACCAAGCATCGTACTCGGTTGGGCCGAGGTTACCACGAACGGCATCATAAATTCGAGTATACATAAGCACATGAGAAGACTTAGAACACGTGGAAAATCAGTTATAACCAAATCATTCCCCTCACGTGAGGAAATATTTGGTCATCATTCCTTACATGTGGCACAACCATGTGTCCACCTATGATTAGTGCATCTAACTCACCCATGCTCATAGTATGCTTGGGGGTACACTACACCCCCCCTTCAAATCACTATAAATACATGTCTTCTCCTACCTTGCAAAAGGATCCATAATTGTAACCCTAGCGAGAGCCCTGGAAAAATAAAAAATGGAAAGAGAAAGTGAGAGATTTATCACAGGCCATTAGTTCCTTCATTCTAGTGTAATTACTCACACACTCATAGTGTACGTAGGCCAAATTGGCTGAACCACTTATATACTAGTGTATCTCCTCTTCTCCTCATCAACTTCTACTATATGCTTAATCTTGTGTTGCCATTATTATTGCTAGCTTGAGCTCACCAAAACCTCTTACTGGTGGTGCTATTTATAGCATCATCAGATGCCTCAGAATATAGAACTAGGAACGACTTATTGGTGAGTTGATAAGTTGGCAGTCATATGGGTGTGTAGCTATGTGCGTTGCCCGTAGGCTTAAAATTATGTTCGCCTCCAATATGTGTGTTTTGTATTTATACGATTCTAGAGTGATTCGAAACCCATAGTCCTTTATTTTGTACGTGACGTACTGAGACTTGATAGCAGTGTATGCTTGCATTGCAGTTTAGCTGTTGGGTGTCGTATTAGTATATATATTATAAGACTGATATATATATACTTGTGATTATTCTACAATGTTTGCCAAGTAAATGAGAAGAATAATTGCATCTAAAATAATTTAAGTATGTGGGAACTTAAATGACTAATGAGATACTCATAATTGGTTAATTGATATTGAAAATTCACCAACGTACTAATTGGGTTTAATTGTGTATGAACAAGCAAAAACAAAGAACTAGGGTTTTTATTGATAAATTATGCAACAATCAATTCTTGGGAAGAATTTTTGATGATATGATGACATTTTAAAGTTGTAAATCAACCCTAGATGTATATATAATGATTGAAAAATCTTGGTTGTTAATTTTGTTTAGGGTTAAGAAGTTTGTGGCTAAGAAAATTGGAGAAAAATGCAACCCGTAGCGAAGAAGTAAAGAACTGAACCATTTTGAATCTATTCGGCCCAAGGAAGTATCGATTGGCTTACCGAATTGATTCATCCACTAGGCGAATCGATTTGATTTCCCTGATTTTGAAAGATTTTGCCATTGTGATCTAGAATGTATGGGAAATTATCGGAATAAATTTCTAAGCGATTGGGACTTAATATTTTGAGATGTAAATAGGGTCGAGTCTAAGTGTAGTTAATTAAAGAATGAAATGTAGAATCGGGAATAATACGATGATGTCATGGGTATCCTAGGGAACCCACGACTTGGACATGTAGGGATGAGTTGATTACCTACTGAAGTAACTTAAGGAATACTTAAGAACCATATGAGTGATAGAGAACAATTGGGATGTTATGAGAAGAAACATAATGCTAAATAAATAATACGTAGGATATATGAGGGTTATATGCTAGGTATGAAATATATGTGTTATGGGTCGTGAGTGTACCTATTTTAATGGTTAAATATACACATGAATGTATATTTATTACGTGTTTTATTATGTGTATGACATACCTACGCTACTTTCTATCATGGGAGGTCTTTTAAAGGGGGTAGTCTTATCTTGATGAGCCTCTTGGGGGGGGGGGGGGGGGATTTTATATTGGTGCCTCAGAACATAGAACCAAGGAATGACTTATCGGTGAGATGATAAGTTGGCGATCGTATGGGTGCATAGCCTATAGGCTTGGAACTATGTTCGCCTTCAGTTTGTGTGTTTAGTATTTGTACGATTCTAGAGTGATTCAGAACCCTTAGTCCTTTATTTTGTACGTGACGTATCGAGCCTGATAGTAGAGTATGATCGCACTATAGTTTACCTATTGGGTACCGTATTACTATATATATTATGAGAGTGATAAAAATATATATATATATACACACACTTGTGATTATTCTACAGTGTTTGCCTAGTTAATTAGAAGAAGAAGAATGACATCTAAAATAATTTAAGTATGTGGGAACTTAAGTGACTAATGAGATACTAATAATTGCTTTATTGATATTGAAAATTCATTAACGTACTAATTGGGTTTAATTGTGTATAAACAAGGATGAACATCGAACTAGGGTTTTTATTGATAAATTATGAAACAATCAATTCTGGGGAAGAATTCTTGATGATATGATGATATTTTTACGTTGGAAATCAACCCTAGATGTATATATAATGATTCAAAATTTTGGTTGTTAATTTGGTGTAGAGTTATGAAGTTTTTGGTTAAGAAAATTGGATAAAAATGCAACCCGTAGGGAAGAACTAGAGAACTGAACCATTTTTAATCGATACGGCCCAAGAGCGAATCGATTCGACCACTAGGCGAATCGATTCGATTTCCCAGATTTTGAAAGATTTCCCCTTTGTGATCTAGAACGTATGGGAAACGAATGGAATTAATTTCTAAGCGACTTTAAAACACAATAGAAGACGGTCATGTGATGGGTATTGGGACTTAATATTTCGAGATGAAGATAGGGTCGAGGCTAAGTGTAGTTAATTAAAGAATGAAATGTAGAATCTGGAATAATACAATGATATCATGGGTATCTTAGGGAACCTATGACTTGGACCGGTAGGGATGAGTGGATTACCTACTGAATTAACTTAAGGAATACTTAAGAACTGTATGAGTGATAGAGAACACTTGGGATGTTATAAGAAGCAGCATTATGCTAAATAAATAATATGTAGGATATTCGAGGGTTATAAGCTAGGTATGTAATATATGTGTTTTGGATCGTGAGTGTGCCTAATTTAATGATATAAATATACACGTGAATGTATATCTATTATGTGTCTTATTACATCTATGACATACATACGCTACTTACTATCACGGGAGGCCTTTTAAAGGGGACGGTATTATCTTGATGAGCCTCTTGGTGGGGATTTTAGATTAGTGCCTCAGAACATAGAACCTAGGAATGACTTATCAGTGACTTGATAAGTTGGCGATCATATGGGTGCGTAGGTATGTGCGTAGCCCATAGGCTTGGAACTATGTCCACCTCCAATATGTGTGTTTTGTATTTATACGGTTCTAAAGTGATTCGGAATCCGTAGTCCTTTATTTTGTATGTGACGTACCGAAACTTAATAGCAGAGTATGCTTGCACTACAGTTTAGTTGTTGGGTGCCGTATTAGTATATATATATATATATATTATGAGAGTGATATATATATATATATATATATATATATATATATATATATATATATATATATATATATATATATACACTTTTGATTCTTCTATGGTGTTACTAGTAAATGAGAAGAATAATGATATCAAAGATAATTTAAGTATGTGGGAACTTAAATGACTAATGAGATACTCATAATTGGTTAATTGATATTGAAAATTTAGTAATGTACTAATTGGATAATAAGGGTGGGCACAACGAGTTAGTCGTCATAAAAAGAGATTGTTTCAAACTATTTAGGCGGGGTAGCATAATTAGGACGGGTCATACGTATACGTTAGGCATGTACAATACTTGTGAGGTGAGAAACACAAGTGAGAGAACATCGACTAACATGTATATAATATCTGCTGATTAAGCATTTTAAATACTTTATGGATTTTTAAATTTTTTACTATGGCTCTGATCCGTTTGCCAAATCTATTTTGTAAAAACCATTTTAGGTGCCCAGCGACAGGGATGCCCAACTTAGGAGTTCATTTCTATTTGTCTTTGCTGCAGTTGTTGTGGACGATTGTAGGTCCTATTTTGGTAGACGCCTCCATTCCTTTCAGATCTGAGGCATCCTTTATCTTATCTCAGTTGTGCATGTATCCCTTATTCTATTAGCAGTTACTTCCAGAGACATTGTATTTCCTTTATTATTCAGTTGTGGATTTATTTTTTATATGTATTACTGTATTAGAGTTTCAGACTGGGGTGCTTACTCCCATCATATCTGATTTTAGTATGGTGAATGTGATACTTAATTGTTTAATAATTTTAAATCTTTGCATGTTAATAACAAGATAAAATTTTGACACCAGCTTTTCAAATACTATGTGGTTAGTAAATATTAAAAAGTTTTTCGACATGATGCTAAGAATGAACCAAAATGGATATTTCATTTTAATTTTATAAAGGCCTAATCACTCGGTATTCAATTAAGAGGGGTGTCACACAAAAGATCTCAAATAACTCCTATACAGCTACCCCAGCGCTATACCTGAAATGTTACTTAACGCAATGGGTCAAAGCCCACCGCATAAATACAAGCTACTCTCCCCAATTAGGGTATGTGAACCCAGACATTAGCATTATACACAACAAATATCACAATTGAATATTTTAATTTAAACGAGATAATTAATAACAAGCGGATAAATGTAAACTACTATTATCTACCATACGACTAAGGCACCTTAAAGTGTAAAGCCCTAATATTCCAATACCATTATTATTAAAAATATTATTCTTATCCTTATTCATTTTAATTAATTAATTCGTTGCGACACCAATATGTCCATTCGACCCCTTATCGACCATGAAGACACTCTTGGCACGCTTAAAGTTATACACATCACACCCATTCCCCTCACTATAGCCAGTCAACCCGTATTTTGTCAGTTCTGCAAGTACTCGTGAGGTTCCACGCATGACACGTCACTATAGGCAGTAAGCCTGTTTAACTGTCAGCCCGCACATACTTGTGACGCTAACACACATCCACGTAGCTATATCCATTCGACCCGTTTAACTGTCAGCCCTGCACATACTCGTGGCACAAATTTATTTTAATACCCGTTTATTATCTTATGTATTAATTCTTAATTTCTTCTCTCCTCATCATCTCATTTTCTCATTATTTTATTTTATCTCTACCCTATTATAGAGAATAATCCTTAATCCCACCCCTAGTCCCATACTTAGAGGTCTCCATAACACAAACACGTCATATCCTATTTTGTAGGATGAATTTCTATCATTTATCTCTTCTTAGTCTTGCACCTAGGCTATCAAAATCAACGGAACGACACCAAAATTAGCCCCACCTGGAATATCCCATCCGTAAATATCTACACTAACTAGTCCCATACCTAAAAAGTATTAACCGCAACTTAGGCATATCCATGAGTCCCATACTTAGCAAGTATTCCTAAAATTTAGGTGAGAACATACTACCCAAAAATCCCATTGTCATCACGATGATAAATATAATTAACACAATAAATCGTACCATTCAATTTATCAACAAATACGCAATTGCTCATATGATCATAATCAACCTCAATTTAATTTATTGAATCCATCATCGTGGTTACACAATTTATTGTATTCAACAAATATAATCTTAACATCATGCGAATTTATAAATCATATAACAATGATTCATTTCAATCTTACCTACATAATTTTAGGTGGTTGTACAAATATAGTTTTCATTTAAATCAAATTACCACGATTTCTACATAGAAACCTATACCAATATTACTCAAAATCTAGCCTCTACCCTAAGCACACAAGGGTTACAATTATTAATTCAGATTTAGATACTTAAGAAAAATAGTTCCAAATTAGTTTTCACTTTCCCTAATTAAGGTTGCTGATTTATTTTAAGAAAAACATATGAATTAAGATTTAGGCGACATTTAAGACACATAATACTAAAGAGAGAGAATAGATGTATTCATGATTGATGAGAAATCGGTTGAAAATTCTGATTAGATGGTTGCATTCCTCTCAAAAAATTAATAAAGACTTATTCTTGAACAATCTTGAGAAAACACCGTTTAAGCCTTTAAAACTTGGGTTGAATCTTAATAAAATTTGGGGATAGAGTTTGTAGATGGAAGAAGATGAAAATAGAGGAGGCTATTGATTTTCGAGAAGGCTAAACTGGTTTTTAAAAGTTCTAAACCCATCACTTTATGTTTATGTACTAAAAATAATTTGAGACCTAATAAAACACAAACACTAAAAACACATTATGGACAATTGGACCGTTGGAATTGGTTGAAATTTTAGTATGTTGTAGCTGAAGGCGAGACGAATTCGTACAAAATAAATCATCTCGATTAGGCGGTCGAATAATTTTATTTATTTTATTCTCCGTAGGTTTGATCCTCCCCTCATTTTTATACAAAAAGTTATAATTTCCAAATTTTAATCCCGATTTAAATTCCACTTAAAACCTTACTTTTACATATAAATACCAACCTTTTTACATACCAAAATTAAATAGATTCCAATTTTTTTTTTCAAAATTATAATTTAAAAAGATTTTTACTGCTAAAAAATCACGGGGGGTTACATACTCCCCCACTAATACAGAAATTTTGTCCTTAAAATTCGACGAAGTGTAAATGTCAAACGTAAAGTCGCGCAAATAAAATAAGTCCTATATATGTTTATCTGTTGGATGCTACGATTGGGCGCGCCAATAGACCTAATCCTACACGCATATACCTCACGAACAAAGATACAATATATATCCTAACTATATATATACGCATAATTATGAAAATAACGGCGTACCACACTCTCTAAAAAATCACCACTCGGTTCTATCTCCAGTAGACATCGCAAGATTAAATCCTCAAATTAAATCACATCACTGCATCGATACTAGACATACCCAAAATTTATACTAACGATCTACTAAATAAACATCATTTTCAAAATCAACTCTAAGGATCCTCACATCAAGACTACTAATTTTAACCTCATTGCCTACAATGTCCTTCAAACGAAACTCCCTATCTCCAAGAAACACAACAAATACGTATGATAAACCCAATACCTTAAGGAGTATGAATCAATAGGGGATCAAATATCGATAATACGAAAGCTAAACGGAATCATAACCTATGAGGCACAAGACCATTCTCTAATACCATATGTAACACCCCGCACAATCTGACAGGCAAAGTGGCCAGCCACCGCTGCCAAACTACGTCGAACGTCACTAAATTAGTAATCACTCTTAGCATGTGACAGATATGAGACATATAAAATTAATTCCACAAGATAATAATTGAATTGATCCCAATAAGAATAACCATTCATACAATAGTAAAATACATCACCATGCTAATATCCAAATAAATCCAATCTCCAATAAATGTAAATTCGAATAAAAAGATCCAACTATGAATATCCGAATAAAACGTAAACAACTGTGGAATCAATTGGGCCACAAAATTTATAAGTACAGTCTCTTAATAAAAGTGCAATGGAAAGGAAAATAAATTTAAACTACTGAGCAACTAATAAATAAACTCCAACTGCATCTCTAAAAGATCTCCAATATCTCCTATGCATTTACCGAGCGCTATATCTGAAATGTTAGTCAATGCAATGGGTTAGAGCCTACCGCATAAATACAAGCTACTCTCCCCAATTAGGGTCTGTGAACCCAGGCAGTATCATTATACATAATAAATATCACAATTGAGTATTTAAGTTTAAACGAGATAATTAATAACGAGCGGATAAACGTAAACTACCACTAACTACCATACGACTAAGGCACTATAAAGTGTAAGACCTAATATTCCAATGCCATTATTATTAACTGTGGCCATCCCCCGATCCCCGTCCATGGAGGGAGGAAGGGATCCTTCGGGTCCCGCGCATCCCCTCTCTCGGGAGAGAGCTTCGGCCGCGTCGATTTTGTGAGGTGTGAAAAATGTAGAGAGATTCAGAGTCGCCAGTCTATTTTACTCAAAATAGACAAAAGAAAAAGAGGAAGCCACCCCGAAGGATGGCTTCCAAAGACATAATGGTGCATGCGAAACCAAAATGATTCGGAAAGGGTTCGGAGGCTTAGTTACGAAATGGGAAGGTGTTAGGCACCCATTCCGCCCTTTCGGTCTCTCATGGATATTTGTTATTTTCCTTTATATTTCCCCCCGTGATATGTGTGCATGTGTATATATAGAAGGGAGGTAGGAATCCTCGACTTATATCATGGAAAAGATAAAACGAGTCATCCGTAGGAAGATATAAGAATAATATTAGAAAAAATAGGATTTACGCGATTACCCCTACGTTGATCATTATAATGGAACGATAACGCATATGGGGCAATACGTCACTAAGATCAAGTATATAGAATATAAGAAAAATGGATTTAGAGAAAATAGAAAATGAGAGAAAAAGTGAGAAAAAGGACTCGAGCGTCGGATTTTACCCCGAGACGCCTACGTAGCCTATAGAAGCATCAAAGTCCACGTAGTTCGCATATGAACGAGGGTGGAGTTTAACCCATAAATCCAAATGGAGAAACATCTTATTTGTAAGTGTGTGTGTGTGTGTGTGTAGAAAAAGTGTTTTAGTTGTGAGAAAAGTGTGGAAAAGGTGTGAGAATCCCTACTTGGAATTTATGAGCAAACCCTATTTTTCTTATTTTTGGGGTTTTTATTTATATGAAAATAGGAGATGTGCAATAATAGTAGATAAAAAGTATATTTATGATGTGTGAGATATGATGATAAAATTGCTAAGTAAGAAAATAAGTTATTGCAAATTTAAGAGAATTTAGGAGAGAGTTTGAGAAAGTTGGACCTTCTTGGAGACCTTGAGCTTTATCTTGAACGTTGGGGAGCAGCCCTTGAGCTTGGGTGGCGATGGAGAGTGGTTAATTCATCAAGTTTGATGAAAGGGAAGATGAAAAGTGGAATTGAAAAAGGGATTTGGAAGTTGAAATCACGTTGCCTTCGAGAGAGGTTTCTGGGATTCGTTCAGAGAGATTTCTATTAGATCTGAGCTCCCCTTTGCAAATGAGGCCAAGGCCTCCTTTTATAGGCCCAGGGGACTGCCGATCGGCCCTGTCATGGCACTACTTATCGGCAGGTGCCGATAGGCAGGGTTTGGGACCTGCCATTTGGCAGTGCGCCTCAGGCTTTTTTGGAAAATTGGCCTTCGAAGGCAAACTGTTGGTCAGAATCACACACGGGGCATACCGTTGGAAAGGTAATTCAGAGACCTTCGAAAGTCCTTTGGACCAATCCCGAGTTCGAGAGTTGACTTTGGGTCAAATGTGGCTCAGAAGCGTTTATCGGTCTATTGGACGAGGAATCGTGCGGGCGCAAACGGATCGTTCATCCGCATGGTAAGTCTGAATTGCGCATGGGGCATACCATTGGAAAGGTTAGGAGATGTAATTTGACATTCCAAAAAGTTTGACCCGGTTTGGAGAGTTGACTTTTGTCAACCGAGCCCTGGAAGCGCTCGGTGGCTTCCCAGAGTCAAACGGATCGTTCGTCCGCATGGAAAGTCAGAATTGTGAACGGGATGGACCGTTGGAAAGGGTATTCAATGCCCTTCGAAGATTCATTTAGCCTTGGTTCAGCTAAAGAGTTAACTTAGGTCAAACAGAGCCCGGGAGCGCCCGGTGGCCTCTAGGTCAGGTTTCGGACGCAAACGGTGCGTTCGTCCTCATGGTAAGTCGGAATCGCACATGGGGTGGACCGTTGTAAAGGGTATTGAGTGCCCTTTGAAGATTCATTGAGTCTCGGTCGAGATGAGGAGTTTGACTTTTGGGTCAAACTGAACTGGGGGGTGCTCGATGGCTTCCAGGTCAGTACTCGGGACGTGGCCTGGGTTGGCGATGATGAGTGGAGGTTCTAGCAACCTAAGGAGAGTTAGGGGGTAACAGAGTGAGGTGTCTACAGAGCCCCTCGACGGGTGAGTTTGGAACAAATGATAGTCGTCGATGAGACACCGCATGATGCCTTTGAGGGAGTATGACTGATTCAGAGGGTTGAGGTCGATTCTGAGGACCTAAGAAGTCTGTTGGGGATGATCAATTTCATGGATCAAAGACGAATCTGCAGGCCTAAGGAAGCGAGGGTGAGCAATTCAGCGGGTCGAGGTCGGTTTTGAGGACCTAAGGAAATGAGGATGACCAATTCAGAGGGTCGAGGTCAGTTCTGACCTAAGAGTGGTGATGATCGAGGACCGAGGTCGATTCTGATCTGATTTAGGTAACGATCCAAGACCGGGATCAATTCTGACCCAAGAGTGGTGACGATCGAGGACCAAGGTCAATTTTGACCTAACTGAGGTGACGATCCAAGACCGGGGTCAATTCTGACCCAAGATTGGTGACGACCGAGGACCGAGGTCAATTCTGACCTAACTGAGGTGACGATCTAAGACCGGGGCTAATTTTGACCCAAGAGTTGTGACGACCGAGGATCGAGGTTAATTCTGACCTAACTAAGGTGAAGATTCAAGACCGGGGTCAATTCTGACCCAAGAGTGGTGACGACCAAGGACCGAGGTCAATTTTGACCTAACTGAGGTGACGGTCCAAGACCGGGGTTAATTCTGACCCAAGAGTGGTGACGATCGAGGACGGAGGTCAATTCTAACCTAACTGAGATGACGATCCAAGACCGGGGTCAATTTTGACCCAAAAGTGGTGACTACCGAGGATCGAGGTCAATTCTAACCTAACTAAGGTGAAAATCCAAGACTGGGGTCAATTCTGACCCAAGAGTGGTGACGACTGAGGATCGAGGTCAATTATGACCTAACTAAGGTGACGATCCAAGACCGGGGTCAATTCTGACCCAAGAGTGGTGACGACCGAGGGCCGAGGTCAATTCTGACCTAACTAAGGTGACGATCCAAGATCGAGGTCAATTCTGACCCAAGAATGGTGACGACCGAGGATCGAGGTCAATTCTGACCTAACTGAGGTGACGATCCAAGACCGGGGTCAATTCTGACCCAAGAGTGGTGACGACCGAGGATCGAGGTCAATTCTGACCTAACTAAGGTGACGATCCAAGACCGGGGTCAATTCTGACCCAAGAGTGGTGACGACCGAGGACCGAGGTCAATTCTGACCTAACTGAGGTGACGATCTAAGACCGGGGTTAATTCTGACCCAAGAGTGGTGACGACCGAGGACCGAGGTCAATTTTGATCTAATTGAGGTGACGATTCAAGGCCGGGATCAATTCTGACCCAAGAGTGGTGAAGATCGAGGACCGAGATCAATTCTAACCTAACTAAGGTGACAATCCAAGACCGGGTTCAATTCTGACCCAAGAGTGGTGACGACCGAGGACCGAGGTCAATTATGACCTAACTAAGGTGACGATCCAAGACCGGGGTCAATTCTGACTCAAGAGTGGTGACGATCGAGGACCGAGGTCGATTCCATCCTAACTGAGGTGACGATCCAAGACCGGGGTCAATTCTGACCCAAGAGTGGTGACGATCAAGGACCGAGGTCAATTCTGACCTAACTGAGGTGACGATCCAAGACCGGGGTCAATTCTGACCCAAGAGTGGATAAAGATTATATTCTAATTATGTTGGAGGAATAGCTTTGTGATTTTGATTTGAGCTGGGGAGCTGATAGCTAGGGGAAGCTTTATAGGAGACCTCGCAGGGGGGAACAATCTATTCTGGATGTTGTGAGAGGATTCCGTTGGGGAATTGATCATGTGATCCTTCAGGGATTTTCCGGAGCCTTTCCGTGAGGATTTTTCACTTAACTTTTGAGGATTCCGCCGGGGAAGAGGGGTTCCGTTTGGGGGATAAGCATTGGATTTGAGGTTCCGCTGGGGAACAATGAATGAGCTGGGGGAAATTTGGATTGCCCCTTGGGAGAGATCGCTCGGGGCGAGTGGTTCTTCTGATTTGCGCTGGGAAAAATACCATGTGATGATGTATCGCACCGGGTAGCCGATGGACGGGGAGGCCTTTTGTAAAGTCTGATGAGGAGGTGACTAGGTGGTAAAGGCGCCTTACCCGAGAGGTCATTTGCTTGGATTTTGAGGGCTCCGTTGGGGAAAACGGTGTGTCGCCTGAAGGATTGTGAAATTTTCTTGATAAGAAACGTTCTAAATCCCACCTAGGATTTTTAGGAATTTTTCGAGGATTTTTCTAGGCATCCTGGTATTTTGTGGGAATTTTTCTACAAAATTTTAAGTAGGGTGCCAATCGGCATGGTATTAGGGGTGCCATTCGGCAGTGGCACGGACTTTTGGGCTGCCTCGAGAAGGTAAGGAGATAGTGCCTATCGATATTGCTGGTGTCAGTGCCGATCGATATGGCACTTGGCCTCCTATATAAAGGGGGTGAATCCCCTTCATTTTTTCACAGCTTCTTGCCTTCTCTCTTTCCGTGATTTCTCTCTGCGAATTGTTCTAGCGTTCCGATCTTCAAGAAATGGCCACTTTTGTGAGTACCGTTGTCCATCAGGAATGGTTGGCCGTTGATGACTGGACGAATATGGATTGGAGGGACAGGGTGCCCCTTGCTTTGGGGACGAGAATGCCTTCGATACATTCGAGCTGGTTGCGGATGAGAGGACCTTGCTGCGGGAGCCGTCGCATCATTGCTCTTCGAGAGTGATTCCCGGCGGTTATATAAGTAACCAGACCTTTGGCATTTTTTCCTTTTTGGGTGATTTTTCCCTTTTCCTTGACCTTTGACTGAATTTTTCCTTTTGCCAGTCGGATATTTCCTTGAAGAACATGCGTGCCCGTGGGACGACGGGGCTTAGGGATGTTTGGGAGCATCTTCCACCTGTGGTGTGCTGGATGGTATCTTCAGTCGATTTTGGGAGGTTAGCGGCTGCGCTGGATGAGACGCCTCGTTCGACAGCCGTTTTGTGTGCCTTGGGGGAGAGGTGGTGGGACACTACCCACACTTTTCATTTTGGCTTCGGGGAGATAACGGTGACTCCCATAGATGTGCAGTAACTGCTGGGGCTGGATTGTGACGGGGAGCAGATAGAGGTGGATCACTCTTTACGGGTGAGGCCGGAGGCGGTGTATGCGGCACTCGGTGATGTGAGGAGGATAGTCTCTGGGGATTCTATCCGTCTGTCCTTACTGAAGGATGTTTTGCTAGGCAGGGTGGTTGATGTGGAGGATGGGCTGCAAGTGAGGCAGATGGCACGGTTGTTCATCTTGTTGGTGCTGGGAGGTTTCATGGTGGCGTCGAGCGGTGACGTCGTCCATTTGTGGTTTTTTTCGTACTTGAGGATGTTTTCGAACATCCCTTTCTATGATTGGGGGAGTCTGACCTTGTCGACCCTTTGCTCTTCTTTGGATGTATTCAGCCGGTGTTGCCGGCAGACTTTTACTGGAGCCACGTATCTCCTTGAGGTATTCTTTACTTTGTGCATTTTCCTTTCATGCATTCGCATTTTCTTTATGCGTCCCTTTTTGTGAATTCAGACGTGGTTCTATGAGGTGATTGGGTGTAACACCCCGCTGATCGCTTTGAAGGACGACACTGTTGGGGACTTCTGTCGACTGTACCGATGGCGTAAGGCCAATCGGCAGTCGAAGGGATCTCTCTCCCTGGAGGCGGTGCGTCAGGTCTTGAATGACCTGACCAGTGGTCGGGTAAGGCCTTTTACTTTTCAGTCTTGGTTTTTGTACCTTTTGATCTTGTATCGACTCACGCTTGTCTCGGGGAGAGGGTGATCCGTCAGATTACTGAGGAGGAGGTAGTGGTGCCTCCCGCACAGCCTCCTATGTCTATGAGGCGGGAGAGACAGTTGTTGGAGGATGAGAGGATCGCGACGATGATCGGCGAGTCTTATGCTTTATACACTGATACGGCTGCGCCGTATGACTATATGGATTTTGTGATGAGCTGGTTAATGGCGCCCAATATACATGATGCTTTGCCTTTCCCTCCTGCTGGTTTGAGTCGGGCGGTGGGGTCTTCCCACAGTGGTGGTGGTCCGTCGGCACCTGCGACGGCGGCGACCTCGAGGGTCCCTTTTGTTCGGCTGCACACTCCTTCGTACAACTTTAGGCAAGCTGATGGAGGGATGATGCCTATGCTCCACTGTCCCCTTGTGATGGTACCGGAGGAGCTGGGTTTGACAGAGGAGGTCCTTTGTCCTGCGGTAAACCTTTCGGTCATTTTTTTTCCTTTTTTGATTTCTTTTGTCTGATACTGATTCTGCCTTTGTCACACCCCGCCTAATTCTGGCGTCGGCCGCCACCAAAACTAAGCCAGGCGTGAACTAAATAAATATCATTATTAGCATGAGACAGATATGAGACATAAATAAATTAGTTCATAAGATACAAAATTGAGTCAATCTCAAATGATCACAAATAACTAAGCGATAAAAAATCCATCACATGCTAACTCCAAAAAATCCAATCTCCAATAATGATTAAATAAAATCTGAATAATCCCAACAGAAATCCTCTAAACAACTTTGGAACCGAATGGCCCCAAAAAAAAAAAACTCCAATGAAGTCTCATAATACGACTGGAAAAGAAAGTCTAAACTAAACTATGCCATAAAGTAAATAACTCCAGCTGCACCTCCAATGATAACTCCGATAAACTTGTGCAGCTTATCCAAATTAAATCCTGAAAAAGATTAGTCAACGCATGGGTCAGAGCCAAAGTCCTGAGCAAGAATACACACTACTACCCTCAAATAGGATCCTTGAATCCAGACAGTAGCATTATACGCAATAAATATCACAATAGAATATTTTAAATTAAACGGAATAATTTAAACGCGATAAAAATAAACCACTAACTACCAGCAAAAATCTCCATTTATAAAGGCACACCAATATGATTTTAAATTCCCAAGTCCCACGATGTTAATTTAATTAAATTAACCAACTTTTATTACAGTTCTCATTTTTTATTAAAGTGTCACACTTCCCCTTGTCAATCGTCGTCTGACCCGTTTACTGTCGGCCCCAACACATGACAAGGTTCCCCTTGTCAATCATCCTCTGACCCGTTTAACTGTCGGCCCCGACACATGACAAGGTTCCACACACGACACGACATAAATCATCCTCTGACTCGTTTAAACTGTCGGCCCCGACACATTATGTCGCCACAAATTTTAATACCCATTTTTATCTTAGGCATTAATTCTCAATTTCTCAATTTATAATCACCCCACCCTTTTAATCGATGTGAGATCCTCAAAATACCCCTTAGTCCATAACTAAGGGTCCTCAAGTTATCAATACGTCTTAACCTATTTATAGGATGAATTTCTAACTTAAAATTTTGACCTAGTCTCATGCTTAGGCTAGCGTAACGACGATAAAGTACCAAAAATCAGCCCACCCCCAAGATGATAAAAATGCGAAAATCTACCCTCACTAGTCCCATACCTAGAAGGCGTAAATCATCAAAAGGCATACCCACTAGTCCCATACCTAGAGGCATTCTAAAATATAGCGAGAGCAATAATACCCAACAACCCGTCGTCACAAAGGCAACATCATAATACCAACAAGTCACACAAACAAGCATAATTAATCAATATATAAAAGTACGCATGATAGTCCAATTCAATTAAATCTTTAATTTAATTATCACAACGTCAACAATATCCAAATAATCTCATTTAATTATTTTAAATTAAATATACCAAGTTTTCATCATATATATATATCAAAACCCAAATTTTATTATCTCTACATGTATTACATGAGTTGTACGCACCCAAAAATCATTTATTTTAAAGTTAGGATTTTTCTACATGTAACCTACACCAATAAAACCCAAAATCACTCATGAATCCTACGTACCCAAAGGGTTATGAATATTATTCAGATTAAAAGATTTTATAAAAACAGCCCCATAATTAGTATCCACTTTTTCTAATTAAGTTACTAATTATTTTTAAGAAAACATGTAATTAAGTGTTTAGGCGACACTTAAAACGCATAATACTAAAGGAAAAGAATAGAGTATTCATGCCTGTGAAGATCGTGTTGAAAATCTGATTAGAAATCTGGATTCCTCTCGAAAAATTAGCAAAAGAGTGTTCTTGAACGATCTTGATTAAACCCCAATTAAGCCTTCAAAAACTTGATTTTGTTGAAGGTTGATGATTATGAGTGAGAGGAAAAATATTTGGAAATGTTCTCTGATGAAAAATTGGAGAAAAAGTTATTATGAGAAGTCCCCCTACGAATTAACAAGGTTATATAGGGATTAGGAGTCCTAATCCTACACAAACTCTAAAAATAGCTCACAGCACACGTTTTTTGGGAGGGTCGATCGATCTACCCCCAGGGGTCGATCGATCGACCGATTACCCCGAAAAACTGAGAGTCCGCCTAAAAAATGCCTATAAGGCAAAATATTGTAAAATCAATATAAAATCCGTTTTAACTCCGATTTTAATTACTCTTGAAGTTTTATTCTTCTAAAATCATAACCAACATATTTAGCCAATAAAAATTATTAAATTCAAAAATCTATTTTTCTCAAAAATTCCAATTAATTAATTAAAATAATAAATAAAAACACGGGGTGTTACATACTTCCCCACTAGCAAAGAATTTCGTCCTCGAAATTAGACGAAGCATACACATCAACACGTAAATCTCGCAAAAAGAAAATATGGCTCATATATGCCTACCCGTAGAATGCCATAATTAGGCGCCCATACACCCAATCCTATGCGCACCTACCCCACGAACAACAAAATAATATATATATTTCTTATATGCATATGCATAACTATGAAAATAACGGCGTACCACACGCTCTCACAAATCCCCCACTCGATCCTATATCCGAAAGTCATCAAAATTCTAACTTCCTCAAATTAAATCTCAACATCAAAAATCGATACATACGGTACCTAACATCTGTACTAAAATCTCCAAAATAATTATCGTCTCCAAAATCCATTCTAAGGATCCCCACATCAAGCTTACTATTTCTAAACTCAATGTCTACAACGTCCTTAACTCAAAACTTCACATCTCCAAGAAACACATCTAACACGTATGATAGAACATCTACCTTAAGAAGTACGAATCAACAAAGGGAATCAAAGATCGGCAACGCGGAAACTAAACGGACTCATAACCTACTATACCTAAGACCATGCTCTGATACCATCTGTCACACCCCGCCTAATTCTGGCTTCGGCCGCCACCAAAACTAAGTTGGGCGTGAACTAAATAAATACCATTCTTAGCATGAGACAGATATGAGACATAAATAAATTAGTCCATAAGATACAGAATTCAGTCAATCTCAAATGATCACAAATAAATAAGCGATAAAAGATCCATCACATGCTAACTCCAAAAAATCCAATCTCCAATAATGATTAAATAAAATCTGAATAATCCCAACAGAAATCCTCTAAACAACTTTGGAACCGAATGGCCAAAAAAAAAAACTCCAATGAAGTCTCATAATACGACTGGAAAAGAAAGTCTAAACTAAACCGTGACATAAAGTAAATAACTCCAGCTGCACCTCCAATGATAACTCCGATAAACTTATGCATCTTCTCCAAATTAAATCCTGATAAATATTAGTCAACGCATGGGTCAGAGCCAAAGCCCTGAGCAAGAATACACACTACTCCCCTCAAATAGGATCCTTGAATCCAGACAGTAGCATTATACGCAATAAATATCACAATAGAATATTTTAAATTAAACGGAATAATTTGAACGCGATAAAAATAAACCACTAACTTCCAGCAAAAATCCCCATTTATAAAGGCACACCAATATGATTTTAAATTCCCAACTCCCACGATGTTAATTTAATTAAATTTACCAACTTTTATTACAGTTCTCACTTTTTATTAAAGTGTCGCACTTCCCCTTGTCAATCGTCCTCTGCCCGTTTACTGTCGGCCCCGACACATGACAAGGTTCTCCTTATCAATCGTCCTCTGACCCGTTTAACTGTCGGCCCTAACACATGACAAGGTTCCACACACGACACGACATAAATCGTCCTCTGACCCGTTTAAACTGTCGGCCCCGACACATTATGTCGCCACAAATTTTAATACCCGTTTTTATCTTAGGCATTAATTCTCAATTTCTCAATTTATAATCACCCCACCCTTTTAATCGACGTGAGATCCTCAAAATACCCATTAGTCCCATAACTAAGGTTCCGCAAGTTATCAATACGTCTTAACCTATTTATAGGATGAATTTCTAACTTAAAATTTTGACATAGTCTCATGCTTAGGCTAGCGTAACGACGATAAAGTACCAAAAATCAGCCCACCCCCAAGATGATAAAAATGCAATAATCTACCCTCACTAGTCCCATACCTAGAAGGCGTAAATCATCAAAATGCATACCCACTAGTACCATACCTAGAGGCATTCTAAAATATAGCGAGAGAAATAATACCCAACAACCCTTCGTCACAATGGCAACATCATAATACCAACAAGTCACACAAACAAGCATAATTAATCAATATATAAAACTACGCATGATTGTCCAATTCAATTAAATCTTTAATTTAATTATCACAACGTCAAAAATATCCAAATAATCTCATTTAATTATTTTAAATTAAATATACCAAGTTTTCATCATATATATATCAAAACCCAAATTTTATTATCTCTAAATGTATTACATGAGTTGTACGCACCCAAAAATCATTTATTTTAAAGCTAGGATTTTTCTACATGCAACCTACACCAATAAAACCCAAAATCACTCATGAATCCTACGTACCCAAAGGGTTATGAATATTATTCAGATTAAAAGATTTTATAAAAACAGCCCCATAATTAGTATCCACTTTTTCTAATTAAGTTACTAATTATTTTTAAGAAAACATGCAATTCAGTGTTTAGGCGACACTTAAAATGCATAATACTAAAGGAAAAAAATAGAGTATTCATGCCTGTGAAGATCGTGTTGAAAATCTGATTAGAAATATGGATTCCTCTCGAAAAATTAACAAAAGAGTGTTCTTGAACGATCTTGATTAAACCCCAATTAAGCCTTCAAAAACTTGTGCCAAAAACTTGATTTTGTTGAAGGTTGATGATTATGAGTGAGGAAAAATATTTGGAAGTGTTCTCTGGTGAAAAACTGGAGAAAAAGTGATTATGAGAAGTCTCCCTACGGATTAACAAGGTTATATAGTGATTAGG